>JAVJGJ010000001.1:99976960-99991184 GCA_035590215.1 Microhierax caerulescens
GGGGGGCTGCCGGGGCCCGCGCTGGGCAGAGCCCACCTGGTGCTGCCGCAGCCCCTGCACCAGCGAGGGCTGAGCCGTCCCTGCGGCGTATCCTTGCTCCGGCAGCATCGATGGCTCTGCAGGTAGCGGCAGGGGCGTGATTCACTGCCACCCCCTTCCAGAGCATCCCCTGTCGGCCCAGGGTAGCCCAGGAGGGCCTGGGGCACCTGCACTGCTGGGGAGCCCGTCCCTGCAGGCAGCACCGGGGCACCTGGAGGCAATGCAATGCCTGGCCCCTTGCAGCATCTCTCTAAGAACAGCCCCAAAGGCTCCCTCGGAGTCTCGCCTCCTGATCCAGGCCACAAAAGTTCATCAGCTCATCCTGCTTAGGACAGCTTTCCTTTCCCGTGAGTAAAATCAGCCACCTTCCTGGGATACCCTGGGGTCTGGGGTAGCTCTGCAGTGCTTCTAAAACAGGGGAGAAATCAGCTCTCGGCCTGTTCTTGAGCACAGGGGAGAAGAGCTGAGCAGAGCTGATCGGGATTTAGCAGGTTTTTAAGCCAAGCCTGCGCTGTGTTGCTGAGCCTGGCTGGAGAGCAGGCTGGACTGGTCACAGGAGAAATGGTGCTGCTGGACACCCACCAGGAGAGAAGACGGTTTCACTCAAGCACAGTTTCTTATGGGTCTTTTTTGAAGGGCTGTTTATTATGAGGCTTGAAAGGCCACAATGAACCATGCAGTCCTTGGTTTGCCTCTGACTGCAGCTCCTGGCTGTTCCAGAAGCACCCCAGCCAAAAATGGGGCAGCAGAATGGGAAAGTTTTCTGCTCCTACCTCTTTTCTATCCATCCCAAGAGTCAAAACAATTGTGCCAAACTTGCTGTCTTCTCTCCCTTTGGGAGAGCCAGCTGGCACGGAAGGAGGTAGGCACAGTGTCCTGGTGGGGAGCCCAGGTGAGGGGGGCTGGGAGTTGCTGGGGGACAGGTGGCTTGCTCAAAGGGGTGTCTGTGGGTGCTCCAGCAGTCAAAGAGCATCTTGTAAGGTGGGGGGCGTGCACCCAGCTCTAGCTGATCCTTGCAGTGGGTCCCCCATGCACCAGTTGTGCACGAGGTGGTGGAGGGGTTGAGGACCCCTCTTGGTTTCTGTGGTGGTGACTGCTGAGCACCTGCCATCCAGTTTGTCTGGGTTCTTGGGCTGTTTTGAGTGTTTCCGCACAATCCTGGAGGCTTCTGGCTTGGTGGATGATGATTATTTCCCTTCCCAGTCCCAAGGGGTTGTAGCAGCACCATGGTAGTAGTATCATCATAGTACCAGTCTACCAGGGCAGTGCTATGGTGGTACTTGATGGTACTGATGGTGCCGTGATGGTATCAGAGCAATGGTACTGTGGTACCTGGTGGTGCTCTGCTGCATTGTAGTAGCACCACAGTACTATCATGATGTTACTGTGGTGGTACTG
Source organism: Microhierax caerulescens (assembly GCA_035590215.1). Taxonomy (NCBI): domain Eukaryota; kingdom Metazoa; phylum Chordata; class Aves; order Falconiformes; family Falconidae; genus Microhierax; species Microhierax caerulescens. The sequence goes on from JAVJGJ010000001.1 coordinate 99,978,398, forward strand.
GTGGTGCCATGGCGGTACCATCCTTAACATTGATGTTGATCTGCAGAAAGGTCAACTTGTCTTTTCCTAGAAAAAAAATAATCCAGTGTTTCCTCCTGAAGTCAAGTGGCTTTAGCGGTGTGCAAGGCTTCCAGTTCAGACCCAGGAGAGAGCTCAGCACTGCTGTCCCTGGCAGAGCACGTGCCGGTGCTGCTGGGCTGTGGAAGCTACATCCTCACACTGACTTCCTGGGGAGCAAGGTGCTGTGCTATAGCTGGGGATAAGGGGAGCTCCCCTCCAAAAGCATGGCTCTGCCTGGCCAGGCTGGGACAAGTGCTCCGGGGCTTCCTTTAGGACCTTCGTCCTTGGGATGTCAGAGCTGCATTATGCAAACAGGACAGATGCCTCCAGGGAGTAATCTTCTAGTGCAGGGAAGAGCCTCCTGAGGGCTCATCACTGACAAAGTTGATTAAAGATGTTGATTTTATGATGAAGCTCTTGCCGTGTGTCCCAGCCTCCACTGCTGTTGCTCTGCTATTCCCTCAGAGACAGTCTGTGGGCAGATGTTAAGGCTATCTGTAGGTCAAGTTGATCTCAGCTTTCTTGCTCAGGTCCCTCCTGAGTGCAGAGGCTGGAGAGCTGCTGCTCTTCTCCCATTTGGGAACTGGCAAGGGAACTCTAGAGTTGGAGAGGTGGGTTGGGGACACACACCTGGAGCCTGCCATCCAGCCCCTGCCCGGAGCAGGGATGGCTCCAGGGCTGGAAGAGGTTGCTCAGGGCCTAATTCTGATTGGGATCCCACCACCTCTCTGATCCTGTCCTGAAGCTGCAGCGCTCTCGTGGACAGGAATGTTCTCCATAGGTCTGGCAGCAATTTCTCTCGTTGTGACTTGTGCCCATGTCTTCCCAACATTTGCTCTGTGCTTCTGCATCCTGCTATGCACTGCAGGGTCTCCTAGCTCCTCTGCAGAGCAGTGGGTCCCACCGTATTGCCAGTGAATAACGCCTGGGGGCTTGCTGTCACAAAGGAATTCTTGGTCCTGGGCCTTTGAAATTGCTCCAGCCTTGCTTTCCAAAATTTCTGTGGGGATACAGCAGGTAAAAAAATTATTTTCCTGCTGAGAATCTCTAGGCACTGCAGGTATAGGATCCCAATCAGAATAATGAGCATCAGAGAACGAGGAAGATGTCTGTGTAGGAAGAATGGGGTTAAAGTGGCACAAACACAGTCTGGCTGGGATCTGGACGGTTCCCCTAATGCTGTCAGATGGATCTGAGAGCACTTCCCACAAGAGCTCAGCTGTCTGCGTCTCTTATGGGATGCTGTTCCAGTGGGATCTGCTTTGGCCCTGGAAATTTAGGCTGGTTTGAGGGCAGGTTGCTGAAGTGAAGACTCTCTTCTGGCACCCTAAGTTGAAAGAAGGGAGAGGAGCAAGGTCATTTGCTTGCTCCCTGCAACTTCCTCAGCTGCACTTACAGAGGAGATGAGCTCAGTGGCTGACCACATCCCTGTTCTGGCATCCCATGAATGGCACAAGCAAGGAGCACAGCTAGGGTGCTCAGGGTTGGCTATCACGATGACTACTCAACCTCAAGAGGTTGCTTTGGACCCAAATTCCTTAAAAGCCAAGCCTCAGATTCCCTGGAGTCATATGGAGCTGAGGATATTCAATAAATCAAAAAACTCAACTGAAAATGTTTAAACCAAGGAGCCCCCCAGTCAGCAGGAATTTAAATATCCACAAAAGAACCTGTTTCCAGTGGGGCTTAATAACAAAGCATAGAAACAGTGAGAATTATAAAATGCTGGTAAAGATCCTCCATGTCAAGTGTTCAGACCAAGCTTCATTTAACAATAAGCTCAGTGTCTTTTGCAGGAATTCATGGCCTTTCAAGAGCTTCAGATTTTCCATTGGCCAAGACGGAAAACTATTCATTTAATGTCTGAGGGTGCATAGAGCTGTATCCTTGACCAGAAAGGATAGGTCAGCAGAATAAAAGATGGCAGTAGGGCGAGAAGGTCTTCCTGGGCAGCAAAGCTGGTTCTTGCTGTTACAGACACCATTTCCTGCAGTCCCAAATAGAAAAAAGATCATACTCCATCTTTTCCAAAATCTGAGTAAATTATTTTTTCTTGTCTTGGCAATGCTTAGCCTCACACAAATGATTTAGTGCTGTTTTCTGCAAGTGCTATGAACGTACGGCCAACCTCAGATAGCTGCCTGCCTTGAAGAGCCAGTGCGACTTTATTCGTAGGAACAATGGAAGAAAAGGCAAAGCGAGGCTGTAGGAAGGGGAAGGTAGTTTTCACGTTAACTATATTTCTAAGCTCATACTCTGTACAAAGGCATGTCCAAATGGCTTGGCCAGCTCACTTCTGTGGAACATGGAGGATGAGGGACACCAACCATTGCCTCCTCATAGTATCCTTGGCTCCTGTGGACTGGTGATGACAAACTGGTTTTGGGACAGGGCTGTCACACCATGTTGGTGTTGGCCATTACTGTACTGTCATCTTTTGCCTCAGCATCTTCTTAATTTCACCCTCTGAAATTTTTTGGTGAAGGGACTTACCAATGTCTTTGCTTCCTTGGTTTGGGAGTCCTATGGCTGTAGTCTTCCTTCCTGCTGGAATAATGTGAAGAGAAATGGCATGTGCAGAGAAATGGCAGTCTTGTTGCCCTCCCCCTGCTGTGAGTGCCAGCTTTCTGCATCCCAGCCATCTGCTTAGCAGTTCTGAGAAAATACCCTTTTGGGGCATCAGTTTTTAAGGCTTCCGCTGTTTTTGTCATTCACATTTTCATATTGATCACTGAACAGCACCTCTGCTCTTGTGAGTGGTGTGAGGGGATGTTTCCCTCCATCTCTTAGCTACTTGTCAAAGCCATTGGAGAAGTGGAGCTTCTCAGCTCAGGACAAGATCCTGTGATTGCCCCAGATGAGTTCTTGCTTTAGTGAGAGGGGCAAGGAATGCCGTTCCCGACATGCGAGAGCCTGGGAAACTAGAACAGGCTTTAAGCCAATCTGACCTAAACAGAAAAGGTGCTTTTGGCCACTGGGAAATCGCAAGTAATTTGGAAAACAGCAACAGGTAGGGGAGAAATATGGAGCACATATCAAGGCAAAAGCTGAGCTGTGCATACACCTGCTGCTCTAGCTACCTGATGTATCTTCCAAGGTGGCACATCTGCCTCTTCAGAGCTGAACATAGTAGGTAGTCATAGAATGGTTTGGGTTGGAAGGGACCTCAAAGATCATCCAGCCCAACCCCTGCATCATGGGCACGGCCACCTTCCACCAGCCCAGGTTGCCCCCAGCCCCGTCCCACCTGGCCCTGACCCCTGCCAGGGATGGGGCACCCACAGCTGCTCTGGGCAGCCTGTGCCCGTGTCACCACCCTCACAGCATGGAATTCCTTCCTAACTTCTGATCTAAATCTCCCCTCTTTTAGTTTAAAACCATTACCCTGTGTCCTATTGCTACACACCCTACCAAAAAGTCTCATGGATACTGTTGACAAGGCACTGATGTGAGAAGGAGACCTGATATTAAATGTTTAGGCTATGGTGCTGTTAGAGCGCGGCGGGTGTGGGTAGGGTATCTGCTGAACCACAGCTCAGTGGCTTTCCAGGGTGAAGCCACAGCCCAGGGCCACGCGCTGGGGACATGTGCTTTGTTCCCAAGTGCATTTGTCAGTACCAAAGTCTCATACCTTTCTAGGGAGCATTTCTTTGTGTTAGAGTTTCTGTCACAAGAAAAGAGATATCGGAGAACAATTGTCCTTGCTCTAGCCATCAAAATACCAAACCTGAAAAGAGCTAATTTTTATCATTCTCTAGGGTTTGGGTGGTTGGGTTTTTTTCATGCATACAAAATAAAATTAGCTGATATGTGGTATCCAAAAAGAGTCCAGATGTTCCAGTAAGACTTTGGGGTTGTCTGGGCCTGAGCCTGCAGTGCTGGGAGCTGCAGGCTGACCTTCACTCAGAGCTAAGTCACAAAAGGACTCCAAAATTTCTATAGGAAACAAAAAAACAAAGCTCAAATGATTTGCAGCACACATCACTACACTAGAAGCAGAGGTTGCAAAGCCTTTCTGTGTTTGCACTGAAAATGTTAACACATTCACTTCCCACTTCTTCTATGTTTTGCTTTTTTCTAGTAGAAATGCTTTTGCTTGAGCCCGTTTCTCTGCAGGTTCAGTGACTTGCTCAGCAGCACCCAGAAAAATCTGCAATGGGGGAAAAAGGTAGCTTGGCTGTCTTGGCTCCTGATCAGGCACCTGAGTTTTACAACCAAACTAGGTTTTATGGTCTATAGCCTGGCTTTCATACATTTCCAAGCTGTGCAATGAAATGGAGATTCTGTTAGTGTCCCCTGACTGTGGTGGGGATGGAGCATGGTCCTGCTTTACCAGAGTGGGGCTACGCCAAATCTTTCTGAAAGCTGGTAAGAGACAAGGGAGAAGCTTCTACATTAGTGTTAAACGGTACTTGGAAGAGCGGGCTTTGTACGTGTTTTTCATCCTTTGAAAGGCAGACACCTTTCTCACAAGGTGTATAGGTGGGAAAGAGCCTACAAGGGATACAAGGGTGCCCAGGGGTCACAGAACGACCAAAGGGCACGGAGGTGATGTTGATGTTGTCCCTGAGGAGCATGCTTTGCACAACCCTGGGCAGCAGGTGATCCAGTAACCAAGATGGATCATATCCCAGCGATCATCGGCTGCTGTTTCTGGCTGCACACATCCCGGGTTGGCAGAGTGGTTTGTGTCTGACGTGGAGAGAAGTTAGGTCACAGCTGGGGAAAGCCTGTCTGGGGCCACACACACCTTGTCGTGCTCCTGCTGTCGGCAGGTAGCAGCCAGCTGGAATGAGTGTGGCTTACAGGTCTCCATACCACGCTGGAGAGCCGTGTGAGGAGCAAATCAAGGACTGATGATACCAGTTGTTCAGCCAGAGGAGCACCTGCATCCTGAGGAGGGTCCTTCCCAGGGGGTCCTCACCTGGCAGGACCGCTCGCTGTGGGTCTCTGTGCTGGGTGCTGCAGCGCAGCGACGGGCTGGCCCTGGGGAGAAGGAAAGGTCTTCTCCAAACCTCCGTCCCTCCTGGCTGACTGCCCTGGTTTACCTCTGGTTGTGAAAGGTGAAGAAACACGTGCACAGTACATCAGGAGCAGTTCCGAGCTGCTTTTCCAGCAGCCGTGTTGGTATTTTGGTGTCATTTTCTCTTGTCTGCTTGCAAAAGCTCTTGTATTTCGGATTTGCTGTTAAAGGTGAGAAGTTGTGCTGCATTGAACGCTGGACTTGGCTGCAGCCTGGGGTTTGGAGAGCTGACGCTCTGCCTCTGCCTTGAGAGTTTATTTTCCACTCACATTCCTCCTTGTCTCAGTTTTGCAGGAACAATAATTTCTCCCAGCCTGGGGAGGCTGGAGAAGCTGAGCTCATCAAAGGACAGCTGAGCCAGGCTGATCAGGGCTACTGAGCTGATTTTTCTCCTCCTGGAATAGCTGGGCTTGTTTTCCTGGGATTGGTGATGGTGCCTTCATGAAAGGGTTTAAAGATAGAGAGGATCTGGATTCGTGAGACTCCAGTTTTAGCTGCATATCTCATTATAAACACACTGTGAGGAACACATGAAGAGCTGGCAGTGGTCAGAGGGTGTGCAGGAGAGGATGGCTGGGGAGGGTGTGAGAAAGAGCAAATATACACTGAATGCTCCCCTGAACATTCTCTTAGTATCTTGCAATTTGTGGCTCCAGCACGCTCCATGCTGGAGGCGGTATCTTTGAAGTTAATAGCCTCAGATGGATTTTTTCTTCCGTGAATTTGTTACATGGGCTAATAAAAATCAGATAAATGAGGAAATCGTATAAATAAGGGCAAGTAGAAGGCTGGAAGAGGGATGGGCAGTGGGAGAGAATGCTGAATCATGGAAACGGGAGTTGGCAATGCACGGGGTGAGGGGCTGGTGGGGAAGTGCCGCGAAGCCAACGGAAGAACAGAGATGTTTGTGTCTGAAACCAGGAACCTGGTGCAAAATGAAGGAAGCAGAACAAGTGCTGCAGGATACAGACTGCCTGTCAAAGGATTGGCAGAATAACCAGGACCACATCCCAGGCATGTCTATTACTCATCCCCTATCTTTAAGACCAATACCCCCTGTCCCCCAGCTGGGATGATGCTCGCCCGGCGTGAGGCTGCTCGCTGTGCCAGCAGCGGCGCGGGTGGGTTTTGCTCTCGCTCACTGACCGAGCAGGAGGTGAGGCTATTTTTGTCCTGCTTTTGACACGCATGGAGGGCACTGCAGAAGAGCAGCCTATGGGAAATAACTGTGTTCTGTGAGGGAGCCGATTCCCTTGAAACTGAATGGAAGAGGAGAAAATGGATTTACAATGACAGGTTTCATTTCTAAGTGGCGAGAACGGAGAATTTAAGGAAACTAATTACTAAAGTCAGCTGGAACAAACAGCTAAAGGGCTTTGACATGGTGGAGGCTTGCTGACAATGATTTCCAATGAAGAAGTGGTGGATTTAATATATCCAAGACAGCATGGGAGCTGGTGTCATTTCACCTAGGAAACAGGTCTGCAAGGGAGGGTGCTGCAAACCCAGCAGCCGGACCCGTATCTGCTGCAGGCAGGGAAGGCACTGCAGGGACATCCTGACATTGTATGTTTTATACATCTTGAAATTGTGTATGTTTCAAAATCTGTCATGAGACCGCCTGCTCACAGGGCCACCTGGTAAATTCCTCCTCCCTGTCTGGCTCTCTGCAGGGATTTTCAAACAAGGCTGGGCTCAGACCTCAGCACGTTCCCCAGGGCTGGTGTGGGTGAAGCCCTCTTGGCTGGCCCATGCCAGGCTGTGCCATGAGGCACCGGCAGCCCAAGACGCATTGCAGAGCAGCCGCTGCTGGCAGCATCGGTCATCCTCGCCACGGTTTGATTTACTGTCCCCCAAATGACTTGCTGCAAGTTTCCTGCAGGACTTTAAAAGACTATGCTGAGTGCTCCAGGGGGATTTTGGCTGCATGACCCATTTAGCATCCTGGCTGGACACCTCTCCCTGCAAAAGCTGCTGCAGCTCTCCATTGCTTTTTGACGTTTTCAGGTGAAAAAGCAGCAGCTATCTTGTAGCTGCCCTGCTGAGGCTTTTCTTTCTTTGTTTGTTCTCAATGTGCCCTGAAGAATCTGTATTTTGGGCTCTACCTGCCAAAACAGGCGACAGATGATGACGATGTCCCTGTCATGGGAGGCTTCAAAGCCGTGTGCCTGCTGCACACGGGAGCTGCGATCTGCTCTCCTCCCTCAGCATCCCTGCTGCTCTTCTGCCTTGCTCTGGTTTTAGAAAATTTCCCCCCCCGGCCAAAGAACATGTCACTTGGCTTAATTTTTTAGTGACTGAGAATGCTCCTGATCTGGGGGATATGACTGCCCGGAGGCCTTCCCTGCTGCCCCGTGGTGTCAGCTCTGCCTTGGCTCCTGCCAACTCCAACTCACTGAAAACCTCCCTGACTGAAGGATGCTTTTGGATTTCAGCTCCTGACAGCACTTCTGTATGTCTTTATTAAGATGAGTTGCCTTGGCGGGGGCGGGGGTGTGTGTGTGTGTGTCGGCTCTGTGCCTCTTCTCCCTAACAATCTCCTCCAGCTCCCTTTAGAAAGCATCGTCTGTGGGGGCCACGAGCATGTCCTGCAGTGAGGCTGCGCTGAGCGCAGGAACCTTAAGGAACAGTGGAGCGGTTAATAAATTAAAAGCTATTTCATTATAGGAAATGAATGTTTAATGAGCGTGGGATGACGTCTAGACAGTCCTTCAGTTCCAGGCTCTACACGGTCTTAGAGGAGTTCAGCTGATGCAGCCAGCGCCGGCTCAGCACTGGAGGGGAGGTTTGGCAAAGTTTTCCTGGACAGTGAGGGCCCTGTGTGGGACAGACGTCCTGGCACAGCAAAAACATCTCCTGCCTTCATGTCTTCTTGCTGCAGATGCCCCTTGTGCCTCTCTGGGCAAAGCCCCAAGGAGCTGCGGCCGCAGTGGGACGTGTTGGCAGGGGTAGGCTTGGCTGCATGCCTGGCCCCAGCCCGGGGCACACAGCCACATTCTTCTGCTCCATGGCACCTTGCCCCAGGGTCCTGCAACACCCATGGAACTGGAAAGGACATCCCAGCCTTTGCCACTCATGGGCTCTGGAGTTGTGGCATGAAACTGAGGCTGAACTGGGGACAGCCTGGTAGAGTGCTTGTGAGTGTTTGCATCCTGCCCTGATGAAGATGTTTTACAGCTACAGAAAAAGGGGGTTCAAATGCAGAAATTTGAATGTAGGTCCCCAAAAGATCCCCACTGCCCTGCTGGAAGAGCCAAGCGTCCCCTGAAGAAACCTGGTGCTGACAACGTCAAAGTCCTGGCTGCCTGGTGGGGAGAGGCAGGAGCCCATCAGCTCCTGCACAAAAGCTGCCCAGCTCCTGTCCCAAGCACAGGGGCTGCTGGCTGAGTTTGCTCATCCTGTCTCTGTGCAAGCGGCCACAGAAAAGAAACTCGAGGCCTCTTGGCAGCGGCAAGGAGATGGAAATAATGCATTTTGAGTTCATCCCAGGGGCTGCCTGCTTGGCTCTGGGGATGGTGGCAGTGAACCAGCCCATAGCATGGGGGATGCTGGTAGTGCCCCCGCCCCGCCCCACCCCCCGCCCTGTGTACTCATGCTGCTCTGTCCCCTCATCAGTACCTGCAGTGTCCCCTGCATGGGTGCCCAGCCCAAGAAAGTGCTTTGCTGTTTCTGGAGCTGTCAACAGGGAAAATATTCTCCGGGACACCTCACTGTCTCTGTAAAGCTGCAGGGATGAGACCAGCGCTGCAGGATCTGGCACTGGGTCTCTGGGCCCAGAGCACTGCAGCAGGCAGGGTGCATGGCTCCCAGGGGAGCCCCTTGGCTCCCCCAGGCCGCTGGGTCTGGGGAGCTCCTTGGTTCCTGGGCCTGGCCTGGCCACCCTTGGGAGCAGCCCTGAGCCACTGGAGAGTGGGAGACAGCACCCAGGTGCCTGGGGTGCTGTGGCACAATGTCCCCAGGGATCTGCAGTAGTAACTGCACCTTTGTGCCTAGGGAGAAATAAAAAAAAATAGAGGAAAATACATTTTTGCTTTCCGCCAGTGGAAAGTGGAATCTCTTTCTGTGAGGCGTTTCACTCCAGCTCTCTCAAACCCTGGGATCTCTGCAGGGTGGACACCTACAAACCACTCTGCCCAAAGGCCTGTCAACTCGTGGCACCTAATACCCTCTCCTGGTGTCCCAGAGAGCTCGTGGGACCTGGGGGCACCGTGTGAGGCTGGTGGGGAGGGATGGGTGTTATCTTCTGAGCGGGTTTGTTTAGCTCCTTCATTTGTGTTTTCCATTCCTGCTTTGCCAAGGCATCTCCGTACAGGTGTGAGGTTGGGTGAGCCATGGCACGGGCATGGCAGCCACACCAGGGGGTTCAGTGGGGTGGACTTTGTGGCACTGGTCTCCTGCCATATTTCTCCAATGGGTGTGATGAGAAGCCAGAATATAGTTCTGTGCAGTGAGTTTTAGCGAGCCTCAGACCTCCTGGAGCTGAGCAGCATGCGAGCGCCCTGAGCAGCCTGTCTGACTTTCTGCTACCAAAAAAGCTTTCGCAGCATTTCTTTGGTAGCCAAGGGACGTTTCCCTCATAGCCTTGGCTTGCAGACTGCAGAAGCAGAGCTGTGCACTGGGAAGGTCATGGCTGTTAAACAGCACCAGCAAAAACTTGTTGGGCGCTGGGAGCAGGTCCTGCAAGACCTGCCTGGCTGCTGGGAAACATCTGGCTAGGTCTTACCGAGATGGGTGGCTTGCTGCTGCCATATGGCAGCTGTGAAGCAATAGCTTGGCTATGAGCTTTGCTAATGCACAAAAATACTTTCTGGGAGCCTGCTTCGGCAGCAAGCCTGCGGCGAGCTGCTCTGAGCAGGAAGCAGTAACCACAAAGCTATATATACAGCTCCCGGCAGAGCTGCTGCTGCTTTTGATGTGACAAAATGAAGGTGGTGTTTTGCAAAGAAATCCGGTGTGTCGCTGTCTTCCGGAACCGAAGCTGACACAGAGAGGGCAGAGCTCAGGGCCTGGCTCTTGGGCAGTCTCATGGGTCAAACTGGGGGAGCTGGTGTGGGGAAGCGGGCAAGGAGCTCTCATCGCCTCTGAAAGCCATGCTGTGCTGGAGGCTGACGGGTCCCTGAGCCGTGGGGAGCAGTGCACGTGTCTGGGGTGTCACAGCTCCTGCTCTGCCTGCCTGGCTCTTGCTGGCTCTGCTAGGGTTTAACTAGAGCTAGTTTAGATGGTACCGTGGCGAAACGCAAGCGGCTGAGGGTGACATGAGGGTCTGGGCTTTTTCCCCAGGTGCAAGTTGAAAGCATCTTTAAAGATACGGAGATGGTAGCTGTCACCTACAGGTGATGTAGCCTGGCCCTGAAGGTCACTTGTCCCCCAGAGGACATGCAGCCCCTCTCCTCCTCCTCCTCAAATCAGCCTCCACATCCCACTGTGCCCCTTGGCTGCCTGCACCCTGACCCTGCCAGCCACCCCATGCAGCCAGGCTGGGCTCGCTGTGGGGCCAGGGCAGGCATGCAGCTGCGGTCCCTCTCCCCTTGGCCCGGGCAGGGGAAGCCCTGCCTTGCCTCTCCTGTGCTGTTTTGCAGAGTGGGGCTGACTATGGCTTCCTTGTGAGCCAGAACACGAAGCTCCTGAGTGCGCTGGAGGACCTGCGGCAGCGTTGCTCCAGCCTGGCCGAGGAGAACAGCTTGCTGGTGAGCAGAGCACACAGCCCATCCTGCGCCCTAGGGTGGGTGCTGGGCTGCCTGCTGGCATGGGATTCTCCATGGGGAGGGAGTCGCAGTCAGGGCAAGCTGCTGTCTGCTGCCAGCTCCAAGAGGTGCCAGCACATGGGATCGGCTGGGCAGGGCCAGAGGGGAAAGGGGGCCTGGGCGCTTTGGGTCCCCTGGGTGCCTTCACACTGCACCCGTTGCTGGCTCAAGCAGGATCCCTTCCTCACGATGTGGAGCACAGCCTGCCCTCTCTGCCATCTTTGGTGCTACTCGCCTGCTGGAAACCACCAGAGGCTTCAATGCAGCAAGAGCAGTCAAAGAGCAAGGCAGCAGCAAGCTGACAGCAAGGGAGGGGGAAGTCACCCTTGTTTCCTCTTTAATTGAAAAGCAGAAACACTGATTCACTGGGCCTCAGCTTTGGGTGACAGTGCAGCACTGCCCCCTGCTCCTGCGGGAGCTCAGCACCTCCCCAGCTGCAACCCTGGCACCCAACACCAAGCCAGGCTACCACAGCCTGGGCCACCCATTCTGGCCTGCTCCCCCATCCCTGGCGCCCCAGGCCCACGGTGGTCAGCCAGGACCCTCGGGAAATGGGAGGAGGGGATGTTCCCCTCCTGCATCCTCCCTGGAGAGCAGCAGCCCCTTGCACAGCCTGGCTGCAGCCACCTCACACCACTGAAAATTTGATTGCTCAGCATTTCAGATTTTTATCATCAAAATCAAAATGCATATTTAGATAATTTTCTTACACTAAAAACATAATTCCAGTATGACCTGCACGCTGTGGGGTTACTCCTTATCAGTCATCTGGATTTTAGCAAAGCACTATCATGTAAGCTCTCATGAAATCTTACTCACAAATATCAGCCCCAGTCTCCTGGCTGAAGAAAAGCAGTGACAGCAGCAAGCGCCCACGGTAGGATCTCACAGGGGTGGGGAGAACAATAATTGGAAGGACCAGCTGACCTGACATTTTTGCTGATGTAAAAAGACAGCACAACACATCTGCATACAACCTTGAGAGAACGAGCCATTGGCAACCAGCGGCTTATTGAAATGGACAGATAACAAATAAAAGAGGATTAAGAGTGAACAGAATCAATAGGAAGTAAAAGGAAATTTGCTTTGCAAACATCATAAAGTCCTTTGCTACTTTCTCTCGTCCCCCTCAACTCATGATTTGGTGTCATGAGAGAAAGGACAGTGGCTAAGCGTGCAGCAGTGAGTGATGCAGCACACATCTGCAGCAACATGTTGCTCCTGTAACCCCAGGGAAATAACTGGGAAGGCTTTGGGAGAGAAAGCCCAAAGGGTGGGCAGCCAGTCTAGACTGATGCTGGAGACACGCTGAGTCCCAGCCGGCAAAGACAGGGCCTGCAGCGAGAGTGGGGTGGAGGGAAAGGTGAATGGTGCCCAGTGGCCTGGGGTAGGGCGAGGGGCATCTTATGGGGACCAAGAGGTCACATTACAAAAATACCAGGAAAACCACAGGATTTGGTCACTGGAGAGGCAACGAGCAGAGGTCAGTGTTGAATGATTGGTATAGTTACAGAAGAAGAGGCCAAGTCCTGGCTGGGAAAAGCCCTGTGGGCGCAGAGCAGTTCAGGCAGGGCTGGGGGCCCTGGCTTCCTCAAACAGCCCCAGCACCCCCCTTCGAGCTGAGCAGGGGCTTCATCTCAAACCTCTCCTTCTGTTATCTAGCGCAGGAGCTGCTTCCCCCAGACGGAGGAGAAGGTGAGGCACCTGAAGAGGAAGAATGCGGAGCTGGCAGTGATTGCCAAGCGCCTGGAGGAGAGAGCCCGGAAACTCCAGGAGGCAAACCTCAAAGTCGTGAGTGCGGGGGCCAGCCGCTGCTGGGGAGCGGAGTTTGGAGAGCACCTCATCACTGGGACTTCTCGCTTGCTACTTGTATTGAGCTAGAAAGGCCTTTTCTTTCCCCTTTTCTTAAACTTATGGCAAACTTGCTTTGCACATCAGCAGCAGGGCAAGAATCACAAAC
>JAVJGJ010000001.1:99997968-100022962 GCA_035590215.1 Microhierax caerulescens
GGGGGCAGGCGGGTGGGGGCGTGAGGCCGGGGCTCGGGGGCCCGGCGCGCCCCGGGGGCCCACTGCGGCGGCCCGTGGGTGCCCTCAGGCAGGGACGGGTCCGCTGGCTCCGGGTGGGCTTGTCCCGGGGGGTTCCCTGGCTTCATCTGAAGTATCAGTGGTAGAACAGGCTGCTCGGCTTCCCCCTGAACTTGTAGAAGATGTATTGAATATTCATGTCATGATCGCCTTTTCCAAGTTGCTGTGAGTTGACAGGCCCTTTCTCACCCATTTTTTTTGTTTGTTTCTGGCTTTTCCATTATTCAGCATTAATCATCTTCATCTCCTCCCTTTGTACGTTGTCATTTTTGTGTTGGGGGAAGAAGCGTTGCATGCAGGATCCGAGATGCTGTGTCATTGATTTATATGGTGGCATAATGAAGTTTTCTCTCCCTTTCCCAACAGATCTCTTCGCCTTTTTGTCTTGGCACTGGGTTCTATTAAAACATCATTTGTCTGATGGTCTTCTGTAATCTCTCAGTGTCACGGGGCTCTCTTCACCATTTGTCTCTTTGCAACATCAGTACTTGGAGAGCATGGTTCCTGCTGCCTCCTCTCTTTAGTCCTCTCACTTTTACTACCTGTTTACCCGAGAGAAATCCTTCCCTCTCATCCTGTTGTGGCTCAGTGTCTGCAGGAGCCTTTCAGGACACTGAGCTGCATGTGTTCAGAGCACCCATGCAGATTGTACCTATGAATCTCCCTCACCCGTTTGCTTGCTGACACCTTAAGAAAACTGTAGATCCGTGAGTGGGGTCCGCCCCCCCCCCCAAAAAAAAAAAAAAAAGTTTATTTAGTTTTTTTTTTTTAAGTGTCTAATGTTTGCTGTGATTTCTATAATTTTGTCTGGAACAGTTGTCAGATGTACTGGTTTATGTTTCCACATATCTCCACTGGAGTACTCTTAAAACTTGACATTTGGCATCTTCCAGTTATTTGATATTAAGGCAGTGTCAGGGGAGTGACACACTGCATGTCTTGATTCAGTTACTGCTGAAGTGAGAGATTCAGTTCATGCCAAAGGGTTTTTTTGAACCCATGGGTTAATGTTGTCCAATCCAGGTGATTTGTTGCCGTGCATTTTGGTGGCCTCTGCAGTTATTATAGACAGTTTAGTTTGAGAGAGATCCTCAGCTCTGGTCTGAGGCTAATGCAGGATTTCTGGCCTGCAGGCCACACACAGACACACAGACACAGACACCCCCCCACCCCCATCCCACCCTACCCTCAGTTCCTCTGTGATGATAAGGGATGCACATACTTTTTTTCTTTTTTTTTTTCTTCCCCCTCTGCCCTTGTCTTCCTTGAGCAACCCTTTCATAACTTTAATTTCAACTGATTACTGTCTTTCTCACTGATTTCAGGAGAACCTGTCCTCGTGGAAAGATTTTACAGGTGACAAATAGTAACAAGGCTAAGCCCAACAGCGGTAGTGAAGAGGGAGCAAGAAGGCTGTTGGCAGTCTCTTAGCTGAGAGACCTGTAGCACAGAACACCCCAGCCTCAACAGGCAGTATTCATATAGACGCAGAGGTGCCATGCTGAGGATGAAGTCAGCTCTTGGGGCAGTAACCACAGTTGCTGTAATGGAAAGAAATTACTTTGCTTTTCTGTCCTGTTCCCCAGCACAGTGCATCAGGGCAGTATTCCCCAGCTTTCAAAGAACTTCCTCAGAGTATAAAGAGCAAGCTTCTCCTCTAAATGTCCTTGGAAAACCCCGTTTCTCTGCTCTTCTTCTGGTTTCTGGTTTCTCTGCTTCTTTATTTAGGGTTTTGGGGTGATGTACATCTCTGTAATGACAAATCATAATTTAGCAGGGAGTTCATTCCTTGGCTGGCTTAAACAGCCTCCTGTTCACCAGTGCTTGTTCTCACTGCCCCTTTGGTTATGTTGGTGCAACTCATGTTGAGCAGTGGGACATACGGATCTGAGTTAAAAACAACCTGGCAAACCTGGCCTTCCTTTCCCCTTGTTCTGAACCCTGCATCAGTTTTCTGGTCCAGCTCTGCCTGAGACTGCAGAGCTGCCCTGGTACAGCTGAGGGAATGGGCCATGGTTAGGTGGAAAACCCTGTAATGATTCTTTTGGGGCAGGATTGTAATAGTGCGTCCTGGGTGCCAAGGGCAGAGCATTCTAAAACGTCTACAACATATTGAATTTATTCTGTTCTGTGCTTTAAATCTTATGGTCATTTGCAAAAGTGCAGGTACTTTGTGTCTGTTTTATGTTTGGCTTTAGCTGGTACAGCCTGGGGGTGCTGATCAGTTGTACAGCCCCATCCTGCTCTTTCAGCAGGATCTCTGCCAGTGTCAGTGCACCCCAGGTGGATAGGGCTGGGGGTGGAAAGCAGCTGTTCTACAGGGGTTTTAAACTGTGTGGTTGAACAGATTCCTTGCACCTAGCTCATTTGAGCGTCTTCCAGTCCCTGCTGTGAACAATTGGACTTGATCTTAAAGATCTTTTCCAACCTAAAAGATTCTATGATTCTGTTCTATGAATGAGGTGGCACAGCTCCAGGTTATAGCTCTCTTTGTGATATGTGCCAGTCTTGTTTATCAGTTAATACAGTGATGAGTCTGGGTTCTGCATAAAAATAACAGTATATGAGCATGAGGCTGGGGACGTGTCTTTGTTCTTGGATGGAAATTAGGTCCGTGTGGGCAGATCTATAATTTTGTATTTTTTGTAAGTTGTCTGTTATTGGGAATATAATTTTGTTTAGCTTTTTGCTGGGAACTGATCACAAACAAGCAAATTTGTCTTGCTTATCTATTTGCAAGAGAATGTGACTTGTGAAGCGTAGTGCATGGTATTTGTGCAGTGAGTATCTAACCTTAGCTGGCATCCACTATCATTCCTTGGGACCTAATTTTGTTAAGGTTGACTAAAATGCAACATTTCCAGTTTGCAAGGAGGCATAATTTTGGAGGGAGGTGTGAATTACAGATTTGAAACTTAGTATATGCCAGGTGGTTTAAAAAAAACACCAAAAGTCTCAGAAATATTTATGCTTGGATATTTCACAGTTAAATACTGGTTTCACTGCATATATGAAAGCTCCCAAGGCCTGGGGCTCATAAGGTACTGTGGCTTGAGTGGAAGATCTCAAGATTTCCAGCTGCTGGTTGGTGCTCAGACTGCCAGATTCCAGAGGGAACCTTACTGCATGGGTTGTATGGAATAAGGTTCACATGGGAGGTGGTTTCAGCATTTTCCTTGTAGCAGAAAATGTGGAAACCTTGGTAGTCAGGGCTTGAGAGTTCTGGCTTTCAGCAGTGGAACCGTGAATATAGATGTAGTTAATACCTGTGGCTTTCAAGCCTAAAATAGGTATAAGAAATCACATTTTAGGTATGATGCTTAGACACTGTCCTAATGACTGACTCTAAAGGGAGCTCAGACTTAGTAACGTAGGTCCCTCAGCACTGTAGGTGTTCAGAAGTGGAATTTCTCATTTCACTTTGATGAGAGGTCAGCTGAAGGTTAAAGGCTGAGGTGGAGTCACAAAATCCTACTGCTTGCTCACTGTACAAGTTGGCTTTGATGATCATAAAGATGTTCTGTCCGTAAAATCTATTTATCAAAAATAACTTTAAATTCAGTGTTGAAAACATCAAAGCCTTCTTTCTTCTGTTTACCTCAGGCCTTGTCCTGCTGTCAGGGATTACTCTAGGCCAGGGATTCTCAAACTTTTTAAACAGGGGGCCGTTGCGCAGATTAAGTGGCAGGCAGTCATCTGGCTGCTTGGTTTCCCCCCCCCAATCCCCCCGCCTGCAGGGAGGGGGGGGGAGGGCAGCGGAGGGGCGGGGGCAGGGGGAGTTCTGTAAATACCGGGGAGCCAGATTGAGGACCCTGGGGGGCCATACCCGGCCTGTGGGCCGTGGTTTGAGGACCCCTGCTCTAGGCAGACAATGTCAAATCGAGTATCAGCTGAGAGTGAAAATTCAGAGGATTAACGTGTGTTTGTCTGTAGCGCAAATTGAAAGGCATTTTGGTAGAAACTTGTGTACAAACGTGTACAGAACTGTCTCCTTTCATCTGGTTTGGTGGTGGCACATAAGCCATAGCACATACGCTGCTGTTTTAGTCCTCCTCAGCTACTGGCTGAGGTGGGACGCTCCATTTCTTGATAGGTTTTTTTCTGCTTTTCCCTGCCTTTAGATTCTGATGACATCACTGATTTCTACTTTCTGCTGTTTATGAGGGTTGCATTCTCCCTTTTGACCATCTTCCATCACCTTTTTCTTGCTTTGGAGAGGGCCGTGAGAGGTGTTGCTGATGCCTCTCATTGAAACCTTAGATGAGGGAACTCAGATCTGAAAGCTTTCTAGAGCCCACTGTTGCATGTGGGTGGTTTAGTCACACTGGAGTGATTGGTGCTGGGCTCCAGAAGACTCCCAGCACAGGTCTCTGGTGGCTGAGAGATCCCTGGCATGGTGTTCACCTTTTTTCATGTCCAGTGCCACAGTTGAGAGATCAGGGGTTTTCATGAGGAGCGTTGCTCTCCCAGGCATGCTGCCAGGAGAGCCTCTTGTCCCTCGGTGTGCAGGGTGTGCTCTGTAGTCCTGGCTGGCTCTGAGCTCTATGGCATCTTGTTTACTTTCCAGGTGGAACCAGGTGTGCAACCGCTGGGACCTGCCTCTGAAGGACATGAAAATTTCCCTCCCAAAAATGCAGTAACAAACCAAGAAAGCAGCCAACAGATACAACAGCTGGTGGGTTGTGAACCTGGTTTTGGGTGTAGTAGCGCTATACTTTTCCTTGGCATTCTCACCCGTGCAATCCAGGTGGGGATTTTGGGGACTGTAGTCTTTTTAGGTGCAGCTGCTCTGCAAACGTGGGAAGCTTGGGGGAATTGGTGGGAAAACACAGGCTGTCTGCATGGACAGCATTGCTGGGTGACGGCTCCAGGCATTGGGCTTGTGGAAGAATATGTCACACTAAAGTGAGAGGGAAACATGCCAGTAGATTCTGTGCTGTGTTTCGTTTAGTCTTATTTGAACTGGCAACAGATATGACTGAACTGGGACAGATGTTGTGTGAGGAATATGTCCCTTGTGAATTATTCCAGCAAACTAGGACAGTTCACAGTGAAGTTTAGCAGTTCTTAATCTATCTGAGGAACCAAGAGTTGTAGGGAGTAACTGCAGATGAAGGTATTTTACCAGAGGATGTCTCTGATCTCTGTTAGATGTCGTTTGGATTAGAATAGGAGTTAAGACAGCACAGCTAGTGTTTCAAGCTGAATATTTTGCACGGCTCTGTCTTTTTGCCCCATGTATCCTGTCTGCCATACTGTTCTATACAAATAGGAACAGCCTGCACAAATAGGAAATGGAAAACTGTTTCCAAAAGATGAAAGGCTTGGGGAAGAGAGGAATAGCTGTTTCACTTGAATTTTTTTTGCTTTTTACTACCTTTTTTACAAAAAATCTCCCTTGGTTTCTATATTGTTTCTGTTTGTCACAAAGAGATTTTCTTAAAAAAATAAAAATAGCTAATACAGCATTGAGTCTGAGAAGCTGGGCTTTAATTTCTTAATTCATTGTAAGAGTGGGGACTTGCTGATCTATGCTTGTTTCGTGCAGGAATTTGAACTCAAGAAAAAGCGCAAAAAATGTGAAAACCTTGAGCATGAAGTGAGGAAAAAGCATAAAAGATGCAAAGAACTGGTAAGTGTTCGTTCTGCTTACTGTTGTGAGCATAATGGTAGGAGAGGAGCTAGGTTATTGCGTGCCTGTCTTGGATTCTCTTCAGTTTATCTTAATAAGGAATGACCAGTCTTTCTCTTAATTTGAACAGTGTCACAAATTTTGGGCTCCAGCCCTTGAGACTGGAACTGTTTATTTAGTCTTTCAGCTAGCTTTGGGTTGAATGTAACTACAAAAATCACTGGATGAAACTCTGTGGCCTTTGTTAGCTTGAGGAGATGCTTGCCGTTTTCGCACGCACTGTAGACAAGTATTGAAAGATTTCTGTATCTTGAGGTGTTAATGACACAACCCATGGTCATTTTCTTACGCTTCATATTGCATGAAATCTTGCCTCTGTTTAATTTCATGGAGGTTTTGAAAGTCATGTCACAGCATCTGGATTTCCCCGTTCTGTTTCTACTTTGCTGAGCAGCACTGGTGATGTTAGTGATTATGTCAATGTACAGTTTCACCCAGGAGTGCTTACCTTCTGAATAAATATTTTATTTCTTGTTCCAGTCTCCATTCAGGTCAGTTCTAATGCATAGCTCAGACATAAGCAGTTCATAGTGCATAGCTCAGCCTCATTGTCTGTATTAGAATGCGATGTTTATGGAATAAGTTGGTCATTGTATGTTGGTAGTAGCTTTTCAAGGTCAAATAGGGACCAATTCACCTTGAAGTACTGGGACTTAGGCTTAGAAGAGGGGATTAGCTCTTGGAACAGCCAGAAAATATTTGATGATCTGTAAAACATTGGGATAAGGAAGTGTTTGTGTCTATGTGGAGTGGTGATCATGCAACTGTTAAATTCCTGTAATGCTGTACAAAGTTGCTTTAGATAGACTGGACCTGACAAATTCAGTCGGTGTCTCCAAATGTCCATGGTCTCCTGCCTGCTCAGAGTCAGTATTCTCTGAGGCAGAGTAAGAGCTGGCTCTTGTTGCTTGCTTAACTCCAGATGGAATTCTGGTTTCAGAGTCAGCTGTTTACAACTCTCAAGTTTGTAGCCTAGATGTCTCTCTAGCATCATTCTTCCAAATAATTTTTATTCCTTAACTGAAATTTGTCAAGATGACTCTCATCTTGAACTAACAGTGAAACTTGAATTGGTGGTGGTGGAGATGGAGTTCTAGACAGCGATATGTAAATAATGTAACACTGGAGCTATCAAGTAGACAAAGAAATGTCTTTCTCATTCTGGGCCTTGAGCTTATGTTAATGGGAAAAGAAACTTAAGGTATTGTCTGGCACAGGGCTGATATCTGTTTGAGCAGTGCTGCACGCTGCTGCCTTCTGCCCCTCAAGCAGCATCCTGTCAGCATCTTGTACCATCAGTCAACAGGAGCAGCTTGCTCTGCAGAATAACTGGGGGAGTTAGGCGGAGGGCCTTGGTGTAGTAATGCCTGCTCTTCCTGGACAGGAGATCCAGCTGCAGGAGGTACAAAGTGAAAATGCACGACTGGCTGAAGAGAACTTGCAGCTGAATGAGAAGGCTGGATGGGCAGGACAGGTAAAAAGCAGTATCTTTGTTTAGCAGGTAACATTAGCTTCTGTAACATTTTGCTGAGAACAACTTTTTAGGACACTAGTTTTCAAGTTGCCGATTGAGCGATGCTTGTGTGCCCTTCTGTACCTCTCTGGCCTCTGTACCCCATGGTCACTGCAAGCAGAGCAGTTAACTGCCCTGTTTTTATTACAGTTTCCCAAGACTTGAGCAAGGTGCTTTGTCCTTACTTAAGTTTGTACTTGGTTTACTTGTGCTAACTTGTTATGGAATTTATAACCAAAGACAGACAGTGGTTGGTGGAGAGCAGTGTGCTCTGGTCAGAGTGGTAGTAGAGCAGAACCCATCACCGCAAGTGGTGCAGGCATATAGGATGTTCGAAAGTCCTCAGTCACCTCTGGCATTTTTTTGTCGTCCTTGAAGAGGGCTTTTGGTGGCTGATGATGGAGCAGGGGAGAAAGCCACCCCTTCAATTCAGAGCTGCCCTTGCTAGATGGAAAACGCAAAAGCTTCAGGTCTTGGGAAAAAGTCAGAATACTTGCATTCTTCAGTTTGCAGAGTGGATTTCAGGGGAGTGTGGCCGCACTTTGGAGGGTTGCATTCTAGGAGCACATTGTGGTGTGGAAGAGTTGGTATCTAACAAAGATCCTTCATGAGTTTCTGTTCCCAACTCCTTCTCTGGACAAATACAGGTTTAGACAAGAGTTAGAAAATTACCTGTCTGTTCCATATGTCAGTGTTGTCACCATGCATAAGGCTTCCCATCTATCTAATAAGTGTTAGTTCTGAGTGGAAATGTTTGTCTTTGCTTGGTAATTTGCATTGCTAATAGTCATCAAGCCATAGCGCACTCTAGAAGCAAAATACGTTGCTGGAATTTCCTGTAGTAAGTGGAGGAAGTAAACATGATTTCAGCAGGCTACTGAACTTTCTCTACTGTCCTCTGTGTTTAATCCTACCACCTATGATTAAAAAAACTTGTAGACCTAGACCTCTGTGGGTTTTTTTAATCTCTTCGGTATGTAGCCTGTTCATACCCCAGGCTTTTCCTCCTTGTAAATGCGGAGGGGAGATGTGACTTGTGGGAGGAGCAGTATGTACAAGTAGTGTTCAGCACATTGAAGATTGATACAAATGCTCATGTATTTGTTCTGAGTGAAAGCCAGAGGGAGAGGAGGTCCGTGATTTTGCTATCATTACAAGTAGAAAGCAGGTCTGCGAAACAGCCTACTGAGATACAGAAATAAATTGTCCTTCATTATTTATGCAAGGGATACCTGTGGCTCCTTGTGCTAATTGAAAATCCTTTCTCCTCAGGTTGAATCTGAGAATGCTGACCTGAAATTAAAGGTTGTTTTGGTTACTAAGGAACGGGATTCAGTAATTCAGACGAATCAAGGACTCCAAACCAAGCTGGAGAATCTAGAGCAGGTCCTGAAGGTCAGTAGGATTCACGTGGCTGGAAGGATTGTGCAGACACTTTGTGCTGCTTTTGGATGGCACATGTCTCTTTGCTTTTTTTGTCCATTCTTTTGTGCTTCTGTTGGAGATTCTGCTTCTGCTGGATCCTGGACCATGGCCTCCCAAAGTGGGCAGAGGTGCTTTAGAAAGGCTGCTTCTGGGATTTGGGTGGAAGGGAAATTAGGTGGCCATCACTGATTTAGGGATTTTCTTTGACTGTGTTGCTCTGGCTTTTGGTAAGAGTTTCTTTCTTTTTGCTCTGTTAAATGACATGAAATACAGGCTATGTTTTGACTTCATGGCTGACAATAGGACACAGGACAGTATTTCAGTAATGTCACCCTTCACTGTCTGTGAATTGTTCTGCAGCACATGAGAAATGTGGCTGAGCGAAGGCAGCAGCTGGAAGTCGAGCACAAGGAAGCGCTGCTAGTCCTGCAGGAGAAGCAAGAGGAAGTCAGACGGTTGCAGCAGGTATGCAGTGTGGGAGAGAATGGACATTTTACTCTCTGAATCCTGTGGAAAGTGATGTGATTCTTTGTCCTGGTTTTGGCTGGGATAAGTTTTCTGCTTAGCAGGCGGTACAATGCTGTGTTTTCGATTTCACGTGAGAATAATGTTGATAGCACACTGATGTTTCAGTTGTTGCTAAGTAGTGGTTACTTTAAATCAAGGACTTCTCAAGTTTCCCATGCTCTGCCAGCAAGCAGGTGCACAAGAAGCCAGGAGGGAGCATAACCTTGTTTCCTTGGAAGTGTAGTATATGGAGGAGGTATAAGTGAGCTTACAGGATAAAGTAAACCAGGGAAGTGTCTCTGCCTCTAGGCAAACTCTGGTACCTGAGCAAAGTGAAAGGCTTTTCTCATGAATGGCAGTTCTGATCTGGCACTGCCCTTTGTTCAAAGACCAAAGATGCTTTCAGACTGTACAGTGTTGTAAACCTATAATGGTCTATCAAAGTGATGGTGATAGCAGAAGTGAACTTAGGTAGGCTGCTTTCTTATTTACTCTGCTTATTTCTTCTTAGGCACAGGCAGAGGCAAAAAGAGAACATGAAGGAGCAGTACAACTTCTAGAGGTAAGACAGAAGAAAACAAGATGGATGAGTTGCTTCAGGTTTGGTATCTTTTGTACTTAATGTCAGCTTTCTTGATGCCCTGGGGTTTTTTTTGGTTCTTGAGCAAAATGCTTTAATGTCTTGATCAAATGCAACATATTGCTACCGTGAACAAGTATTGGTTGTGCTTGCAGAGTAGTTTCTGGGATCGAAGTTTTAGGGGCTTAAATCCTGGCCTGCTCAGTCCTTGGATAGGTTACGTTGTTCAGACTGTGCCCAGACAGAAACTCTTTGAGGGATGTGTTAAGTAACCAACCTCAGATCTGCCTGCTCCATTTTCCAGGATCGCGTGCAGGCAGGAAGAATACTTGCATCTATGTGATCTGAAATTTCTGTTGTGTGTACGTGATCTATGCTTTTTATTAGGGGAAAAAAAAGGAGAAATGTGGCCTTTGTTGGAGCATAACGAGTGGTGAAGTTTGAGGCAGCTCCCTTGTCCCATTTTGCTAGGCTGGCGTCGGCTGTGCAAGTGAAGTGCTCTGACACCCACACAGAATATGCTTTGCTGTGGTGGCAGACAGCTTAATGGTGATGTGGCAGATGTGATGAGCACTGGTTTAGGTTTGATGTGCATTATCTTGGTGTTTATCAGGATGAGTTTGGAGAAAACCTTGGCTGTGGATTTCTGGAGCTGCAAAGGCAGAGCACCCAACCCCGGAACTTAATGTGGTGATTTAGTGGCTGCCTGGAAGTTGTGTTAGGTGTTCTGGCAAATAGGGCAGCTTCTGCTCTCCCAATCCACTGAGGTTCTCTGAACACTAAAACATCTGAGACCAAGCAGGATGCCTCGCTGTACAACACCTGGACAGTGAGACCTCATGCTAATGAGGCCGTGGCCCTGTCTGTAGTGGTGACTTACAATCAGAGGTGGCAGTCTGAATTGCCTGTGTCCACTGCTGTGCAGCAGCTCTGTGACTGTTAGGAGCCCAGGAGAGTGAAGTGAGGTGGTAAGTATCCTTGATGGAGGAGATTGCTCTATGGCTGCAAACAGCATCTCGTTTGAAGGGGGCCTGATCTGTATCTGAACTGTAGAGCCCAAGAGTGCTGGGATTCTACTGAATGGGGTTGAAGTTGTTGCAGGCTGGGTGAATATTGTGGGGAAGTGACGTTGATTATTACCCTGTTGCTGTGTCCTTTCTGGGACATCTGCTTTCAGCTGCAGAGACAGGATCAGAGCTGATACGGGTGCTACTCTTATGTCAGTTGGTGTTTAGCTGGCTTCTTAGCAGCCTTTAAGGGAAGGGAGGTTTGATGATTGCCAAATGTTTCCTGAACTAGTTCACTGAAGGACTGGAGAAGCTGCTGAGGTTTATATTAGACATCTACCTGTGCAAAGGAAGAAAGGGACAGTCATTTTGTTCTGTGTTGAGAGGCTGGTCATGTTCTTGTGCAAGGGCCTCATCAGTTAAATATTCTTGCTTTCATGTTACTGGTACAGAGATGTTTTATAAGTCAGTGACACCAGGTGGACTAAAGAAAAATAACTTGTCATTAAAAGCTAGTTTAATGTGAAGCAAGAGTCATTTAAATGCCTTAACTATAATCGTAGTCATTCCAGAACATCAGTGTAGGGCAAAATTAGGGGTTTGGGGTGCTCTACATTGCATATTGTCATTTTTAAATGTGTTTAGATTGCTTTTTGATGTAGTATTAATGACGAATGAGTGTGGTCTGTTTTCCTGTTGGAAGAGTTCAGTCACATGGTTGTCCTAAGTAGAGTCTCCCTCCTTGGAAGTGTTCAAAACTCAACAAGGCAAAGCTCTCTGCAACCTGCTGTAGCTGACTGTGCTTTGAGCTGAGGGAGTTGACCTAGGGGATCTTGAGAGCTGCCTTCCAGCCTCAGCTGTTCTGTAGTTGTGTGATGAGGCAGTGATGGCGGTAAGTAGAGGTATGGGATGGTTTCTGTGTGCAGAAATACCATGGATAGAAGGATTGTCTCAGCTTAGAAAGAAAACCTCAAGGGTATAGTCATGGGAATGGAAGAGTTCAGTAGTGGTTCCAAAGTTCATGAGACAAGATTCTCAACTGCCTTTTGCCCTGCAGAGATGCAAAGGGCAACAACCTGATTTGAGGAATACAGTATAGAATTTTCTTAGGAAATATGGTGAACGGAAACTTTGCCTGTTTTCCCTGACGTAGGAGCAGGGTGCGTGACTGAGCAAGCTGTTAGCTGCTTGAAATCATGTCAAAGCCAGGTTCTGAGTTGTGCCTTGATTCTTGGAACTCCTTGGTCTCAGACCTGGGGAAAGGTCTGGACACAAAGTGTCCATTCCATTGACTTTATGGGTGGTTGCAATGTGCTTGGAAAAGAGGGCTTGAAATTTGGTGCTGGCACTCAAAGGGTATTGTGATTTGCAGGCCCTCAAAAAGTGTGCATTTATCTTAGGCATGCATTTGGTATGTGGGATTTGGCTTTTGTTTAGCAAGCAGGTGCTTGTGGGAATCTCAGTATGGAACAAGGCAAACACTGTGAGTCAGTGAGAAAACAATTTCATTCAAACTGAGGGCTGGGTTATCTTTGGCAGATTGTTGATATTTGGCTAGTGTAACTGCTGATGTGGTTTTATATCTCTTTTTGCTTTTCTTGCTACCAGAGTACTTTGGATTGCATGCAGGTACTGCTATAATCCTGTCAAACAGGACATTTTTCTCCTCTGTCCTGACTTTGACAGTTGCTTGATGTTCTTGTTTTAACTATGCTCTGGAAAAGATTGCAAGAGTGTCACCTCCAAGAAAGATATGTAATTAAAGGAGCTACCACCTATGAGTTTGATGGAGCAGCTGCTTTTCTGTTTAAATGCTTTGCTTTCTTGACCAATTAGAATTAGGAGCTTTATTTTTTTGGCATTTCCATATTTTTACAATTGTCCAACTGTGCACTTTCTCCATGTGTCACATACATTTAAAGGTCTTCTGGGAACTACTTGCAGTCCAAGAGTGAAGGCTTTTCTTCAAAACCCAAAAGCAATGGTAGTTAGCATTGCAAATGAAAGTGAAAGAAAAAGACAGGTCCTGCTGGCTTTGTAATTGGTTGGAAGATGGGAAGCTAAGATTGTGAATAGTTTTCACAGAAGAGGCAGTAACTAATGAAGTTATAGTCTGGGAGTTGTGCTAGCCAGCCTATTCACAAATGATTTGGAAAGAAGGCTTATATGGAAGTGGTGAGGTTTGTAGCTGATAGAAAACTGCTTCCAGCAGTCACCTTCAGATCTGACTGCAGAGAGCTGTGAGAAGATCTCATGAGCAACAGGGAGATTAAATGACAGGTAACACTGACTGTGCACATGGAGGAGAAGCAGCCATTCCTAAATGCGCACAGTGGTGGGCTCTGACTTATCTGTTGTGGCAGAAAATGCAATGTTTGAGGTAAGGTGATTTTTTTTAAAATGTCAGCCTAATTCACAAGTCTGGTCAAAAAGGCAAGTACAATGTTGTGAACTTTTAGGAAAGGAATTGGGAACAGCTCAAGGACATTATTGGGGTATGCCCACATCCTCTAGATGTAGCACCCACATCTATGTGGAGTTATAGATGTTCCTTTAATCCCTTTGGTGTTAGCCCTTCTTTGAGCACGAGTTTGGACTGTAGATCTGTAGAGTTCCCTCTAGCAAAATGGTGGTTCTCTGATCTCAAAAACATACAGCAGAAGAGATGGAGAAAGGTAACAAGGGACATCTGGATGGAGGAATGTCATCTGTAGAAGTGTAATAGCACAGCCCAGAAGGAGAGTGTCTAAGAGGACAGGGCTGAGCTGGTGGTGGTTGGGTTTAGCTTGGTGTGGAAAAGTAAGTTCCTGAACTGGTGGTTAAACTGACCCCACCAAGCTCTGCTCCCTGCTCTTGCAGCCTCTTCTGGTAATCATGGCACTCAGTCTCAGTTGGTGTGAGGGTCCTTTCTTTCCTCCTTTTGGGTTGGGCATAGTCACAGAAGTCTCCTATCTCTTCTGTGTCTGGGGCTTGATTCCTGCTGGTTCCCTGAAGCTCCTGGCCATGTCCTTAGGCTCCTCTTCCTTTTTCCCCCATCTCCTAGAACTGCCCTGGAAACTTGCTGCTTGCTCAGCTGTGTGTGAACCGCTGCAAGTAGTCCACTAGAAATACGCAATGTGTGTGATGTGGTAGTAATATTTAAGAGATATTTTATGTTGTTTTGAATAACACAAGATCTAAAAGACACCTGACCAATTAGGTATCTCAGAATTAAACTGTGGATTATCTAGGCTATTTACTTGGCCACCAGCATAAATGGATTTAAACTGTGATTAATACATTTACAGAACCAAGGAACTATTAGGATGCTATTAATGCTATTATACACAATATTACAGATGCATCTACTGGCTCAGGTCTCCAGACAATATAGGAAAACCCTCTTGGTCCTGCAGATGTTTTGTACCTCTCTTGTCATAGGCTGTGTCCCAGAGTGGGACTGGGAGCAGGTGTTGGTCTAGAGGAAACCCTGCTTCGACCCAATGCAACTGTTCATGGTTTCTTTTCTTTATTAAGATGTAATGCATAGGGGAGAAGCATTTATGTGAAAAATCTTACCTGTAAGTAAATTCAAACACTCATGATTGCAGAGGGATTCTGAACAACATGACTTAGTGAACAAGGAGCTTTGATTTGATTGGCTTTGATTGGAAAATGCAGACAATTCTGGAAATTGCTCATGGCATCTGATACTCTTTCAGTTCAGAGGCCATTACTTCTTGCCAGATTTCAGAGGCTTTGCCAGGCTTCCCTTAAAGACTTAGAGCACCTAGCTAGTTGTAAAGGAAATAAGTGATAAACTGACATGTCCGAAACAGACATGTCACAATAAAATAAAAATGCATTCACCCATGTAACTTAGTAGGGAGTGGGCTAGAAGGATGTTGTGGTACTCTGAGACCAGAAAGAAGGCTTTTTCCAGGTTAGATGTGTTATTTTTAGAACTCCCTAAAAATCAGACTTTCTGTCTTACTTAATATTTCAAGGCATGATTTATTTTTTTATTTGGATGAAGAAAAAGACACTTCAAACGCATTTTATAGAATGGAAAATTTTGAAGAGCACAATGCAGTCATCTATTTTGTTTCATCTTACCTACCAAAATGATGGAATGAGTGACTGCAAAGCCTGGTGTGATCTCAGCCCAAAGAGAAAAAAGGGTACAACTGTCAACTCTTGTAAGGCAGAGTCTGCACCTCAGCCAGATGCGCTAGTGCCTAATTAGATATTGTCTGCATTAACTCAGTTGAAGAACTGATTAGGTGATATATTCCCATCCAGCCCTAATGTTTTTTGTTTACTCATTACCTGAAGTGCATGAGCAGGCCCTACACAGGATACCTGTCTAAGAAGCCAGAGTAAGGTGCTACATGGTGGAAGAGTGAGAAGAGGGAGGGAAGCAGTTACATTCTCCTGGGAATTGATGTGCCTGCAACTAGGGAGTATGTGGGGATGTGTAAGGACAGCCAGGACTCAGTAGTATTTTGGAAGGGGAAGATGCAGAGACAGTAGAAAGAGAATACTGGAAAATACAAGTGGTTCGCTAGTATGAATGTGTCCCTCCCTTTCCATAGTATTTCTCTAAGGCTTTCCTGCATCTCATCTTGCTGGGTTGTAGCTTTTTTGTACTTGGCGTGCAGTTTCCTGGAGCATCATCCCTATAGGACCTGGTGGCAAAGTGTGTGGGCTGCCCGCATCAAAGAAATGTTCTGCAGTGTGGGCCAGGGTGCTGATTCTCTCTGCCCTTCCTAGTCCCTGGAGGAGCTGAGATCTGGAGGGACAATCAGGAGTCTTGCCCAGAATGGTGAGGAGGCCAGGCCAGGGTGGGGTTTTGTGAGCCTCGGGAGTGATGGACCAGATGGAGCATTGGGAGAGCAATTCCTTTTGGAGGTGTGATTTTAATGCTCCAATAAACAAGCAAAGGCTTTTCAATCTTTTTCATTTCAAGACTTATTTATCTTTGACTTATCTCATCTGGTCTTTTGCAGGACTTGGATAGGATATTGAAGTTCAGACCCAGAATTTCAGGGGTAATGCTTAATTGAGCTTGCAGTCAGGCTCCTCATAGATGATGAGGCTCAGCTTTTCAAAGATGGTCTAGGCGTGGAGCTGCCGGTTCCTAATGACCATTCCTGGGCATGGCACACCTTTAGCTTCCTGGGAGTCTGAGACCCACTGAAAAGACAGGGCAAAGGGAAATGCTGTTTGGAGCCTCTGTGGTGGTTTTGGTATAGGTTTTTCCCTCATCTTGTGTCTCTCCTGTCAGGCCCGAGTGAAAGATCTAGAAGACCAGTGCCGCAGCCAAACGGAGCAGTTCAGCCTCCTGTCTCAAGAACTTAAAGAGTTCCGGCTTCAAACAGGAAAAATCGACCTTCTCACCTCTACACTGGTGACTTCGGAGCTTCCTCTTGCTCTCTGCAGCTCTACCCCACAGCCCCACTGGGAGAAGGGTAATTGCTGGAGATGCCTGCAAGTGTTTTGACAAATGAGTTGTTACTTGTGTAAATGGAAAGGTGTAAAGGAAATAATTCAAATGTTCAGTTAATTTTTGAGACCTCTGTCTCTCTTGTGGGTCATTTTGTAGTCATAAAGAGAACTTGGCATTTGTCTGACCAAAGAGAGCCCAGGGTGTCCAGTCTGTTGTGCTGTTAAATGAGTCACATTTTTAGAGACCTGAGCATTAAAGAGTGTTTTCTCACTGTGTTGCTCACTGCTGATCTTGTATTCTGCCTGTGGCTAAAAGTAATGGAAAGATTATTTTATGGCAGAGTCAACTGTTCCTGGATTGCTCACTCACCAGAGTGCTAAGAAGGTTCAGAATGAAGAGACTGATGAGTTGGAGTTATCGCAGCGGGCACCTGATGCCACTGTTGGCTCCCCAGTTGCTGCTACCAGTTCTCAGAGACAAGCCAAGAAAGTGGAATCTCAGTCAAACTCTTCAAAATCAGAATCCATGCAGAACAGTCCAAAATCCTCCCCAACTCCAGAGGTCAGTATGGGAGCCCCCTCTGTGGCCTGTGCTTTCTACCCACAAGGGAATAAATGCATTGCTGAAAGCACTGGTAAAGTTGCATTCATTCCCTCCTGGCTGCCTGAACAAAGTGGGAAAAACAAGAGAAAAGCTGTAGGAAAAAATTGAAGGGGCCTTGCATACCAATGTCTGTAATACTCATTTGAACATAATTGCTGTGTTCCAGGAAGGAAACAACTGAGTAGACAGTGCTGAGGGCTTGGAGAAGGAATAGTATGGGGAGGTCCATGGGTGGGAAGTGTGGGAAAGCTCCTGCTAAGCTTTCTTGTGACATCTCAGCTACTGCTAAAACACACAAAGGCTACAAACTGTTATTTTTAGCATGCTGAGGAACTGTGTCCTGACTGTTTCTGGCCTTGAACTCTGTATGATGGGCTCAAACTTGTTTGCATGCTTTTAGGTATTAAAATTTTACTTTGTGAAAGAAACCATAAAACGATGCTCAGTTTGTGCTAGCAGAGGGACAAAATGAATAGGCTTTGCTTGTTTGTGTCACCAAGATCTCATAGACAGTTGTTGCTTCTCCCCAGGAGCTCTTACATTGTGCTGTAGGGTTCACTTACACAGTCTTTCATACTCTCTGCTGTATATAACTTCATGTGACAGTTTAGGGTAAAGAAGTGTTGCGGGTGGGGCTGGGTGTGATGGCTTGGGAAGCAGCTTTTGGTCCACTGCTGTTTCCTGGGCACGCAAATCTTCAAGGCCACATGGAGTGCCTCATTGTACCTGTGGAGGACACTCAAGTCTTGAGCCACTGAGGACAGGGCACGAAGGAAGGGATGCTGCTGTGGCAGACAGCGCCTACCACTGTGTAAGAGCTCTGAGAAGCTGTCAGTTTCAGAGGCAAAGTGAATGTCACACCTGTGGTGGAACAAGTATGTGACTGCTATCAATTCTGTAGTGGGAAAAATTAATATTTTTTCGGTTCAAGAGAAAGCTTGGAAGCCACTGTGCCTCCATGGAGAGATAAGGCAAGTAGTGCTTACAGAGATCAGTGTCGAGTCCTTGGAAAAGAGCTGGTGTAGAGCATTTGGCTTCAGCAACACATGGTTATGGGAACATTCTAGAGTGTTAGACAGGCTACTAAAAGCTACTCGATTTGGGTCTGTCTTTGGGCGTTACATGCAGGTCACGATGGAAGATTGCCTTATAAGGAGTACATTGCATTGAAAAGGTGCTCTGAACTCTTTCAGAGATTAAGTTTGGCAGTTCATATACTAGAAAACACATCTACTTTGTATTCTGGTGCCTCCAATGGGTATTAATCAAAAATATGTTTGCCTTGAGGTCTGCTTTAAAAAGGCAGCTTGAATTGGTTCATTGGCACCATTTCAAAGAAACATAAAGGAAGTGCATTTCCTCAAGAAGTATGATTTTATTACATAACTCGTTGCTACTGGATGTAAAATTCCAAAATGTCACTGGGATCAAAAAGACAGACAAATTTCTCAAAGGTGCTTCTGCTGGTAGCCACCAAATGCATTCAGGGTGCAGCCTCCAGCTTAGGAAGTCTGTAAGTTGCCAATTGCTGGAAAGTGAGAGACGATATGGGGAAGAGGAGTTTCACATTTGCCCCGTCTCTTGTATGCTTTCCTGCAGCATGTGCTACTGGATGTTATCAAAGCCAGCTGTTTGGTCTAGGTGGCCCTGCCAGGTCCAACCAAAGCTCTATCCTAATGTTCTGAAAGTACATACACATTATATTGAAGCATTTACAGGTGCTGGAGGGGAAGTGCCTGAACAAAAGTGCTTAGAGACCTAGACATCTAATAACTATAAGGTCTCCTTTGTACAGGTTGCCATTTATGTTGCACACAGGGACAGCTACCATCTAGAGGTAGCAAGAAATTAATATACTGAATTACAGATATGTACGGTGGAAGAGGCTTCCAGCATCTCTTGTCCAATCTCCTACTCCAGTGGGCCTATCGCCAACACTAGATCAGTGTGGCCATGGCTTTGCCTAGCTGAGGCTCTAAGTTCTTTCACAAATGGAGATCCCCCACCTCAGTGGGAACCTGTCTGAAAAGCTGCATCACCCACCTGGGCAAGGAGTTTTTCCTGGTGTTTGACTGGAACCTCTGAATTTGCAACTTGGAGGTGTTGCCTCTTATTATTACTTTTTCACCTTAAAAGTCATTCTGCCAGGTGGTCTTTAGCCTGGTGGCCAGACTGGCACCATACATGATCTTAGGGGACTTGTTCATCGGTGTTTGAACCCTTTGAGTGTTCCTTTACTCTGATTTGGGCCTTATCATATCCTTCATCTTCAATGTTTTTAGGTGGACACTGCAAGTGAAATGGAAGAACTGGATGTTGACAGCATCTCTCTAATGCCTGATCCAGGCAGCCAAGGCCCTGCAAAGCTCCAGGTGTTCTTAGCTCGGTACAGGTACTGGATCATTTCTTGTGGTCTGTGAGGTTACACTGCGGATTGGGAGGAAGAGAACTCAGATAATTCCGTGCTTGTGAGGAGCAGATCAAATGTGATCTGTGTCTTCCATGTCAGAGTCTTCAGCCCATAAGGTCTCCTCAGCTCAGAGGATAACATTGCTTTAGAATGTTGAAATCCCTTTTAAAGACTAAAGAGCAGGTAGGTGCTTGCAAAGGTAAAGGATTTTCATGAGGCATTTTCCTGTGAAAGGCCCTCTGATTAGCTCGACAATCTAGGGGTAGGCAAGTTAGAACTACCTGGAGGCCAAATCCTATCACCAGTGTATTTATCATTTTCATGCTGAAAAAAAAATACTAAGTTTTGACTACTGTTCAAAACATGGAGTTACAGCACTGAGTGTTTTGTAACTTGTATCCTGAGGGCTGGATAATTATGAGGGAAAAAAAAAAGGCTAGAAACCTTTCTTTTCACTCATGTAATGCTCTTGCACAGATCAGCTCATTCTTTAGGGTTTTAAAAACAGGAATTCTGAGATTCTGTGCTGTGCTTGTCCATGACAGTCATATGGCAAGTTAAGTGTACCTTAGAAGTTTTGGGCATTTTCAAAAATTTATTTTTATTTTCAGTCAAAACTATCAAATGCATGACATGTAGAGAGCTATCTACATAAAATAGTTAAGGCTGCAGGTGAATTTAAGGCTTTCTATTTTAGAAGTGCAGAAACCCACAGCTTATCTACTTAGTACACTCAGAAACACAGCAGGCACTCAGGTAGTTCAAATCTTTTCTTAAACACTTTCTTGAGTCACTCTGATCTGTTCCTTCAGATGTCACAAGATGTCAGTTCTGCTACTCAAAACCTTATTCCTAGCTGCTATTTGAACATGGAGCAATATGTTATTAGTTATTTATGAAACTGTAAACTAAAATATTGACAGTTGTCTGTGGAATTTGCTGCTTGCAAAAAGTGGATGCAGTCCCAGTGAATTGTAAGCTGATCTATCATCACAGCTTGAATGTATTGCTGTGAAAGTTGCTATACAAAGTAAGTCTTCATATTGTAAATATTTCAGCTACAATCCTTTTGATGGGCCTAATGAAAATCCAGAGGCAGAGCTTCCACTGACTGCTGGAGAATATATTTACATCTATGGAGACATGGATGAAGATGGCTTCTTTGAAGGTGCGTTTTAGTACCAAACTACCAAACTACTGTGGAAAGTTGATCTCTTAAAAAAAAAAAGAAGAGAGGAATTTAGTGAATCTTGACACTTCAAGATAAAGGTTTTCTGCCCAAAGTTAGTTTGTTAGAGGGAAGAGCAGATTCTGTTGGAAAAGGGTTTATTTGTGTCGTGATTAAATTAAGTCTAAAACATGAAATCCTGGTCTAGTGATTTCAGTGGAAATTTTGCCACTGCTTTCAGGAGAGCTCCAGGTTTCATCCCCACATGATCCCTCCCTAGCTGTGAAGAGGAACATGTTCAGCCCTGGGCACCTTCTGCATATGGTCTGTTTCCCTCTTTCCAGTAACTTCATAGTGAGGCAGAGATCGTAGGCAGCTGATGGTCTTAACTACCTCTTGCTCTTTTGGCAGAGCAGGGTATAAAATAAGCAGTCCGAACTACAGTTACGTCATTTGGTGTCATACTGCATGTTTCTCTTTTGGCACCTTTGAAAACACGATCCTGGTGGGCTAATAGGCAGATAGAATTGAAACCAACAATTGTGGGCTGTAAATTTGTAATGAAGTTTCTTTGTGGAGCTGGCTTACTTAATGGGATGAAGGAACCTTAATTTACTGAGGTGCTTTGCAAGAGCTGAGGCAAATGCATGCCATGTTGCACTGCTTGTTCTTTGACTCTTCTGGCTCTTTGTTTGTTTGTTTGTTTCTTTCTTTCTATTTCCAAGCTTCTTATGAATTTATTTGTTTGTTTGTTTGTTTGTTTATTGTTTAAAGAATAAAAGGTTATTCTTTACTAACGTGTTCTGCTTTCCCTGCTTTCAATTGATTTGCTGTAGGTAGAGGTGGAAAGGGGAAAGTAAGTGCAATCCCTGCGCACTGCTCTTTTGACTGTGGTTTGACGGTTCTTGCACGTACTAAGAGTGCTGTGGTATCAGTCATCCCCATGGGTCCTTTTGGGACATCTTTGTTACAGAAGCTAGCATAACAAAGGAGAGAACTAAAACGGAAGGCCAGAGTTGAATACAGAGCTGGAAAGGTGGACTTTCTTGAGGAAGTACTACAAAACCCAAATCTGTATGGCTGGGAGAAGATGTTAAATCATCAATCTTCATAGTTTGGGAAGGCTAGAAAAGGCACTTAAGTTAGTAAGGAGCTGTGATGAGGAAAAATAGGATAATGAAGAAAGAAACCCCCTTAAGCAAATTACACAAAACAACTTTCTAGTTAGATGGCTCTGGAATGTATGGAGCGTTGTGTCTCCTCACTGTGACCACTAGGATCTAACTAGGGAAGCCCCGTGAAATTCAGGAAACTTTGCCAGGAATAACCTCCCAGAGGTTGGTTTTTTTCATTCCTGACTGCAGCAGTTATGACCTAGCGTAGACATTGTCACGTTGTCTTCGCAGATGGGTTGGAAGGCTGGATGGTAGGAGCAGTGGTAACAGGTTTCCTGTTTTTTGTTTAGGGGAACTGATGGATGGCCGGCGAGGGCTAGTCCCCTCCAATTTTGTTGAGCGAGTTTCAGATGATGACCTCATGACGTTTCTGCCTTCGGAGCTGAATGATCTCACCCATAGCTCATACCAGGAGAAAAGTTTTGTCAGTGCAAGCACCAGCAGTGGAGATAAGAGTGATTTTTCCATTGAAGAGAGTAGCATCAGTCCATTGGCCAGTAGAGCAGAAGGAGACCAGGAGGAACATGTTAGTCATACAGCAGTGCCTTACCCAAGAAAATTGACTTTGATCAAGCAGCTTGCCAGAAGCATAGTTGTAGGCTGGGAACCACCACTTTTGCCAGCTGGCTGCCCAGACATACAAAGCTACAACATCTATGTGGATGAAGAGCTACGTCAAAATGTGAAGAGTGGCTTTCAGACCAAAGCAGTGATTGAGAAGCTGGATTTAAAGACAAAGGCTTACCGTGTATCTGTGCAGACTGTGACAGAGCAAGGCAGTTCTGACAAACTGCGATGTACTTTCTTTGTGGGGCAAGATTTTTGTGTGGCACCAACTATGCTGAAAGTCAGAAGCGTCACTGCCACGTCAGCAGAGGTCATGTGGCTTCCCTGCAACAGCAATTACAACCACGCAGTGTATCTCAATGGGGAGGAATGTGACATAACAAAACCTGGGGTCTACTGGTACACCTTTCGCAACCTGCAGCCAAGCACTCAGTATGTTGCCAAGCTGGAGGCCCGGCCCTTGAAAACACCTTGGGAAGAGATCCCAGAGGGGCAGGAGCAGAACTCAGCTGTGATACACTTCACTACCCCACTAGCAGGTATCAGAGCAGTCATGCCCATGGCCACTGTGCATGGAGTGCTTGGAGCAGTGCGCTCTGTCGTTACTTTGCTATGAAGCCTTGGGGTGAAGGGAAGCAAGGTTTATTAGGTCCTAAAGCCTGAGATGCTGTACTGTTTTGTCTTAATGTTTTTCTTCCTTTATTTTAAAAATTTATTATCTCTTTTGTTTTCATTTGCTCTGGGAAGACATCTTCTTTGCTGATTTGAACAGCATGCCTCTCAGGGCATGGAAGATCTGGTTTGCCATGACCTTGCTCTAAGGGTTGCTGCATCTTGGCCTCAGCTACTTCTGCAAAGTTCTGTTTTCTGTGCCTTAAAGCTTCCACAGAACAAGAGCACCTTCCTTTCTCTGGTTGTCTATTGTTTCCCAAGACTAGCCTAGCTATTCTAGTACAGCTCTGCAGTGGCAAGTCTGGTGTGGTAGCTTTCTTCTTGATTCTAACCAGAGTTTAGTTTAGCTTTATGCTGTAGTCAGGTAAGCAAGAGCAAAACCTGTTTGGTCTCTTGCAGGCACACCTGATGCTCCTTTGGATGTCCAGGTAGAAGCTGGTCCCTCACCAGGTATCCTTGTTATCAGCTGGTTACCTGTCACTATTGATGCCGAAGGATCTTCCAATGGAGTCCGAGTCACTGGTTACGCTGTGTATGCAGATGGGCAGAAGGTATTGTGCTGACGCTATGCCAGGCTGATGTCTGTGTAGGTGGGTGGCTGGAGGCTGGTGCAGGAAGCATGCCAGGAGGAGGCAGTGACAGTCCTTGGCTTGGAAAGGAATGATATCAGAGAAGAGACAATGCTTGGGCTGTTCATTTTGACTGAAGCACACCAAAAAAAAAAAGTTCGGTCCGGATTTTTGATGTGGTTTTGATATAACTAAGCTAGGAAGGTTCCTGTGGCAGGACCGTTCACTAGGAAAACAGGACAATTAGTGTCAGCCTCCTCTGTCTCACCCTAAGCACTAGCTTTATCCTTGGGGAAGCAATGAGCTCAATGAGCAGTGAGTCCATAGCACATGGACAGAGTACAGGTACTCAGCCTTGCCACCACTTCGGGCTTATCTCTGGACTGTGGGTTCTCTAGCCATTTTTTAAACTAAGGACAGGCAAAGAAGGAAAAGAGGGAGGCATACAGACACCCGAGGGTCCAGTATGAATACTGGTAAAGAACCTCCAAATATATTCTGTATTAAAAGTGGCCTGCAGTCTTCTGCATGTAGGATGTTGTGCTATTGGCCGTGGGAGAGGCAAGCCACAACTGTTCAAAGGAGCACAGTACAAAACAGAGTGGTGTTGTGTTGGATGCTTGCTCTTCTATTGTGGAAATGCTTTTTTGTCTACATAGGTCAAAAAAGGAGGAGTCCGAGAAGGTAGGCAAAAGAGAGGCCAGAAAAAGGGATAGTTTTTTAAAGTGTAGGGAACAAGGAGAGTTAAAACCTGGTGTAGGAGGGAATAGAGTCATATTTTATAGAATATTCAGTTTCTCAAATGGTTGTGGTAACAATTTACCTTTGCTGTTCATTCTTCCCTGATATTGTGCAGAAGGGTGAGAATTTTGTATGCCTGCTCTCAAGAGCTTTGGGGTCTGTCATTAACTTTGGGTTCAGGAATTGTAATTCTCAGAAGGGCTGAGCTGTGCAC
Source organism: Microhierax caerulescens (assembly GCA_035590215.1). Classification (NCBI taxonomy): domain Eukaryota; kingdom Metazoa; phylum Chordata; class Aves; order Falconiformes; family Falconidae; genus Microhierax; species Microhierax caerulescens. Next base: position 100,022,318 of record JAVJGJ010000001.1, read on the forward strand.
AATAAATAATTACTCCCTGTGTTTTTGCTTGCAGGCAATAGAAGTTACTTCTCCAACGGCTGGGAGTGTCCTGGTGGACTTGTCCCAGCTTCAGATGTTCCAGGTGTGCCGGGAGGTTTCTGTGAGAACGATGTCTCTGTACGGAGAGTCAGTGGATTCAGTTCCAGCCCAGATTTCCTCAGTCTTGCTGCGAGCCTCTCACCGCTTTTCACCTTCAAATTCTGCTGTTTCTACTACTTTTACCTCTAGACTGCCCCGTGGAGAGCCCAGGGGCTCTCTGCCTGCACGCAGCCCACCCACACGCCAGACAGCTGCACTCCTGCATCGACAAAAAGTTGCTGCTGATAGCTCAGATGCCAAATTGACTGATCACTCCTCTGGCCATGACAGTTCAGTACAATCTCTGCCAGAGGAAGCCTCTTCACCTCTGCACCTCTCCTCTCCCAGTGCTTCCTTGGTGCAGGTTTTAGACGCTTCCCCACAGGGATCAGACACTGCACAAGACAAGAAATGCCTGACTGTGCCTCCTCAGCAAGCTGGCAGGACAGTGCTCCCCTGTGAGGGCACAGAGCCTGTCGCTTCAAGGGAAGCAGAATCACAAGGCCTGGGTGAGGGGATGGAGGTGCAGATAAGTACTTACATCTC
>JAVJGJ010000001.1:100023062-100044429 GCA_035590215.1 Microhierax caerulescens
CAGGCCTGTTCAGTCTCTTTACGGGCGGCCTGGGTGAGGGGATGGAGGTGCAGGTAAGTGCTTACATCTCCTGCCCAGTACCAAATGTGCCAGGAAGGAGAATGGATCATTTTGGGGAATGGAAGAAAATGCCAGTGAGCATGTTTCTCTTTCTGTGACACACTGTTGCCTTTGAGTCATCATCCAATGGTTGGCAAACTGGCAGGGAGTACCGTCTGCTGTTGTGTACCTGGAAGAGCAGATGAAGCTCTCCGCTTGATCTGCTTGCACACACATGTGATCAGGAATGGAGTCAGGAAAGTGAGAATTCATCAGAGAGAGAAGGTGAAAAGGGTGTTCCCACTAATGATGATGTCAGTGTTAGTCTGGCACTGCTGTTCTTATTCCAAACACTGTGCTCTCTGACTTGAAGGGGTCTCCTCCAGTCTAGTGGGTTTGTGTGGGGCAGAGTGGAGCCACTCCAGCACAGTGGAGCACCTTAGTGGACTTCACAGCAACACAGCCGTGTCTGGAGAAGAGCTGGCAAGTTGTCATGACATTGGGTATTTGGAATCCTGTAGGGTGGGTGAGTACTTTCAGGGCTGTTTTAGGACAGTGGTGAGGATGTCCGAGAGCCCCATAAGAAAACAGGTAAATGATCTATAAGCTGCTTGCTCTGTGACAAGAGGAAAGTGGATCCTGTTGGTGTGTGATGCATTATATCAGGAAAAAGGATCTTTTTCCCATTCTGACCTGTGACATCAGGGACTTAGGGGAGTGCTTCAAACTGTTAAAGTCAGCATGACTTTATTAATCATGGCAATGTGAGCTTGCAAAGGCTCAGAGTTAGACAAAGGCAGGAAAGACTTCTGATAATTACTGGAACATCAATGGCTGTGTGGGCCCAAAACCAAAGGCTAGGTAAATACACAGAAGAATTGAGATGTTGAGTCCAAAATTTAGATCATCATTCTTCAATCCCTGGTCATTTTCTGCTCACAGTACCTCAGGTCAGTTGTTGTGATTTGCTTGTCCATATTTTAGATGTCTGGTGTAGATGGCTACACATGGATGGGTTGCTTTGTAGTCAGTGGAGCAAAATGGGTGCTTCCAGGATGCACGTCATCCTCCTTGCTTGAGATGTGTGTCTTCACTTGCCTGTCAGCAAAGAGAAACAGGGCAGAAAGATCCTAGCTGTCAGATGGAACATGAGATCTAGACCTGTCTGGCTTTTGCCTGAGCCCAGGGAACATTTGGAAGCTAGACACTGCAGTGTGTAAATCTCCCTAGGGGTCTGATCCTGTAAATACATACAGAGCACACCTTGTAAATAAGGGCAAGGTTGTTCTGCATTGCAAAATACAGTGGAGGCTGTTATATTCTTTAGTTGAGGGTTAGAGAAAGGGGTGGCTAATGAAGGCCCCCACCTGCCCTACTCTTCTTGTTCCTGGGGTTCCACTCCTCCATGTCTCAGAGGTTTTCTTTAACACCAGACTGAACCAACTGGAAAACATGAAAATTTAAAATTTCTGTAATCCAGCTAGGTGACCTAACCACAAATCTGTGCAGTTGCATTCTTGTGTATGTTCTTCATTAATTCCCCTTTTCTTCAGAGCTCCCAGAAGTGCTGGGGTAATGTCCTCTCCTCCAGCTCAAGCTAACCTGCAAGCTGGTGTGTAGGACATTCCTCTGGCAGATGAGAGTGGGAAATGACCTTGTTGTATAGCTTGGGCTCTTCTTGCTGCCATAAAACTAATTGTTGTCAATACACTTCTGTGGCTTACACGAGCCACATGCAGTGGCCAGAGCTGCAGCAGTGGAAAGACCTTGTGTCTACTTGCAGCTGATGGCGGAGAGGAGTTTGTTCCAGGGCTGGCCAACCTTCCCAGTTGCAAATTGCGTGCCAAAATATTAATGTGCCAACAGTGCAGAATGCACAGTGTTTCTTTCAGAGAGTTTGGGGTGGCAAGGGCCCCCTTCTGGTGCACAAGTAGGGTGATACCTCTTCCACGTTTCTTTGTGGTGACCTTTTTTTTGGTTTGTTTCCCAGGCAGAGCAATCTGTAACCAAAGCGCCAGAGCTGGAAAGCCCATCTAACAGTAGTCTGAAGATACGTATGGAGACCTGCCATGCATGCTCTGTGGAAGAGTCACCAAAAGGTCTCAGTGCTGAAAGAGAAAAAGAGATAAAGGAGAAACACTTGAGCCCAGAGCCTCTGCCCTCCCCCAGCCAGGCTGAGGGGACAGATGGCACCTTCAGAGATGCAAGCATGGGTGGGAGCAGCTGCCAGGAGTTCTCGAGGTTGTCCCCTGGCAAGGAAGTGATCAAAGAAATGTCCAGAGTGAAAAGAGAGGTTTGTTTAACCTTGGTTGAATGTCTCTGCCTATGGAGGGGTGTTGATTGTATTTGACACCCCTAGGTTTTACAACCTTATGCAGTACTGTTTTTCTGCAGGCTATAAAACATGTCTGTGAGTTCTGTGTGTCTGTGTGTGCACACATGCCAGTTGCTGCATTGGGTGCTGCCCAATTTATTTCCTGCCATACTTCAGCTGATGTGTACTAGAAAAAGGTAAAATGCTACTTTATTGCTGAAAGAGTGCCTGAGAGGACTGAGGAAATCTGTTTTGCTTTTCAATAGCAAGAAGAAAAAATATCCGAAATGGGAAGACGACAGCTGACCCTTTTTGCTGAGCACAGCCGTAGTTCTGACCTTTCAGATATTTTGGAAGAGGAGGAAGAAGATGAACTGTCTTCAGAAGCTCTGGAAGAGAAGAAATGGGACCAGAGAGAGCCATGTTACCGGGAGAATGGGGAAAAGGTAACTTTTAGCAGAGTCATGCTTGCGGGGAGCGCCAATGCAGCCATCCCATATCATCGGTTCACAGGAGCAGGTACTGGTCTGTGCCCAGCGCTCTCAGCAGTGCTTGGCTAAGTTCCTGCCTGCTCTGCTTTTACTCCGAGTGTGGTCTTAAGCTAGTAAAAATACAAGTTCTTTGTGAGAGGAAAGGGTGTTTATATGTAATGGATGTACCCAGGGTTTAATTAGTTGGAAAAACACACAATGTAGTATGAACTTTAGAACCCAGGGTTAAAAATCAATCCTATTGATCAAGTTCTTAATATAGACATAAACAGTGAACACATAGGAATCTGTAAAGTCCACCCATCTGTAGATCCTATACCAACCCACCTTCCCTCCTAAGGCAAAACAGGCATGTAATATTTTGTCTTCTGTCCTGCAAGCACTCCTGAATGCGAGTAACTTAGTGCAGATTATTTTGCGTAGACCTTGGTGCTCTCTGTAGGAATGGATGGCTTGTAGAGGTGAAGCCGTGGCTTGGCAGCTCAAATGTTGCAAGTGAGGAAATACTGATTGAGTTGGAACTGTGAGCAATCATGCTAATTCATGTTACAAGTACAAACAGCTAAATCCAGTTGGTGTGTTGTAATGCATCTGTGACAGGTAATGTGCTTAAAACTGCATGAGTGGAAAGTGGTATGTAATCATACAAATTACAGCAGTTGAGGTGAATGTACATGAGGGAAAGTACTGAGGCTGAATGACTGAGAAATCAGAAAGATGTGCCAGAAATGTGATATGCCGGTATATAGCAAGAAAGCATCCTTGTTGGTTTTTTTTCATGTGACCAAAAAACACATGTAGTTTGTTGTTGCTGACCTGGATGGCTGCTAGCCTGCAGCATGGATGAGATGGGACTGGTGAGCTTTAGATGATCAATAGCAGACAGTGTAATGATTCTGGAGTAAATTTTTTGCTGTTCCTTTTCTCCTTCTGATGGGGGTTCTGCATCCCGGGTGGGGAGGCTGGATCTGCACTGCAGTGTGTCAGGAGTCCCAGGAGAGCCTTGTACCTGGAGATGCTGGGGCTGCCTGGGAAGGCGTTGTTGAAAGGGCTTCCAGGTGTTGGGATTGCACTGGGGAAAAAAATGGAAGAAAAAGTATTCCTGGAAGGAGAAAAGAGGAAACAAGAACAGTCAAGAACACTGTTTTTTCGATGTTTTATTGGCCTGAACGTTTTTGGCTTGGGTTTTTTATTTGGTTGGGGTTTTTTTGTTTGTTTGTTTGTTTTTCTGCAACCCCATGGAACACTGAAACCCCATGGACATCTTGTTGAGTTGAGCAAACTGGTGCTTCTTGACCTGAAAAAGTGCCATTTTCTTTCTGTTCTGGCTGGGACGAGTTGAGGGTGTGATCACGACAAGATGCTGAATGGGGAGAGGGCATCAGGGGCAGGAAGCTTTAGGGCACAGAGCTCCCAACACTACCTTGTAGAGTGAGGGAAGATGGTGACTGAAGTGGGCCAGGTCTCAGTAGGGCTTTTTTCTAGAATTCTGTTTAGTAACATATCTCAAGACTCTTCACTCAACTCTTTCAGGATTTGTGGCATGAAAGAATGGAGGGGTGCTGCTTTTCAAATGTTTAACCTCAAATAAGTTGTTTAATTTCTGAATCTTTTTATTGTATTAAAACTCAAATCAAAACCCACTTTTTTGTAAACAGCTAAAATAAGTTTTACTGGATTATTTTATAGTTGCATCTATGAATTTTGCATATCCCTAATGGGTGCTAACAAGGTAGGAGCCTAGAGCGCATGCCCTGTAAAGAGAGTCTGAGGAAGCTGAGCTTTGTTTGGTCTGTCACAGAGGCTAGTGGGAGATGTTGTAGCTGCCTACAACTGTTTGAAGGTTGGTTAAAAGGATGAGAGAGCCAAAGCTGTCTTGTTCATGGCAGGTGATACAAAAAGAGGTGGCAGTCATGAGTTGCTTTTTGGGAGGTTTGTGTTGGAGATGAGTACAAAAGTTCTTTCCCAGGAGGATGGTGCAGCCCTGGGACAGGTCCCCAGAGCGGTGGGGAATCCTCATTCTTTGGTGTTGTCAAGCCCTCGGCTGATTTACTGTTGGCAGCGGTCCTGCTGCAATTAGGAGATTGAACTGGAGACCTCTGGAGTCCCCTTCAACCAATTCTAAACATAATTCAGGACCCTCACCCTACATAATTCCCTCACTCTACAAGGTAGTGTTTGGGAGCTCTGTGCCCTAAAGCTTCCTGCCCCTGGTGCCCTCTCCCCATTCAGCATCTTGTCGTGATAACACCCTCAACTCGTCCCTGCCAGAATAGAAAGAAAATAGCACTTTTTTCATGTCAAGAAGCACCAGTTTGCTCAACTCAATTAAATATAAATTCATAATTAGTAGGCAGCTTACAACTGCCTGTTTTTTTTCCCCCCACTATGGTTCAGTTTTTATTTATCTCTGAACAGGCCTGCTCATGACTGTAGTGTAAAAAAAAGTAGCTACATATGCATTGTAAACTATTTGGAAATGTTTTTAGAATATGTCATGGTATAAATTGTCAGGGAAGTTGAACAAGTGACCCCCAGAAGTATCTTTCAATCTAAATTACACTGTGCATCTGGGATTCTACCTTTTTTTATTTTAGTATAAATGTAGTAAGAGACAGACACATAAATTCTATAGTTGCTCCAAGACAAACTTTAAAATTCAGCAGTGTTTACACAGAAGTTTTATACAACCTGGTAGGGTCTTGCCCTGCTGCAAGTGAAGTACATGTCTGTATGACCCTTTTCAGGTAAAGGATTTTCATGTGTATTTGTGGCAACTCTGTTCACCTGGATTTGCAGACAGTAAATACTGTAGAGATGGAGCTTGACAGATGATGGGAAGGGCCTAGGGAAGGGCCTCCTGTAGCAGCAACATCTCTAAGGGATGCCTTGCTGCACAGGATCACTTTGTTCTGTTCCAGTGCTTGGACAGAGAGGTAAGGGAGGACTGTGGGTCCTTGTGTGAGCACAGGCTGTGAGACTCATCCCTGTGAACGGAGAACCCAATCAGCTCTAACTTGCACCAAACAGCCATGGAGGAACTGTGCCTCTCCCACCCTGTCTTCCCATCCCAGGGGATGCTGAAGCTGTGAGGAATCAAGTGGGCAGGATGAAAGGTGTTGCAGATAGCTGTGTGTGTAGAGGCAGAGGCTGGGAGGGAGCTCTTCCATGCATTGGCCTTTCTCGCTTTCCGCTGCATTGCTAGTTCATCTAATTGTCTTTTGCCAGAAGACCCATTGCTCTCTTTTGCTTCCTACCCTTGCTTTGCTGCAGACCACTGTCGCCGCTCCATCCTGCTGTGCTGGGAGGGAATCAGCTGTAACTTTGCCTCTCTTTTTAATGTTTATTTCCTCTCTTTTTTCCTTTGTTTGTCCTGGCTGTGGCTTTTCTCGGGGGCTGGGTACAGATGGATCTTTGTGATACTGACAGCGATGAGGAGATTCTGGAGAGGATACTGGAGCTCCCGCTTCAGAAGAACCACAGCAAGAAATTGTTTAGCATCCCTGAAGTGACTGAGGATGAGGATGAAGATGAAGATGAGAAGTGTGCTATGGAGGAAAAGGCAGACCCTCAAGACTCCTTGGAAACACTTACCCACCATTCAGGAAGAACAGAGAAGCCGCTCAACATCAAGGAGCCGTTTCTAAAGGCGGATGGGAGTAACACCTCCACAGATGTGTCTGCTCAGACTCCACGGGAGGAGCATGACATTAAGGAGAGCAGAGGGGATGCTGCCCATGCAAATCCTGCTTTTGTCCAGCTGGCCTGGAGTCAGAAGAAGGCAAACTGGAACTGGGGCTACCAGGAGAACGATCCGAAGGCTGGGACTGGGGCAAGTCCTGCTTGGAGCAAGAAGGGAAATAATTATCGAGAGAAGATCCGGAGTCGGCCTGAGATGGGTAGGAAGAGACAGAATGATTTAACAGAGCACTGCAGTCGTCTGCTGGGCAACTGCAGTCAGATGGGAGGAGGGTTATACAGAGCTCCTAGCCTCAGGGAAGAGCTGAACATCGTGAGCAGTGCTGGTGGTAAGGAGGGGTTTGATATGTACAGTCGTGCTAGACAAGCCACCTTACGAAAAAAGCATATGAAAGCAGTGGTTTCAGGGTTTGCAGAACCTGCTGTGGTGGCAACACACTGCTCCAGCCCCAGGAGCCTGGAAATAGACATTGAATATGACTCCGAAGATGATCAGGATTCAGTCTGTGCATCCCCCCCTGAGAGCAGGCTGTGGCCAGAAAGGTCCCAGAGCTGTCAGGGGGACTGGAGTGATTGCTCTGGTCAATCTGAGGTTGCCCACACAAATGGCAGGAGGGACCTGACCAGACTGGAGATGATGGAAGAGCAGGGTATGGAGTGGGCTGGGTCTCCAAGCCGGCGCCTGCGGTTCTTCTGCCAGGAGAATGAAGCACTGAGATGTGAGAGCAGTTCTGAGGAGCAGGGCTGGGAGCTGGACTGTAAGTCACCTGGCTGGAGAAGGAGGCTCGAACATCCTTCGAAGGGGATACGTAGCACCTCCTTGCACAAAAGGGTTGGGTGACTTTTCCTATTCTGGCTTTGAAGCAGCTTGCAGTGGCATTAGCTTCCCTCTGCTTCCCTGGCCTGCCTGTATCTTGCTTTGTTCAGTGTTGTCCAGAGAAAGGACCCTCTAGGATGGTCTGGAAGAAAAATCTGAGAGATTCTGTAGTTCTGTGCTGCTCCGTGGCTTTTTTTGTATTACCTGCTTCTGCTTTTCCTGCTAACTGACCAAGTGTCACCGATGCAGTATTCCTTTTCACACTGGGTCTTCCTCCCCATGGCAGGAGGCTGTGAGACCCAAACGAAAATCCATGGTGAAATAAGCAGATTTGTGAAAGCTCTGTGTAGATAATGACTGTAATGTCATTGCCTTCCCTTGAAATGCCCTTTCCTGTGTCCTCATGCTCACCGAGGGGATCGTCACTGGTGCCTGGCAGGGTGCCTGCCTGTACTTAGTTCTGTTTTCCTACTTCCTTGGTATTTTCAGCTCTAGAGTGTCCCTGAAGAGGAATGTTGCATTTGGATGCACTGCTCTTTGTGGAGTGCGTTTGGGCTGAGCACTGTTCACGTGAGTTGGAAGGCAGAGGCTGCTACTAACTCTCTGATGGTTCCTGTTGCAGGCGTCCGGTAATAAAGATCCTAGGGGCCAGGAACTGCCTGGCACAGCCACCTGGCAGGCTCCCAGCAGAAGAGGGAACAAGAACGTAAGAAGAAGCCAAATGCAGAAAGCTTTACTGTCTAGTCCAGGTGAGTGGGCAAGGAGGAGAGAGCTGGGCAGCAGGAGAGAGGGAGGCTATTGGAAATGGCAGGGAAGAGGCTAGTAGGCAGTATTTGAGCTGCGCAGGGCTATGGCAGGAGAATGGTGCTGACGTTATCTCTGGTGTGTCCCCTGTCTGCGTGCAGGTCCAAGGAGCACTGCTTCAGAAACCTCTGTTAAAGATGATGGCATTAGAATATTTGTGGCACTCTTTGACTACGATCCTGTTTCTATGTCTCCTAACCCTGATGCAGCAGAAGAGGAGCTCCCGTTTAAGGAGGGACAGATCCTGAAAGTAAGAGGACACTTCAGTAAACATCTACTCTATGGATCCATCTGATGTTCCAGGGACAGCATAAACCTTGGGACTTCATCTTGGGAGTTTCCATAGCTTCCCTTTCTCCTTTCTCTGTGCAGCTCAGTCTCTGTAGCATAAACAGTCTGGCCTGTCTTTTCTTTTGCAGGTATGTGGAGACAAGGATGCTGATGGCTTTTACAGGGGTGAATGTGCAGGAAGGGAGGGGTACATTCCATGCAACATGGTTTCAGAAGTACAGGTGGAGAATAACGAAATCAAGAAGCAGCTCCTAAAGCAAGGATTCCTGCCTGCCGACACCCCAATGGAGAGCATGGGTACTGTATCTCCTTTATTACATGTGTGCTGTGCTATTGTCAGCATGCTGCTTTGCTGAAATGTGGAAAGCTCAGTCATGCTGTCAAGTTGTGTGGCCAGTGCAGCCCACCACAACAATCTCCAGGGTTGGTCCCCAGGATCTGAAGGCTTGTTTAGTGGTTATTGCAGTAGCAAGCAGGGAGGTCTTGATGGATGATGGAGGCAGGTGTCCTGAGGCTGCAGTTCATACCTGACTCTGCTGCAACACAGTGCTGCCCAAGGCTGCATTTGCAGCTGCTGGAGCTGTTCCTGTGCTTGAGGTGGTGTGCCTGCGAACTCAGCATGGAGTGTGAGGCTGATCCTCACTAGAGAAGGGGAAACAAAAAAGTCTGAAGAGCAGCTGAAGGATATGAGCAAGAGTTTTCACTTCTGTGTACACTCCTTTGTTTTGTGAGTCTGTATTTGAACCCACAGGGGTGACCCTGCTCTTGGGTGAGAGAATCTGTGACTTCAGAATGGAGGAGGATGGGGAGAGGCTCATGGGGAAGGGGAAGGAAGGGTGTGAGACAGCAAGGTAGGCAGTCAGGAGTGTACAAGGAGCAGACCTGGTCCTTCGATTCCTCCTTATTCACTCCCTGAAGTACACGGTTCAGTGTTTTGTGCACTGCAGAGACTTTGCTGTTTCTTCCCACTTGTGTAGTCAGAGAGAAGAGAGGAACCTTCCCTGGCACATGCAGTCATCACAGCTCAGGCAGAGTTAGACTGCCGTTCGGTGGCTGTGAGCTGCCCCAAGACTGCTGTCGACATACTGGTGTCCCAATGCCTGTCCCTTATTCCTACCGTCTCTCATCCTGCACCTCTCTCTGTGCTCTGTGCTACCAGTGGCAATGGTGTGACTTGTTCCACTTGCCAAAACAAGAAGAAATTCTTGTTTTGGCTGGCCATTGTTTCCCTACCAGGTCAGCAGAGTACAACAGCACAAGTGAGGGTCTGATGGCAAAGGTAAGCCCTGACATTCACTGAGCTGATCCACTGCCTCTCGCAGGCAGTGAAGGAAAAAAACCTAACCAACCAATCAAAAAAAGAAAAAAAAAGAAAAAAAAGAAAACTCAAAAGAAGCAGTCCAGCTTGTTTCCATTTCCCTGCAGTGAGACCCAGTGTCCAGCCCTGGCTAAGGGCTGGCAGTGCCCAGCTACTAAATGTGGGTCTCTGGAAGGTTGATCCTGAAGAGCACAGGGGTCCAAGGAGCCTGTTGTTTTCACTTTGTGGCTGTGTGATCTTGCTGGTAGGTGTTTGTCCTTTGCCCTCTCTCATGCCTAGGGAGAGGAGAGATTTGAGTAAGTCTTTCTCACGCTTGGGGCATTTATAATGTTTCTCCTGCGTGTACCCTCTGGTGCCCAGAGATGGCTAGATACCTGTGGTGGCCTTTGTCCCTGTGCGGATACACAGGGGTCTCTGTCCCTGTGTACTCCTGGAAGAATAAAGGAACTTAATAGCTCTGAGACTTCATGAATCATAGTGAGTTTGAAAGTTTTCAGGACTGCGGTGGCAGTGACATACCTTAGGCATGTGTGCAGAGAGTAAACCTTGTTTCCTTAGGCAACTGGGCTGTACGTACCTCTGTTGTTTTCCTGCTGCCATAACCCCATCTTTCAGCCTCGTAACTAAGAAAATGGTGTGGAGGGGTTGGTCTGGGGGATCTTCCTGCAGACTCCTCTGGAGACTTGTCCAGTACTGGCCCTGCTCAGGGCAGAATTTTTAGCTAGAGACCTCGTATCCTCTCTCACCTGAGTGAGTTGTGCACCTCACCTGGCATTTTTCAGTTGTTACCAGTATAAGGTTTTATTTTATCCTTACAATGCTGCTTCTGCAAGATAAAGTGCAGCAAAGTTTGTCTAATGTGTACTGTGGTATGGCTAATGGGCGTAAATGCAATATGGATTTCTATGTGCATTTGGGATGTGGGTTGTGCCTCATCTGAGTCCATGTACGAGAAACGAAGATTTGGGCATTGCCTGTAGAAATCGGTGTCTGCTTCCCAGGGGAGGCATGTCATGCTACTCTGTTGCCTGTTCACTCTTCAAAGATGCTTTTCACTTTCCATTCACTGTCTGTTTCTTTGTCTATTTATTTGCTTTTTTTTGGATTTTTATTAAGGAAATGGCACATTTTCTCCACCTCCACGCCGCCAAACCGTCCCTCCTCCAAAACCCAGACGCTCCAAGAAAGGTCTGTGTCATCCACTGCTTCCTCTTTGATTTTTGCAATAGGATTACAGACTGCATTGAATTTTTACTACTTGCTTACAGGACCCTCAGATGTTTGTCTCTGTACGACTGCTAGGAAGTGGAAAGAGAGCCCATCCCTGTGCTGCTGTTAAGTTTTTAACAACAGTGATGTCTTTTATAGTTTTGGAGCTTGACCTCTGCTTCTTGTTATGTCCCCGAGTCATGGTTACTGGTGTAGACTTTGAGTTGCATGAATGGTTTGCTTCTGTTGTTTGCTGCCGTGGTCTTTGTTCTTTTTATTGTCGTTTGTCAGTTATGTCATATGGTTACTGTTGGAAGATGAACTGTCACTGATGAGACACTTTCTTCCCCCAGCAGGGCTGGATAAACAGGAGACGTACAAGTCTCATCCAGGTGAGAACTGCTTCTTCCAACTATGAGTAGATAATGCATGATAGTAATACAGATGCATTTTGCAATCAAGGGCCAATGCAAGACCCTGTAGTGCTGCTTCAGAGCGCTGTGAGAAAATGGTTGTTCTCATGAAAAAGAGTTTTAGTTCTTTTAATTGAGTTGTGGGTGCAGTGGACTTCAACTAAACAGGGAGTGTCTGAAGGTGAAGGGTACATGTGGCCACATGGAAATCTCTTACCTGATGGTGCTTGATTTTAAGCAAATCCAAGGTCCCTTGAGAGAGCGCTCACTCCGTGCAGTCATCTGTTGATGTCCAGAGAGGCCAAGCCTGCACACCCCTTGTTAGCCCATCCAGTGTTGACTTGAAGCAGGGTTTAAATCCATAAGATGAAGGACTGGACAATGTGTGTGACCAGGCTTTGCTTTTATAGACTCAGAGCAGGTCTGTAAGGAATGGGGCTGAGCAAGCAGGTGGCTGTAGAAAGTGCAGTGTGTTCTCTGGATGATGAGGCCTGTGCTTCCCTGTGTGCTGAGTTCTGTGCACTGTGGCTGGGCGTCTGGTCAGTGCTGTCCTGGGCTCTTGCTGTTCCTGTGGCACTTGAAGGATAAATTTTGTAGGTCAGTAGCAGATCATTGCACGGAGGGAGGAGAAATGTGTATTTGAGACACTACAAAGAGACTGCTGTCCTCTGTGTGTGTGGGTATAAATAGAAAACATAAAATGAAACATGCATGTATATATAGGCAGGAAACCAAGGTGCTGGCATGGGGAGATGTTCCCACTTCTGTGCTTGTGAGGTGATACAGGAGATAGGAAGCTGCTTTACCAAATGTCTCTAGGGCCTCGAAGGTCTTTCTCCCATTCAGTTCCCCCCTAGTATTCTCTTTGCTCAGTCTGCTCCAAGAGTGGAGAAGGAGTTACTGTGATACTGGATTTTGTCTTAGAACTTCCGGCTCAGGATATTTTGTTTTATTTTTGACCTGCAGAGCAGAAACATCAAGACTTTGAAGCTGAACTGCTGACTCATCGAAGTATGGTGGCTGTCTTTGACTATAACCCCAAGGAGAGCTCTCCAAATGCAGATGTAGAGGTAACCACCAGGGCTCACTCATTTATAGATGTCTTTTTTCCTCCCTCTTTTTTTTCTTCTGTCCCAAGACACTTGGCACTTTGATCAAAACAGATACAATTACAGCTTGGCAATAATGCTGCTAAAAAGGGGTTGGCTGAATTCATAAAACGTAGACTTTGCTGATATGTTCTGCCATGCATTCTCTGATAACAGAGTTCAGTTGTCAGTGAAGAATATGAAGCGATGTACCCCGAATGATTTTCAGTATATGTCTCAGTGGAACTATGTGAGCATCTCATGGCCTTGTAGCATCCTCTTGTGATTAGACAGGACTAAACAGATCTGGGGCAGGAGGAAGCAGCCTCTGCTGTTAGCAACTGATCCAGGGCACATTGGAAAAAAGAAAGAACCTGTTTAAGGGTTTGAATGGACTTCTGATACTTAAGATGAGCATGTCTTGGAGCATGTCCTTTGTGTTAAATACCTGTGTAGGTCTTTGTTCAAACAAGAAGATTTAGCTCCAGTTTAATGGACCACTCTTGTAAGTTCTTCTTTTCAAGCAGTACTACATATAATCCAAACAGTATTTTTGTGAGTAAGTCTGTTTGAGGTGCAAAGATTGCAATGTAGAATCCTTTTTGCAAAATACCTTTCTAAATTAGAGCATGCTCTGTTCTCTGTTCCTCCATATCAGTGTTAATCTACTGTGAGCAAACATAAACATGGGGTTTGTAATCAGATTGTATCCAGAAAGGAATGTATAACCAAGTGGTGGCACAGTTCGGGTAATGCTTGCCTCCCAAACTGAGTGTCTCATGAGCAAGACAGCCTGCTGCTGAGGACAGAGTGTTTTAGGGATGGTGGATTACCTTGGGAGAGATACAAGGAGAACATGTATCTGGCCAAAGAACACTTTTGAGCCATTATCAACAAGAAGATGACTTATTTTCTGCAGTGACTTGCTCTTCCTAGAACCTTCCCTGTGGACAGAGCTCAGATTATTGAAACAAGCTGGTGCAGTTCTGTTGCATTGTTGGAGACGCTCCCTGTTCACATTCCTAGAAAATTTGGTTACCTGTTCTGCTAGAAGGCTGCAGCTGCTATTTGTGAGCTTGTACCAAGATATAATAGGATCAGCTGTGCCATTCTGCGTGTCTGTGAGTGAAGGTCCCTACAAGTGTCTTTCTGCTAGAACAAAGTCACAGCCAACAGGAGGAACCTGCAGCCTCCAGAGATAAATTGAGTACTAGGGATATAATAAGGTAAATATATTAGAGGTCGGTCCCTTCCAGCTAATGCTTTGGTGAAGTGCATATAAAGCCAGTGTGTCCTGAGTGGGACATGGCCTGTTTGGAGACTCCACCTTTTTTATCTTAGAGCAGCTTTTTTGCTGTAACTGGGCAATTTCTTCCATTAGAAGGAGGCTGCTTACACCTTTGTCTTTGGTCTTATGCTCTCTGGAGTGTGTGCTTAGGTGGCTGACAGGACAGATGGATGTGATGGTGAAGGATCATGTGTGTTGCGTGGTAATGTTCCGTTTCCAGGTTGAGTCCTCCCATTTGTATGCATTCCCACTAGTGACTAATCCCTGAGTATTGCATACAGGGCAGGCTCACCCAAGGGAGCGGGATTTAGTACTTACATTTAAAGACATGAAATGTATTTTTGGTGCTTGTTCAGCTTGATCTCAACATACCTTTCCAGAACAGGTGGTGGGTACTATTTTGAAGCCTTATTAAAATTTGGTATAAGAAACAGACTTTGCTCTTGTCTTAATTTAGGAAATGCTTCCTTAGCACTGAAGTCCGCAGTTACCCACTTCATTTGCTTTTCTTGATTCCTGGTCCTGCAAGTCCTAACACTGGCCTTGCTCCATCAGGATGAGATTGTGCAAGCAGCCCAGGGTGACCATGTGTTTCTGGTGAGAAATTCCAGGCAGGGTTTCTCCTGTAACTGCTGTTCTCTTGCTCTTTGCAGGCTGAACTGACTTTCAGTGCCGGGGACATTATCACTGTGTTTGGGTCCATGGATGATGATGGATTCTATTATGTAAGTATGGGTGTTGGGAAGGTCCTGTGGCTACATCTGAAATCGTTGGAGTCCATCTAGTGGCAGGAGAGCAGAAACTGGGGAACAAAATATTCTGCTTTTGAAAAAACATAATAAATAAACCCATATCTGCTTAATGCAGGGCAGATTGCTTCTGGCAGTCCATGCTTCTCCTGTAAACCCAATATCTAAATGGTTCTGAGTTTATTTCTTGGCATAACTTGATTGCAGGTTTCCCAAAGCCTAGGATGCATTTTTTTTGTACATACATCAGCTAAATCAGCATCTGCTATAAGCTAATTTGTCACTAAGCACTCAGACACGTGGTCTCATCAGGACAGGAGACTAAAATGGTAAGATAAGAATGAAAATGTATGATGACCACCATTGGGCCATACTGCAATGTATCAACTTCAACAAGTGCTGGTATCTGTTTAATTTACTTTATATACCTGGAGACTGTGCCTGTCAATGAGCAGCATGCTAGACATGATCCTTGGCCCTTGGATCATCCATCTCTTCCCGCACAGAAAGTGGTGTGTCTTCACACATCAAAGTTGAGGTTCTGCTTCAGGTAGAATCTGGAGGGGATCACTGTGAGTTTTGTTTGACTTCTTTTGTAGTGCTGGCCAAACAACTTTGCTGGGGTTGTTTTGTCTCACCCAACCACCTGCTGTTGAACTGGAGTCACTTTTTAGGCGTACACCCAAGTTTGGCTTGCAGCTCTGGACCTCTGAGCATGGAGGCAATGCTTACAGGATATTGTACCTCATTCTTTAAAAAATAAATAAATACCAGAGAAAATCAAAGGCCTTTAGAAAACTTGTGGCACAGTCATATTCCAGTTGCTTCCAGGATAGCTGTGGAAAATTTTTGAGTTTGTAAAAGTGACCATGTTGCTAGAATACATTGTCATGGCTTGCTGCTGTCTTTTCTTCCTTTACTCTCTTCTGTATTTTTGCACTCTGAATTGTTCCACAGCAAAGCAAGAATGTGAGTCACGAAATTTGCTGAGGATCCTTCCAACATAGTGTTTCTGGGCTTCTCTCAGATCATAGCCTAGCCTTCTCTGCATGGGACTGCTCCTCTGTTTGTTATTTCTCCATCAACCGGGAAACCTGATGGGAGAACTGAATGTTGATCTTGCAGGGAGAGCTGAACCAGCAGAGAGGCCTTGTCCCATCTAACTTCTTGGAAGCTGTAACTTTTGATGGAGGCATGGTCAAGGAACTTCATTCAAAAGATAAAGAAGCTTTTCTGCAGAGTGCTGAGAGCCAGGTAAGATTGTGTGACACTGCATACTACAGACATCCAAATTGTGATGTGACTGGAGATTGGACATTGCGCAGCATGCAGCATCTGATGGAATCATTTAAATTATTGCATGCAGCTCAGTTCATCCCATGGGAGATGTTTAGAAGGGAGGAGTGCTAGAAGCTCTTCTTGAAGACTTACCAGTAGTGCAGAAAGAGGCACAAAGCAACAACATTCACTGGAGCCTCAGTCACATTATGGTCAGGTGATTAAAGAGCCTCTGCAGTCCCACCAGCAGATTCTTTGCATCCACAAAAGGGTCAGTGGTGAAGTACTGCTGCAAGCAAAGCAGTTCAGTCAGCTCCCTAGACACATGAAATTCCTCAAATATGCTCACATCCATGCCAAAGAGTTCTGGAGTTTCCGACACCCAAACACCAATGTTATTCTACATACCTGAGTTAGATAATATCTTAGTGCAGTCTGAGGTGCTTCCAGATAAATTCAAAATGCACTGGCGAGTTTCCCAGCAGATCTGTGGGATGGATCCTAAGTCTCTGAAAGCATCCCACAGATGTAGGGAAATCAAAGGTTGAACAAACCCCTTGCATTATGATGCTGATACTCTTGAAATGAATGCTTAAGCAGGAGATTTGGATTATTTTCCAGGTTCAGTCTGTCTTCAGTGGGTGACGCTGAAAGCGTAGCACCTCCTTGACCATGCCAGAACCTCTCATGCCGTGTTATTCTAGAGAGTGGGAGGCAGCGAGGGACACAGCTTGTTTCCCGTTCACATGTACTCAGCAGCCTTCAGTTCTTCTTGGGAGGTTATTGACACTGTCAAGTGGTGCCAGACCTACAAAAGTGTGTAAGAGCAGGCCCAGATTGGCTTTGAGCTCGTCCTTAAGGAAGTGTGTGGCCCTGAATCCTCCTCTACTGAACTCTCCACTGGTGCGACCCTAGCTTTCCTGCCCTCTGCAGCATTCCTGGTCCTGTGTTTCGTGCTCAGCTCTTCCTTTTCTCTGTACCCACTACCTGCAGCCCCATCTCTTGCTTCCAAGCAGTTGAGGCTTTGTGGGTACAGGGTGTGCACTACAGCCTTGATGCGTTATGAAGAGCAGGTGGCAGGCCTGTGTCAGAAATAAGGTTTGTGGGTAGCTTGCTGGATCATCTTCTAAACTCAGAAGCTGTCTGGGTCCCTTACGCTTACCTGTTTAGGATACTCAGGATCCCTTTCCTCCCAGCCTGTAAGTGCTGGTCTGTGCTGGGGAATCACAGGCTGTTCCTACCAGGGTTTGAGAGCGCAGTAACAAGGTCCTGTCCACTCTGCTGTTGAGCAGGCAGTACAAGCTGCTCCTGCTTGCTGCCCTGCTGCTTGCTGCTGCTCTGCTTTCCTCTCTGCTTTCCACTGGTGTTGGGTTCAGCAGTGGGTGGCTGTTTCCCTGGACACAGCAGTTTGGCCCAGATATTCCTGCATGCTCAAGGCTGTAAGCTGTTTTCCTATGCTTCATGCCACCTTTTTCTTCTTTAACAGAAATGCCTTTCAAATGTGATAAACCCAACCCATATAAAACAGATGTGTTTCAGGCTTGCCTGCCCTTCAAACCTTTCCATTTTTCTTCAGCTTGGCTCTGACTTTGGGTCGGCAGAGCAGGAAGCTGGTCAGGAGTGACAGGGTAGTTTTCAGCTGATCCATGAGTTCTTTGTGGTCTGAAGTCTGGGGACTTTGAAAATTCAGTTGATGATGATTAAGCCAATTTTATTTCAGTGGGAAACCACATTAACTATCTAGGTGTGATTTGGCGTTGGCTGCTTCTGTGTAGTGACAGACTGTCCTGTCCTCCTGCCTCCCTGCTTCACCAGGATACCTGTCCTGGGTTATTCTGCCTTAGCGCTCTTTAACTATGTGCAGTCCTGCCTCCTACTTATACTTTGCAATCCAGAGCTATCTACCAGATTCCAAATGAGGAAGGCATGTTTGCCCCCTTTGGCAAGTGGTACATTTACCCTGCTCATAACCAAACTTGTATTAGTTAACTACATTTAAGTATGTTTAGTGATTGCCAAGGAGAGACAGGACCTGAACCCACTGAGTTTTTGGCTCTGTCACAGCGATCACAGCATCCCTACCAATGGGCAGAACACTTGATGGGTAAGGCAGAAGGAATACCTCCTGTAAAACACGTGTTCTGAGGGCCATCCCTGAGCTGGAATGAACTCTTACAGTGATACAACTATGCCTGGGGCTTTCCAAACTCCACAGACATACTCACTCCATAGACTTAAGGAACTTGCTTGTAAAACTGTGTTGTTGCATATACAATGCAGAGAGAAGCACCTTTGCTTCTGCTGTTTGGGATGAGGGGAATGCAAAAAATCACCAAGGCAAAAGATGCATGGCAGCTTCTGGAGGTATTGCTTGAATCTTCTGAAAGCATGGCAAAACAGACTCCCATCGAATTTACTAGTCCCAGCTTGAGACCTAACACATCAGGGGGCATGCATGTGCACTATGGTACCACGACAGAACTTTGGACTTGGGTTAAAGCTAGTTCCAATCTTAACAGAAGCTTCTCCAGCATGATCATGAATGATTTTTAAATCACTTGTAACTTCTTGGATTTGGTGTTTTCACCCTGTCTTTTCTTCATACTTCCCTTCTCCCTGCTGTTATGCCAGAGGCCTTAGAATAAGGACAATTTACTTTCCAAATTAAACTGGGGAAGGGGATCATTTTGAATTATTTCTGAGTATATCTTAAAATGCTGGCAATTGAAAAATGTTAAGCAGTTTTAACTTTCAAACTGACATTTGGGGATTAGATTTAAGCAATAAAACATACAGCACAAAAAGGAGTATCCAAGAAGTTATGGTTGCAAGCTAGGGCCCTGAAACACTCATGCTCACAAACTTAGAGCAGTTGCTGTAATGCTGTGGCTGTTGAGGGAATATTTTTCCATCAGTGGTATGCAGTTTCTGTCAAAGACTGATTATAAATCACCTTCAGAAAGTGTTTGATTCTAATTGATTTTATGTGTTTATTTTTGCCTGTATTATGCACCCGTGATGGTTTTTTTTCTTCAGAGAATGAGGAAGAGAAGAGTCCAGTGATAGATATGAATGATACATAGAGAGAGAGAGAGCAACCATGTAAGTTTGTGTGAGAAGACCTCTTCAATCTCCCACCCAGCGTAGCATATTAAAGAGCCCTGCACCTGTAGTTTACTCCTTCTCTTGCTTGTAGTTTCACAGGCTTGTAGTTTGACAGGCTGGTTTGGGGCTTTGCTAGCAAGTCCACCTTCAGACCATCTGGTGGAAGAGTTTTACCTGCCAGATTGGTCCTATATTAAAGACAAGCCGTGATCTGTTCAGCATATGAAGTGCAATTGTTTGGAACAATTATCTGGTGATTTTGGGGACCATGATGGGACTGTGCTGGATATTCAGGTTTAGAAAAGACCTGCTTTGTACTTCAGCTTGGTCCTTCTACCGCTGTTCAGGCACATCAACAGCCAAAGCTTTGTTTAACCTTTGCAAGATCCTGCTCAGACTGAGCATACCCCATATTCAGCTTGTGGTTTTTTCTTCTTGATTTCACTCCTTCCTGAGTATAGTCCTGAAAAACCCCTGAACACTATCAACTTAAAGTAATAACATTTAGTCCCTAAAACCAACCATGTGTGGATAATTGTTCTGTCTGATAACTCTTAAAGAAACAATTTTGAGGTTGGGGTGTATGTGAAAGTTCTGGTTTTGGGGGGCAGTGGGAATGAATCAGTGTTTTTCTTAGTTTCAAATAAAACGCTTTCCTGAAATTGTGCAAATCAGTAATACCTGAGAACACTGAAAACCACTCCCTGAAAACTAACATGACTCTTCTGTTTATCAACCCTAATAGCTTTTATTAGGATTTTGACAGAGCAATTTTTCCTTCATGTTTCTCTTAGAGAAGAAACCCTAATTTTAGTATCATTTGTCTCTTACCAGATGAATCTATGAACTGGTTCTGTTGCTTTTCTGCCATATAGAGACTTCTGAGAATATCTGCACATGCTTGTGTGTGAGAGTGCCTCTGTGTGTGGAAATCTGCCTGGGCATCGTATACCACAGCTGGGAAGCAGCAGGACTTACAACCACAAAGACAGGAAACTGCTAGTCACTTCCTTTTAAATGTTCAATATTTGATAATGACATTGATACTGCAGTGTCCTTATTACAGTGAATTATTGTGATATTTGTGAGTTGGTCTGGGTACCTGCCTCTCATTTTGGATGCAGTCTTTCATGCATAGCTCTACAGGAGAAATTGTATGAGGTTTGTTGGGCCACTTCAGATCTGCCCTGAAACTGTCCCACCTTTGCCAGAAAAATGGTTTCCAGTGGTGTATCGTCACCAAGCCCCCGCTGCCCTGCCTGCACAGTGGCCTTGACATCACTCCCACATCCTTCGGTGCTGCTGAGCCAGACAGCCCAAGGCCTGAGCTTTATAGGGGAAATCACTTACTGCATGTTAGTGGACCTGTTCTGATGTTAGCCAAGTGCTTTTGTGCATTTTATCCGGGGATTCTTTGTTGCACAACACGTAAATAGTTTCTGGAGCAGAACCTGGGGGTTTTTACTTTTGCACACAGCTAACCTAGTAGGCTTCCAAGTTAGCAGTCATCTGGCTTACTTTTTCTCTTTGCCTCCCTAAATTTTGCACTGCTGGCTGAAAACGGTTCATCTAGATTGATTTAGATTTATTTCCAGACTTCTCAGACCTGTCTAGTGCTAGAGCCATCAACACCAAGTGTTGCATCTTTGCATGTGTGTGCTGCCAGGGGATACAAAGATTGCAGCTGATGCTGCAGCATTAGTTGGAGGAGTGGACCTTGCAGGCAGAGTGCAGCTTTCACAAGGGCCAGGCTGTGCCATCAAGCCCTCTGCAGCCTTTCAACACGGTGCTGAATATCTGGAGAGTCACAGAAGTGTCTCTGAAAGTGTGTGGAACAAGATTTCCAGGTGAAAATAGAGTGTGAAATTTTTTCAGGAAAAATCAGCCACTGTATTTTTAACTAACAAAGAGGTGGAGAGGAGTTACATCTCTGTTCCCGTAGCTAGAGACCCTGGTTCAGGTAAGAGAGAGTCTGATGGCACCATCCCTTGGGACAGTTTAAAGTGATTGCTGCAAGACAGGTAGCTGAGTCTCAACCTTCTGGGGTTGGGAGGGGTCATATATTCACACCAAGACAGAGCTCTTTAAAACCCCTGTACTCCTGTCTGCTCCACACTGACTTGACAGGTATTGTACATACTTAGTCTGACTGTAGAGAGCAGCTGTTTGCTCATCTGGTACCAGAAGTGCTTTTGTCACACAGGAGGTGGGGTGCTGAAACAGCAGCAGGGTGACAGAGCACTGCTGCTTCTGCTTTTGACCAGGAAACTTTAAATAAACTAACCCACAGCACCTAAGTGTGATCGTGCAGTAATGCTAACTGCTTGATTCAGCAGCTTTCCCCAGGCACAGCGTGGACCAGGACTGAAGCACATCTGCTCCTGCTGGCGAGCTGCGGGCCGCTGCGGGGGTTCTCACATCTCCTGTGCACGGCTGGTGCCTTTGCTCGTCAGTAATGCTTCCG
>JAVJGJ010000001.1:100044529-100062832 GCA_035590215.1 Microhierax caerulescens
TGCTTCCGCCCTAGGCAGAGCATCCTGCTGCCAGTGTCACTAACTTGTCTTCCCTGTTGGACCTGTGGCTACTCACAGACTCTCGAGGGACATGCACTTGACTCTCCCGACTTGGTGGGACCCAAGCAGAGAGATGATGAGGATCGTAGAATCGTTTAGGTTGGAAAAGACCTTTAAGGTCATTGAGTCCAACTGTTAACCCAGCACCACCAAGTCCACCACTAAACCATGTCCCTAAGTGCCACCACATCTGCACATCTTTTAAATACCTGCAGGGATGGTGACTCCACCACTTCCCTGGGAAGAAGGCTTTTCCATGGCACAGCTCCAGCCACTGGCATGTTGTTTTGGGTAATGCCAAGATAGGATGTACAGCTGGGTGCTTGGAAGATGCTGGTTTGTGAAGGCTGTGTGGAAGAGAAGGTGGTGGTACAAATGCTCTCCTAGGCCTCAGAAACCCAGAGCCTTTTCCCTGGTGAACTTTGCAGCTTCTTGGGAAAACTTGCCCTGACAGATCAGAAAGTCAGTCCAGACGCCTAAACCCAGTGAGAGGAGGTCATGGAAAGAAGGCTGCGCCTGGGAACTGACCTGCTACTAGTACTTAGTGAAGAGGAAACTGAGCCCAGGACTAGGGTACTTTCTGATTTCTAATAAGCCATTTCAAAAGGAGTAGTGTACCATGCATCATTTGGGACTGTGGATCCCAGGTAACATTCTCAAATGCTCAGATGGCTTTGAAATATATGTCAGTTGCTGTGTGCCACTTGATCCCAGACTTCTCCATGTTCTGCTCCATCATGAACTTTTTCTCCATTATTGGTGCCACTGCAGAGCACCAGACTCTGCTTTCTGCTCCTCCTGTGACTCAGTCTGATGGATACTGAGCAGCCTTACGAGACTAATTTCTCCTCTTACAGTGACAGAGCATGGCCACTGTTGCAGAAGCCTCCCAGCTTAGCCAGCCTCCTTGAACTTCTGAAGGTCCTGCACAGCTCTTGTTCTTACTAGGCTGTTTTATTCTTGATGTCCTGCCTTCTGTCCCAGAGTGTGCTGAGAGTCCACCAGTCTTCCCCGACCCAGGCAGCCAGCAGGCATACGTGGATGCATCAGTATCTATCTATCTGTGCTTCACTTACAGCATCTTCAGTTGTGAAGGAGCATCTTTCACCAAGTCCTCAGTGGGACTTCCCTGCTGTCCTGTTCTTAGCCCAAAGTTAAGGAATTTCAGGATGTTTGAGCTCAGGCAGGGTCTGGGTAGCGGGTACAAAAAAGTATAAATCCACTGGAAAGTTCCTGACTGGATCTGCAACGGCACAGAAGAGCTGAGCCATGCAGGGTGAGGGGCAGACTGGTGGGGAGAAGGCAGGCTTCTCTGGCTGAAGGTTTATGTTGGCATATCTTCCATTAGCTCTAACTTGTGCTTTTTTTCTTTTTATTTTCTCTTTTTTCCCCCACAGTTAAATCCAGATGGGTCGGTTGACCAGAGCGACTCCTCACCAA
Source organism: Microhierax caerulescens (assembly GCA_035590215.1). Lineage (NCBI taxonomy): Eukaryota > Metazoa > Chordata > Aves > Falconiformes > Falconidae > Microhierax > Microhierax caerulescens. The sequence goes on from JAVJGJ010000001.1 coordinate 100,046,030, forward strand.
TTCCTCCTACTCTACCACCTTCCTGCCCTGTCATGGGCGAGCAGTGTCCAGAGCAGGCATCGCTGGCTGTTCTCAAATGCAGTGATGTACCTGGTCAGAGTAAAAAGAAGAGAGGCTTCTTCTTCAAAGGAAAAAAGCTCTTCAGAAAACTTGGTTCCAGTAAGAAAAATTAAAAAGGGATTTATTGTTCTGTAAAGACTGCCTGTGCAGTCCACACACAGACTGAAAATTCAGGAGAAGCCCTCTGCAATAAGCTGATAAGAGTATTTTCATAGGGAAAAAATGTATGTTGAACAGAGAAAACTCTTCAGTGGGTCCGTGAGCTGTGGTCTCTGCTGAGAGCCCGGCCGTGGGTGCCTACCCAGCATGGGCAGTGGCTCTGAACACAGTGTCATGGCACTGGGGCGTGTGAGGCCTCAGCTCTAGGATACGGCTACCTCCACAGTAGTGTGTCCTGCTCCATGCAGCTCTCAATGCACCAGTTCCCTGTAAATATTTTAATTTAAAAAATATATTCTGGCTGTAAGTTAGCTAAATGGCTTTTCCCAACAAAGCCCCGGCCCCTTAGGAAGAGACCCCTTGTACTACACACCCCCCTGGTATTTCTCTGGTCCAAAGGAGGTTGTGTCAACTCCTTCACTTCCTGCAAAGAAAATTTGCACTTTTCTGTTCCCATGAATCCCCTTTGCTGTCTCTGGGCTGACGAGTGAGTTATTTGTACTGTAAACCTGTAAATATGCAGCTGTGCCTAGGAGCATCCCACACTGCCTCAGTCATGTTTCAGCACGAGGACTCCCACGGAGGAAGGAGCGATACCCTCAAGGGTGTCGATACTTCTGCCTCTAAGGTGGGCTGCTGTAAGCTGCTCTTGGCTGGTTCACCTTGACCACACACTGGCTGGGGACTTTGCCTTATTTATTTATTTATTTATTTATCTATTTATTTATCTATTTATTTATCTATTTATTTATTTTTTGTCTGCCTCTTTCGCAGTTTTATTTGGCTGTTTCAGTGGGCTGCTCCTGAGTTGGAACATTTGGAGAGCAGAGCTGGGGATGGAGAGTTTGCAGCTATTTTCATATAAGATGATGTGTTCCTTGAGTTAAGACACATCCCTTTCTAAGCCACGGAGTTTTGTACTACATGGTTTCTATCCTTTTCAGTGTTTGTTTCTTTGCATGTTTCAGTGGGGTACTTGTTTTGAGAAGGACAGTTACGTGAGGTACGTGAATGATGCCAGCACAGTGTCCACAAGTGTTGCTGACATGGTATGATTTTATTTAATATCAAATTTTATTATAATAAAGTCTATTTTCACAAAAATACATTTTCCTTAAAAAAGCAAAAGATCCAGTGATGCTTCTTCTGGAGGGGAGGAGGGGCAGGGGGAGGCAGAGGGGAAAATGATACCAATGCTTGAGGATGCTTCACAGCACTTCACATAGGAGCCCGCCTTTCCTGTGACCGTGGTGCAGGGTACCTTCGCTGTGAACGAAAAGTCTTTGCCTCTCCCGTTTCAGAGACCTAATCCTGGAGGCGAAAGCACTGGGGGTGTCACTTACACTTATACTGTGCCTGAGTGCAGTGACACCACGTCCAGACCTCATCTGGACATGCATGTAGCCCTGCGGTGCTGCCTGGGTGGCTTCGTGCAGCGTTAGTCCCTGCCTCTGGGCGCTGGACCCCTTCGCTGGGGGTGCCACCAAGCCGGGGGGGTCTGCACAGCCAGATTTCTTGCCACTGTTCTGTTCTCTGCTCCTGGGAGTTACCCGTGTGCTCCTGGATAAAAGGAGGGCCACGGGGCTGACGCGGTGTCCTGCTGCTGACGCCCGCTGCGAGGGCTGCTGGAGCAGCCCGGCCGTGCAGCCGCAGCCACGCTGCCTGTCGTGCTGATGTAGCAGCGCAGTGGAAGCAGCATCAGGTGTGGTGGCTATATCCAGACCACCTGATGATTTCATGTTTAGGATAGAGCAAAACTGAAGAGGTCGATGATGGGTTTTGTTACACAGCTTTTACTTTTTAAGTTTCAGATCCTTTGATGTTTTCTGGTTTTCAATTTGCTCCTCCACAGCGAGCTACCTTCGAGCCAGGCTGGGGACACCTACCTGTGGAGAAGACTGGGGTATCCCTTGCAGGCTTTGGGCTTCTTTTCATGCCGTGCTGGCAGGACAGGTTGGCTGGGATAGACCAGCTCTCTGCAGTTACAGCCACTGCTGTGTTCAGGTGACAGACAGTAATTTGCTTTGTCAGAACAAATGGCCCCAGTAGAGACCAGCCCCCACCCCAGACTTGTAGGTGGAATCATCCATGGTCCACGTGCAGGCTTCCTGAAGATCTGGTGCAATTCCAGAGAGTCCGGGTACATCTTGTACCAGCAGTGACTGGTCCTGTCCAGGCAGCAGGACCTGCCTGAGCGCTGCCAGCAGCTGCTCAGAGGTTGTTGCAAGTTTCTTCTCCGATGTTTCTTACCCAAGAGATAAACAGCCTGCTGCTGGGGTTTCCTGAATCAGTGCTGTGCCTAGAGAAGAGGCTTTGCTGCCTCTGTGTCTCCCAGTTTGGGTTGTTCTGGGGACTGCTGCCCCATGCAAAAGTCTTTGTGTATTATCAAAAATGCCATTACTGCGGTGTTGATTTTTGTAGTGCTACCACAGACATGAGTCTTGGGCTACTCACTGTCCAGCCCTCCTATGTGGATCTGCTCTAGCTGCTCGGTTCTGCAGGGCTCCAACCCTTTGTGGTCTCTCGATCTGGCAAGAGGGAGGTAGAGATGCCGGAGACAGGCTGAGCTTTCCCCCAGTCCTGCCAGGAGTTACAATTTTAATGCCTATTTGCCTAGAAGTCATCTGGAACTGAGCAAGGCTGCTGTCTGTGGTGTGTGGCCCCAAGAAAGGAGAAGAAAAAAGGTGGTTTTCCCTTCTCATCCAGCTGGACAATATTTATACGCTTTAATATACTTTAGCTAAAAGAGGGAAAAATAAGGAAACCCCAAAGGCTCTGAGGTCAGACCGCAGGTCTTGGCTCTGTACCTTGCTCTTACAACTCATTGAGGAGTTGATGCCTGTTGGTCCCATCAGGGAAACATGAGCACTGGAAACTGTGATCTGCGGTTTCACGTGGGGCTCTGCAAAGGCTGCCGGTGCGTAGCGGTTGGGTTGGTTGTGTGGCGTGGCAGTTCTGTGCCTTGGCCCTCTGGGAACTCAGCCAGGGTGGCGAAAGTCACGGGCCTTTTGGGGGCTTTTGCAGGATTCCACTGACAGGAGGGGCTCCGTTGGGAAACTGCTGCGCCTTGGAGAGAAATGTTTCAGGAGGATCTTAACGCTGCAGCAAACCACCATCTCCTGCAGTGGGCAGGGGCCAGGGTGAGGACAGGCTGAAAGGTCTGAAGTAATGAAATTGCTGCAGCTATGAATGCTGAAGGAGTTTCCATGGCTTCTGAAAAGACTTGAGCAATGAAAGTCATCAGTGACCCAGTAATTTCTCTGCAGCTTGCCCTGCCACTGAGGAAGTTGGCTGCTCTTCTAACTGAATTTACCAGCTGGTGCTTCCTAAGCGAGTTGTTCTTTGAAAGTCTTTTGAAAGAAACAGTCGTTGCTTTTATCAGCTCATCAGGGGATGAACTGAAGAACAAAACCCTTAGGAGGCTGCCACGATCGGGGGCTGCCCAGAGCGAGGGGTGGTGGCTGTGGGAGCGGGATGGCTCCTTCGCTCTGGTCCTTCCTCCCTCCCTCCTCCGCTGAGCCCGTGCGACCAGAAGGTGCATGTTGCCTCTCTGCTCCCCAGGCATGTGCTGAGCTGCCCCCCGGCAAATTTCACTGTGACAGGCACAGGCTTTCATCATTTAGCAAAGTCACCTTAATTCAGTTGGTTCCCGAACACCAGACAGTCTGTACAGCAACACTGAGAGAAGTCTTCTGGAGAAAGGTTGAAGACCTTCAGGCTTTTGCAGCTAAATGCAAAAGGCTACAAAGAAACAAACAAAATAAAAAGAATACAAATACTATCTAGATGTTCTGCTTTGCACCTTCAGCTTTTAATTGCTGTGCTGTATCCCAGGTGTTGATGGCACATCTCTGCTCTGAGGTGTTATTGCTTGCATCCATGTATTCTTGTTTCCTTGTTCTAGAGGATCAATACAAGGTTTCTCCTTTGCTGCCGAAGAGGGTGAGTGCAAAGGCTTGGCACTTGCATTGATGCTTAACAAAAGGCTCACCCAGATACATGGAGGTTTTGCTGAATGACTGGATACTAAGCAAAAGCAAATTCCAAATCAAAGAGAAGAATAAATGCAGTTTATTATATTACAATATAATAAAGGAAACCAGTATGCAATATGATGAAAGGAAACAGTACTAGTTATTATGCACAATATGATAAAAAAGCAATTAGGAGCAAAGCATCAAATCATTACTGCAAAGCGTTACAGAGACTAAGAAAAGGAGACATCACCAATTACCACCTTAATGTCATGCAGGCCCACCCTTCAGCTGGGAGCCCCATTGCAGCCAACCCCAGGAGTCTCTCAGGAACTGGGAAAATTCCTACGCGGTGCATCCACCCAGAGGTGAGGCTTCTGGCCCAGCCCCACAGCTTGCTCGCCTTTATACTCGGTGAAAAAGAAAAATAGTTTATGCACGTAGTGTATGTAAACATGTATGTGTGTATGGCATGCACTGTCTCATGATTCACAAGGTTCACACGTGCCAGGGACGTTGCCCAGGCGCCTGAGGGTGGTGGTTACTGCCACGGCACAGCGGCACAGGGTGTTATTGCTGGGATGTTCCTGTTCACATCTTGCTTGTTCAGGGGGCTCAGGACAAAGTTGTCCTTGAGCTCCCTGAGCTCCCTGTCCAAGTTAAATGATTCCTAATTCAAGACAAAATCTTTTTCATAAGCAGTAATCAATTTAATAAATTTTCACACTGGTCCTTCCCATACACCGTTATCTGGGAGTGGGGTCATGGTCTCCAGGGAAAATAAACATTCAAGAGACAAAGCATCTGTCAAAACCTGCCACTTTCATCGTCTCTTAAGCGGTTTTGAGAGCTTCAGTAGGTTGTTGTATCAGTTGTTTTATCAGTAAGATGTTGTATCCAGATGTTAAGCATCCAGTAAGCTTAAGTAAGTCGCTAATTGTGAAATGCAGTTATCAGCACAGATAGGCACTAACTGTCTCGCTAGCCTTGGAAAAATCCTTATCTTCTAACTGGTGAGCTGCATGATACAGCAGGGGAAGCACACAGAAACTGGCTTTGAAAGCCTGCCCTTTGCACAAGAGCAGTGCTGCGGTGGCGGTTGTGCAAGCAGCAGCAGCAGGTGGTGGCAGCCCAGGCAAAAGCGAGCGCTGGCCCTGTCCCAGCACAGCGCTGCTCTCGTGAGTGGTTTTTCTTACATCTAATGGGGATTTTCTTTGCAGCACCATGTGCACTTCAGAAAATACTTTGTCTCCATCCTTCCCGTGAGAGTTGAAGCTAATAGCGAGGCTCCCTCCAGGCTCACCGGGGTGTCAAAACCTGTCTGGTACCAGGGATCTGCAAGATCCCAGTGCTCTGGCCGCAGACTCACCTGTGACTCACTGCAAGCTTTGCTGTCTGCTTTGCAGATTTGCTTTAAAGCACTGAAGGGCCAAGACAGTGCATCAAAAAGTATGGCTCCACCTGCAAACAGCCCAGCTTTGGGGACACGACACCTGCAGGGTAGAGCCACTGTGGTTCTTGGAGTGCCCCACACAGGGAAGAGTTCGTTCAGCTGATAGACATTTAACCTGCCCTGGGGGAACACTGGCAGAGACTTGGTTGCTCTCAGTCTGTGCTGCTAAACCAAGCATTTTCTGTTACAGAAGGAAAAACACCATTGCAATTTGCAATTAGTTAGGGGCAAGCTGAGGAGCAGCACTGGTGAGCAGCTCCTTTGCTTCTCTGTACACTGGCTTGTTCCAACGCATCATTCACCCGATGCAGCAGCATCCCCCTGCCCTGCCTCACCGGCACAGCTGCAACGTGGCAAGGATTTGTCCATCAGCCAAATCTGCGCTTGGGCAGGGAGAGGGGCTTCGGCCAGGGGAAGAGGTGGTGGTTTGGTAGATGAACTCCCAACGCAACGGCAGTTTGGGTGAGGGCAAGACCCTACCTGAGCTGCCCTGGGCTCAAGATCAGCAGCTGGAGGCTGGTGAAGCCTGTTCAGACTGTCATCCAGGGGCCTCCCCCTCCCCCTGCTCTTGTCTACACAGGGAAGTGCACATGGAGCAGCATTCATGGACCCTTCCAGACCACAACAGGGACATGGGGCAGGGCGCATCGGCGAGGCAAGGTGGGGAGTGCTCAGCAGAGCAGACACCCTTCAGAGATGGTGCCTCCATGGGTGGATATGAAGACTTCTTTGACCTTTAAGAGCAGCAAAGGATGAAAAGCACAATGGGGGAAGGAACCTTGTTCCTGTATGACATCACCAGAAGGAGTCAAGACTTTCAAAACCACGGCAAAGTGCTGCCTTACATCTCCCCCCGCTCCAAGAAAAAAACCCAAAAAAACAACCAAAAAGAAGATTTGCTTGAGAATCAGGTTGTGTAAGAGGTGGGTGCACATGAGGCACCCTGCTAGGGAGCTGGGGTGGGAGGTGGGTGCTGCACTGCCTTGGCCTCATTCCCCTGTGGGGAAGTTCCCAAGCCCTCACCGGGGTGCCCGGCTGCAGATAACGCCCTGCTGCAGATAAAAGCGCAGGCGCAGAGGGGCCGTGGGGAGGACAGCAGAAGTTCGCAGGTGAGAGCCTGGCCCATTGCGTGCTTGCTTTTGCTTTTGTGAAGCACTTGTTTGTGTGCTCTGGGCGGGAGACTGGGGGGCTGGGGCTGTGTTTGGAGCATCCGGCTGAGGTCTGCGCTTCCCACTGCTGGTGTGATGGCTTCCCCCTCCTTGCTCCAGGGCTGGCAGAGCCGCTCTCCACCTGGCACCAAGCACAGCTCTAGCTCAGCAAGGATGTGGCTGGACCACGTTGCTGCTGTCGCTGGGGGCTCCTCCATGGGGAATGGTTTTAGCCTGGCATTTGAAGGTGGACTCTGGGCTACCTTTGCCAGCAGCTTCATGGTGGGTGCTAAGTAATGTGCATAGGCAGAGCCCACAGCTCTGGGCTCATTCTGATAGAGCTGATCGCTTTGGAGCAGCCTTGGGAGGTGAGTGGATCAGCTTTGGGTAAAACCATCCCAAATGCCTACGTGTAGAGGACCTCACATGCTGCCCTGGTTCATCCCTCTTCCCCTCCAGCTCTTCTAACCCTGTGCACCGGCTCTCCCTGCACGCTCAGTGTTGCTGCCTGGGCTCCCTGGCAAGCTGTCTGCCTGCAGCACTGGCAGTGTGTTCTGTCCTCTGCCCCCTTTTGTGCCGCCCCATGGTCCCAAAGCAGTGTGCTCCCACCAGTGCCTGAGGTCCCCGGGGCAGGAGGCAGCTCCCATTCCATGTGCCTCTGCAAGGATCTCTCAGGCAGCACGATCGCTCTTGGGGAGTGTTGCATTGGGAAGGGGACACCTCATGAGCTCCCTTAACACGTGCCATCAGCAGCATGGGCACTGACCTTCCCAACGCATGGCGAGATCTACAGGTTCTTGGTTTTCTTCACTTCTTGCATTTCTTCACAGGGATGAAGGCAGGAATCTTCCTGGGGTTGCTGGTGATCCTCAGCCTGTTCCAGGCACCTCTGTCTTCTTCCTCTGGTATTGTCCTTTTCTCAGGTTTTGCAGATGAGGGGCTCTTCTGAGTAGGAAAGGTAAAATCTAGAAGAGCCTGTATTATTCTATTGTAAGCAGCAAAGTCCTGTAGGGGTGTCAACAGGAGTATGGTCAGTTCATATCTGCAGTGGCAGCTGACACTGATGCCCTTTTCATGCCTGGGAGTGACTCCCGCAGACTCTCCTGCGGAATACACGTGTATACAGATCTCTCTCTCTAGAGAGTGAGCGGCAGCAATTGCTCCCAGCACTGCTGTGCCAGTATCCCTGGGTGCTGGGGGCACAAAGAGAACCCAGCTGCAGCGCGGGGATGCTCCGGGGTGGTAGACGGCACTTTCACCTCTGCTCTTTCCTTTCCCTTGCTGAGATCTGTCAGAGTTGCTGTCGGATGCGTCCCTCCTGAGCAGCGTGAGCAAGGCCAAGCAGCTCGTGGATGCAGCCTACAAGCACACACGCAACCGGTGAGAGCTGGCACTGGGCTGCTGGCATGTGCTCTGTGCCCTGCCTGCACTGCAGCATCGCCAGCTTTTCCTCCTTGCTCTAGCAGAGCAGACAAGGGTGCAAGGTCCTCTGGGAGCACAGTGGGCTGTGATCAGCGTTTTGCCTGCCTTCACCCTGTTTTTACGCCACATCTCCAGTCTCCTGGGTCTGTCCCTAAGAGCTGTAACTGTCCTCCTCCAGGCATGCCGTTCCGCCCAGCTCAGTATTGCTTGGCTCGGTTTCATCCCTCAGGGATGCTCCAAGGAGGACTGAAGCCAGCACAGGCTCCTGCTGATTTCTAGTGGTTCCCCTCTACAGAGGGAGAAAACTGTTGTAGGCTGCAGTGAGGACATTTTGTGGGATCTGGGAGGAAAGCTCAGCCTTTGGCACCGTGGTTTGGGAGTGTACAGCCTCCTAGCAGCCCACACATGTCCTCCTTCGGCAGCCATCCTCTGAGACCCCTCACTGGCTTAGGGACCCCTCCATCTGAGAGGAGGCTCCAACAGCATTAAGAGAGGGCGACCTGGAGATGTTTGGGACCTCTGGGAGAAGACTGGCACCTCCAGATGTTCGTGAGCTGGACAGCAGTTGACTGAGGTTTGCTTGCCTCAAGGATGTAAAGACTTAAAATTTGTCTTCTGGCAGGTGGAGATGGGCAATTTAAGAGATTCTTTTCCTGCAACTCACACTGCTCCTCTGCCCAGCGTGGCAGGAGCGGCCCTGGCCTCCTCCAGCTACCATGTGGGGAGGTAGATGACGCTGCCTTGGTTTGCAGTTCCTGGTGACGCACCAGGAGAGCTGGGGTGCCTGGCGCGCCGGTGTGTAACCTGCAGGACTCCCGGCTTTGTCCCATTTCAGTCGTGCAGATGTTGTTATTCTCCCTTGCAGCATAAAGGAGCACCTGCAGAACGATGCCTTGACCCCCACAGAGCTTCTGCGATATTTCAAGCAGCCGGTAGCAGGGACTCGGGCTGCCGTTCGGGCTGCAGATTACATGGAGACCACCCTGGCCCTCCTCAAGGAGAAGCTGCAACGGGCTGTGAGGGGCAACTTCAATGTCACAGGTAGGGGTTGCGCTTTGCTGGGAGGAGGGCAGGGGAGAAAGATGCGGGGCTTGGTCAGTGGGGCTTTGTGGGGCTTGGGAAGACGGAGTGAAAGGGGGTTATGATGCGCCGCAAATCCCTCCCATGTGACTGCAGCGAGGCAAAGCCGAGGTGTTTTTCTGTGCTCTCTACCTTAAAAAATTATTTGGGGGTTTATCAGTTAATGAAAGTGCTTTGTGCACTTCCCTAGTTCTTTGTGCAATATAGCAGTTAATGTACCGATGAGTCAAAGCTTGCCAGACTTTGCTAGATGATATTCTTTTGCTTGAGTAAGGAATGAGCAAACACGGAGGATGTGACTCAACCCCAGCATAAGCCGTTTTTCTGCCAGGCTCCAGCTAGCAGTAGTCAAACTCCCTGCCAGGTGGTTCTGAATCGGGAACGGGATGCTGTGAGAAAGGCACAAATAGGGAACGGGAGCGGAGCAATGTCAAAGGAGATTTCAGCATGTGTCTTGAAGGAGCAAAGTCCTCCTTGAGGTGGCAATCCTGGCTGCCTGGCAAGACCAGTTTGCTGAAAGCAGAAGGCAATTCGGAGGCAGCGAGAGAAACAGCTCAGGGAGGTACCGGGCGGGCTCCTGCCATAGAAAGGTGAACTCAGGGGATCCCCAGCACTACAGCAGAGCAGTGCCAGGCCCAGAACCCGCCACAGGCTGCTCCAGCATCCTCCGGCACGGGCAGAGCGGGAAGAGGGAGGCAGTGCTGGGCTCCAGCCCCTGCACGCAGCAGTGATGCTCCAGCACGGCCCCAGAGCCCCACCAGGCCACCTGGCTGCCACCTCCATCTGCCTGCCCGGGAGGCAGCAGTGGCTGCTTAAGCGTGCGGTGACCCAAGTGCTGGTGGCAGCAGTGACCTCAGGGCAGGATGTGCGAGCAGCTACAGCCCAGGAGGCTCTGCCTGACCTTGGCCGCTTCTCTCCTACGCTGGGGGAAACCTGCACGGTGGGAACATGGGGCCAGGCCCCCCCGTACTGCCCAGCCAGCTGCTGGTTTCTTCTCCAGGCAGCTCTGAACAGTGGTGACACACTGGTGGCTGCTTCCCAGGTGGAAAAATCTTGTGGCACACCACTAGGGTGACCGTAGCTGTTAGCACCTTATGATGGAGATAAAAAGGGAGAGAAAAGCAAAAGGGTTGCTGTAGAGGAATTATAGAGGACTGTATGAAAAAGTTATTTGCAAAAAGGTTGTGATGATTGTTAACAACATAAGGTATGAAATGTTAAGAAGGAGAAAAAAAGGGAGGAATTGTAGAGAAATGAAGCTGGGTTAATTAGCACTGATAACATACAGCTGTGGGCTGGCTTCAGGGGCGGTGGGCTGGCTGATGGGGATAAGGTGCAGCTGTGGCTGGTTCCTGCTGAGTAGTTAAATAGCTCTGAGGGGTATGGGAGGGGGGCACTGGATGTAGAGAGACCTGGGAGAAGCAGAGAGAGGAGAGTGAGAGAGCACCCTGGATGGAGGAGAGACAAGGAGAAGGGTAAAGCAGAGGGACTGGCCTGAAGAGTGTGAAGAAACAGCACGAACAGTAGATGAACCTTGGAAACCTTGTGGGGGATGGGTGGCAAGGCACGGGAGCTACTTACTGAAGTTCACCTGGTATGGGGTGGTAAAAACCTTGTTGCAGCCTACTAATTTGCTTGTGCTGCAACAGGTTGTTAGTGCTAGAAAATCATTCCACTGCTGCACAGGCCTAACGTGTAATCATAAATCAGCTTTGATCACAACTTTGTTGGGTTTAATGCTTTCCAAACCAGAAAAAGCAATCTGCTGCTCTAGAGAGCATCCTCAGCACGTCTCTGAGCAGAAAGACCTTAAGTGACAGCCCCTGGTGCTCTTCCGGATGATACTGTGACCAGTGACCGTTTCAAGGGTGCAAGAAGGAAAACTTGTTGCTGACCTGGGAGGCCCTGCAAACCCAGCAGGGACAGTGTGTTACGGCGTGTTTGCTCTCTGTTGTTACCTGGCAGACCTGCTGACACCACATCAGCTGGGGATGATTTTCAAGGCAAGCGGATGTGACCAGCAGGATAAGAAAATAAATTGTGACACTTCTAACAGCTACCGAACAATCACTGGCGAGTGCAACAACAGGTGAGGGGGCTGTGTCGGCAGGAGGATGGATGGATGGGTCCTCCATCAGTAGAACTAGGCCCATGTCCCCAAGCATGATCTAGGCAGGATGCTGCCTTTAGGGTTTTACATGCCACTGTGTTGTTTCCTAGGTGTGTGGAGCTTTTAATTAGTCTTGCTTCAAGGGTTCACGGTGTTGTACTTGAACCAGCTTTTTGGCCAAAATGTGACTAGCTCTGTGTTGGGGATTGACTCTCCAGCCCTGGGTCTCTGTTATCGGGCTGCATCTTTTTTTCTTTCTCTGGGCTTTGTCTGGCCCTGCCCTGTTGCAGGGTCTCAAAGGGCTTCCTGACCCAAGCCCGTACCGGGGCATGATCTGTCTGGCTGTCACCGTGCCCCACGCTGTGTGTGGGAGGAAATCTGGGCGCATGGGCTGGAAGAGCACCTTCTGCGTGTCCTGTGGACGAATGGAGGGACATGACTGTAATGTGGGAGACAAGGGAAGCCGTGCTAAAGAGTGTTTTAAAAGGGACAGCATAGGGGCATTCCCCATCCTTCTCCTGTACTGACAGCCCAGTGGGCAGAGCATCTCCTGGGAGCACCTCGGGCAGAGGAAGGAGTTCAGACAGCTCTGCCTGCCTAGGGAAGGCTTTAGCCTTCAGGTATCTGTATAAGAATACAGAGAAGAGCTACCTGCCTCCTTCCATTTTCAGACAGCGGTGTCTTCATTCAGGAGGGGGCTTTGGGATAAGGACAGGTCCATCACACAAACCAGACCCTGAAGCCCTGGGGAAGATGGGCTCTGTCCCTCCATTGCTTGGCCCCAGGCAGTGTGATACACATGGTGTATGACAGACAACCCGGGAACATATCTTCTACATGGACTCCAATATGAAATATATTATTAATCTAATTAAGGTTTTAATGGTCTAATCAAACTATAATAATCACTTTTTATATATATATAAATACTATAATAATAACTATAATAATCACCAATTACAGCATAGTAAGACTCACAATCCAAATCAGCCCACTTCTGTTAAAGATCACTGGTAATACCATTAAATGAACAGGCATAAGTCTCTACGCCTTTTCTCTGATGTTAAGCTTTCACCTTTGTTTTCCACCCATGGCCTGGAGTTGAGGGCCCTTCTTCAGGCTGGATGACACAAGGAGTCACCGGCGACCTGAGTTCTTGCCTGGGAGAAGCTGAGGATTGGTGTGTGTTGTTATTATTATTATTAAACCTGAGGTGTATTGATAGCACCAAACCCACGGGGCTGCAGCAGCTCTCCAACCATTGTACGTTGCTGTGTGGTCCCGTTCCAAGGTTCCTGTCCCTCTACGTCCGTGAGCTCTCTGCCCTGCCGTTATCCTAATGACACTGATGGTTTGCTGTTCTTCTGTTCACTCCGACAGGAGAAACCCATCACTAGGAGCTTCGAACAGAGCCCTGGTCAGATGGTTGCCAGCAGAATATGAGGATGGTGTGTCAGTCCCCCGCGGGTGGACGGAAGGAAAGCGTTTCTCTGGATTCCCCTTTCCACTGGTAATGTTTGTAACTTATCTGAAAATGTCATATCAGGGCTCAGGGACTGTCAGTCCTTGGATAGATCACAGGTGTCGAAGTGCGCGCCCGGCAGCTGGCGTGGGGGTGATCGGGGGAGGAAGTTAAATTCACCAGCTCCAGGTTGATCATATGAGAATCTTCAGGGTGATCTAACAGACAGACTTTCTAACTCACATGCTGTGAGGAAGAGCGAAGGAAAATAAATCAGATTACTGCAGAATCGCAGGATTAAGAAAGAATTACTCAATCTGTTCTTTTAAATTAACTGTGTTTAAGCCAAAGTGATTTGCTCACCTTTTTTGATTTGTTTGTGGAAGCTGGTTGTCTCCTGAACAGCAATATGCCAGAGGATAAAAATGGAAAAAGAATCCCCAGAAGAAAAACCATCCAGCTGGAAATTCTGTGTGTGGATCAGCGGTGGGGTGACCTGTGGTGGGGCCTGGAGCGGGGACGCTGTGATGTGGTTTCTGCTGACTGGGGCTTGGTGCAATGACAGCACTAGTGAGGAGCTCTGTTATTTTCTGCGTTGTGTGCCCGACGCTTGTGCTTTTGTTGTACTTCCTAACTCTGTTCTGTAGCACAGCATCAGGGCTTGAGCAACGTTTTGAGCACTTCTGTAGTAATACATGAAGGAAGAACTGGTGGGGAAGTGTGATGGATGGAGAAGGGAAAGGGGCTTTGGGAGAGTATCCTGCTGGGAGTTCACTGAGATAACTTTCAGAAATCCCAAACAACTATTTTTTTCCACACTTCTATTTCAAATTGGTCTTTTAAAATCTATTACCTCTTTCCCAGGTTATTCAGTATGGCTTTTGCTTAGCTGCTTCCATATATCCACCAAGGGATGCACTCAGCCTAGAGGCTCAGAAACCTGGCTAGGGTCAGGACAGTGCAATACTCAGTAATGCCTTCTAGCTCAGGCAGCAGATAATTGGGGGTTTTCTGTGAAGTGTAAGAAATGCATCATGAATTCTTGCTGATGGCCATGTGGACAGATGCACCCATTCATACAGGTCATTTCCTAACACACGTGTTCTGCCTTTCCTCCCCTTCAGGTTCGAGAGGTGTCAAATGAGATCGTCCGCTTCCCCCCTGGGCAGCTCAGGATGGACCAGCAGAGATCACTCATGTTCATGCAGTGGGGCCAGTTTATTGACCATGACCTGGATTTCAGTCCGGACACCCCAGCCCGAGTCACCTTCAGTGGCAATGTGGACTGTGATATCAGCTGTGCCAAGCAGCCCCCTTGCTTTCCCATCAAGGTACCATCCAGCCTTTCTCTAGCAGGGAGGAGAGGGAGAGGGTATCTACCTTCCAGCCAGGAGATGTTGGTGGCTCCCCAGGTCCTTGGCCACAGAGGGACATCCTCCCAGAGCAGGCCAAGGGGGTCAGACCGCACTCTGTAAGGTAGCAGTGCTGCATCCCAGGGGCTGCCCCCAGATGTCAGATGCAGCCCCAGCCTGTCTTTCCCTCATTTCCAACCATTTACCCATCTCTCTCAAGGATATGGCTTTGTTTTGGAGGTATGGTGCAAAGACAACATGGGTGATACCTGGGTTATAGTAAATGTGTCAAAGACAGGAGCTGAAGGGTGTCAATGCCCCAGAAAATCCTTGCCCATTTGATGGTTAAGTGCTCAGTAGTGCATGGGGCAAGGGAGTGGTGAGCATCTCCTCACAGTGGCCAAGGCATTAGCGCAATAGTTATGTTGCAGCCTCTGCTCCAGTGAATGCTTAATGATGTACGTGTCCACCCTTGCAGCCCTGCTCTCCTGCCTTTGAAGAGGTACTGTGGCTCTTGGTTGTCCCATGTCCCCATCTGTCCTGTCAAGGAAAACGGTGAATGGATGGAGCAAGCACCACGTGTTTGCCCAACATGCATCTGAGAATGCAGGCAGGATCACGAGTTTTGGATGACAGCTGTCAATGTAGATACAGACACTAGACTCCAACATGAGATAGGAAGCTTTAAAGATTGAATCTGATATTTATATATTCAGGGGGAAAAGTTTAGGTATCTTAATGGAAATTTAGGCATCTCCAGGCTTTCATGCATATTTGGGTCTTGGACTCCTAAAATAGCACCTCCACTGTCATTCTGAGCCTTCCTATTTGGGATTTATGACTGACCTCCACACTCTCTAGCATGGGGACTGCCTTTGAAATGTCTCCTGCCTGGCTTTTCTTATGGCTGTAGTATCAAAGTGCTGTTTCTGCACCCCTGAACTAGTGATAATTTATTTTTACATCTTTCTGCAGATCCCACTCAATGACCCACGCATTAAAAACACGAAAGATTGCCTTCCTTTCACCCGCTCAGCTCCCGCTTGTACCAGCGGCACAGCAATTCGAGATCAGATCAATGCCCTCACCTCCTTTCTTGATGGCAGCATGGTCTATGGCAGTGAAGTGCCTTTGGCCAACACACTGAGGAATCAGACCAGCCAGCTGGGCTTGCTGGCTGTTAACCAGAATTTCACTGATGGGGGGAAGGCATATATGCCCTTCAGCAACATGCGGAAGAACCCGTGTCTTACAGCCAACAAGGAAGCTAAAATCCCTTGCTTTCTTGCAGGTAAGTTGCGTGCTGGCACCCCTAACCCTGAAATCCAGAGCAAACAACTCCACCAGCTCCAGTTCCTTCCTTTGTTTTCTTGAGTAGAAAATGGAGCATAGCAAAACATCACGGAAGCCTGAGACAGGCTGTGCTAGGTAGGAAAAGGTCTTCACCACATCCAGGTTGTCTTTGTGATTGTATGCACGGAGTGAAGCTGTCCCATCTGTGCTCAGCAGCACATGGGGCTGCTGGAGGTGGCCTGGGAACCAGTGCCACGATGGAACCAAGCAAATGCAGCAATAGCAGACTGTCCTGCAGGCAATGGCTTGTCTATATTTGCAATTTGGTGGCCACCTCTCTTCTGTCAGGACAGGTACAGGTGTGTTGGTGCTTTGGTGCTGGGCTGGGTTACCCGCATGAAACATTTTCCTGGGCTGCTGCACATCAGTGTGTCTGCTGCACTGTGAGAGCTTAGATCCCAGCTGGGCTGAGGGTGAGGGTAGCTGCAGACCAGGGTGACCTTTTAAGGCACATCCCCACCACTGAAGTCTGGGGGTGCACTGACAGCATGCCAGCCAGGACACCAGCATAGGCCTTCAGTCCATCAGGACAGCCTCCTGGTCCATTTATCCTTTGTCACATTTTTGGTATCCTCCTGACCACTTCTTCAATGCGGAATAAATCCTTTTGTCCTGGGCACAGCATGCCGAAGCCATGCCTCCCCTCCAGCCAAAACACTGCACAGTCACCACAATCTTCCTGTCTGCTGCCGTTTGCTGTCTTCTCCTGTCCCAGCACACAGAGACAAGACAACTGACCGCAGCATTGCTCCTTCTGCCTGGAACCTGCTGGTGAGGACCAGGATGTTGCTAAAGCCTAAGACCCCGGGGAGGGATGTTTCTATACACCTTGTGAATCTGTGTCTCACTCCCTGTTCCTTTTCCTTTGACAAGCAGGAGCTCCTGGCTAACTCCTGCTGGCTCTGGCCACCTGGGCTGCCCATGGCACTGCTGGAGAAAGCTTGAGGGCACAGCACATCTCATCAGCTGTGGAGCTGATTTCTGTTCCCTTGGCCCCATACCTATCTGGCCTAAGCTCCTCTGGACATCATCCCCGTGGTCCCTGGATACCATCAGGACCTAGTGGTGGGACCAGTGGCAGAGCTCTGCTTGCTGTCATCCTCTGGCACCCTCCTTTTAAACTCCTGGTGGTTTATGTCTCCTTCAGCCTCCCACAGCTCCCCATCTGTCCCATCCATTGTTCCACATCTTCAGCTGCTTCCGCAGTGGTGTGTGCGTCTCTCCTAGGTG
>JAVJGJ010000001.1:100067295-100100112 GCA_035590215.1 Microhierax caerulescens
AGGTTGAAAGGATTGGGTTTGATTTAGCCGCGCTTAACATGCAGCGTAGCAGAGATCATGGCCTCCCAGGTAAGTTGGCTGTGGGAGCAGAGCTTCGAAGAAAAACAAGTGGGAATCGGACACTCTTGTGGTTGAACATGGAGAAACTCCTCCAGCCCATGCTCAGCTGAAGTTACTCCTTCCTAAACCTTTTCACAATTTCTGTACAGCCGTAGGTAAGTGGATAGGAGTCTGAGCAGTGAAGCCAGAGCCTGGCTGGAGTTGGAGGAGACAAGTGGAGGCACGTGGCCAGAACATGGGGCATTGCAAAGAGCAGAGCCAAGTGTTCAGTAACAGCCGTTTGTATTGTTGTTCAAATAGCAAAATTGGTTAAGCACCTCCACAACAAATTTTCAGGAGCAGAATTAGGGCCAGATGTCCCCCGTGGCTTCTCCCCAGGTATCTGTAGTGGTCCAGCCCAGCCACGCGTGGCTGGAAGAGCAGGTCACAGCATGTGAGGAAAACTTCATTGTAATTTCTCTATAAAGACCGTGTCCCAGAAAAAAAAAGCATGTCAGAACCATGCTCAGGCCTCTGCAAGGTGCAAAACCAGTGTAATGGCATTGCGAGATGGTCTTGAGAAATAGATTGTTGATAGGACTTCACAACTGGCTCGTGGGTGTGTTGTTGCTGAAAAGCGCTATTAGGCTGATGTAAGTACCTGGAGACGCAATAGTGCTCACTTTGAAACTGCAGTGAAAAAGGTACTGGATTCACCGGTTTTAAGCCCAGACAGAGGCTTTGCAATACATCCAGGTGCGTGATCAGTCACAGGCTCTTCCTCTGCTGCAACAGAAGGATGCAAGTTTTCCATGCTGTCTTTAGGAACACTGTTGTGCAGAACCTGATCTGAACCACAAATTGTGAACTTACAGCCTTGATGGCTGCTCTGCTGCAGCAGAACTGACATGTATTTCCAGTGTGAATCTGTGTTTAGCTCCTGGCATTTGGGTCCCAGCCCAACCCCGAGTGCCACTGCACTCCTTGGTGTTAGACAACCTATGAAGGTGATGACAGTATAGCAAGATCAAAAAAAGCTTCCTAATTCTTTTTCTGATAAAGCAAATTCTCAGTCTTTTTGAACTGTTTGATAGTGGTGTGATCCAGGCACCATATGCTGTGTCTTTTTCTCTGAATTCTCCCCGGTTTTTAGACATCTTGCTCACAGCTCACTGCTGCGGCAGCAGCTCATCTCTGCACCTTAACAGTTCACTGGGCTGGCAGGTAGGAGGATGTGTTAGTGCTCCACAGGCTTCTCCTCCGCATAAGTGGCCATTTGATAAGACACTGAGTCACAAATTGCCCCTTGCTGGGTGCGTGCCCTTTCCACCAAGGTGCAGAATTTTGCATCAGTTGCAGCCCCGTGGATTTTCAGCTGTTTGCAGTACAGAAAAATGAATCCAGCTGGCAAAGTCCAGTGGCCCACTCCCACCTGAAGTAACCTGCGCTACATAGAGCTCTCTTTGTAGCGTGGGGTGGCTTGTCCCTGTGGCTAGACACAGACACAAGTGAGGCCAGGTGTGGGGAAGCACTCAGCCACTGTCCTGTTGCACATCAACATCTTGTCCAGGTTCGCTTCCAACGGAGGCAATATCAGTGAGTTCTGTGAGGACATCTCTCCTGTGGCTCTGTCTGAAGGCATCTGAAGTTGTATGCTCCCTGAGCATCTTTAGGGTTCCTGGGTCCCAGTGAAGATGAGGCAGCCGTTAGGTGTGCCCAGAGCCTTCATCTGAGCACCCCCAGCACACGCAGGATGAAGTGCCTGCACACAGACCTCCTTTGCTACTCGAAATGTCCTGGGGACACTCCTCTGGCTCCCTGCTGCAGCTTTGGCAAGGTGTGGGTCTCCCGTGGTTCCTCTGTCACATCACCAGAAGGTTGTTTCAGATAACCCCTGGCTCTGGAGCCTGTGCACAGGCACCTGCGTTGCCGCTGAGTGGAACAGCAAAGCGGTGCTGGAAGGTGGTGGAGCAGCTCCCGCCAGCAGAGATCACTTGCAAAGACGTAGCCCTTCCACAAATGGCATTGAAATGCCAGGCAGGATGTACTGGCTGTGGAGGAGTGGGAAGTTGATGGCATTAACAGAAATAAAGAAATGTTTGGAAAAATGTTTTAAACATATAGGGTCCCTATCTGTGTCCCCAGCTTTGGGAAAGAAAGGAAAAAACATTTACAGGAGGGAGAAACATGTTACTGATCTGCTTTGATATCCAACCACTTGCAGGTTATAGCTCCTGGAGACAATTCTGTGGACTCTCGCAACCTTCTGGATTGCAGGCACTTGCTCGAGTGTTGAAGAATCCTAATCTGGCGAAGAAGTTCATACAGCTGTATGGGACGCCAAAGAACATTGACATCTGGATTGGGGCGCTTGCAGAGCCCTTTGTGGGTGGAGGCAGAGTCGGGCCTCTCATGGCGTGTCTCATCGGCACCCAGTTCAGAAACATTCGTGATGGGGACAGGTAAGAGAGGAGCTGGGGATTCAAACCCCAAAGGACAGAGGGAGACTGGACTTTATGCATGTTTCTTTATACAGATTTGGAAGCTGTTCTTGTTTGTTGCTTTTTTTTTTTTTCATTACTCCAAATGTTTTTTCCCTTTCTGGTGGTGATGTTCTTGCTTGTCCAGATGATGGTTGAGATCCTAGGCTAAGATCCTTTCCCAGTCAAGTGTTTTCACTTTCAGCCCACTCACCGACAATCACTAATTGTGCAAACTGGATTGCCCTCCTCCATGCTGATGGTCCTCACCCAGTGTGAACATCTGAGCGCTCTGCTCCTCCTTCAGACACCTGGTTTCAGGGAGGCCCATACTACTGTGTATTCAAACCTCAGCTCACTCCAGCAAAGGGAAACTATATATAAATACCTTAACCAGAAGAACAGGTACAGCTCTAAAGGTGCTATCAGGATCTAGATGGATTGACTTCACCAATTAGAAAAAAAAAGCTGTCAGGTTTAATTAGCCTAAATAGCTTGCACTGACAGTAGATGCTCAGCATCTGCTGGTGTGGTGGCTCATGCTCCGAGTAGTTTTGAAAACTTGCCTGCAGACCAAGGGTTGTTACTATAGGACTAACGAACTGTCAGGCTTTGCAGGGAGTAAAAGAGATTAATTGTTCTCTCTTAGTTAAGTCTTAGCTCAGCCCAAGCTGCTTCCCTGGCACTGGCAGCATCCCTGTACCCTCTCTGTGGGTCTGTCTGCTTCTTCTGGGCTGTTGTGCCCTGCAGAACTTAAACATCTGTCCACCTCCCCATCTCCTGAGTTTGCAATACACAGCTTGGCACCATTGCAGCACCTTATGCACCTTTCAGGGGCCTTAGAGATGATTTTTCACTGTTTTTCCTTTCCACCCGAGTTCTGAGTTGGAACCCTGTGGTCTGGGTCATGCCCACCCATGCGGACATGTAGCAGTGTTTGGTCTTCACTTGCACTAGGATATGGGTGGCTTGGGGTTTGCTTGCCAGCCAAAATAATTTGAGTGGTGTTGTGTTTGCGACATACCTGAAGTCCTCCTCTGCCTTGAAGATGCTCAGAGGGCATCAGGTGCAGAAGTGAGTTACAATGCCCGATTTTAAGCTGCATTTCTGAGGCAAGGTCCTGCACTTGCTAACAACATAGCCTGAAAATGGGATCATGGCCACTGTTTCTGGGAAACTGTTCTGCCTAGAAAGACTTACTATGAGCTCAAAACCTAGTACTGAGAGCTTAAAAAACAGTCTTGTGCACACCTAGAAATCCTGTTCTTATGGCAGGGTACAAGAAGATTTTTTTAAAAGACAGTAATTACAGGGCTGGTTCCAGCATGACAGTCCTGTGGATGTAACCACAGCCTGCACACAGTACGGTGTGTGCAGACTTTCCTATTTGAAAGAGGGTGCCAAAAATCTCATTTAAGGGAACACAGGACAAGGCTTTGATTCTACTGCAGCTTTACTCTAGGTCCATGGCAGAAAAGCAAGCTAAACTATCCAGCTGGTCAGTCAGGGCTCTATTTAAGTAACAGAAATTTAAATTTCTTCTTGGCAAAAGAAATGTGTTATTGGTGTTAGTGGGAAATAACGTTGCAGGAGTCTTGAATGTGAAGAAGCCAGAAGGCAATAATCTGTCGTGTCATCTTTCTCCTGCAGGTTTTGGTGGGAGAACCCAGGGGTTTTCACTCCTTTGCAGCGCTGTTCACTGGTCAAAATCTCCTTGTCACGAATAATATGTGACAACACCCACATCTCTAAAGTACCGAGACATATTTTCAAGGCTAACAGATACCCTCGTGGCTTTGTGAGCTGCAGCAAGATCCCAAAGCTGGACCTCAGAGCCTGGAAGTCAACGAGGACCAAGGAAGCTGCAGGGCAAGGTATAAGCTTCAAAGAGCAAGTAGCTCCTGCCTGCAGACGTGGGAGATAACCAGACCCTGAAACAGCTGCCTAACACAGGCCTGAACAAGTGCCAGGCATGTATCTAGCACGTGTGTAGATACTCAGTTTCATCAGGTCCACCGTGAGTAGCACCTCCAACACGCAGATTTTCCGGCATTGGCATTACAAGACCAAGCTAAGCACGCTGCTTTGGGATTTTTCTCATTTACAGGCCTTTTTAGTTTAGCTCTTCGCTGTCGATGCCTGTGCTTTTCTGCATGGGGAGTGATGCCCGGATCGGGGAAGCTGGTCTTTCTGTCTAGCTGGTTGGTCTGTCTTTTGCACAGCTCTGAGCAGGCTGGCAGCTCATCCTGGTGAGGCCAAAAGCAGCCCCGCGCTTGGACAGAGATCCCCGCTTCACGGCAGAGATTGAGGTGTTTGATTTCTGCTAGGGAAGTTTTTGCCTGTATTTACAATATTTCCCTCAGCTGCCTCAGTATTTGTAAAATTCTTGAGGTTTAATGTTTTTCTTTCAAAATGCTCTCTGAAGTAGAGAAGGGAAGTAGAGGCAGAAAAGAGTGGCTCTCCCTTGGGGACGGTAGGCTGCCTCAGCACCTTAGGGCCTTGCCTTTTCCTAACAAAACATCATCTTCCCTTTGCGGTGACAGGCAGCCCCTGCCACGCTCTCCTGTTGATATCCAGGCTGTGGGAAGGAGCAAACCTCTGCAGCTGACCGCGATCATTAAGAGCTCGGACAACTCTGCCCGTCAGCTCCCGCGTTCTGCGAGGGTGGCCCGCTGTGTTCCCCACAGGCTTATCAGCTTGGAAGTGTGGCAGGGTACAAACGTAAATGCCACCCTCATGTGCCCGGGGGGGTGGGGGGTGTTACATTGGATATTAGGAAAAATTTCTTTGCCAAAGAGGTTGTCAAGCATTGCAACGGGCTGCCCAGGGAGGTGGTGGAGTCACCGTACCTGGAGGTGTTTAAAAGACGCGCAGATGTGGCACTTAGGGCCATAGATTAGTGGTGAACTTGGCAGTTAATGGTTCGACTCAATGATCTTAAGGGTCTTTTCCAACCCAAATGATTCTACGGTGCCAGAAAAAGCGAGACCTGTAGGATCTTGCAGTCAAGGAGGGATCCCAGGAGGTCTTTAGAGCAACCAGGACTAATACCAGAGTTATTAGTCCTCCTTCTCTAGCTTAACCTGTGGAAATCAGTCATGTAAGATAACCGGGAGCTATGGTGTGTCCTTTTCTCCTTTGATAACACATTGCTTTTTATGTCCTGTAGAAGAAACATCTGCTGACTTTCAATGCTGAATGTTGAAGATTTGCCAGAAGTCCAGACTTGGGAAGCTGCTGAGATGGATTATTATTTTTTACTGTGTTTATGCTTTTACTGCCTCAAATGTTTGGGCACGGTTGCTGTCACCTGCTCAGTTTAGTTTGCATGAAGTCTTTTCAGCGAGATGGATTCCAGTGGTCAAAGGACTTCATGAAAAGATATCCCAGAGCTGTGCAAATCACTATCACAAAGCAATATTAGTTATTCAGAGACTGATTCCAAATCAAACCATCTGCTGGCTTAGAAAATTGCACATACACTGTGTTCCCATAAGCTTTACTGTCAAAAACATATTTTAGACCTTCCTTTCAAAATTGCCAACCTAAACAGAAAGAGATTGGGGCATTGGAATAACTGCTTATTCTTTGTCTCCAATTCTGTGCATACAGAAAAGTACATACTTCAGTTTCATAAGAAAACCTACTTATTTCAACTTATAAAAATAAGTTGCCTTGAAATAAGGTGCCTTTAGGTGAAGCAGAAATAGCTATCAGGCACCCCAAACAGACTTGCTTAAAATGCCCTGTTTGGGGTTCTGCTTGAATATGGAATGAAGAAAGTGTCCACATGGAAGCAAACTATTTTTCCCCCATTTTTTGCCCTTAGTCCAGAAAGCCTGAGGCATCATCTAGTGTGACAGAAATCCGTGACAAGTTATTCCTGCAGCCTGGCACGAGCCAGTGTGACTTACCCCTGGGCTGTGGAGCTGATGGGATGTGTCCTGGCAAAGATAAGAACAGTTTTAATGTACAAGAACGTAAAAGTTACTCTGGTTTTACTCCAGCTTTGTCCCCTCAATATCTTTTCTTGAAAGGTATCAAAACCATTTTCTTCTTCCTCTGTAGTCTGCTATATTACTGTTATTGATTAATAAACTGCAATTTTGAGCTGAGGCCAAAATGGTCCTTGCACTTTGTAAAAGGTGCAGGTGAGCAGAGGATGGTGGTAGGTTTTGTATGGGAATATTGGAAAAGTTGATTGAAGAACCCACGTATTTTTAATGAAAGGAGGTATTTCTTGCTGAAGTCTCTGAGCCATGCTCCTGTGTCATGTGGCAGTATGAAGTACTCCACAGGGGAAGGGCCAGTGCAGGATGCAGTTCAAACAAACACTTGACAATAATCTCCTCCTTATCACCCCCAAAACATCTCTGTGAGATCTTTGGTGAGAAAGAAGAGACATAGACGCTCACTTGTTCCAGCATTTGGCCAAGGTGGAGGGGCAGCGCCGGGGGTAATGCCCCAGGTGTGTAGGTGGATAAACATAAGCCTGGGCATGTTTCAAAGGCAGAAAGCACGCCAGCGTGCTCTGCAGTGGGTTGAAGCCCCATGTTTCTTGAGTAAGTTCAGATGGATGTGAGATGCCTGACGACATGGAGGATGTCTGTCTCTCTGGCTTTAGTTTTCTAATACTGGTTATCAAACTAACACCTGCACATCCAGCATCTGTTCACCCCTTGGGACAGAGGGGATCTCATTCATTATTGTTTGACTTCAGCAATTAACTTAAGGGAGAGGAACTGACCTGCTAAAAATCACCCACAATCTTTCTGGTTGCCCTAAGCACAGAGGACTTATTTTTCCAATTTTCACTGAGCACAAGGCTGAAACGTGGGAAATCTAATCTAGCCCATCAACTTGATCAAACTGCTCAATCAAACCTATGACACTCACGTGTGGCAGGATGCAACCTGTTGCAATAGGACTGCCTGGAGGGTGCCTGCCCTGGCTGGTGGAGCCGCTGCGATGGGGTACGCAGCCTGCAGGAGCCAGGATGGGGTCATTTGCCCTGCTCAGCCTCTGCTGCTGATGTCAGAAACGCAGCTCTCCCTCCCAGCTCTGGTGGGGGCTCCCATCCACTTTCTTTCCCACCTGCAGCCTCCCCCAGCTGTTTCAGCTCAGACATCTTGCTCAGGACTTCCTCACAGTGATGACTACGCTTCACTTGAGTGGAGACCTACCAAGGTGGTCAGTGGGATGGAGTGCATGATGTACAAAGAAAGGCTGAGGAAGCTGGATTTGCTCAGTCTGGAGAAGGGGAGAGGGGGTGATTTCTTTTCAGTCTTCAACTTCCTAATGAGTAGCTATGAAGCCAGATGCTTCTCAGAGGCACAAAGTGAAAGGATAAAGGGTGATAGACACAGGTTGCAACAAGGGCAATTCCTATTAGACAAAGGAAAACATTTTTCTCCACGATAGTAGTGCAGTGCGGACACAGGGACCAGAGAGCTAGCAGGATCTCCATCCTTGCAGATTCTCCAGACTTGCCTAGGCAAGGCCCTGGGGCAAGCTAATCTGGGTTTGGAGTTAACCCCGCTCTGAGTAGCTGGTTGGCTGGCAGACCTCCAGGGCTCCCATCCCATCTCAATTTTTCTGTGATTTACAGTGATAAACTGTTTTATTTTCCAGCTCACAGTTCACCTGGCTGTGCTGTGCACTGCCCTCGTGGGTGCAAGTCCTATAGCACAGGCTATGCTAGCCTGTTGCATTACATTTCTGTCAGGGCTGCCCAGATGCCATGGAAAGCTTCATGAGTCAGGATGCATTTTTTTCTAGAAACTCTTCTCCTGTCATGAAAATTCCCATCTATGTCTTTGCTCATAAGTAGGCATTCAAAGCTAATCTGTGAATCTTGTAAAACTGAGCAATGCATGGATTCATCATGAAGCTGCAGACAGTGCATGGTATTTTCCTCGGTCTTGATCTGTTTCTAATATATTTACCCTGGAATCTCTCTGAAGTTCTTAGTATCAGTGTTAATGCCTCTATTTAACTGAGTAGTAACTGCATGCACTAGATGAGTTCCTTTTAGTACTGTTCTCCTCCTGAAGACTGGGTGGCTGATGTGATCCTTGGCACTGAGCAGTCCCAACGCTTTGCCCTTTCATACCTTGTTCCAGTCTGTTCCAGTGGAGCTATTTATGTCTGCAGTTTCCAAGGGGAATTGCTCCCATTTCAGAATCTAGTCCCCATATTTCATCCTGAAATCATTGCTTTTGCATTTAGAAGTCAACTGTGAACTTAAGCAACTCTTCTCTCTTTGTAGCGTTGCTGTATCGGCTGCAGTCCGTTCTCTTTTGAGCCTTCATTTGCTTACGGCAAACAAGACCATTTTCTTTGCCTTTCCCCACTAGATTAGCTCACCCCCCCTGCCTCCACCTGCCTCTTCTGGCCAGTGCGTGTGGCTTAGCAGAGCTGGTGAGTAGGAGAGTCATTTAAGCTGCATGATAAGAGTTCATGATACGAGCAAGCCCCTCCTCTTCCTAAGATTCACCTGAATTGAGCCAGGCTTTGGAAAGGATGCAAAGACCCAGGGGCAAAAGGGAGTCAGCTGAGCATGGATCCATTTGTCTGGAAACAGGAGCTTCATTAAGGCCGTAGTTTCTGAAAACACCTTGCAGGTTAGGCAATATCTGACTGCTTTTGAAATGGAAGCATGGAGGATCTCGGTGCTAGGGATTCTTGCAACAGAAGAAAATTATAGCTGAGAATTTGCTATCTGTGGGTTTGGAGCCTAAATGTTTTGTCAGATCTGTGCTGACTCTCTCTCCATGGTGAGATGGGAATGGCATAATTTTTACTATCACTTTATGTCCTTGTCTTTTTCCATACTCATCAGAGATACTTACCAGCTGTTGAAAAGCCCGAAGAATCATAAGCCTCGCTTCAGACTCCTGCATATCTGATGTCTTCTCAAGAGTACGTCTGCTCCCAGTGCTCTGAGCGTGCGGAGTCAATGTTCTGCTCAGAGCGCCTTGGCAGTGCCTGGGTGATGTTGGCCACCCCTCAGCTGGGTGGTCCGTGGAGAGCAGCTCCTCCATCAGCTGGCCACGACAAGGGTCTAACAGGGCCTCACGCCCGTAAATCTGCTTATGTGGGTCCTCCTCTGGCTATGCTTGGGTTTCACCATGTGGACACCACCATTTATGCTGAAGACACTTTTCTGTCTTTTCCTTGGGTTCAGGATCTTGTGTTCTGTGTAGACCACGTGATGATTTACCTTGCTACAGCTTAGTACCTGTTTGGGAGTGCACTATATGCTGCAGGAACATCATTTCCTTACAGCCTCGATGAAAGTATGCAAAAATTGCTGTCAGTAACTTAAAATAAAGCTTTTTTTTGTGGTTTGTGATGAGTTCCTATTTGCACACGTCCCTGTCCCTAGATGTTCTAGGTTAGTTTTCATGTGCAGAGTTGTGTAAGATGTTCCTCTTACACTGGGAGCCTGACAACAGCAGGCGTGATTTGGAAGCTACGGCCGTCCTTGGAGGACCACCACACAAAGAGCCTTTCACTGGCATTGTGTCTTAGGAGCCTCTCTCCTGGCAGGTCAGGATGAACCAGCTGTGCATCCCATCAACCTCCACCCAATTGTGAAAAGCCGTAACTGATACTGGTGAGATAATAAGAAGGTTAATAAGCATTAGGAAGGTCGCTGTTTCTGTTTCATGGCAAGTCTCTGTGAACCATCTCCCGAAGGGAGCTGGTCCCTGCAGCGCCGGCACAGAAGGGTCACAGTGCCCGGATCCAGCAAGCTCACGTGAGGTGCTTGTCTTTTCCACGTCCTGGTGCAGGGATGGTGAGGAGGGTGTGGACAAAGCTCTTTGCTTTGGCTGCTTCTCCTGTGGCCGCAGGGAAGCCCTGGGGGAGCTGAGCAGTCCCTTCTCTCCAGTTTTTCCACAAAAGAAAAGGAAGGGGTCCTGGCTAAGCCAAGGAAGCAGGGGGCACAGGCAACACATTCGCTTATCACTCTTTCCCTCAGTTTCTTCATATAATATTACTGAGGCTTGTCCATTTTACTGTTCTCAGGGATTTGATCTTGTTCTTTAGGATGCAGGCGACAGTCAGTGTGGTTTTAT
The DNA here is from genome assembly GCA_035590215.1 of Microhierax caerulescens. Taxonomy (NCBI): domain Eukaryota; kingdom Metazoa; phylum Chordata; class Aves; order Falconiformes; family Falconidae; genus Microhierax; species Microhierax caerulescens. Next base: position 100,077,896 of record JAVJGJ010000001.1, read on the forward strand.
GGGTCCTCACACTGCTGATTTTTGAGAATCTGCAGCTCTCAGTCCTGGCTGGAATTTATTATTATTATTATTACTCGTTTGAGTGACAGCTGCTTCAGCAGTGTGCAAATGATGGATTATGAAACTTCGGTTTCTCAGCCTAGTCACTGTACTTACCACAAAGATCCTTTTGATGTGGTGGTTTTAGGAGCTGAAATGCAGTTGGCGCACTCCCAGCTTATACTTGTATTTTCTTGATTTACTTCTTACCTAAGCAGATGCTGCCTAAACACGTGCCTGCCTCTGGCCATGAAAACATCAGGAGTACCTGCTCTTGCTTTGTCTTCTTGTCTAGACATGTGGCACTTTTCCCACTTTTCCCACTCTACTTGAGGAACGTCCAGTTGCTCAGCTTGCTCCTTCCAGTGCCTAGATGTTTTGGGCAGGAGCTGGCTGCTAGGATCACTGGTTTTCTCTTTCTCTCCTCCGTAATGCTAATTTCTGATTTCTTGCACATCTTGCAGCCAGCTCACTTGTTGGTGAGGCTCAGTGCTTGCACAGAAAGCGAGACAGCCCAGTGTCTGCGTGCCCAACACATCCCATTCCCTCCCGTTAAAGATTTTCCTAGAAGCTCTCCGGGTGCCTACGCATGGAGCCTCCCTGAAGGGGGGCTGGCTCCCCATTGCTCTACCAGCCCAGAGCCACGTGCCCCCCGCACACAGGCAGCCCTGCTGTTGCGTGTTCGCCCCTGCTCGCCAGCCGGCTCCCACGCACGGCTGCTGGAGCGCCCTTGCTAAACCGGCTTCCCACGGTAGTTTAGCTCCGAGCAGCGAGCGCAGCCTTTCTGAAGCATCGCTCCCTGATCTCGTTCCAGCGTTGCGCCACCCACACGTAGCTGACCAAGGGAATCTAAACTCTGCTCCACAACGTTGGCTGCTCGCGACTCATTTACTGCTCAGTGCAACACTCCTCTGGTTGACTCGGGGCTGGCAGGATGGAGCTTTTGCTCCTTTGCTACCCGTTTACTTTTCTGTTCATTGCGTTCCTAGTTCTTTACCAGGTGAATCCTGCACTCAGATACTTCTGCAAGATGACCTTCTACAAGTTGTGGGTCTTCACCACAAGCATTCTGGTTATTATGCTGAGTATCCCTCGCGGACGCAGCGTGGAAAACTTGAAGTAAGTTGTCTGTGGCTTCTTTCTGCTCTGGGCATTGATAGATTCAACTCGCGCTCGTTTGGGAGGATTCTGGGATCTGCACTGCAGTGGGGAGACCCAAGTTGTGTGTGAGTGTGGAAAGCTGACAGGCCCTGCAATTCGGAGGAGGGATGTAGGTTTAAGTACTGTATTGGAGTCAATAGAAAGAATAATGAATTATGGAAAGAAAGGATGTAAAAGGTGACATTAATTTGACAAACTGGGTAACTCCAACCAACCGGACATAATGCACAGCTAAAGTAACTTGCTGTTTTGAGTAAACCTCTCCTGTCTGGTCTCAGAGCTGTATTTCCCTCTTCCGTGTGGCTGATCATGCCCTTCCTAAGCTGTGGTGAGGAAGCCTCTGCAGGTGCTCTTCTCTTTCTCAACTTTATACTAACCCAGTGCCCACCTGGACAGGCACGAGACTGTTGCCACGATGGAGTGCTGGCACCTGCATTGTCACTGGTGTCCCTAGCCCAGTGCCACAGGTCTAGTCTCTGAGCCTACCCGCGTGCCGCCCAGCCTCTCCCTCCATCCGTTCCTGCCTCTGCAGAGGGCTGCCCGCTGGGCGCACGCCTGTGGCTAGCAGCAGTGGGCATTAGTGACTCGGGGTGTGGGTTGAGGGGGGCTAGAAGCCAGCTCTGCTACACGTCAGCATAGTGCTTGTAGCCTCCTAAGGTGCTGCAGAGGCCAAATTTACTTCTTCATTGTTGTATGCTACAGTGGGAGTTTGTATCTCCTAACTGAGCATCAGCCTTTTGCTTTAAGGAATGTTATTCAGTTCTTGACTTTTGTGCCTGACTTTTATTCTTTTCTTTGTTTTCCCAGTATCTGTTAAAATATGACTCCCAGAATTGCTGTCTAATGTCACCTAGAGGCAAAATCTCTTTTCACAGCCTGGGCAACAGCAGTTAGGCTCATGTTTACTGCAGCCTGTGTTCATGATTCAGCAAGCTGGGCAGGGAAGTAGTGTACAAGTAGGTGCACTCTTAATTTGGGCATTACCTAATCTTTGGCTGATCTGCAGAATTGCTGTAGCTCTAGTTCCTAGGGCATTGGTCTAACCTGGTTTGAAGGAAACCTGCTAGATGTATTTATCTTCTCTAAATAAATGCTAAGCTGAAGAGACGTACTAGTTGCTCTTCTCCAAGTCATGGGTCAGGTCTGGGACTGCAGAGAAACAGGCTGCTGTGCTGGAGCAGTCTGTGAGATGGGCTGCTTAGGAAGAATGGTGTTTGGTGCCTTTACCCAATTTCGGTGTCTCTTTGGATAATGCCTGCACCCCTTTTCCAGGTTTTTGCGCATGTTGTTCCTGCCACTCAAATACATCTTTGGTCTTAAGATAGTGGTGAAGGGCAAAGAGAACCTCAAGACTAAGAAACCTTTTGTCCTCGTGTTGAATCATCAGACCTCCCTTGACATTATAGGTATGTGGTGATCCTGCCCGCTGCTCCTGGCCCCAGCTCTCTGTAGGGGAGGGTAGGATGGAATCCCAAGCACCGCCGGCGGAGCGGCAGGAGTGGCAGCTACATAGTCCATTACCAGCTAGCCCCAAGCCAGGGCTGATCTCCGGGGTATTAGAGCCAGGGTTGTTCTCCACAGTACTAGAGGTATTCTCAAGCTAAATCAGCTTTATCCTTTCCAAGGGAATGGGGATGAGAGTGTCAGTGGAACACAGCTGTGTCATAGCTGCTCTCATTCAGTGCCTGGCAATAGTCTTAAAGCGGGTGGTTAGTCTGGAGACCCCCAGGATCCCTTTCCCAACACTTTTCTGATCCTGTGAATCTGGATGGGTGATGCAGGCATGGCAACTCCCAGAGCAGAGCTCTGCAGCCCAGAATCTGGAGGAAACCCCAGTGCAGGTGACCATTTGTTCTGTCCTTGTTCTCCTCTCCTAGTGATGATGGAGATCTTACCAGATCGCTGTGTGCCCGTTGCGAAGAAGGAAATCCTGTACATGGGCACTTTTGGCTTAGCATGCTGGCTTGCAGGAATTATTTTCATTGACCGCAAGAAGAAGGAAGAGGCTATCACAACCTTGACACAGGTGGCACACTCCCTGCACAAAGAAAAAGTGAGTGGGGAGGACTCTCGCAAGGAGGCACTGGAAAACATGAGCCTTGATGTGGCTGGAAAGGGGTCTTTGCCTCTGGGCTGGGAACTGAGCAGAATGGATAAGAGCATCTCTGGTGGGTTCATTGTTTTGTGTGTCCCTAAAGTGCTTGAAGTGGAGGAAGAGGATGTCTCTGCATGGTCAGGAGCCAGACAGATCAGTCCCAGAGGAGTACGCTTGTGCAGTGGCTTAAAATAGCAACTGGAAGTCCCTTCAGCTCGATGTCTTCTCCCTCCTGCAGGTCTGTGTCTTGCTCTTCCCTGAAGGAACTCGCAATCGTGGTGGCTCCATGTTGCCCTTCAAACGTGGAGCCTTCCAGCTGGCTGTGAAAGCCCAGGTGAGAGCCACCTGCCTGCTGCCCCTTGGGGTGTGGGCTGCCTGCCATGGCCCCCCAGCAGCCAGAGCTGTGTGACTCCTGGTCCCTGGTTTCCCTTTGGATCAAGTGTGCATCCAGGAGCCCATGAGCAGCTTGCAGGTGGCACAGGAGGGGGCTGTTTCTGGGATGAGTGGAAAACCTTCATGATTCAACTTGGGAAAAAATGTGGGGGGACCTTAACAAGAACCCTGGACCTGCCCAGGGGAGTTTCTGCTGAACAGGTCTCTCTACATCAGTTTGGCAATCCATACTTTGTTGGCCTAAATACAGAGATGAAAATGCAAAACCCGACAGCGAGGACAGAGGGTGATACAGTTAAATGAGCTAAATGTCCCATTAACCCTCTGAGAGTTTACTGTGAAGGTGACTGGGATAATTATCAGCAAGGTGCAAGATTCACCAAAGAAGAGTGGTTCTGTTTTGGGGAAGGAATGGGGAAATTTGTCGATTGATTGTAGATCACCTCCCCTCCAGGTCCCTGTTGTTCCTGTAGTGATCTCTTCCTACTACAAATTCTACAACCAAAAGGAGAAGAGATTTACAACAGGTGAGGACGGCTCAGGGTAAAGTACGAGCTGGGTGTTGGTGCAAGCCCAGTCCTTGGAGGAAGCCATGAGGTGGGTGGGCAGAGGACCACACGTGATTTGGAGACAGCAGCCAGACAACAGCAGTTTCTGTCTTCTTGGGAGGGGAGGGAAGGGGAGGTTTCAGGCACCACTTTTGCCTCGCCCCTTGGATTTCTCACAGCTTGCCTGGTACCTGTATAAGGGAACCTGGAAAAGCAGCAGCCCTGGGGCAGGTCCTGCCCCTGCCCCCCCCACACTGTCTTTGGAGCTGCAAGTGCACAGAGAGTTGGGAAACAAAAGCAAACATGGACCTCTCAGCAAAAGTCACCCTGAGAGTGCATCTCCTCCCCGTCACCATGCTTCACCCATTTATGATGATAAAACATTCTGCTGGTCGCTGATGAAATTGTATGGGGAAAAAATGACGCAAGTCTTGGGCTTCCAAATGAAAATGCAGGAAAAAAAAGTTCCAAATTCCAACAGAGAAAAGTAACCCATCTTGTTTCTCCACTTCCTTTGCTGATGCCTACCCCAAAATGGGCTTCTGCCACTTTCCACCCTCCCCCGGGCCAGCCCTGCTGTCTCCTGAGGGAAGGATTTGCACCTGAAATTCTCACCCCTCGCATTGTCTGTGCCTGGGCGTAATCGTTCCCGGCAGGCAGGCACCTGGAAGAGACAGTCCGTGCAAATATTAAACACTGCACCCTCTGTTTCTACTAATCTTTTGCCTGCTGGGTCTGTCCTGTCTCTGTGGGCCACACACAAAAGCCTTTTGGTACTGGAAGGTTCCCTGAGAGGGGTGCTGACAGGAGCATGAGCAGCGTGAGCAGGGATGCCAGCCCGCTCCCCCGGCACATGCCCGCCAAGGCAGGGCGCTGCTCTGGGAAATCAGAACAGCACGCGGCGAGGAGAACTTTGAAGCAGCTGAACCTTTTGCTTCAAGCCAGGCCAGCTCTAAAGACTGAGTTTTCTCTGTGCCTTGTCCAGTTAAGTTTGGAGTAACTCCAGGGAAGGAGGTTCCACAACCTTCCTGAACTTTTTACGGAAGACTGTTTGTGGTTGCATGTACATTTGCCTTTATAATAATCTCAGCCTGGGAGTTCGTGGTTAGCTGACCTCTAAGCCCTTCTCCAAAGCCCTGCTAAACTGGTAGGACCTTCGCTGCTGGTGAAAGAGCCACAGTTAGCTTTTCCCGTACCTTCCCACTTTTCCTACCTGGAGGTTTTGCCAGGGCTGATTCTGAAGATGTGCTACGCACGGTCAAGATTTCTGCACACATCCTCAGGTCAGGACAGCTCGCCATGTCCGCAGTGGCTCTGGGTACGCTGATGAGCTTCTGGAAAGCCCAGCTGTGTCCAGTGTGTGCCCACTGTCAGGCACGGAGCAAGTCTGGTGCTTGCTGGATGTCTGTTACACCCCAACAGACCAACGCTTCCAGCACAGCCCCATCATCACTCAGCTTGTGCCTGTAGGACCAAGAGAAGCGTAGTAGACTGCTGAGATACCAAGCCCAGCCCTGGCTGCAGGATGTGCAGGCGGGCAGCGTGCCCTCTTTTGTGAAGCTCTTCTCCACACTTCTGTTTTGCCTCCCTTGCATGGCTCTGCTTGCAACACTTCTGGATCTCATTTCCTAGCACACATGTAAAGGCACGCAAGAAAGAAAATAACAGCCACAGCCCAGACCCTCAGGTGGATGTCTGTGCAGGCAGAGCCTTGTCTTCGCTGGCCAGAGCAAGGGTGACTGGATGCAAGAGCAGAAGAGGATGATGACATTTCCCCAGTATATTTATATATGTATATGTACATGCATACAGACATATATATATAAACTGTTTGCACCAGTCCATTGCTTAGGCACTTCCCAAGAGGAGTATGACACACCTTGGCCAAACAGGGAGTCCTGGGTGCAATTCCTGTTACCCCAAAGCATGTTTCTGGAATGAGGGACTCTGCTGACTTTGTTATACATAGATCAGAGCACAACCAGTGTGGATGTGTTGTGTAACAGACATCTCATTCTCTTTGCCATGATCTAGATATACCCGGAGGTCTTTCCACTGTGAAAACCTCCATTTGAATCATTGCATTGGATGTATTTGGGAAGAGATTCACCTGTTTCTGTATTTATGATTTTTGTGTCTCTGTGGGTGGGAAAATCCTGGTCTGGGTTTTTGCTGTGTGCATCTGGGACGTGACTGGGTTACTACACCACTGTTGGTATATGAAAGAGGTGGCTCCCTTTGTTTCTGTCTTTTTCCTTGGTTTGCATTGATCCCTCTGCTTTACCTTCTCTTGCTCTTCTACAGCACCGCTGTATTTTCCTCTCCCTTTCTGACCTTCTTGCCTCACTCTTCCAGGAAAAAGCATCATCCAAATCCTGCCAGAAGTGGACACCGTCGGCCTGGGTCCAGATGATGTCCCCAAGCTCACTGAGCAGGTCCGTGACTCCATGCTCACCACCTTTCAGGGGATATCAGAAATGACTAACGGGGCTTCCCATTAGTGATCCTATCTTCCAGCTCCAGCTGCGTGTGTAGGAGCTGAGGGGAAAGGCATGGCACCTGCGGGAAGGTCTGGCAGCAGAGACAACCATGAATTACAACCCTGATGTACCAAAGACAGGCAAAAAGTCCACAGAGAAAGAAAAGCTTGTAAGTGGAGGTGGTGAAATGCGTGCCATGTTCCTTCTAGAGAACTGTGCCACCTGTGTGGACAGACACATGGTGGGTAGCTGGACATTTCTTTGCAATCATAACCCTGAGACCTTCTCTCCAGCTGGACCCCAGGCAGAGCTTGACCCTTCCTGTGATCATCACTGCACGCTCGTAATCACCTTTTCCTATACAAAACCAACAAGGTGGAGCCATATACCCCAAGCCTGTGACCATCCTGCCTGGAGAAGTGGGTGTCTGGGGGTCTGGGGGCTGCCACATTCCCCTGGAAGCACACTCTGGAGAAGGCACTGTCTCCCACCTCTCTCCATGGGGAGGACTTGGGAGGTACCTCTGCCACGAGAGGGGAAAACCAAGGCAGCTTCTGAAGAGGGGAATTAAAGACCTGACATGTGCCTGCAGGGGCTGGTGGTTTCTTTGTCTTTCTTAGCCTTCCATTTAAGCAAAGCACGATCTTGTTTGTAGTGGTTGGGCAGATCTTGAAAGTGTGAGGGGAGCATGCCTGGGGACTCAGAAACCAGAGGCAAAAGCAAAAATGTGTTGCTTAGTATCCTTGCTGTGCCCTGGCAACCTCATGGTTTGTAACACAGCCCCTGTATTTTGCAACTCAAATGCACTCTGGGAGCTGCAGCTCCTGACTTCCGAATACTGCCTGGCTTTGTCCTGGCTTCTGTGTGTCAGAGGGTGACATCTTGCCTTCCTCTGCCCAGGGTGACCACGGCCTTTCCCCACCCCCTACACGCCAGGGGCTCGTGGAGCAGTGTGGTCCCCGAGCTCCGCAGCTTATGAGGGGCCTTGGCAGCCCCGCTGGGTCCCCTGCAGCCCCCGCCGTGGGTGGGCAGCGTGGGGCGCGGGGCTGAGAGGGGCATGCCTTGCTGGCACACCGCCGTGGCCGAGCGCGTAGTGCCGGTGCTGCCGGTAGCCATGGGATCTTACCAAGCATCTCCTTCATTAATCCTCATCAGAGAGGCGCCTACTGCACCTACAAGCTTCACTCATGACTCTACCTTAGGCTGCCACCTTCTTGCTCCCAGTCCCCTCCTTCCCTTGCAGTTGTGCCAAGGAAACACGGAAACTTAACATGAATTTTACGTGTTTGGTATTGATTGACTTAACAGGGTCTTGGGAGCTATCATCCCAGCCAGATGATTAATTTTTAGCCCTAATGCTTGTGGTTTACATACCAGCCATCTTATGGATTGCTTTTTTTATGCTGATGTGTTTAGCTATGAACCATAGCCAAAGAAAGCTTTGGACATGTTTGACATACCAGGATTGATGGCAAACGTAGATGCATGCATACGATGTATTTTATTACTGCTCAGCACACCCAAACGCACACTATAGCGTTTACTATAGCATTTAAATAAAAGACGTTTCTAGGCTTCAAGATGCAGCTGCCATTCTCCAGGCTCTTCAAAGACTGAAATCTCACTGCTAATTAGAAACAGCCTGAGCAGTTTATGCTCTTGTGCAAAATAAGGAGATAAGGAAAGTTTTGATAAAGTTTACATGAACTTGCTAATTTCTGAGCAGGTACAAAGGATAAGGAATTTGATTTTGAAATTCAAGCACACCAGCTTTGACACCCATTTAGGACAGTAAGTAAAAAAAATTGTCTCAATTGTGCCTTTAGAGAGAGTCTTAAAGCATCCAGCACCTAACCAAGTCTTGTACACCTCTGGGCACTTTTTTTTAGGCCAACAGATAATAAAATGCCATCGCCCTTCTATCTGAAGACTTATATTACTGGAAGCTTTCACAAACTAATTACGGAAAAAATCACAGTACAGCAAATAAACCAGCAGACATAGACTTCAGCTCCTCTCTGGGAAATCACGTGCTGAGGTTCAGTCAAGAGCAGTCAGCTGAGCCTGATGTACAGGCAGCGGTTTCCCAAGAGCAGTTCACTGCCACCGTTAGGAGTTTCCAGTGCTGGTCTGATGAGCAGGATTAGAAACTGTCAATGAAGAAGAAAAAGCTACTGAGTGGCAGAAAGTCTTTCCTGAGCACAGTATCTCTCCCTTCAGTTTTATTTGACTCCATAGCTCAAGATAGGCAGTGGTGAAATGGGTAACTGAGTACCAGCTCATCCCTGTATCCTTGTACCTCCGAGACACTGCGGTGCCTCCAGCCCTATCAAAAGGTACCTCTGGTGACCTAATATCAGGCAGCCCTTTGGATGAGTGTTTCTGGGGCAATTTCTTGACACTCAAAAAGGTTAAACTTTCAGCAGCTGCTTTAAAAACATGCTGGAATTTCACTCTCTCTAGGTTATGCAGTCACAGTGCAGCTGCCCCACAGCCTGGTGATAAAAAAGCCACGGGAAGTGGCTCGGCAAATTTAAGTGACCAGAAGACTAAGTTAATAAAAGAAATCAGGAAGTCTCTATTGTTGAGAGAGAAGGTAAGCATCAGCTGGACTTGGATCCTAAAGAATGGGGTGACATCACTGTAATTTAGCCTTCGCATCAAGTGCAAATGACTTAAACAACAGTGTCTCTCTCAAGTACAGTTAATCAAGCTCAATACAGGAACTGCATGGAGATGTTTTGTGGCACGTGCCTTGCAGGACAGCGTGAGTGATCCCCAGATATTGTGATTCTCTATAAATGGGTTGCCAGAAGGAAAAAATCCAATCCAATCCATTCTGCTCAGGTCATACCTGTCTTCTACAAGTCTCTGTTCCCTCTACATCATTTTCAACTGGGATAGCCCATGCCAAAAGTGTGTCACTAGGAGGACGCAGCCAGTGTCCACATCTCTTGTATGAAGACACTGGTTTAATGTCTTTCAAGACGTGGCACATTGTAAACTCTGGCTGCGTGTGTTAAACTGCTGGTGTATCAGGCCATACAGTGTCAAAACAGCTCCAGATACACCTTGAAATGCTTTGAAGGTTTAGGAAAGGCAAGGGGAGAGCAGGGGCTTGGAAAAACAGAATAAGAGTTTGGAAGAGGCTGTCTATTTCTAAATGATTTATTCATGGACACCCTCCCTGTGAAGTAAGCCTCCAGCTGCCCTGGAATAAGGTGCTTAGAGAGGGACACATTTGCAAGGGCCAGAACAGGCTGGATTTTCAGGGATTTCCCATCTAGGTGAAGAGGAAGAGGCAGGCTAGTCAGGGATGATTGAGGTGATGGACCGCACGGAGACTAGGCTAACAGCACCTCTGCCTCCAGCAGTGCCTGAGTGGGGCTGAATAGATGGTCAAGGTCTTTTTGGGGGCAGAGTCACTATGATGAATTTAATTCTCTTACTTCTTTAGGCACAGAAGAGTCTGACCTCGTAGGGCATTTATGATTTGTGACAGACCTCAGACAACAAGTGTACCTTTTGCGCCACTCTCAGGCTCATCTTTCCAGGGTGAGAGGTCCAGTGTGTCGATCTCATGGCAGTCAACGAAGTTCTCAGGATAACTGTTGACCTTGAACACGTCCCTGGGTATCTTTTTGATATGAGTGTTATCACAGATCACCATTGGCAGTGAGATGTTTCTCAGTGCATGCAACTGCTTCTGAGTGAAAACTCCTGGTTTCTCCCACCAGAACCTGCAATGATTTTTTCAGAAGCAGCTTACAGTCTCCTTGAAGGCATTTGGTGCTCGTTACTTGCCAGATGGGGGTCTGACTAAGGCGAGCCTTTGCTCAGATCCACCTCGATTCCTCAGGCAGCAGGCACACCCCTTTGGAGAGAGGTGTCTCCAGTGCAGCCAGGTCTGGATTCTGCCGCTCATCTGCCAGCGCAGAGAGCCTGCCTCTTCCACACAGCATCACCAGGCTGCTGGGATGCAGTGACTGATCCTCCCCTTTTGTACCCTGAGAGCAAATCTCACCTCAGGCAGAGGCTGCTGCTGATCACCCATGGCCTGGAGCTGGTGCTCCTCAACCACATGGGTCTGTGGGAATGGGCTGCAAAGAAGAGTCCTTCAGCAACTGGGCTGAAATCAAGGTGTGAGCTTTGCTGGGAGCACTCACTGATGTGTTGGAGGTGGGCTGGGTTAGCATGTCACATGAAATGTTGGCATTTTCCCCATAATAAATGCCATGGGGAAGGTTTGCTCTCAGTTGCCTACCTGTCCCCATCACGCAGGTTCCTGAATTGGGTGCCAATGATGCAGGCCAGGAGGGGTCCGACTCTGCCATGGGGAGCAAAGGGCTCTGCGACTGCTCCAATCCAGAGGTCAATATTGTCTGGTGTACCATACAAGTCCATGAATTTCTTGGCCAGTTTGGAATTGCCAAGAACTTCAGACAATTCATCTACGTTTTGAGGTTGGGAGAGCCCACAGAAGCGCCTCCAGGCATTGTAACCTGCAAAAGCAGGAGCAGCAGCGGATCAGCACCCGTGTCTCCACACCATGTGCCTTGGCTCAGGAGCTAAACAGACCCCTTGGCCCATGAGCAATGTCTGCTGCTTCTCATGGCATTAAGGATCTGGAAGACGTTGTTGTCTAGATAGTCACCACAAATGCCATGTTTTCAAAGGTCCTTTTTATATGCACACACTGCAGTAACTATCTGGGTTGCCTTTGCATGTGACCACAGGTTCATCTCACCCTGTCGAGCTACCTGGTGCCGAGGGTGAATGCACCAGTCCTTGCAGTTTTGGGAGGCAAAATTTCTAGAACCAAAGTCCTAGAAAAGAGCAACATTCGATTGTGCTTAACCCAAGAGCACCTCTGCTTCTCCAGCGCCTGGGGGCAATCATACCTGTGGGTGCAAGCCACTTCTGCTCAGAGCTCTGGGTTGTCTGAAGAAACAAGACAAACATTGATGGGCAGAGAACAAAGCACAGATGGTTGGTCTAGCCCAGGTGAAAGCTGAACCTGGTTGCTTGCATCTGTACCTTCTGTACCCCACATGTTCTCTCTTTGTTTCTATCGCTCTTTATTGCATTATCCCAATTATAATCTTTGCTTTCCTAGCCTTGTGTCCTTGTCTTAAATCCTGCAGAAAAAGTTCTTTATAATACAGAGACTCTTTCTTCCCTGAGCTTGACTCCATCTCCATACTTTGCCCTCAAATCAAGGTATTGTTTCTTCCCACTGGTATGGAAAAAGCTTAGTACATTTGTGGAACTACTATAAACAGCAGAAGAAAAAAAGAGTATTGTTCAGAGGACGTTTGGGCTTACGACTCTTACCTGGAAGTCCATGGTCTCTTCCCCGTTGCATGTTCAGTGCTGCTAGATCAAGACCCATTATCTCTGTCTGTTCAAAAAGGTGGTTCTGGAGCTCCTCAACAAGCACTTGATTCTGTTTCATCAATTTTGCATGATCAGCTACCATGCCCCGTATCAGTGGGTCAATGCCACCTGCATTCACGGTAAATCAAGCAAAGACTTTTTGTACCAAGTCACAGCTGTGATGGTTCCTTCTGTGCAGCTGAAGCAGCACTGCATTAGATGTCATTTCCACCCTGGGCTATATGGAGTTTACCTAGCTCCGTTATTTCCATTTCGGCGTACGCTGGTGCGGATGCCCGTGTCTGCACGGGCCAGCAGATGGGGCCTCCCTTCAGCAAGTAGATTTCTCACCCCTCCTCAGCACTCAGACTTCCCTTCTGCAGCCCTAAGTCCACTTGTTGTCCACCAGGACCTCCAAGTCCCTTTCTGCAGAACTTCTCCTTAGCCTGCCAGTCCCCAGCAGGTACTAGATGCATGGGGTTCTGACCAAGGTTTGGGTCTTGCAAACTATTTTGTTTAGAATTGGCTATTCGTTGACAGATATTTAATAAAACATTAAATGCAATAATCAAATTAATTCATGTCTCTTTGTCTATGTCTTTTTCATAGCCATCAATAAGACAGTATTCATAAAACTCAGGAAAATTGGCTGCATGTGTGTTTTGGTATGTTTTCCATAATCAGTTAGACAACTTGCTTTAGAAGAAGCATTTGTCTTCCTTGGAAAACCTCACGTCTGCAGACATCAGCTGCATCAGAGCAGGACCCTTCAGAGCCGTAAGAGAGATGGCCAGCACTAGGAAGCATTCACACCGTCTTAGCTCAGTTAAACTGGATGCATCACCCTCTGGCAATGCCTACTAATTACAGGGGGATATAATGCTTTAGATTGACTTCAATTTTGATTGACTGGCATTTGGCACCGTGAGTTTCGTGCCTCCTGGAACAGCCTGAGTAGCTGCACTATTTGAGGGAATGAGCAATGCTCACACTGTCGGGTCTCGTCGAACGGAGAGCTGTACAGCAACCTGTTTTGGTTATTTACTGACACATTCAGAATACGAATGCAATTATCATGCCATGACCTGAGGAAGGAAACACTGAAAATCTGTGCCAAAAAAGCTGCAGAACTGTATGTTCTGATGCAAAATTCTGCTCCAATGTGGCTGCTTCTGCGGGAGCTTGATGATGTTCAATGGCTGCAGAACAACTGTGCACCTGCAGCGCAGAACCGGTGTTAGGCTGTGTCTGGTGACAGGTCTGCAGGACTGTCCTGCTGCCCCACACTTAGCGGACCGCCAAGTTGCCTGCAGCCCCATGGGCAGACACGTCATGACCACTTTCCAAGTTAAATGGCACCGTAATTTGTGTGAGGCCAGTTAGATAAGTGGAGCTAAAGTAGTTTTGGGAGCCTGGGCTCATGTGTCTTACCAGTGGACCTCGACCTCATCACCTGCTTCAGGGCCAGATCAGCACTGCTGGCTGCCCCACGTTCTTACCTTCCTGTATGATTCTCCATGTAGCACAAAAGGTCAAATGAAGGGGGACACGGGAGAACAAACCCAAAGGCTGAAAACTGTCGTTCAAACGGGACACGAAAGGTTGTACTGACGTATGACCAAATCGGAAAGCCAGGGAAAAAACATTTGAAATTCTAGGATCCACAGTCTCATTGTAGCCACTGTACAAAGGGATCCACTTGCTGGTTTCCTCTGCAAGCACAAGTGGAAGGTAATCTCTGTACGTTATTATCTGAAAAAGCCCAAAAGCAGAGCCAGTTGTCAGCAGCTGTAGCAGAAATGCCATCAGTCAAGTGCAGAGCATGAACACGGGCTCTGTCTAGTAGCAAAGTTCATTAAGATCTTCAAAAAAAAAGAGCTGCAGTAATGGCATGACTTCAGCATAATACTTTATAATTACTGAATATAATAAGTAAATGGTAAAATAATGGAATATTTAATGGAATATTAATGGAATATATAAAATAAAAAAAAAGCTCTGGATGTTCTTGTCTCAAATGGACCATCCTGATTCACAATTTTTGACTCCCACAAATAACTCCACCGTACCTGCAATGTGGTTTTCCCCCTTTTCCTGGAGGAAAAGCCGCTGCTGTGCATGCAGATGATGAACAGCGAGCAACGAGCAGTACCTGGTTTATGGCAATGACAATCTTCCGACTCTCTTGGTAAAGCTTTTCTCCATCCCAGTGAGGATTTAATTTCTTCAGCTCTGTAACCAGGCGGTTGTGCTCTCGTAGAAAGACAGTGTGCAGTGCAGAAAGTCCCAGGTTTTCAGTTACCCGTTTGTCACCTACAAATGAAAATATTTTAGGAATTTTGTAAATTGCTTTTTATTTCCGCAGCAGGTTGCTGTGTTAGGACAGGTGAGTAACAGCTGATAGTCAGTCTTACTGGCAGTAGTGCTCATGGTTAAGCTTAGCAGGCATCAGCCACGCCAGGTGTTTCTTTCCAGCACAGACAAAACATTCTCTATCCAAACCATTCAGCCAAAACCACTGGAGAAGAGGCTTTTGTCAACTTGCACTATGTTACACATGGTCGTGAAGCAGCTGTAAGTGTCTCATTTCTGTGAAAAATATCATGTCTGCTTTCCTTTCATACCTCAAGGACACAATCTTCTTCTATGTCAGCACTGTGAATGTTTGGTTCGGAAAATTTGTCTCAGTTCCCCCTAGTTGTGAACCTCTCTGAGAGGCGTGTGAACGTGCCTTTGGCAGCGGTGCTGAGGGAAAACGGGGGGGGATGCAGTGAAGACCTCCTGACAGCTGATGGAAGAAGCGCTGAGCATCTCCTCACTCGGCAAGGAGCTCTTCTCACGTGCAGGGAATGAGAAAATCACATGCAGTGGGAACACTCTATATTCTTACGACTGATTTCGTAAGCTTCACATCTATAATACTTTTTTTTAATGTTGTGCCTATGATGGTTCACTCCTATTTTAATAAGATCTGGTTTGAGTCATCAGCGTGTTTAAATTTCAGACAAACTTTTAGGCTTCTCTTCTGATGTAGGTTGCAATATTTGAAATACTGAAAATTTAGAATGTGGTACCAAGGAGAGTTAACTAAATTGATTAAGAGCATTTAATTGTTAATATTGATTGAGTTGAAAACTGAATGGTGAATTCTCGGTGGAGGGAGGAAGGGGTTACTGAGAAGTTTTAAACACTGGTGGTTATTCTATGGAAAATTTCCCCTACCTTTGAAAAGACTTTTTAAAGGGAGGATGATTTGCTGTAACTCTTTGGGGAAATCAAAGCAAAATAATTTTCATGTTTAATTAAACAATTATTGTTCAGTTATTATTCTTTTTTAATTTGCAGAGGTTCCCCTTCCCTTCACCTTACACAATCATGTCTTGCAGCACCTCAAACAAATATAGAGAGACATCAGACACCTGACCGTAATGATCCTATTTGACTTTATGGGCCACTGAATTCCACAAATGCACCTTACCTGCTTTAAAACAGGGGATGTTTGCGCTCTTGTTGGTGAGAACACAAACACTTTTCATTTTATTCTCAAAGGGCAATAATTCCAGCCCCGCATCAGTAAAATTCTGGTTCACAGCCATCAGACCTAGCTGGTTTGTCTGATTTCTAATACTCTTTGCCACAGAGTCTTCACTGCCGTACACCGTGCTGGCGTCGAGGAAGGAGCTGACAGCATTGATCTGCTCACGGGTGAACGTCCCGGGATTGCACACGGATGCCGACTGGAGGAACGGCATGCAGGAGTTCGACCTCAGCATCCGCGGGTCGTCGGGGGGAAACTAAAGCGAACAAACACACGCGATGCCTCAGAAAGCCGCGCTGTCTTACTTGTACTGCCCTGAGGTAGCGTGGGAAGGATGGAACGAAAGTCAGGGCACCTTAATTGGGAAGCAAGGGGGCTTGAAGGCACAGTGGGTCTCGCAGTGAAGCTCCGGGTTCACTCCTGCACCGCTGGCAGGGGCCAAGTCGATGTCGTGGTTGACCCACTGGCCCCAGTGCATGAAGACAAGAGAGAGCTCTTGGTCTTGAGTGATGTTCTCGTTAGCTGTGTAAGCGATTTCATTTGACACTTTCCGAACCTGCAGAAAATCAGAATAAGAATGTGCGTGACTCTCTACCATGGTGAATTTACCTCCGTATAACACCCCCCAGGAGATAATGCATCTTAGCTAAGCTCGTAAAAGTTAATTATGGCATTAAACATGCCATGCCCCAGCTCTACTAAAACAGATGTGATAAGTAACACCCCCTTGACTCCACAGTCATTCAGCCAAGCTTCACGGAAAGCCTTTTACAGCTGGAACTGATGTATGTGCACACCACCAGAAAGTCAAGCAGATAGCTGTGGAACACCCAAGCCTTATCACTTGTATAAACACCCTGGCGTATCTGAGCACACTGTGGTGCTGCCTGCGTCAAACCTGGGCACGCAGATTTCTGAAAATGTTATGCTGCCCACGCTTTGCTCAGTGAAGTATTCACAACCTTTGTGCTCCTGTCTGTCTCCAACAAAAACATCACCCCAAGTCATAGCTAAACAAGCCTTAAATCAGCAGCTGGAATCAGAGGAAGGGATCAAGCAATGTACAGTCTCGAGGTGGCCACTGTTTCATTTCTGATGGATGCGGTGAGGGCAGTGTCCACTGCTGTTATCTGGACAAGAGAACGGTTCTCACCAGCGGGAGTGGAAACCCGTTGTACAGCTTTCCTTCACTGGCCCCTCTGGGAACAGACACTCCATCTTCATACGCTGCTGGGAGCCAGCGAGCAAACGCGTGGTTCGAGGACCCCAGGTGGGAATGCCTTCTGCAGCGTCATAGGAAGAAAAGTAAACACTGGTAGTATTTCAGAAACAAACAGGCTTGCACAGACTAATATTTTGCAGCCCTTTAATCCGTGTCTGATTAGTCTGCTAACCGAGGTGGTAGCCAGAAAACACTGAGAAGTAAATAGTACCAAGATTATTACTACAGATAAAAATGAACTTTTTTTTGACATTAAGAAAAGATTCCTTGTGCCATTATTGGTGTAACACCTTTGTGTCTGCTGCTGCACACAAAATCAGCCTCACAGGAGGGCCATCACCTGTGATCAGCGTGCCGTGCCTTTGCCCAGCTGAGGGCTGGAATCTTCCAAGGATGAAGATCCTCCACCTCCCTGCGGACCTGTGCCAGTGCTGCCCCTTCGGGAAGTTTTTCCCCATGTCCAACACAGAACCTCTCAAACTGCAATCTGCAGCTGAGCCTGCTTGTTATCCTGCCTCACACTGCTCAGAAGAATTTGAATCGGTAAACTCAGCAACATTCGTTTCAGAAGAACAATAATGCTGGTTGAGCCCTAAGGACAAAGAAATACAGGTTGTTTTGGGGAAACTGCATATCAGCTGCTGCTGTGCACCAGCTCCACAAACTCTTCAATCCACAAAACCTGGGTAATACCTTCCTATACTGAAAAAGGAGTGGTATACCCAAAATGTACAGCTGTGTGCTGTGAAAGAGGAGCGTGCCCTAGACCAATCGCCACACCAGAGCTCAAGCAAATCCATCAAAGCCCAGTACAGCCACAGTTCTTGTTTTGGTTGCTATTACTGTCCCTGCAGGCGGATTTTTGCAAAATATCCAAGTGCTAACTCATGATGGGCATCTCGAGCTGAGCAAGATCCTTAGAAAAATATTAACATATGACAGTCCCCTCGCTTCTGAGTGCCTCGTTATCTCCCTGGCAGCCCACTAAATTAGCGAGCCCAAGGACAGCCCTACGCTGAGCCTAAAAGTCAGCATGGGCACTGCTGTCCTCGGGGAGCTGAAGGCTCTGGGTCTGAGGGTGCAGACTGACTGTAACACTAGCACCGTGAGTGTGAGCTCCCTGCACGTGTGATGAAGAGTTGTGCTATGTCTTCACATCTGGCACATCTGTTTCATGCCAGATGCACATCAGTTGCAAACCCCACTCAGACCTAGGGGCTGCAGTTAGCACACCAGGCAGCAAAAATCTATGGCAGAACAGGACAACAAGCCTTGACTTCCAAATATTAGGCTAGAAATTTTGCTATCTTCTGGTAAAAAAAAAAAAAAAAAAGATAACAAGGAAATAAATGTTTGATCCCAGGTTTAAACCAGAGGGAAGCTATGTGCAAAAAGCCAAAGAGCTCACTTCTTCAGATTAAGGTTACACAATACACAAAGCTAGAAGATCAAATAATTAAAGTCTTAGTTATTTCCCACCCTTATGCATCAACAGTAGCCACACAGATATGATGAGAGCTGAATATTTTCATAGGAACCAACCTGTGGAAGTTAGTATTATCCATGCTAGAGAAGAGTGGAGGGGTGATTTCAAGCTGAGTGAGAGGCTGGCTGTCATAGCCCCAAAATCTGCTTTCCTCAACTTTTCACCTCCCCCCACCCCAAGAAATCCCTTCCTTCATCCAAAGCAACACGTAGAGAGCAATGAGCTCAAATCTGAAAGTTTCAAGAAATGACAAAAAAAAGAAAGTTTCAAGAAAGTTTTTCCTGCCAGGCATAGATAGAAAAGAAATATCTGTTACAGGCACCACTAAAAGGAGCATTTCGCTTTTCTTGCCCTGTTGAAAGGTCCTCACACAAATTACCTTAAGCTGTCTGCCCAGGGTCAAAGTACAGACTTGAGACTCTCCTTGTGCACACAAATCCTACCTGTTGTTACACTCCCCAGTAATGGTCCGGTAAATATCATGCTTTGGGCATTTAATGGAACGAAATTGATAGTCACAGCCAGTTTCTTTGGAAATCACCTCCTTCTGTTTTCTGTCTAGTAGGTCTGTAAGAGAAACCATGCAAAATAACATCTTCTTTTACTTTTTAATTTCAACTTCTCATTATTCTAGATCAATGCTGGAGTCAGCTGAGTCCGAGCCGTGTATGTATAACGTCGGAGTTGGAACTGTTTGTTTGGTGCCTAAGCCTGTCTGTGGATCAGCTCTCACCTCTGCACTGGGGAAACTGGGCTGGCACGGATCAACTTTCCAGGGGAACACGGGGAGCATCATCACCAACAACATTTTGCCCTAAACTGGGAATAAAATTACGAGCATGCAGTGTATTACAACTGGGCAGGTGGGTGTGAGGACCAGAAGTGGAAGATGAGCTTCTGTCTCAGTGGTCAGAGCCTCCTGGCATTCCGCACGTTTTGTCTCAGGTTTATCACACTGTTAATCTGTTTTTCTCATCAAACTGCCAAAGATGATGAATAAAATACCAGATAGTCTGGTCTGCCTCTGAGCATGCTTAAAGTCTATTCACCTGGAGCTGTTGTGGGGAAGGGTTTTATTGCCAGTTATTTGCATTATGGCAGAGCTGCTCTGTCACCTGCTGTGACAGGTTTTCTGCTCTTAGCTTTTTGTAAGACATTCTGGTCTAAACCACATTACCTGTAACATTGAATCTGCATTTCCCAGAGATAGGCAGCTTTATTTTGAGGAGTTTCAAAGTAGTTTCCAAGTAATCGGCAGCACGAACTGCAGACCTGGTTCTTCCTACTGGGTCCTTTAGGTGCTTCAGGAAATCCATTGGGTTGGCAAACTTTTCCTCTAGTTTTCTCTTTAAGCTGAAGATAAAAGAGTCCCATGAAGCACCTTCTCTGCAACGAGACCTCCTCTGCCATGTATGCTGGGTGTACTTAGACATGACAGCACTGCTGGGTCCCAGGCAGGCTCTGCTCACCTAGGACAAGCTGGCTGCTCATCAGCTTTGCACATCATCTCAGATTTTGGCAAACAAACCATTGTGATCCCCTACTTCAAGTCTGCATTACATCCTTGTCACAATCAATTTTGTTATATGATGTGAAAAGCTAAATCAGTGGAAAACTGGGTTATTCAGTGACTGGATAAAATTTTACACTTAGTATGTCACAAGATATATTCTACAAAGAGAGAGACAACCTCGGTCTTGTTGCATCTTTTCCCAGTCCTATGGCTCTTTCTTGCACAAATGAAAAACCTTCTGCAGGGTGGGTGGAGGGAGACCCCTCCCCAAAGCTCCCTGCTGCCTGGAACCAGCCTTTTGGGCCCATATCCCAGGGAGGGATACCTGGGGTCTGGCTTCCACCAAGACTTATTTGTGACAGGGTGCTTTTCTGCACAGCCGTGGTCCTTCCAGAGTAGGGCAGAACTTCAGCAGCCGGGAGAGGACCCCACACATGTCCAGTGTGCCCGTACCAGTACGGCCTGCTGAGGGGTGCGCGGGGAGGAGAGGAGGCAATAGGTGATGAAGGGCGATGAAGGGTGGCCCTGGGACTGAGATGAGGCACTTAGAATCCAACCAGACTTGGGCAAATGGATCTCTGCAGCCATGACAGGCAGAGCCCTTGAGTGAACACGTCTCCGTAATAAATATGGAAAACAGAAGAAACACCATATATTTTCTCTTGATGCTTATAATGTCGAGGCCCTCATGCAAAAAGGACTCACCTTTTCCGAGCATGTAAATATGCTGTGTCTACCAGCTGCTTGGCTTCACTAATGCTGCTCAGAAGAAATGAATCTGATAGCACCTCTGATTCCTCTACTAAAAAAAGAAGAAAAAGCAGAAATTGAGGATACTTTGCAACATACACCAGGAGCTACACATCCCACCCATTGCTGGGTGCTGGGGTGCACTGGTTTGCTTTACACTCAGTTCCCACTGTGTGTTTGGTGCTACCTGGGCACCTTTATCTGTGGTTTGTTTTTTGGGGTTTTTTTGCTCATCTGCTTCACCCCATTGCTGAGGTCCTGCAAGTCACAGGACGAGAAGTGACTGTAAAAGAGAAGCTTATCATCCATTTCATAGAATTGGCTTTTAGGGAGTTGATTTTCATGCTTCTTTTTGAAGCTATTCTTCCCTGTAAGAAGGGAAATGCATAGAAGCACCCAAATACAAGATCTCTGACCCAGTTTCCCCACCATAAAATAATGACCACATGCTTGGAAGACCTGTTGGTTGAATAAGCAATTTCCTTAATCAGGTTTCTTAGTTATTGACTTCATTGTTAGTGGGTGAATCTACAGGATATTTCAAATTTATATTGAAGCTCTATCTAACTTGGAACTCAGAGTGAGTTTTGACTCACACCCTTTCAAGAACAGTAGCAGCCGAAGGAGAAGCCGAAACTTACTATTTAATGAGGAATCCATTGCCCCGACTAGGCAGAGAGTGATGATGGATCCTAAGAGAGCAATTCTTGGTTTTATGCCTAGAGAGAAACACAACATAAACCTTCTGAATGGGCAGGGAAAGAGCAATCATCAGAAGAGATTAACAGGTTTGGTTTGAATATTTCTTGCAGGATCCAGGAATAAAACACAGCAGCTCACTGACCAGGTCTGTAAGTGGGACTCTGGCTGGTGAGGGCTGCACCTCTAAGTGTTGGCAGGACGCAGGGCATGTGGCATGGACACCCCTGTGGCATGGGACATTCAGTAAACCGGGCTGAGTCACTGCCAAGGAGGAGATAGCCAAGTAGAGCCCACGCTTCAGTGATGGAGACTACTGGGAAGGTGCGTTGGGAGAGGGCAGAGTCCTGGTGTCCTGCCTTTGGGAAGGTCCTTCTCAGATGGCTTATGTAAAGGAGTAAAACACATGTAAAACACATCCCTCCCTGCCCCCCCATCTTGTTAATGAGCAAGACAAGCTGCTACGTCTAGCACCAGTCCTCCAGCCTTCGATCACCGCTATTAGTCTTCTTGATGCTCCCTGAAACTTGTCTCTATGCCTTTTTCACATCAGCACTAGAAATGTGTGTTATCTGTTCCCATCAGCATCATATACAACAGCACAGTGCTTTCCCTGAAAGGAGACCTTTCACCAAAACATTAGAAAAAAGATACATTTTAAGTAATTTAGTCAACGTTTTAACTGTTCAGAACAGGAAAAACAGAAAATTTGGAAAAACTAGCAAATTTCTTACAGTAGGGCAGGTTATGTCACATTTACCACCTGTGGAAATTCTTCAGACATCTACACAAGGATTGAAGGCCACTTATTCCTTGTAATCTTATATTGCAGGGTATCGGTACACGAGGCAGAAAAGCTGTCTTATCTTGCTTCTCAAAATAAATGTATTCCATATGGGGGTGGGGGGGGGGGGGTG
>JAVJGJ010000001.1:100121460-100144249 GCA_035590215.1 Microhierax caerulescens
GGGCCGCCGTCAGCTGACGTGGGCTCTTCCACCTCCTCCTGCCCAGTGTCCTGCTCCATTGCAGGAGCTCAGGATAATGCAACTCATATGTGACAGCAGCTACGCTTGCCATCTTGCTCTGCTCAGTTCTGGTCCAAGTTTTGCAGGTAACTTTGAACCCAGGTGTCACTAGGATTTGCACAGACCTGGCGGCCTTTCTTGGTGATGAACCTGTGGAACAGGGATGAGACATATTAGATCTCTGCTGAGACCTGCATCCCAGGGAACCCTGGATCCCATTTGGGATGTTGCAAAAGGTTCTCCCCTGTGTGCTAAACTGGCACTGAAACCAGCAGCTGGCTTTGACTTCCCTCACTCCCACCCCTTTTCCCACAGTGCCTCCTTGACTCCCGCAGGAGCACCCCTGGGAGTCCCCACAAGAGCATCCCTGGCAGTGCCTGGGTAAGTCCTTTCCCCTTGCTCTGTTCCCACAGACCCCCGTGCCCACAGCCACCCTGCAGAGCCGGTCACCCTCCCACACAGCTCCCACCACGGCTGTCCCCGCACTGCCCCAGCGTGTCTGCACCCAGAGTCAGCTCTGGTACTTACACGATGGCCGGCAGGGTGCAGCTGGTGCTGGTGCTATAATAACGCAAGATGAGCTTCTGCGGGAGCTTGCGGGGTGTGTGAGCGAAGCAGCAGATCGGGAGGTCAGATCCAGCTGGAGGAGGCAAGGAGAGACCGTGTGAGCACATGCTGGGCTGTGCGCTGCGAGCAGCCAGCCCATCGGCTCAGGGAGCCGTGCTGGCGGGGAAGGGAGGGAGGAATAAGAGAATAATTAAGACTGAAATGGACATTGGGGATCATCCAGTCCAATGCCAGGAACAGCACTGTCAGGTACTGGGGGACATTCCCACCCTGTCATTGTGCAGAGCTTTGTTTCCCCACCTCCCCCAGCCCCAGGGCAGAGATAAAGTCCCTACGCTATAACCAGGAATAAGTACTCCGGGTGTAGGATGGATGGATGGATGGATGGATGGATGGTTTTCTAATTCTGGGGTTCCTACATGTAGGTGATCTCAGTGCAGAGTGGAGAGTGGTACAAATGCTGAAAAATTCCCAGTTATCTGCCAGACTCAAATCTGTTCTTCCTTCACAAACAAAAAAGCAGGACTCACCTGGGCCACAGAAAGTCTGGGAGCAAGAGGCTGTGATGAGGAGAAGAGCAAAAATGGCTGGAGAGACCTTCATCTTCCCGTTGGGTGAGGGCAGTCGGAGCAGGACCGGGAGCTCTGGCAGATGTGGCTCAGACTGCAGCAGATGGATTCAGCTCCCTTTTAACAGGGAGTCCTGGAGGCAGCCAGGAGAAGCCCAAGTGGAAATTCCAGAATGATGACAGAGGATGTCATGAAAATGAAATAGCCAAAGGGAATTAGGGGGAAAAATAGTAATCAGAAAGAATGGGATGTAGTTCACATTGGAGCCAAGTATGTTGACCTCTTACTCAGTGCTCATTTTCGATTTCAGCAAATCAAAAGGAAACTAAAATGTGCCAAGTGGTACTGCCACAAAGAGGAAAACTATTTATCTGAACTACAGCAGGGATTTTCCCTGTGAGTCTGTATAGCAAAAGACACAATGTTTGCCTAAGAATATGCAACTCTGGGGGAAAAAAAATCAGGCAAGGTCCAAAGCACGCTCGTGCTGTTTTGTGTAGGGTGTTTATTAAAGGTTGTTAAACTGCAGCATGTGGGGCTGAGAGGTGACCAGACTGTGGGCTCTGTGCTACCCAAAGTGCTCTGCCTGCACCGGTCCCGCAGTGCTTGGCGTAACGTGGGCCAGCGAGGAGCTGAGGCTGGAGGCAGCCCTGGAGATCGCCCCGTCCAGCCCCCGCTCAAAGCGGGCTCAGCTGGGAAGGCTGCCCAGGACCATGCCTTGATGGGCTTTGAGTATCTCCAGGGATGGACACTCCACAACCTCTCTGGGCAACCTCCTTCAGTGTTCAGTAATTAATTTTTATCTAGTGTTTAAATAGAATTTCCAGTTGCCTCTTTTCCTGTCCCTGGCCACCACTGAGAAGAGCTGGGCTCCGTCTGCTTTGGTTCCCACAGGCAAGTTGACAAGATCTCCCTGGGCCACCTCTTCTCCAGAAAAAGTGTCCAGAGTCCCAGCTCTCTCAGCCTCTCTTCCTAGGAGAGATGCTCCTCTACCTTCATCATCTTCACGGCCCTTCACTGGGTCCTCCCCAGTCCTCCCCTGTCCCTCTTGAACTGGGAAGCCCAGAACTGGACCCAGAACTCCAGGATTGGCCTTACCAGTGCTGAGCACAGGGGAAGGGTCACCTTCCCTGACCTGCTGGCAACACTTCTCCTCGTCCAGCCTGAAAGCCTGTTGATCTCCTGTGTGGCAAGGGCACATTGCCACTCATGTCCACTTTGGTGTCCACCAGGAGCCCCAGGTCCTTTCATGACAAGCTGCTTTCCAGCTGGTCAGCACCAGCACATACTGGTGCCTGGAGGTGTTCCATCCCAGGGCAGGGCTTGGCACTTCTCCTTGTTGGACTTCATGAGGTTTTTGTCAGCCCATTCCTCCAGCCTGACAAAGACCCTCTGAATGGCAGCATACCCCTCTGGTGCGTCAGCAACTCCTCCCAGCTTTGTGTCATCTGCAAACCTGCTGAGCCTGCGCTCTGACACATCATCTGGGTCATCAAGATATTAAAGAGTAGTGGTCCCGGTATCGATCCCTGGGGTTCTCCACTGGCGACTGGCCTCCAGCTGGACTTGTGCCATGGACCACAGCCCTCCAAGCCCAGTTATTCAGCCAGCTCTCCGTCCTTCTCACTGCCATTTATCTAATCTGTACTTTATCAGTTTTCCTGTGAGGATGTTACGGGAGCCTTACTGAAGCCAAAAGAAACAACATCCACTCATCCCTCTGACCCCATCTACCTGGCCAGCCACCTCATCTCTGAAGGCTACCAGGTTGGTGAGGAGTCTAACTTCTCAGTCACCTTCACAGTCACAGGCTTCCACAAAGGGATCAGATGGCAGGATCTCACCCTGCTTTGGAGGGTCTTTGCAGGCAGGAGGGTCTTTTCCCACCTCAACCTCAATCCCTGGGGAAGCAGGGAGTTTGCTGGAAGAAGTGGTTTGCCATACCTGAGACATTTTGCCACCCTGAACTGCTCCCTACAAAAGCTCCTTTGAGTACAAGATGGATTTTCTGCTGAGAAGTGAGTAGTGGAGGACCTGCCTGGTGTGGGAGAGACTTTTGAGCCTCGGCGGGTCGCTGGCTCCAGGCAGCTCCTGCTGGGGAGCAGGGCAGAGCAGCAGCTCTGCAGGGAGAGGGTGACCTGGAGCTTCCTGACATCCTGACATGCAGCCCAGGGCTGCAGCTGGAGTAGAAGCCCCCTCCAGTGCAGAGATGATGCTCAAGCCCCTGGGCCTGGATCTGGATTTTCATTCCTAGAAGTGCAAATCCCCTACTTGGCTACCATGATGCTGCAAGTGAGAGCAGTGGAGGCACCATCCTTCTGTCCTTTCTGGCAGGGACAGAAAGGAGGTTCAGGGCCCCCGAGGCAGGTGGTGACCTGCTCCTCCCCACGCTTGCCCTCCCAGGGTGGATCCCGTCTGCACTCCTGCTTCCCAGCACGGCCACCCAGGCCACTGGTGCCACGGGCTGTGCCAGGCTGCAGGCTCACTGTTACTGGGGCCAAAGACTGTGAGTTCTGACACGGGTATCGAGGGAAGCGTTGGATTCCACCGGGCTGACAGCGAGCCCTGGCAGCACCAGCTCTGCTCTCCCTGCGCAAGCCTGAGAGCTCTGGGCAGAGGTGCATGACAGAAGGCGAAGCGGCTCCAGCTTTCGGTTGAATTGCTGCAGAGCAAAACCGAATTCTGGCTTTTTGCCATGGAAATAAATCATGCAGATACCAACAGCGGGAGTTTTACGTTCCCCTGTGCTTGCAACTCACATGCCAGGGTGTGCAGGGGGAAATGACAAACGCTGGCGGCCGGCGCCGCGTTGCCGGCTGAGGGAGGCTGTGGCTACAGCAAGCAGCTCTGTGGCTAACGCCAGCCAGAGGCAGCTCCGGCAACGGGAACTTCACAGCTGCTGCTCTGCAGCCTGCTGCCGGCCAGGAGCCAGCCGCAGGGCCGCCGTCCCGCTCAGCGTGTGGGGGTGTGATGGGGGTGTGACGTGAGCTCTGTCAAGCAGCTCTGTCCTCTGTCGGGAAGCCCGGAGACGGTCCGTGATGGGAGCCATCATTTACTGCTAACGAATTCGACAGAGCTGGAGGAGGAGGGTCTGCAGAGAGCTGCCGCAGCTGCAGTCGCTTGGTTGTGTCACCAGCACGAACCCACTACACGTACAAAACTGCCCTTTGTCAGCTGGGATGATGTTTTCCCCGGGGTGCTGAGAAGCCACCTGGACGTTCCCTGCACTGACCCCCTGCACCGGGCTCCAGCGCCGAGCCCCCGGCTGCCAGCCCGGCTGCACACCCCCGCCAGGCCAGGCTGCCCTCAGCGCCCCCGCCGCCCCCCGAGGCCACCTTCCATTTTCAGTTTTCTGTCTCTCTGCACTGCTTTTGGCTTCTCAAACCCCGGAGCCCTCTGATGTCACCGTCCCTGCAGATCAAGTATCTCTAACCTAACCTCTCCCAAGCTTCCTTATTATTCCTGGAAATGAGCCAGTTTTAAAAGCTCAGCCTCACCCAGACCGGGGCATGGGATTTGTTTGGGTGCAGGCAGAGTAGCAAAAGTAAGCTAAAATTATTCAAAGAGGAAGACCGTTAGGGAAGGCTGTTATGGTGGGTGCTGTCTTCATGCCCTGGGATAGGTGGTGACAAGGATTAGCCCAGAGGCTCTGGGACTCCTTCAGCCCCCCCCCGAAATCCTGCCCCCATCAAGAGCCACAGGTCACAAAGCACATCCCCCCCAGGGCAGAGGGATGCAGGGTACTTCACTCATGGCTGATGGTGGGGGCTGTCCCCAGGCTGATGTCCCCTGTCTGCCTTCCCCTGGGGACACAGCCCGCCCGTGGGGGCTGCACCATCCCAGCCCTGGCGCCGCAGCACCCTCAGAAGGACCTTGGAGCACGTGAAGGGATATGTCCCATCCCTGTCACTCCTGCAAGCCATCTGCCCCGCTTGCCCGCAAGCGGGCACAAGCTCTGGGGTGTGGGGTGCTCTGTGTGGAGGGGCTGGGGGCTCGCCTGGGGCAGAGGTGCAGTGCCCTGAGGGTCACAGCGCTGTCCCTCTACTCGCAGCCTGGGGCAAGGGTGCTGCCTGGCCGAGCCTGGTTCCCCTCCGCTCCCACTCAAACCGTCCCCAGCAAGTGCCTCCTGCGTGGTGCCGGAGGGATGCAGGATGCCGCGTGGGGAGGCTGCGGGGCCGTGGCACGCTGGTGCCAGAGCTGCCCCAGCCCTCCCCCTTCCCAGGGGACACGGGTGCCAGGCAGAGCCTGTGCTGGCCCAGGCGGCCAGACAATGGCCCTTTTGAAGGGCACAAACCCATCTGGGGTGGCAAAGCCTCCACATCACAGGGCGCAGGACTTGAACTTCAGAAAGATGCTGCAGCACGTCCTGACCTACAAACAGCCTCCACACATGGGAAGTGGTTTGCAGCCTCGCAACAAACCCAAAATAAATCATGAGGCTAGTAAACATCCGAGCCCCACTGCCGGTCTGTGTGTGTGACCACTGCAGCTGGAAAGCTCACACCTCGCTGTGGAAACACGGGGTTCACACCTCCCATGGAGTTTCCGACATCCCGTCAGTGCTGGCAGCGGCACCAACAACAGACACATCCCTGCCAGCAGGTGCAGCACGTGGACACGAGGTCTTCAGGAGGTCCAAGGACCACACATTACAGAAGCCCCTCAGCTGTGGCAGTGGCCCTGACACAAGCTTAAAGGTTAACCCTGGTATCGGCCCCCTCCGTGAGCAGGGGAGGGTCATGATGCTCCACCATCCCTGACCCACTCGTGGGGTGCAGCCAGCCCCCCGGTGCTCTGCAGCCACCTGCAGCTGGCCCACCCAAACCTCCTGGAGAGCTCGGATCCAGGACCACTAATGAAAATGAAAATAATCAGTTTGTGGCTTGCTTCTTTTCCTTTTTGCTTGATTATGATAAGCACACAAGGCCCAACTGGCTCATTTATAAACTGATTTTGGTTTCCATCCCAGCAGAGCTCTGAATTTTCAGCCTCGACTTCCTTGCTCTTCCTGGAGGACTCGCCAAAGACCTGAGGTGGGCTGTCCTCCGGGGCAGAGGATGCAGCCCCAGCAGACACCTCGTCTGGTCCTCCCAGGCATTTGCAGGGTCTGAGGGATGCTGGGGGGTGCGGGTCAGATGCGCCCCAGCCCCTGAAGCTGCAGTCGGGGTGAACCAGGAGCAGACTCAAAAATTGCTAAAACTCAAGTTTTCCCTGTTTCTTTCATTTCCTTTCATATGAAGGATGGAGAGGGGAATGGAGCAAGGAGGCTTTTTAATTTAATTTTAATTTGCATTGACATACAGTACAGTTAATCTTCTTTGGTTTGATTTGCTTCAGAGGAAAGGCCAGGAAAAATGTGAGGCATCTGTCATTAGAAAGTGACAGCATTGCTTGGGGTATTTTTTCAGAAAATGCTCTTGCTGGAGGAAGACTGAACCTTTAACAAGAGGCATTTTTCTTATCAGCTACAAACATCTTCCTGGCGTGACAGGATTTCAGGGAAACGCGAGCGGGTCTCTTGTGCAATGAGACGGCGGTGGCCACTCGCTCACACCATCTGCCCAGCATGGCCGTGCTCCCCCCTTCACCCACCACGGTGGGGACAGATGGTTCCCAGTCACTCCCACCGGCTCAGGTTCGAAATGGAGCCAGTTCCGGGACATGACATCATCTTAAAAATTCCAGTATTTCTCCAGAAATGTCAAGAATGGGGGGGGTGTAAAGTTTCTGGAGACTAATGGAAAGTCACCAGCTCTGAGCTCTGAGCAGGGCAGGCTGGAGGCTGCTGCAGGTGGAAGCGGAGCTTGTCCCAGAGGCAGTTTCTGAGCACCGGACGTTTTTAAGTGCTTCCTTTTCTGAACGAATCCTGACTCCTCAGCACCAAAACCTGCTATAAATAGCAACTTACATCAGCCAGTCTCACCATTTTTTCAGGGTTCCCCTTTCATTCAAGATTAAGAATTTCCCTATTTCTACTATCACCACATTTATTTTGGGCATTTGCTTTACTTAGCACTTTCTCCTGGGGATTTTGGGGGGTTTGCAGAAAAGTTCCATCATATCCCTCTGTGTAGATCAGCGCACCGCCAGCCAGGCTGCCTTGGACGGCCTGTCCTGCTGACTGGGAGCACTGCGTGCTGGCAGTGGGGGCAAGGGTAGAGCACAGCCTGGGCCATGAATCCTGAAACCACCTGGAGCCACGCTGGAAAAATTTCCATCTCACACCATCATTTTGCTGTGCTATAAGTCTAAATTCCCCTGAGATGCTCCAGCCCACTTTTGCACCTCTTCTGAGGCCATCTCCCCACCTCAGAGCACCTCCCAGGTTACATGGTCCTTAGTCTGAGTCACGCAGCATCCTCTCTTTCTAAAAGGTGAAAGAGCTAGAAGAAATTACTTTCTTGTTTCATCATGACTTGAATGCAGGGGAGTGGGTGAGAGAACACTTTTTAGTTGCAAATTGCAACATCCCAGGGCTCACTGATATGACGATAGCTTCCCACCTCTATCCAGCCTGCAGAGCTGGCAGGGTGGGGGCTTTTATCAGATTTCTAAGGAAAAACCAGACCCCCTGGGAAGCAAATACCCTGACTTTGGGGTTGGTTTTGCCTTTCAGCAGTAGAAAAATGTCAACCCTTACCTGATCTCTGTAACACACATTATGTAGGCTAAACTGATCCTAAAATGACTCAGCTAAACTAAGAAAAAAAAAATATTATTAATTAAAAAATAGTCTCCACCAGTACAAAATAATTTGGCATCTGCTTGCTGACAAAATCATAAAGGCATGGAGGTTTTCAGATGCCTCATTGAAAACATCTGAATAATCAGTGCAGATTTCCAACTAATTCTTCTGTTTTAACAAAACTCATTTTCTATCAGACCATTTCTGCACCATAAATGGCATTTCACCTGCCTGCCCTACTCACACCATGTGCCTTGGGGGCAGGACAGGACCAGACGGCGGCAGGCGGCAGGTCTCAAGAGATGACCCATGAATGCTTGAAGGTTCAATCACAGGGAACAGCTCAAAGGCAAAGCATGCTCTTACGTACATCTACAAGTTATATTCCCCGAACAGCCAGACAGAGGAGCCAAGTAAGCTGACACGAGCTCAGAGATGATTTCTGATCCAGCTGGTGTCTGAGTTCCCACCTCCCGCCTGGCCGGCTGCGCTGCCTATGGAGGCAGGCTCTCTTCTCATCTTCCCAGGACATCTGGGGACAAGCAAGATGACAAGCAGAGAGGGGAGTGAGGTCTGAACCGATGAGTGAGCCTGTGAGGTGCTTCTCTCCACAAATAGCAAAGGGAAGGATGGAGAGGGGACCAGCTTGGCCGTGATGTGGCAAAGAAGGAGGTGATGCTCAACTTGGCAAGAGTGGCAATCATTCCACAGGATAGATCTGCCCTTCCCAGCCTTGGTGAGAAGCAGGCACACCACCATGGCTCCCATCCTACCCTGAGGGTGGGCCACCTCTGGGATTTCCCCTGTGCAAGTCCAGGACCATGTTGTCCTCCAGACCCTTCTCTGCTTGCGTGGAGCAGAGCAGTCAACCTGCGTGGAACTAGCGTGCCGCGCCTGGTGGAGGGCTGTGCACACCACATGGTGTTGGAGTGATACTTGGAAAGCACCAGGTTATTTACAGAAGGTGCCTGGGTCAGTAGCTGGGATCTTTAATAGAAACACAGTGAGTCGGAGCCCAGCACCACGGTGAGGGTGCAGAGATGCTGGTGGTGTGGTTGGGTTGCTCCACTTTACATCACAGCCCTTCCACTGACCTTCAGGCAGCGTCTGCCAAGATATCACTCACCACCTGGTGATGTCTTGAAAGCAATGAAATGGAGACTTTCACAGAGATGTACCTACTTCTCTGCTGAGAAGAGATGTCCTTCTAGGAACATCTCATCTCAGCTGGACAGCCCTCCCCCAGAGCATCCACCACCTCCCTCCTCAGGGACAGAGAGGAGTTTGGCAGACCTCCATGGCAGTCTGTGTGGCTTCTTCCCAGTGAACCATCCCTGGTCACAGCCCTTGCCCAGCCTGTGGAGACCTGTGAGATCTTACTCTCTCCCATAAAGTGTGGTCATTCTTCCTTGTCTGTGCTCATTACAATTCTTTCTCTTCTCCTGAGATGAGATACTCCTTTTTTTTTTTTTTCTGGACATCCCGTTTTCTGCCCACGCCCTTGCTCCCCAGTTAATCTGCTTCTCATCTTCAGAAGCAGTATCTTGTCACCTTGCTCCTGGAGCTCCTTTTGCCTCATCTTCAGGGTCTCCTGAAAGTCTCCGTACTTCTTTTGGCTCTTGGCATCTCCTTGCTTATCAATGATAGGCCTCACCTACCAGGAGCCCCTGAAATTTAACTGTCTAATATAAATTGGTTATTTAGTGTCTCCTTATAGGACCTGGAGTGCAGGAAGCACCTCCAGGAGATCACACCCCATCTCCCTTCCCTTAAATTGAGGAGGAAACTCAAGTGCTTCATCTTCTGGGAGCCCACCGTAGCCTGTGCTGGTGCCTGCAGTGCTGTCACAGCTGCAGGACGTGGCCCGAGTCCCTTCAAACTGCGTGAAGCACGTGCAGGACATGGAGCCCACCAGTGACAGCTCCCATCCTGCTGCTGGGGCAGCAGGGGCTGTGCAGATGTGGGGGAGAAACAGTGCATGGTAGGAGTGACCTCAGCCCCTTTTTCCCTAACTGGGAAGTGGATGGCCTCATCCCGCTCACGCTCTTCAGTCCACCGGCACGCTCTCGCCTTCGAGCTTCTTGGGCAGGTTGGGTAATAGGGGCCTGTTGACCAATGCGGGAACCTCCACAAGGGAACTTCTTACTAAGGGGCATGCAAGAAAGAAGCAGAAATAGCAATGGTGATTGTTTCATATCCTGTGTCACTGAAGAGGCACTGAATCAAGGGGGGAGCTTCACCCTTCCGGGGCTGGGGCTGCTGCTCCACTCCACCACGAGACTGCACCACAAGCAGTCTCTTCTCTAGGGGAAATTCCGTCATGCCTACGCAAGCCACTGCATGGACCTTCTCACCCTATAAATTGAGGAGCTGCTGGCTGTCTCAGCATGCGACAGAAAAGAGGCTTTTCAGCTCCACTTGCCTGCTTCAGCTCCAGCTACCACTTCCCAGCTGACATGAAGGTCCTTGTGGCTTCCCTCGCTGTTCTCATTGCCATCGTCTGCCATCAGACCTCTGCTGCACCAAGTAAGTCCGTGCTCTCCCCCTCCTCTCTAAATGGGAACAGCAAAGATGTCGCTGCTGGGACAGGGTCACTTCTGCCATCCCTTCTGCGCCCGGGTCCCTTCCAGTGTCAGAGCACCTATAGCAGGTGCCCCAGGGCCGTTGGGGCTCTCCTGCCATGGGAGAGGCACAGCTCGAAGCGCAGCACGGGCTGTGTCACTGCCGGCTCAGGGTCAACCCAGAAGAGAAAGAATCAAAGGAAGAAGAAAAAGGGCCTGATCTTTTCTCTTGCTCCTCCAAGTTGTCCCCGCTCCCCAGACCCGGATCGGTGGACCCAGCTCCCTGCCCCTGCTCCCCATCCCTTGCCACTGCTGATGACCACCTTTGCCCTTCACAGTTGGCTCCGACCCACCGACCTCCTGCTGCTTCAGCTACACCGCCCGGCAGCTGCCCCGCAGCTTCGTGGTGGAGTACTACGAGACCAACAGCCAGTGCTCCCAGCCGGCCGTTGTGTAAGTCCTCTCCTCCGGTGCGGGGGTGGGCTCTGCCTTTGGGCTGAGGATGCAGAGCGGGAAAGACCCCTTTGCAAAAGGCAGAGGGTGGAGGCTGGCCCCAGGGGATGGAAGGCATGGGGGGACAAGAGGTCCAGGTGATGCTCGGTGGGCTCAGCGCCGGTCCTGCTCCACTGCTTTGCAAAGGGACTGGTGGCTGCTTGATGCAATGGGCACAGCATGCGGCACGGCCGAATTCTGCTGGTCCTCAGGAAAGGCTGGGTTTGGGGCAGGGCTCCTCTCCTTGCGGTGCTCTCCCACCGAAAATTTACCTCTCTGCACCCCACAGGTTTGTCACGAAGAAGGGCCGCGAGGTGTGTGCCAACCCCAGCCAGGAGTGGGTCCAGCAGTACATGAACGAGCTGGAGCTGAACTGAGGTCCCGGGCAGAGCCTGCGCCCCGTGTCCCCTGGCTGCCGCGACAAGCGAGCCACGGCCACCTGCGGCACTGTCAGAAATACTTCAATGTCATTTAAAGCTAGCTGAGAAATTGAAAATGTTCCAGATCCTGACTTTAGTGTTTTGCTATTTAAGTTTTTATAGGGGAGGGTTCAGGTGCAATAACTCCATTCCAGACAAATAAGAGTTTTAATTAATAGATATATTTTTTTACGTGAAGACTCATGCTTAGTTTATATTTTCTGTATTTAATTGCTTGTATTTTCAATGTAATATTTAATTCAAATTTTGACAAATAAATATTTTTGTAAAAACTTTCTGTCTTTGCCTCTATTCCAGTTCTTTGTGATGACAATGCCTGAAATTTTAATACTGACATGTTCTTTTTCCCTTTTCTACGCTGCCAAACCCCCCATGAGCTTTCCCTATCAAACATCCTGTTTTGCAAAATGAGAGAAAAGCCAGATAGAGGAGGTGTGACAAGGGCACAGACTACATTCAGGTAGCTCGGCTCACTCTTTTTATAAGGTTTTTAATCACTACTCTAATTATGTCTAATTATGACTACTGGCAGCTAGTTAAATTCCATCGCTGGCCCCATTACAGTCAATTAAAATGTTACCTTTAGGGGCTGAAATTTAACATGCTGGCTGTTTCAAGGAAAGTTTTCTGAGAGCTGTAGCTAAAATCAATCAGCTATTCCCAGAGCTGAGGATGGGAAAAATATGTTTCACTACAAGATTTTTAGAACCATTTCATTAAACTCTCATTTAGCTGGGACATGAGTCCCTCTTATGAGAAAAAGGGTTTTTTTCTCCATGCCACCAAAACCTGCCCATCTCAGGAGATGCCTGTCCAGAGATGCAGAGTCCCCCTGCAATCAGCCTGCCAGACCCCAGCCCCAAGGCAGGATCTGCCCCTGCAAGGAGACCTCTCCCCTGCAGCCCTGCGGCTGGTCTCGCACTGGAGCTGAAGGAGATGGAGCCACAACACCGAGAGCACTTAGATTGCTCGCATCAGCCCTGAGCAGGTGCTGCCGGCTGAAGAATGAGGGTTTGGGTTCCTCCTGCCTGGACCTCTGGTGCCTATAGGGCAGCCCAACAAAAAAGGCTCAGATCGGAGACCTGCCTGCACACAGCTCACCCACAGGGGTCACACACTGAACTGGGGAGGACAACCACGGACACCAGTGAGACACCGGGGAGCAGAGCAGGAAGGGGGCTCCTGGGGAGGGGTAGAGACAAGCAGACACAGGGTGGAGGCTGGGTGGGAGCCGTGCAGCGAGAGGAGCCTCGGTGGGGGCTGGAAGGGACCAGGGGTGTGTGGGGATGTTTGCGTTGTTGGTTATGTCAGGAACCTCATCACTTCAGGAACTGCATCCCCCAGCTCCTCGGCCCACAGGGTGCTGTGCACCATCAGTCATCCTGCTGAAACGCTGACTGCACCCAGTTCAAAATAGCATCTGGGGAGGAGGGGGATGGCACGGAGAGCTGTGCCAGTGAGCAGGACCAGAGCCCCCTTCCCCGAGATGCTGCTGGGAGGGAGCCCATGGCTGGGAGGTGCAGGTGGGCATCACCATGCAGGTGGCTGCGCCTCCATGACAAGGAGCTGCTCCTGCACGTGAGGGTGGTGGCTTTGGTCACAGGCCTGCCTCCCCAGACACTGCATGCCCCAGGGATGGCTGCAGGAGTGGGGCTTGTAGTGGCCATGCTGGAGGTGAGGCCACCTTGGCTGTTGGGTACCAGCCAGCCCCATACCTGAGTGCTGGAGACCGGCAGCTTCACCCTGGGGACCGAGACTGGCACAAAGCTGAGCACCCAGAGCTGCCCTCGCTCCAGGGAACAGGAGGGGGGAGACCTGTGATGGGGCCATCCCAAAATGGCTTAAGCCTTCACAATCCCTCTTGGACATAAGCCCACCTGCCCCCGTGGCGCTGGGAGCGGTCACACAGCCTTGGGGTTTCCTGTCAAAGGACACCCAAGCGTGGGGTCACCCGGGGAGCACCATCCAGCCCGTGCACCGCTGGAGCCTGCGGCAAACAACCCCACGCCCCGACACCGACGTCCTTAACAACCCAGGTCACATTCAAGCCACCCACAGCAGACACCTACCCTGGGCACCTCAGCTAACTCCTCACCGCTATTCTGGGAGCCTGCAGGCAGTCCGGAATTGCTCACATCTTTCTTGATCTTGCACCCACCTACATGTGACAGCTCAGAGGGGCCCTCAAAGTGCACGCAAGGAATGCAGCATGCTTGTTAATCCACACCCCCGGGCACAGGGGTGTGAACAAAGCCTGCACCAGCGAGGCAAAGGCAGCCAGCAGCTTTCGGCAAGCTGGCAGCTGCCTCCGAGCCTGCAGGCAGCAGTGTGTGCATGGAGAAGGCATCCCTGGCCACCTTCAGAGCCGCCACGTTTTGCAGAGGAGGAGGAGGAGGAGGAGGAGTGCAAGAAGATAGCCTGGAGCAGGGACTGGCAGGCGGGGGCTGCGGTACCCATGCTGCCATCAGCTCAGATCTGTGCCCAGGGATTACCCCGGCCAGAGCAGGGCATCTCTTTGCCGTATACAACCATGCAGCTCTTTGGGGCCGACCTTGCTGCTAGAGCTGAGTGATGCAAGAAAGCCCTCACACCGTGCAGCCTGCGGAGGACCCCCAGGATGCCCCAGCGCTCATGCAAGGGTCTCAGGGGGGTAATCGTGATGTTCAACCCTCTGAAAAACAGCCTGGGGGGTGTTCGGGGAGCCCCCACTGGGGACAGGGGCGGGTGAATGCAAGAAGCAGAGGGCACTAAGCCTGAGGCAGCACATGAGAAAAGGGAGGCTGGGACCCAAGAGGAGGGTGGTTTGCAGGGAGTTTCCTCTGGATTCAGACCAAGACAAGAGCAGTGGTATCAAGGGTTTCAGAATTTGTGAACTCCTGAAAAAAGAGACTCATCCTGAAACTCGTGTGTGGTATTTACTGAATAATTTGTTCAATGTATATAAAAGTAAATACTTGTAATTAAAACCCTGAGAAGGTCTAGCTGTGAACAAGAGTAAAATCATTACTCTGATAAGGATAACGTTATTATTATAATGTACATGCACTTTTGTTGTTTATGTCACCCTGGGGTGTCTGTAGGCGTTCTGAGGTATAGGGACAGCCAGGGGAGCTGGAGCTCGGGGTCTGGCATTGCACAGGAGGAGGAGCTGTGCTGACAGAGGCACTCAGGGTTCGTGGTCTGACGGCTTTTACATCTCTGATTTTTCAGAGAGGAATTAGACACCCTGAAGGCAAAATGCCCGTGTGCTCAGAAGTGCCAGCGCCGTGCCTTCCTCACCGTCCCAGGGATGTGTGGCTGGCCGCAGGGAGGGAAGGCTCAGTCCTCCACCCAAACCAGCTCTTCCCAGAGACACCAAGAGACACCAAATGTCTTCCAGAGGCACCAAGATGGGGGAGAGTATCTCTTGGGCGGGGGGGGGGGCAGCAACCAAAAAGGGCATGTAAAAGTGGATGGGTTTGCATGCTGCACACAAAAGCACTGGTTTTCCTAAGGCAGCGACATATCCCAGACTTGCAGGGCTGAGGAAGACACAGAAGCACTACGCTGGAAATGGTGCCCGGCTACCACCTGTAACAGCCAACAGAAGGCAAAATGAAGTAGCAATGACGACCCAAAAGAGCATTTCTGCTCAGTTCTTAGAAAGGCACAAGGCTCACGTCCCCCGAAGATGATGAAGCATTTCCCACTGAACTAGAGGAGAAAGAAAAATGTTAACGTGTTGAGAAGGCGCATTTCTACAACTGCAAGCCTGTAAATTCTGCTGCAGAGAATCTTAACAGGGGGCACGGTCAGCACCTCTGGGTGACCCAACTGCCCCAAGGCCACAGCCTCTGTGACATTAATGTACTGATGGCTCAGAAAAACAGCTCCCTGATCACCCAACCCCAACCTATGGCTGTTCTGCCAGACGTTGTATCCCGAGGGATTACTGCCTTCAGTAAAGCCAGACGGCTTGAGCAGATCCATCCTGCAACCTACTGCAGGAAGAGACTGTTCCAACCCAAAACGTCCCTGCAGAACGTATGTACAGCCCATCTTCCTTCAGTGTAGGGAAATCAAATGGAAATGGTGTGACTATGATTAGCCTGGCACATACCGGTCAGCCTCCTTGGTAATAAATATTATTTATAATATTTAATGAGTAATACACTTACAGTGCTGTCCTGGCTTTGGCTGGGACAGAGCAGATCTTCTTAGCAGCTGGTGCAGTGCTGTGGTTTGGATTCGGGGTGAGAACCATGCTGAGGGCACGCTGGTGGTTCGGGTTGTTGCTGGGTGATGTTTACACTTGGTGCAGGACTTCTCCGTTCCTTGGGCCCTGCCAGTGACAGGGCTGGGGGGGCACGGGGAATCGGGAGGGGACACAGCCAGGAGAGCTGACCCAAGCGAGCCAAAGAGGTATTCCATGCCATATGCAGACATGCTGAGTATATAAACTGGGGGAAGAACAAGGCGGGGGGGGGACATTTGGCATTATGGCGTCTGTCTTCCCGACTAACTGTTCTGCGTGATGGAGCCCAGCTGTCCTGGCGATGGCCGAACACCCGCCTGCCCGTGGGAAGTGGTGAAGGAATTCCTCGCTTTGCTTTCCTTGCGTGAGTGGCTTTTGCTTTACCTATTAAATTGTTCTTATCTCAACCCTGGAGCTTTACATCCCTTTCCGATCCTCCTCCCCATCCCTCTGGGTGAGGGGCAGTGAGCGAGCAGCTGCGTGGGGCTGGGTTGCCGGCCAAGGTTAAACCACGACAGAGGGTCCCCAGGTCGCCTGGAGCCGGGGAGCAGGAGCCCTTGCAGGACAACCCACGTGCTCAGGCTGGACCACTCTGTGCCTTGCAGCAATCCCTCCTGGCTGGGGAGGGTGGTCTGAGCAGGACCTGGTCCTTGCTGGGCAGGATCTGCATGGAGACCAGAGCCGGGCAATAAATGCATTTCCACCAAGGATAGGGGAAAGCTTGACTCGTTGTGACCTAAACAAAAAACCTGCTTATAAATAGCTTTAGGAACAGATTTAAGTCAGCAGGGAGCTCTAAAAGCCAGGTCCCGGTGCTCCTGGCTTTCCTCTAGCTGCCCATTGCCAACCAGTCCAGGCATCTCAGGGGGGACTGGTATCTGCCCCGAGCAGTTTCTTTAGTCGCAGGTGATGCAAAGAGTCCAACAGATGGAAAATTGCATAGCCTGTTCAAGGGCAATTTCATGCCTTCAACCTTTACCCTCCTTCCTGGGAAAGGCAGATTCATAACTTCTAGGAATGGTTTGCATGCTGCGTCAGGGTGAGTTCACATCCTTTCTGCTCATTCATTTCTTCACCCTATTTGCAAGATCTCCAAACTGTTTTACTTCCTCTCACCTCTTCTGTAAACACTTTGTCCCTCCAGTGCTGCAGCAAGTGCCACTCGTCTTGCCATGGTCAGATTGCTCTGGCTTTCTGGACAGTTTCCATCCCACCACCTCCTCCTGCCACTGGTTCAGTGACATTTAGACTGGTCCCTTCCCAGCAGTCACCCTACACAACAGGTTTCCCTCGCTGTCCTCGCCACCCCCCCACCCTGAACGGCTTCTGCTTCCAGCCCTCTGTCATGACCTCAAAGTTCATGTCCTTTCTTACCTTCTCAGGCTCCGTAAACTCCCTCTGTAAGATCTCCATGGAGGTCACTGAGCTGCAGAGATCACCGAGACCCACTGCCCTTCTCCCTCCTGGCACGTGGCGAAGCTGAGACTGGGCTCTTTCAGCTGCCCTCTTCTCTCTGCCCTGCAGCTTCCAGAAGAAAGAGCCTGCAGCTGGAGGGAGGGGGTGGGAATCCCCCAAATGCAATAAAACTCAACTGAGAAACTGCTGTCTCAGGTCCAGCATCATTTTTCACTATAAGACTCCTATAAAGCACCATCCAGGACACCCCTGGAGAAACTGTTGCTGAGCTTTTAAGACTGTGCTTTATCAAATCTCATTTTATTTGAATTGAATCAGTCTTTGAATTAAGCAGCTTCATTATTTTTGCCTGAAAGACACACTCCACAGCCACTCCAGCTGGCAGTCCCTGGCTGCTGGCATCACCTCCAACGCCGTCTGCCCCCAGGACAGTGTCTCCTGGCTCCTGGCGCTGTGGTTTAGATGAGTAGGACTGGCTGATGCCACAGCTGAGCTTAAGGACCCGAGAGCTTTTCCTCCACCAACGCTGTGGCAGGCTGCTTGAGGCAAGAGGCCAGGGCAGCAACATAGCCTGGAGGAGAAGGGATGTCACTTTGGAGAAACCAAAGGTGACCTTTGTAGACATCAGCAGAGGCTGGGTTATTTTTCTTTCTCTGGGTTCTGCAGCCCTCAAAGTGCCCCCATCCTGGGGTGGGCAACGCGCTGCTTCCCACGCTTGGAGATTTCCCACCCACAGGACTTGTGCAGGGAGGCAGAGGGACTGGAGCTACCACACCTGGAGGTAACCTCCCTGCCTGGGGACAAGAGAGAGCAGCCCGGGGACCACCCACACCCATCAGACACCCTCTTGCCCTCACCTCAGGACCCAGCACCACGAGGCTGAAGCAAGGCTACACAGGCAGCTGCTGCTACCGAATCCCTGCCTGGCGGGTGCCGGGCTTGCTGTGGTGCCCCACCGATGCCACAGCGGGATGTCTCGAGGACCCTCTCTGGGCCAGAGAGAAGCAGGTCCAGCAGCACCCTTTGCCCTCTGAGACACTGGATTAGCTGGAGCTAACGAGCATGGATGGACACACCACAGCCACACTGCTAACTGCACAAGGCTCCCCAAATCAATGTTTTATTGCCTTGTTCCACTGCAATTCACACCAAAATCAGCACTATGCAGCAGGCTGCACGTGTACCTTTCTCCAACAGCCGAAGAGATGAGCAGCAGTGTGGTGGTGGGCAGTGGGCTCCCCTGTCCCTGCGGGAGGGTTATGGCACATCCCTGCTGCAGGGTGCCCTTCACAGCACAGGCATGGCACACAGTGGGTGTCACATGTGGCGGGTCACCCCCAGCAGCCAGGAGCACGCGGGAACCCTGCCAGGACTTCACCAAGGCACACAGACGTTTCCCCAGTTCTGCCCCGCTCACCGGAGGAGCTGGTTGGGCTCCCAGTCTCTGCCCACCAGTGAGAAGCCAGGGCAGCTGCTGTCACAGGATGATGCATCCAGTCCCCTGCGTGTCCCTGACCCAGGAGATCACCAAGGGCTCTGCATTTCTGCCCCCCAGAAAGGCACCCAGGAAAAAAAGAGGCCGGAGGTTCCCCGAAAACTTGTCAGTGAAGGTGTAAATATGGGAGCGGTCGCTCACGTTGTAAAAGGAGATTTCTCCTGCCTCATAGTCCAGGAAGATCCCGATGCGCCGGGGTCTCACACTCAGGGCCAGAGGGGAGACAGGTGAGGTGAGGGCCTCATAGTTGCCCCCATTTTGCAGATGCAGCACCCAGTAGCCGTTGTTCGGGGAGAAGAGGACGTTGCCTTTCCTGCTGGCAGACTCCCTGCATAGCCCCAAGCCCCACTCGGGCTTGTCTCCCACCTGCACCTCCCAGTAGCAGCGGCCTGAGAAGAAGACTTGGCTCCCCAGCACCACCGGAGCAGTACTGAACCTCTTGGGGTTGTCGAAGAGGGACAGGAGCAGTTTCTTGCTCCCGCGCCGCACACTCTTGCGGTCCTCGGACAGGGTGAGCTCAGGGTGCGCTGTCTCAGGGTCCAGAGTCACATCCACTGGAGCGAAAGGAAGGTGGAAGGACAGACAGAGCTTCAGGGGTCTGCAGTCACAGACATCGGCCTGTGACCTGGATGCTGGGCTTCCACGTTGTCCTGCCTCCCACATTTATTTGCTTGTACCTGTGGTTTTGTGCAGCTCCCAGTGCTGCCTGGCAGCAGGGAAACGCAATACAGAAAATCATGCTAACCATAAACCACATCAAAATAGTTGCCATCTGGCTGCAGAGCAGGAGCGGAATGAGGGGCGGCTCCGCAGCCTCTGGCACGGCTTCAGAGACAGCCAGCGCTGAAAGCAAGAGTTCGTGGGCAACACAGAGCCTGAAATTCCCAAGTGACCTCCTAGGCTTCAGGGCTACCTCACAACCCACTGAAGACCAGCAGGAGGAAGGTCTCCCCACCAATGAAACCAGCCTGAACTCATAGTACATAAACTGGGGCCAGCTGGACAGCTTCTAGAAAAAAACTCCCCATGCCCCAGGGTATAGGCAGGGATGACCAGAGCCCAGATGTGCCAGGAGGTGGCACAAAAGCATCCCCCTTACCTTTGAACTTCTTCAGCATGTCCCTCACGCTCAGGCAGTGCTCAGGGATGCTGTAGTTTTCCTTCAGGGTCACAGGCACAGCCTTGAGGGACTGGAACTTTACCCCCTCGCATCTGAAAGGAGAGCGATGCCCATGGGCTGTATGCAGAGCCCACAGCCCGGCCCGGTCCTGCGCCTCTCTCTGGGCTGCACTGGTGCATCTCTGCCCTTGAGCGCGTTGGCCATGACGCGCACCAGGACAACTGTTAAGGCCAGCCTGGTGGTACCAGCGCTGCGTGGTGCAGGGGGCCATGTCCCTGGGAAGGAAGGAGCGAGGCTGCTGGACAGCGTGTCCCTCAGGAGGGGACATGTCTCACACACCATAAGGCCTGGCAAGACCTTGGCTCAGGGGCCCCAGGTGAAGAGGATGGGGTCCCTTCTCCAGCACTCGCTGGGCTCAGTCCCTCTTTTGGCAGCCACAGGGAGGACCAAGCCAGGGACTGGGCAGAGAGGACAGGGGGTGGTGGGCATGGTGCCGACAGGAACATCGCAGAGCCTGGAGGCAGTCAGGGCGGTAGGAGAAATAAGCATGGGTACCTACCTGCTCAGGACGCTTTTCATGTCCTAGAAGGAGAAGAGAAAAGCCCTTCTGGGTGTGTGGCTCCAGAGCCTCACACCCACCAGCCAGCCTGGCCCCCACCGCCCGCCCAGACAGCACAGGCACTGGGGCTGAGTGAGTGGGGCTGATGGTGCAGCCTGACCTTGAGCAGCCCATCAGCCGGCTGCTGGGTCTTCTCCTTTATTTCCAGGACCAGCTCCTCCAGCAAGCACTTCTGCTCCACCAGCCTGGCCAGGTTTTCATTGATCAGCAGCAGAATCTGCTTCTCCTCCTCCTCCAGCTTCTGGAGCAGCAGCTTCTCCTCGTCAGCCAGCAGCCGATGCAGCTTCCCAAATTCGCTCACAATCCTCTCTCGCTTTTTCTTCACCGTCTCCTTGGGATAAGAAGATGTGGTGAAGAGAGACAACATCAGCCAGGCAGCTGAGACAGAGCTGGATGCGCCAGCATCCGTGCCCAGCATCAGGCCCTGGGAAACCACCGCATTTTTTTTAAATAAGCAATTTTATTTAAACGAACAGCCGAAGGCTAACTGCTGTGCTTTCACCTTGCCAAGTTCCCACTTGACATCCTCAATTTACCAGCAGTAGGACTTTGCCTGGGGCATTTCTGCTCAGCTGGACCTCAGATGTCTGATGATGTTTTGGTGGAGCACAGGGGACAGGGGACGGGATGCCACTAGGTTGCAAGGAGATGCCATCAGGTGTCAGGGTAGGTTTCTGTGAGATGTGGTACAACTCGTACCTTCAGCTAGACCCGGGCTAACCCACCACTCAGGCAGCCTGGGAAATGCTGGAAAAACGCACAGCAAGGGGAATAAACCCCAGGATGGGGGAGGGATGGAAAGGGGGAGCCAAGGGGACTCCCCAGGTGTCTCACAACAGCCCAGGGTGAGAAGCTAGCAGCAGTCTGCCAGTGCTTTAGGGGTTTTTGCCTCAGCCCTTAAAACTGGCACTTTGCTTGAAACCTGAAGCACCAGGAAAACAGACTGCAGGTAGCTGGTACCATGAAACCTCAAAATGCACAAGATAAACAAAACTGAACTGCATTTATTTTTCTGTTTGAGCACATGATTTCTTGGACCTGAGTCACAAAAGGCTTGATAACCCAGGACAGTCACAGCCACTTCCCACCACCACTCGTAAGAGATATTTTTTCCTTTTTACTAAAACAGCAGCCAGGAGGGAGACGGGGGCAGCTGAGCCAATGCCCCGAGCCCTGACTCAGGTGGACGGGGGAGACGGACACGGCTCTCACAGCCTCGGCCCCAGCTCAGAT
Organism: Microhierax caerulescens; assembly: GCA_035590215.1. Classification (NCBI taxonomy): domain Eukaryota; kingdom Metazoa; phylum Chordata; class Aves; order Falconiformes; family Falconidae; genus Microhierax; species Microhierax caerulescens. Next base: position 100,142,952 of record JAVJGJ010000001.1, read on the forward strand.
CCCAGGGGAACGGCAGGCACACAGGGCCACCCCAAAAACCCACTGCCCCAAGCGGGCTGCGGCAGGCAGGCGGCAAGCTGAGCAAGTAACTCAAGAGAGTCCGGAGAAACCTGTTTTCCCTGCCAAAGCTGATTAATCATCAGCTCAGGGCTGCATAACTTGGTCCAGCAGTTTCGTTTCCCTTTCTGCAGTTACTTTTATTTTCCGGCTTCCAGCCCGGAGGGGTGTGAAATGCAGCTGTTTTGCTGGCGTCTGGTCTCCCCAGGACTGTCTGGAGTCGGGCAGAGGCGCAGTAATTGATTCAGCTTTTCTTTTTCTTAATGAAAACCCATCTCGTTCCTATCACTGTGTAGCAGAGCTCACTCTATGGCTCACGCCTGGCTTGTAACTCAAGTGCATGTTGTAAAACAACAGGCAAATAAAAACCAGCCAGCAGCTATTTGTTTAACCAGTGCACAAGCACCCATAATTTTGGGGATGCTGGCATGCTGCTCTTTGCAAAGCATTTCTTTGCCAATCTTTGTAATTTTCTGTAGAGCCACACAGGGTTACCGAGCCTGGATTCCAGCACTGGTCCTACATATGACAGCAGGACATGGGGACATGTCCAGTCCTGAAGACTAAGCCGAATCCACAGCCCCCAGACAAGATCATTCAAGGTTTTTTTTTTAATTGCTGATACCTCTGAAGTTCATTCTTTAAGAATTAAGCCAGGCACCTGCCTTGCACTCCTGAGTTTTCATCCTTTCCACTGACTCACGCTTCCTCACGTCCTCCACTTCCTTTGAAAGATGCTCCAGGGATTTCTGGAGTTTGACCTGAAAAGAGAAGCCGCAGGCTCAGCAGCTCGCCCCAGCTGCACCTGCCGAGCACCGCGGTTTGGCTGGGCCCCCCCTGCCCAGCACTGCTGGTGCCAGCCGGGGGGGGGACAGTGACCCGGTGCCAGGCGGTGCCAGCCCTGGCACCCGAACCCAGCAGCTGCTCTCTTCACTCTGCGCGCAGCATTAACCCTCTCCACGCTCCTCGGGTTTTCCCCTATTTTTTTCATTGTTTAGTTTTTGGAGGGCAAAGTGGCTGCCCCCTGCAGCGCCGGGGTGCGGGGCAGCAGGTGCCACACTGCTGGGAGCATCACTGGGCACGGCAGGAATGTCCCCAGGGCAGCACCCACCGCCCCAGCTTCTCCGGGGGGGCATGGAGGGGTAGGGAGCCACCGGTCTCCCTGCACCCGGACGGACAGGGGTGACCCCGGGTGCCTCTACAGCCCGGGAGCCGGCGGGTCCAGTCCCATCCCTGCAACG
>JAVJGJ010000001.1:100153395-100169275 GCA_035590215.1 Microhierax caerulescens
GAGGGCTTGGGGACGGGGCTTTGGGGGTGAACGGAGCCCCCCCCCCCCCCCTCCCTGGGCTCGGAGAGCGACCTCGCAGCTGCAGGATTCCTCCCAGGTCACCGTCTGCCTGGGGATGACTCAGGGGGGATTAGTGGGATTTGTCCGAGCGGGAACATCGGGAACATCACAGCCGTGGGCCTGGCCTTGGCCATGTAGGGCTGGTCCGGCACAGGGGGCACGGGGGGTATGGGGGGCACGGGGCCAGCTGGGGACGAGAGGCATCAGGACCATGACCCCCCCCGCCACGTGCAGCCCCCCAGCATGGCTGCACCCCCCTCACCTTCCCAGCTCATCGCAGGGGGGGTGAAAAGACGGGGGCACGGCTGGGGGGGGGCACAGCTGGAAGTGGGGCATGGCCCCCCAGGGATGGGGCTATTTCCTGGTCAGAGCTTCTGTCCGTGAAGCCCCAGTTTGCCCGGGGTCCCCTGTGACCCCAGGGGGTGTATGTGTGTGTGCTTGTGTTTCAGGGATGGTGAGACCCAGCATGAAGAGACCGGGGTGTTGGGACCCAAAATTCTGGGTTGCAGTGCGGGATTTGGAGACCCAGAGCTTTGGAGACCAGGGATGGTGAGATCCAGGATGCTGAGATCTGGGGTGTGGGAGACCCAGAATTTCGGAGATCAGGCATGTCAGAGACACACGGGATGTTGGAGACCTGGGGTTTGGAGACCTGAAATATAGGAGACCTGGGATGGATGTTGAGACCCAGAATTTTGAAGACCTGGGATGTCAGAGACCCAGGATGTGGAAAACTGGGATGATGAGCCTGGGATGTTGGAGACTTGGGGTGTGGAGACCAAAGGTTTTGGAGATCCGGGATGTAAAAAACATGGGATGCTGGAGGCTGGGATGTGGAGAGCTGAGATCCAGGAGACCTGCCCTGTGGGACATCCAGGATAGGGAGACTCAGGGTGTGAAGACCCGGAATGTTGAACACCGGGGACGTGGAGCCGCAGGATGCTGACCCTGACCCCGGGCTCAGTAGCCCTCCTGGTGGCCACACTGGCCCCAGCCACCCCCAGCCCAGCACTGTGGTCCAGCCCTGCCGGAGCAGGGAGCTGGTGCCGGTGGTCCCGGGGGACAGACACAGGGCATGGGGACACGTTTTTTCACTGCTTTTTATTCCGGCTGATTCTACCGGTTCCTTCACATTTATTCAAGGCACTCGGTGACTGGGCGAGTACAAAATAACCAGTAAAAAGGGGGCTGCGAGGGGGGCGGGTGTGAGGTTGCAGCTTTGGCGGGGGGGGGTGGGGGGGTGGTGCAGCAGCAGCTTCTCCTCCTCCTCCTCCTGGCTTCTGCCTACTTCTTGGCCGGCTCCTTGGCTTGGCTCTCGACAGTGACAGGGATGGTGATTTCGGCAGACTGGATGGCTGGTTTGGGCAGGGGGGCCTCCACCGTGAGCATGCCATCAGGGGACAGCGAGGACCGCACGGCCGTGGCTTCAACGCCGGGGGGGAGGCTGCAGGAGGAGTAGGGGGGATCAGGGCTGCAGCACCCACCACCCCACCCTGCATCCCAGGGGATGCGATGCTCAGCCCTGAAGTGCCACCTCCCTCTGCACCCAGTTTGGGCAAGCAGCATCCCCAGTTTGGCCAGTGGGCACTGAGGGGATGGGTGGGTGGGCAAACACACGTCAGGCAGCTGCCAGGATCCCACCTCCCCTCCTCCCTGGTACTTACGTGTATTTTCGGGTGAAGCACCTGGAGATGAAGCCGTGCTCATCCTGCTTCTCCTCGTGTTTGCCTGGCAGGAAAGAAAACAATCCTGGGGTGGTTGGAAGGGGCCAGGCTGGGTGGGCAGCGAGCTGGGAGGGTCTCTGTGCCCAGGGTACCCCCTTCCCTGCCCCAACCGCCACATCCCAGCATCATCCAGCACCGGGGAGGGGATGATTCTGCCTCTCCTATTTTCTTTGCCTTAATATCAGCCTGGAGTAACCGGGGGATGGGACGGGACCAGAGGCGGTGGGGCCTCTCCAGGAGCATCCCCCAAAGGTCCCAGGGAGCAAAATGTGGTGCCAGGAGCTGGTGGTGGCCAAGGGGACCCAACCGCTGCCAGCTGGCCCCACAGCCCTCATTTTGGCTCCCCGGCAAGGGGGGCTGGAGACTGAGTACCCGGGGGCTGCACCCCCAAATCCAGCTGGCTGGGGAATTGCCCCCACACACACCCTGCGGACCCCCCTTGCCAAGCACAAAGCATGCACTGGCCTCGTGCTGCGGGGTCTGGGCTTCGTCACAGCATCCCTGGCTGAGCTGCCCGGGGCACGGGGGGTGGGGAGCAGCAGGGGGGGCCGCAGGGCACGTGACACCTCACTGTCACCCCCAGGTCCCTCTGTGGCTCACAGCCGGAGGGTCCCGCCCCATGTCCTGGCTGGGGCAGCAACAAGGGGACAATAAAGGGGGCTGGGGGTGTGTGTGTCTCTGCACCCTGTGCAATATCTGCAGCGTGAATGCACCCCGAGACTGAGCTTGTAACGCTGGGTCTTCCTTTTGGCCTTGATTTTCCCCTTTTCCCCCTCCCATCCCCTCTGCCCCCACCTTTTGCTTTCCCTTCCTTCGCCTCCCATCACTCACTCTGCTCTATTTTGCTCTTCCACCCTTTTTTCCCCCGCAGCAAGAGCCGGGGCAGCTGCCCCAGCCCAGTGCCTGGTAGGGGACCCCCACAAACCCCCATCCCCAGCACCCACCAGTTATCTCCACGATATTATCCTTGGTCTTGACCACCAGCTCCTCGGGTGCGAAGTGGTTGACATCTAAGGTGACTTTCCAGCTGTCGGCGGTTTGGCGGATCTCGGAGATGCCGCTGCTGAGCTGGCGGCTCAGCGCCTGCCCGTAGGGCGAACCGGGGGACGGCAGCAACGCGCTTTCCCGGGGGAGCAGACGGAAATATCCCGGCCAGGCGCTGCCGCTCGGCCACTTGTACCAATCCTCGGGGATATGGGGCATCCCAAAGGACTGGTCGAAGAGGCGGCTGCCACGGCACCAGTCATGGAAGGGTTCCCAGCTGGGGCTGCGCAGGAAGGTGAAGGGGACGCGGCGTTCGGCCATGGTGCGGGGGGCTGCTGGGGGGGGTGGTGGCCAGCGGTGGTTTATGAAGAGGCCCGGTGGTTATTTTTAGCCGGGCAGCTCAGCTGGCTATTAATGGAAATTTCAGCAGGGCCCAAGGAAGGAACGAGAAACTTTGCCGGCGCTGGGGCGGCCACACGCAGCCGCATTGGATGGGTAACGGGGGGCCGGGGCTGGCAGCCCCCCAGGTCCCTCCCGCCAGGGAAACATCCGTCTGCCTCTCGCCGCGGGAGGTTGTGTCTGCTTGGGGGTGATGGATGGTCCTTGGAGCTGCTCCCAGCCTCGCCCCCCCCCGCCTGCCTTTCCTGCCCGTAAAACCATCCCAGGGATGCGGGGCAGCCTGGGGAGGGGGCTGGGGCTCGGCCAGCACCTGCGGGGGGATGAGTCAGTGGAAGAGCCTGTGCACAGCCCTGCCCCCGCTGCGTCACCCACCAGCCAGAAGCTTCTGGAGCCCCCCAGACCCCTGGCACCCATGTGGCTCCAGGGTTTGACAGCACAGTGGGGAATCCCCAGCACCAGGTTGGGGTGAGGCTGCTCCAGCCCCCTTGGGGGACCCGTGGGGCTGATGGGGGCCAGTGTGACCAGTGTGTGTTGATGGGGGCCAGTGGGACCAGGAGGGACTGATGAGGGCCAGTATGGCCAGTGTGTGTTGATGTGGGCCAGTGGGACTAGGAGGGGCTGATGGAGGGCAGTGGAGGCAAATGGGGGCTGGTGGAGGCCAGTGGAGCTGATAGAGCTGATGGGGCCAAGGGTGCTGGAGGGGTCCGGGGGGGCTGAGGGGGCAGCACCCTCTCAGGTTGGGGGACGGTGGCTCCTTCCCTTAGCCTTTCGCACTCACATCCAAACGCGCCTCCAGTGATGCCCCCCCCGGCACCTGGGAAGGGATTCCCACCTGTGGCCAAGCTCCAGGCCCCCAGCCCCAGGGAAGGTTTGTTTTCCCAGACCAGCAAGCCTGGCATCCCCAGGATCCAGTCACCTCTGCTCCATCCCCCCTACCCCCCAGCCTTGTGGGGTGGGACCGGCCAGTTTTGGGGGGACAGAGGCACCATGGTGGGATGTGCCTGCTGGGGCTGAGCTCTGGCTGCTGCACTTTGAAGAAGTGTGTGACCAGCACCAGGAGACGGGCGGTAGCTGAGACCTGACACACTCACGACACAGATGGGGGTGCAGGGAGGAGGGAGGGTGCTGCAGCAGAGGATTTTTGGGGTGTCCCAGTGCACCCACCGCCCTGTCAACCCCTTTGCGTGGGGCAGAGCCCAGCGGTGCCTCTAAAGGGCTGGGGGAAAGGGCTGAAGGCAGCTGAGCCCATCCTGGGGGAGTAGGTGATACAGGGGATTGATTCAGAGCTCTTTCATCTCCAGTAAAATGAGCTTTGCGCAGCGTGAAACCCCATGCTTTCGGACTCCTGTCTTTTGATAGGAATTAGAGGTGCTCGGGATTGAATACAGCTTCAGCAGCGAAGAAATGAGTCATCTCATCCCTTTTCAGCAAGTCCCTCTTAGGAACTTATTTCTGTCCCCAGGGAAAGAAAATAGTTTGCCTTTTACCAGATTAGGGGCTGCTTTTCTCTTTAGTGCAATATGGGATTGGGTTTGGGTTTTTTAAAAATATATGCAGGATTAACTGTGTTTTTTAATGTGGTGATGGACTCCAGAAGCAGCTGAGCCTCAGGAGGTCAAATAGGTTTGGTGCTGCAGGTGGGGGTGACTTCTGCCACTGAGTCCAGGGGGCTGCTGCAGGTGGGACCATGATGGTTTTGGACCACCCAGTGACAAGGGGGCACCTCGCCCCAAATCACACCAGAAGCTGGGCAGGGATGCTGGGGGACATTACTGCCCCAAGAACCTCTTGCCCCTCGCTCAGCATGTGCTTCCCTGATGGTTTCAAGAGGTTCTTTAAAATCTGATCTTTGAAATACAGCTGAGCGTGAACAATGTGAGCCAGGTGGTTGTCATTAAGTTGGCTCTGCAGTGAGGAGAGGGCTCCCACCAAGGGTGTCCTGCGCTAAGGAGCGTGGGGGCTCTTGCCCTCTGAAATCCAGCCTGTTTAACTCCATCCTCCTGCAAAGCTGGGGAGAAGTAGCCAGCCAGGCAGATTATTTTTACCAAATTCCCCATCAGGGTACTGTGGACTGAGTATGGTCCCCACCGGCAACACTAGCAGTGACCCCTGAGCCCAGGGAAAACGGTGGGCACGGGCAGGTAGGATGTGGGCACCTGTCATGAGGGGGGGGTGGCTCATCCCAGCTCTGCTTTTCCAGGGGAAAAAAAACCCTGGACAGACCAAAGTGAACAGGCTGAAGCTGCAGGAGGGACAATTTTGGCTGGAGATTGAGAAACCAAGGGTGGGGAGAAGGTGCCTGTTGCAGTTCCCAGCACATCACCCCATGGGTGCAACACGGGGCCAGGCTGAGCGCTGCCGGCTCCAGCACCATCCGGCACACCGGCACTGAGGCTTGAGCACCCGAGTGCTGTGCCCGTGCTCATCCCAGCGCCCACCTCCACCTCTGTAACTCACTCACTGCTGTGGCTGGTGGACTGGAACGGCTGCCCCAGCCTCTGTGCGGGTCCTGAGCGCGACAGACGCCCAGCTCCTCGGGTGCACGTGTTTCTGAGCCTGAAAGCTGGGTGATGTATTTGTAGCTGAAAGCAGGCAAGGACAGGCGTAGCGGTTTAGAGCCAGAGGTCGCCGTGTCTTTGCAGGCTCGTTCTTGCACAAACCTGACATTTTTGGGTTTTTTTAGGTTTTTTTTGGTTTTTTTTTTGTTTTTTTTTTTTGGAAATTAAGGTTATCAGTAGTTCCATTTGAAGAAACATCCTCTGCACACGGCAGGCAGTGCTGGGCAGGCTTGTGAGGACTGCCCCAGGGACAGCCGGAGCCGGCAGGAGAGGCTTTGCAGCAGCCCCATGGCTCAGCCCGGGGGGGCTGGGGGCTGGGGCTGGGGGCTGGCACAGGCTGCAGAGAATTGACTTAAAACCTCCCTGTTCTGAAGGGATTCGGCCCCACTGCCCTGTCCCCTGGGATGGCCCGTGCCGGGGCAGGGGGCCGGCAGCTGGGGGGTTGCACAGCAGCACGAGGGCTGGAGGAAGGGCCAGGTCTCGGCCATGACCTCTGCCACCAGTTTGGCCGATTTATTTTGCACAGTCACCAAATAAGAAAACTTGCTGGGGACAGGCTGTTCCCGGGTGACAGCAGCCACCAGCAGCGCAGCCTGTGCTTTGGCCCGGACGTGCGCGTCCTGGCCCACGGGTGGCTAATTACACATTGTGTGATGTTCCGAGCTAATCACGGCGCAGGGTGAACGGTCCTTGGTCCACATGTGAAAGGTGAAGTTACTTGCTTAAAGGCATATACAGGCATTTAATATTTTGTCATGGACTCACAGAGTGGTTTGGGTTGGAAGGGACCTTCAGAGACCACCCAGTCCATCCCCCTGGCATGGGCAGGGGCATCTCCCACCAGCCCAGGGTGCTCCAAGCGCCATCCCACCTGGCCCTGACCCCTGCCAGGGATGGACATGGACCTGTTGGAGCAGGTCCAGAGGAGGCCACAAAAATGATCAGAGGGCTGGAGCACTTCTCCTGTGAGGACAGGCTGAGAGTTGAGGCTGTGCAGCCCGGAGATGGCTCTGGGCAGACCTTGGAGCAGCCTTTCAAAACTTAAAGGGGGCTTATAAGATGCGGCCAGGCTTTTTGGTAGAGTCTGTTGTGATAGGACAAGGCGGAATGGTTTTAAAGTAAAAGAGGGGAGATTCAGACTAGATATATGGAAGAGACTTTTTACGATGAGGGTGCTGAGACACAGGCACAGGTTGCCCAGAGAAGCTGTGGGTGCCACATCCCCAGAAACTCAAGGCCAGGTGGGACGGGGCTCTGAGCAACGTGGTCTGGTGGGAGATGCCCCTGCCCGTGGCAGTGATTCCATGGGAGATACACAGCTTCTCTGGGCAACCTGTGCCAGTGTCTCACCATCCTCATCATAAGACATTTCTTCCCTATGTCCAGCCTAACCTATGTCCTAATCTATGTCCAGCCTCATTCAGCTTAAAACTCCCTCTTAGCTCACGGAGCTTCCTTTTGTCACTGCAGAATTTCTGTCCCTTCTTTGGTGGGACATTTCTGCAGCTTGACAAGTCTCACGCTGATGGAGAGCATCTCGTGTAGGCTGGTCGTGGTTGGCGTTGTACCACGAGGGTGGGCTTAGCCTTGCGACTGCTGCAGGGTACAACCCTGGATGCAGCTTCCAACATCTTCAGGCCAGCACAGAGGTGCTCCCAGGTGGTCCCAGTGCCCACCGCAGGCTTTGAGGTGGGGACATCCATCAGCTGTGTCTTGGAGCCTGTGCCTTGCTGTGGGGCTTTGCGCTCTCTCACTGATCCCTTCTTGCCCTGCCTTAGTCCACCGTGCCCATGTGGTGCTCGGGCAAGCAGATGCCCTCGTGTCCTCTGTTTCCACCAATGCAAAGAGCATCAGCGCGGTGGCTGCAAAAGTTGTGTTACTGGGAAGTCATGTAGCTGTAGAGCTCATTCAGCTTTATTCAGCTCATAGGGAGGTTACCTGGCTTTTTTTATGGCTTGGTCATGAAACTCCAGTTGTGAGGTTGATTTGAGTTGCCCAGATCTGTCATACTTGAGTCTTGAGGTGGAGACGACTCTTTGTCACTTGGCTGTTGAGCAAACTAACAAAACTCTACCTGTGCCCCTCCCATCTGAGTTTTTGGTCCTGCTGCCCCAAACGCTGCATCAAAGGCTGTTGGCAGCTGGTTTCTGTTCCCTGGGGGGTCCCCGTGGTCCGGCATTCACTGCCCGGCTTTTTACCATGTTCACTGCTTTGTGACCCGATTCCTGCATGGGACAGTGCAGCCCCTCAGCCACCACCGCTGTGCTGCCGGAGCTGAGCCGGCAGGCCAGGTGTGCCACCGGGGAGGGCACGTTAAATATTTACAATGCAGAAAAAAAGCAAGTTGCAGCAAACAAAGGGACCCTTTGGGAGAGCGGGCTTCTCTCGCCAGAGCAAGGCTGGAAACTTGCGGCTGATTGATACCATTTGTCTCTTTTATTCCATGCAAGCAGCTCAGCAGTCTCTAGAGAGTGCATGGCATCACTTTTTATTTTAATTAGCAGATGCTGGCTGGAAAATAGCGGTTTCCAGTCATTGTGTTGACATGGAAGTAAGCAAGAATACAGGGTTTCATAAGCGCAAATGGTGTTGTAAGGTGCTTGTTCCAGAACGTCAGAGTTGCCCAGGGACTGGTCCCTCCTCCTGAGAGCCCAGAAAAGAGGTGATGGCATGAGTGCTGAGACCTCACCTGTAGACCTCACCGACCTAGTGATGGATGTCCTGAGATACAGCTGCCACCAGGCAGCGTTCCTGCAGGATAAGGCATCTGGGCGCAGGAGGGCTCTGGGTACAGTTGCAAAGAGTCACGTGCTCTCCTGCACAAGCGAGATGCGACCCGCAGCTCCCCAGCCTGCTGCTGGAGAAGGGCCCTGTTCATCCAGGTGCGGAATAAATGCAATCTCTGCCATCCACTGACAACACTGATCAGCAGTTCTGCATCTTGAGGGGCTTGGCAGCAGGTCACACTGGTGCTGTGGGTATCGTGCTTGTCCCTTTCCTCCTGAGCCACGGTTACGGTGCGCACTACGTGTGCTGTCTTCAGGTTGCTCCTTGTGGGTCACCCAGTCCAGCTCTACAACCCTCAGAACTGCTCACAACACAAGTCCCACGCCACCAGTTAGTGTTATGCAAAGATTTTCCAAGGTCTTAAGGCAATGCTGAAGTGGAGACAGAGGACTGTGTTGAAGAAGTCAATATAGACTAGGAATGGCTCTACCAAAGAGATGGCTTCTTTGGCACTGAATAAGTCACTAAAGTCGTTGAAGAAGCTGTCTGTTCCGGTGGGGCCATTCCCAGTTTGTGACCTGGTGGAGACCTTGTGTTTTCGGTGCCAGAAAGGTTTTGTGCCGTTCACAGATGGGGAGGAAATGTTCTGACAGAGACAGTGAGGTCTGGCTCTGCCGCGGAGGTACGTACTTGTCTGGAGAGGGCAAAGGCAAAGTGTTTCTGAGTTTCCTCAGGTTTATGGTCTCATTCTGTACCTGGAACTTGCGTGGTCTGGACTGTCCTGCTGGGATGCATGGAGTGGGTGTCAGGTGAGGCTGTTAACCCCTGCAAGAGCCAGCCTGGGGAGCGGGGAGCTGCATTTCAGCATGGCTCTTTCCTCCCCATGGTCCTGGGGGACACTTCATGCCCTGTCTCTGCTTGCGGTGGTACCTGCCACAGGTGTTGGTGGGTGGACCTGTGCCTCCACCCAAGCACAGAGCATCTTGTTGCTGCGGGGACCCAGGCGTGTGTTGGGGAGGGTCATGCACAGCACGGCGTGAAGGTGGACCTTTACCTCCTCTCCTCGTGCAGGAGGGGTGAGAGGTGGTGGGATGACCTGGGATACAGCACAGCCAACATTTCGGTGGGTGGGATCCAGTCTGGAGTTTCTGCCATGCCCCACAGCTCTTTGTGAGCACCTTGAAGGGTGATACTAGCTAAGGAGCTGGGTTGAGCAAGACCATCTCCTGGCTTTGCTCATCTCCTGGTGAGATGCTCTTGGCCTCAACAAGAGGACACACTCCTCTCTTGTTTGTCTTCCTGGCTACTGCAGTCCCGCTCCAGCTCTTTTTATAGTTCAGAAAGAAGTGCCTTGAGTTTCTGAGTCGTCTGGGAGGCCAAGCACGCAGGGAGGAGTCGCAGCTAGAAATAGGGCTGCTCACTGCTTATGCATTCCAGTTTTATTATTTTTTTAGCTATGTCCAAGTTTGAAGAGTCCCACTGCCGCAAGCACTGAGTTGGGAACCATGTCCTGCATTTTTTCCACTCAAATTGAGTCTTCCTTCTCCTTTGCCTTATTCCCAGTGCCCTCACACCAGCTGTTGAGCCTCCACGAGATGGCTTTCCCAGGGAATGAGGTCTCTCAACGCTGCCTGTATTTTCTGTAACCCCCAGATTTCACACCTTGGCATGGCTGGTTTGGCAGAAGAGCTCCCTGTGTACTGACAGCATTGGCCAAAGCTGCAGAAATTAATAAAGCCTGGGGGGTGGATGACTGAATCAGGTATTTGCTAAAGCTGCTGGGTGGTGAGTGAAGAGCTTGGACAAAATGTTCAGTGATTTCTGCCCACTAGGAGGGAAGTGAAGCTTCATCTGCTGCATGGACACAAATAAACGGGAGCACAAAGGAGAGGACAAGTTGTTTGACAAAATCTATGGTTTTCAGCCCCATAAAATGAGCTGGGATTTTGGCTGTGGTGCAAAGCCAAGGGGCTGGCGTGGGCTCCATGGGCATCCTAGCAGGTCTGCTCCTCTCTCCCATGGCAGTGGGGAATAATTTGTCACCTCTAGACCTCTCTATTAATCCCTTAATACTTGGATACCATTTGGGGGCATGCCATGGCTGCCCCTCTGAGAGTTTTTATCACACGGGCACTGGTTTGGGTCCCTGCTGCCACTTGTCTGCTGGTCTCTGTGGTGCCGTGCGTGTGCATTACTCAGGCAGCTGGGCTGCATCAGCCGAGACAGGCTGACACAACTCCGGTGCCTGCAGGGAGTGGGACACACTGGGGAAAAATTCATCTGAGGTCAAATCTGAACCGATTCCTTCCTGTGGAAACAGCAATTAGCCAAACTGACCCTTTTACACCTTTTATGATTTTCCTCCCTTTCTGCTGCCTTGATTAGCTCTGGGAACAATTGCTTTCTAGTTATCCAGCTTCGCTTCCCATCAGCAGGAAAAAGAGATTTTGCATATTGTGGAAATGCTAAGAACTGCAGATTCCTATCAGAGGGGATGAAGTCTGTCAGCTCCTTTCTTCTGATGATAAGCAAATTTTGGGTATCTGATCCCAGCACCTCCAAGTCTTTCCAGCCTGCAACCAGAAGTGGTGTGTTTACTGCTCGGTGAAATAACCAACGGGCATTGTTGTTGTGAGCAGCGTGTGTAGCCATGGTGAAAGCTTCTTATTCTTATCCTAGGTATTTCCATCTTTTCCAGCCCTAGAGGGCAAGAAGGACTGATGCTCGGCTCCTTCTGCATCCCAGCCCCACGTAATGGCTGCAGCAGTGATTCCCCGGCTGTCCCTGCAGCCTGGGTGCTCCTGTATGTGATGTCTGCTCCTCACCTGCATTTTTTTTCTCCTGGTCCTGGTGTTCAGCTGCAATATGCTCTTCTCGCAGGTAGCAGCACTGTGCAGATTCTCACCAGTTGTCACCACGCAGATTTCTGTTTCTCTGTGCCTCGCCCGTGAGCGCTTGGGTACAGCACCGAGCACTGGCTGTGGCAGCTGGGCTTGTGTTCAGGCCTCTCTGGGTTGTTTCTGATAATACCAGTCAGTAGATTTCTAGCACAGTATTTATCCAGAAATGTAAAAAAAATTGTCCTGATTCCCTGAATGCCATGGGAACATGGAGGATTTTCTACAGACAAGCGCTGGATGCGGCTCCTGTGGTCCTCGGGCAGGTGCCTCACTCAGCTGTCCACCTTCACCCAGACCAGTCTGATTCCTGTGGCTTTTGTGTCCAGGAGGCTGGCTGTCACCCACCGGCTTTCACAGGGGCCCTTGTCCCCACGTCACACCGGTCACGCAGGGGCCCTTGTCCCTGTGTCACACCGGCCAGCCCTGTCACCTTCCAACCTGCCTGTCCCTTGGAGGAGGGTGCCCCAGGGCGGCGAGGACCGCGGTCCCCTGTGTGGGGCTGGCCTGGCGGTGTCTGACTGCAGCTGAACTGCTGAAAAAGAATGAAATTGGGTGTGTTTAGTAGGATGTTTCATTTTGAGTACTTGGAAAACTTCAGGGCTTCGCTGCACCAGCCGGACCCTTTATTGCCATCTCTGGGAGAACAGGACCGAGCTGCCGCGCGTGGCTCATCTGCTGGTGGGAGTGCTGCATCACGGGTGGGGGGTGACCGGCGGGTGGGATGAGGTGCCTGCTTGCACTTCAGCTCCAGCTCAGCTGTCAGTGCATAGCCAGGAGCGCACAGTTTGTTTCTTGGAGCTGATACCTCATCGTGTCGGTGCCCTGTGTGCCCCTCTGCCAGCGATACGTGCCCAGCGCCGGCTGGCAGCAGTAGTATTGTGCACACTCCGGATGCTGTGATTTGCTTTCGAGAGCAGAGGTTTCCCTCTCAGATTATATCCTCTGATTTCCTGAAACAGAGAGATACCGGGCCCGCCCTTCCCTCTGCCCTGTTTCATTCTGGCCGGGGCATCCTCGTGGTGCAGAGCAGCTGTGCTGCCGCCTTTGTAGCCCCGGTAGTGCTGGGGACAAGCGCTGCATCCCCCCTAACCCCGTCCTGCCGCTGCGGAGGCATCATCCTGCTGGCGGGGCTGCAGGAGGCAGGGAGCGGGGTGCTGGGTGCCGCCTGCCCACGAGTCCTGCCCGTGTCTCGGTGCGATCACACGTGGGTGAGCCACGGGGCACCAGCAGCTCCCAGCACGGGGGCATCTCCTGCTGCCACCGGAGAGGCTCCCAATGGAGCTGCCTCTTGCAGTCTTGCCCCGTCCAAGTGCCCGTCATCCATTTTCCCCGTCCTGCCAGGAAGCACAGTTGTGTTTTCCACACCCAGAGCTGGGTTTATGCTCTCGGTTCCTCACGGTGCTGGGGCCGGCAGGAGCAGGACAGTGAAACCCTTTCTTCTTGGGCTGGGTAAGCCAAAGGGTGTGTTGGCGCACGCTCCAGCCAGCAGTGTTTGTTTTCAAACAAGGAAAATGAGTAAAAACTAATGTTTAGATCTCGGGAAGGGAGCTCACAGCCTGCCATTCTCCCATTGGGAAGCGTCAGACAGGCAGCAGTGACACATGAAACACAGTTTCCTTTATACGTGGGGAGTTTTTTCCACCTCGGGCTCCACCCTGTGTCCCAGCGGAGATCCCTGCTCGGCTTGACGTGCTCCCCAGGCGCCTTCCACACCCCACGAGCAGGCACCCTGCCAGATGCTCAGAGCCCGGCGAAGTCACAGATCTCGGTGCGGGGAGCATCACCTGCAGTGGGGAGCGTCCGCAGACACAGGAGAGGTATCAAACATGGGGAGCGTGGCGTGCTGGTACTCTTAAAAGAGCTTTAAAAAGCTTTTGTAATTTTTTTTAAAAAATTAAAAATTTAAAAAATAAAAGTTTTAAGATTTTTTTTTAAATAATATTTTTTTTTTTTAATTAAACATTTTAAAATTTCCTTTTATAAAAACAGGGAAAGCTTGCACTCACGTACCAGAACAGGACTGGCATATTTTCCAATTACACATCCATCAGAGAATGTTTCTTGTTGCTGCTCAGTCCCACCCTGTTCGGCACGAGCAGCGGGCGCCCATCGCTGGGCACTGCGGTTACAGCCAGCAGCAGCACACGCCGTGCACCAGCAGCGCGCGGTGGCCTGGGCACTGGGCACTGGCGTTGGGGACCACAGCCGTGGCTTAACGAAGGTGGATGCTCATTTCTGAACTGCTGGCGGATCTCAGGGGGTGCATGCAGAGCTCTGTCCTGCTCCAATGCAGACAGCCCTTTGTCATCTTTGGGTTAGGTCCTATGTCTTTATTAAACCAGTATTTATTGATTATAAAGGTCAGACCTTCCCAGCGGCAGAGATTTGGATGCTGGGCGTGGGCCGTTGCCTTGCTGGGACAGAGGGGAGTAGGTTCAGCCACAGGGTATCATCCTGGCAGTAGTGGCTTGCTGTGTGTAAGGGGATGCTGAGCAGTGAATTAAAAATGCCATTTTTCTCTGTCATTTGGACATCAGTTTGTTTGCTCCAGCATTTTTCCCCTAGACTGAACTGGGCACCTTGGTACCACTGGGTCTACTGGGAGGGAGAAGCCCACTGCCCCTTTCCAAGGCCACAGGCTGCAACTCACAGCTCTTCGGAGCCCATGGCATGCTGGCACTTCTGGGAAGCAGCTCTGCAGGAGACAAGGAGGTGGGCAGAGGTCTCTGGAGGTGAGAGAGAGCTGGGAAGTGACCTGCAACACCAAAGAAAGCTGAAGAACCTCTGGGAGCACTTGGAGGAGGAGGCAGCATTGCAGCATGATGGCATTGCCATTGCTCCAACCTCTCCCTGCAAGTCCACGACACTTAAATATGAATATACTCAGAGCTGGAAACTTTCCCAGGGCTGTAAATATGTTGCCTATTTCCTATAAATACTTTTTCCACTGCCTGTTAGCTAGAGGCAGGCTCAGCTTCTGCAGCCCTCTGCATCCGTCCAGTGCTGCTTTGCAGGCTGCAGGCAGGGTCTGGAAGGGGTCTGGCAGCGTCACCCCATGGGAGGCATCTGGCCACAGGGAACATTTGCTGTGGCATTTCCCAACCTATTGCATCAGGTGATTCAATTTCAGATTAGTTTGTTCCTCATTCATTATGCGCATGTGCTGAATGTTAACTGCTTGGAGCATCCACTCAGCCCGCTTCTCCCCCATCTTCTGGGTCTGCATGGAAATAAAGCTCTGGGGAAGGCGTGAGAAGGTCCTGGGCAGTGGGTGCAACAAGTCTTGGCTGGGCACTGAGCTGGAGCATCACGCACGTGGTATTGCCACTGGGTCTGCAGGTCTCAATTCAAGGGACAAACAAAAGCAGATAACTAAAATGATTCCTCTAAGGTAATTTGAAGATCACTTAAGGCAGAGGTGTGGAGACTGCTGAAGGGAGGGGGCTCCATGTGTGGGGGAGGAGGAAGGCACCCGACGGCAGATGCTGAAGGTATTTTGGCACGGCTCAGTCTCTGGCCCCATGGGCACCAGCTGTGCTCCACACAAAACCTCCAGCTCCCCATGCACGAAGCCTCCAGAGCAGAACTTAGGGGCTTCCAGAGGAAATCGGTGGGAGCTGTGCTTTATCGACCATCTTCTGAATCCTGGGCAGCACTGACCCACATACGGAGGGCTGGAGAGTAGAGAACTGCAGACAAAGTTGGGGGCCAGTGAAAGGGGGTAAATGGCCCCATTGCTGGGGGTGGGTGCTGAGGGCACTTACCCCCGCAGCCCTCAGGGGCGTGCAAGGCAGTGGGTGGCAGAGGAGCTCTGGGCACTGGCAGCCCAGGCAGCAGCGAGGGGCAAACGTGGGAGCAGTGAGTGCAGTGCTGACGGCTCAGTAGTGCGGCTGTGACCTTTGCTAACCCTGTTTCCTTTGGGGTGTTTTGTTTATCACGATGGTGTCAGCATCAGGCTTACGAGAAGGAAGCGACTAACTGCAGCCGTGCATTGTGCATGTGTGAAGGAAGACCGAGCCTCAGCTGCAGCCAGGAAGGGTTTCCAGATAAGCTGCTGGGACGGATGGGGCCGCAGGGGACACAGAACATGTCTGCGATGATGAGCAAGTGGTCACATACGTATGAGCTGAGGTTAAGCATGCAGGTTGACATCCCGCTGCCATGATTCACTTAGGTGGCTGCTGGAGGCTTTTTGCATTGCAGGTGTCGGGGGTGTCCTTCCCCATCTGTCACAGGATCGTGGAGCAGGCTGGGTTGGAAGGGACCTTCAGAGACCACCCAGTCCAACCCCCCTGCCACAGGCAGGGCCCCCTCCCACCAGCCCAGGCTGCTCCCAGCCCCATCCCCCCTGGCCCTGACCCCTGCCAGGGATGGGGCACCCACAGCTGCTCTGGGCAGCCTGTGCCCATGTCACCACCCTCATGGTGCAACGTTTCTCCCCCATGTCCAACCTAAACCTACTCTCTTCCAGTTTAAAGCCGCTGCCCCTTGTCCCGTCGCTGCAGGCCCTGGTCAGAGCCTCTCTCCA
>JAVJGJ010000001.1:100184312-100198384 GCA_035590215.1 Microhierax caerulescens
TGCCCAATTTTATGTGTGCGTTATCTCTGTTAACACTAGGGAGAGCAATAGACAGGGCATCAACCTGACCCTAGTGCCAGGTGCGCTTCGTCTGTGTCCTCTCCCAGAACAGCTTGGAGGTCAAAAGCTTGAAAGTCAGAAGAAATCTTTAAAATTATATAAAAAATATAGATTTGAGTCATTTTTTGTGAAAAAGTTAGGTGTTGATTGTTGCTGTGGGAGTAGTATTGGCCCATAAAATAAAGGGTTTGCGTCTGAGCATCACAGTCCTCTCTTCCTACCAACCCAGGATGTACCGTTGGGTGCCAAATGTTTTATTCATGGATTATTTTTTTTTTGGTTATGTTTTGTAGGCGGGCAATTCGAGCAGCATTTAAGAACAAGGAGAGAGCAGCTATCCTGACCACTCACTACATGGAAGAAGCAGATGCTGTCTGTGACCGTGTGGCCATCCTGGTGTCCGGGCAGCTCAGGTACCGCTGAGCATTCCTCGTGGGCAGGTGTTGTGGCAGGGAGGATAGACTAAAATGTATTTCTTTGAAAATAGACATAGACAATGTTTTTTTGCACCTTAAATTTGGAGCAAAGTTGAACTTAAACTGCAAAAAGGGTCTGTAAGAAGTCAGGGCACTCTCTGAGCGTGGTGCAACATGTTCAGCTCTTGTTTTCTCTCTGTAATGGGTAGGTGCATAGGTACCGTCCAGCACTTGAAGAGTAAGTTTGGCAGAGGATACTTCTTGGAAATGAAATTAAAAGAAACAGCAGATGTACAGCAGGTGGAGTATCTGCAGAGCCAGATTTCGCACATCTTCCCAAATGCAAATCGTCAGGAAAGGTGAAGTTTAACAAATACGCAGAAAACATTAATATTAACGCAAGCCCCTCATTTCTCAGCAGCTCCTTGGCACAGAGTAGGGCATACCGTGATACTAAAATTTACAAAAAATATTTACACATAGCTTCCAGAGAAAAAAAAAAAAAAAAGAAGAAGAGGAAGGGTTTTGCAGGCTGGCAAAAGCTGCCGGGGCTGTGGCTGCGAGCCCTGCCTGCAGCTGTTCGGCACGGAGGAAGCAAAACTGGATTTCTGCATAGCTGTTCCTTGACAGCTTCCTCTTCGCTTGGGGCCCCCGGGAAACGGGTAAAGTCTGAGTCACTGGCCCTTACCAGGAAATATTTGAATGTTTTCTGGGGATGCCTCAAAGTCTGAGAGTGGGTTGGTTGGTTTTCCCCGAACAGCCTTGGATTTCTGCTGTGTGAACTAGAGGGTCTGGCTTGGTGAGCGCTGACGAGGCTCTCCGGACAGGGCACTGCAGGCATTGTGTAAGGAACGTCCCACAGATGTGGGAGATGTGGAGGAGCATTCATTTTTCGGAAGCAGGTGGGAGGGGTAGAGCAGCTCCCATGTTCTGGAATCTGGGTTACGGGAACCACTGCATGAGGCAAAGCCCCGAGAGATCCTGGCACCTCTGTCCGAGTTCATCTGAAAAGCAAAACCTCACAACCTTGGGAATTCTGGGCAGAGATATTTTTTTTTCTTTCATGAGTTTATAAGCAGAATATAAATGGTTGAATCTTAGTTGAAGAGCGTGTAAATCATGGAGCGGTCTCAGGGAGATCTCAGCTGATGCACCTGGACCTGGATCCCCGAGACAGGTTATAAACCAGCTGGGCTCCTGGTGCTGCAGCGTTCCTGTTCTCTTGTGTAATGGTGCCTAGTCAAAATGCCTGGAGTAACCATCAGAAAATGGGCTTAAATCCATTCACTTGGATATTAATATTTTCAGTTTGGTTCATTTTACCTGAAGCTAAATTTGCTTTGTTTTCTTTGTTCCAGTTTTGCTTCTATTTTGGCGTATAAAATTCCCAAAGAAGATGTACAGTCGCTTTCACATTCTTTTTCCAAGCTGGAAGAAGGTAATTAAGCACCTGCCACACGTCATGTACAGAAATCATTTTGTCTCCCATAAATGACACATTTGCCATGCGGTGGCATTTCTGCATTTCCATTCCAAAGTAGTTTTGGTGGTGGTGGGTTTTTTTTTTTTTCTATTAGTATTGCTCTCCCCAACTCTGTTTGTTGTGAAATCAAGAGTGAGAACTTGTACTGGCTTAAACTTCAAAGAATTTTAAATCTAGTTGTGTCTGATCGTGCAGTATCCCTAAACATGCTCTGTCGT
This sequence comes from Microhierax caerulescens, assembly GCA_035590215.1. Lineage (NCBI taxonomy): Eukaryota > Metazoa > Chordata > Aves > Falconiformes > Falconidae > Microhierax > Microhierax caerulescens. The sequence continues at coordinate 100,186,490 of JAVJGJ010000001.1, forward strand.
CATTCTTTCAACAGTAAAGCACGCCTTTAACATCGAGGAGTACAGCTTTTCTCAGGCAACGCTGGAACAGGTACGTTGCAGCAAGTTGCACGTGGCGGCAGCAAACCCCCCTGGGCAAAGGCATGTGCTGCAGGGCGTCCGACGGGGTTTGTGGGTGCCTGGGGGGTGGGTTCCCTTTGCTCCTGCCCTGGAGGGCTTGTGCGTCCAGGCTGGGCAAGGCACCACGGATGGAGGGGACGGTGAGCCCTGCGCAGGCAGCTTGTCCCCCATCCCCCCGTGTCGGGCAGCTGCTCTGGTGGTGCCTCTTCGGGTGTTTGGGAGGAGCTGAAATGCCCTTTTTTAAAGGGCGTTGTGACTGCCAGTTCCCCTGCTGCTCTCTATCCCCATCCTCTCCTTTAAAAATCTGATGCCAGCTGCAGTGGCTGTTACAGGGAAAATTTACCCAGCCGTGGGTACCACTAGGCTTGCTTCAATCACAACTCGGAGTTGGGCCACCACCCCAGTGAGTGACTGAGAACAAAGGGGTGCAGCACAGCTTGTATACACTGATCAAATCATTAGTCAGTGTCTTGAAGTTCTTAGAAGTTTCCTTTGGTCTTGTCAGTTTTGCAAATCCATCACCTGACTCTGTCCCAGTTGATTCATCTATTCAGTTCCAGTCTCTGCCTCGGTTCCCAGCTCCTCCTGGGATCACGATCTCCTTTCTGCCTGCTTTAACTCACACAATCCTTCAAGCACACTTAGTCTTTGAACAAGCAATTCCTATTCACGTATACTGATTTTTTTTCTAGAAACCTCTGCATTTCTGAGAGCAGCTGTATACACAAATTTCATGTACGCAAATTGATTATCTATTGTTTCTCTATTCTCCCACCAATTAACCTGACTAAATTTTAAACCAGCCTTGGATTAGGGCTATGGTTCTGCCATTTAGCAGCTTCAGCACTTGAAATTTCTTCATTCAAAATACATTTTCTGTAACAGTGACTGGAGCAAAAAAACTGGAAATGTTGCTCAGATTTATTCAAAAGATGGGCATTGCTGTTCATTTTCTGAAAGGAGGGCAAAACTGAGGGTTTAATATTGCTTATTCGGGATTAATTACTGCTGACGATAAATGTCCTTTAGTGTGTATTCTGTCCAACTTCCTTTTCATTGTACTCTTGAAGGCATGAGGTGGGAGGGTAGGAGCAAGGAGGAAAAAACCCAGAATACTAAGAACTTCCTACTCAGAGATGCTGCAATACATGCAATACCCATGGGGGTTTTAGCATGAATTCTGTTGCATAGAATAGAACCACAGAATCATTTAGGTTGGAAAAAGCCTTTAGGATCATCCAGTCCAACCATTATCCCAGCACTGCCAAGCCCACCACTGACCCATGTCCCCAAGCACCACATTTATGTGTCTTTTAAACACCTCCAGGGATGGTGATCCCACCACCTCCCTGGGCAGTTCAGTTCCACTGAAAGGATGGTGAAGCATCGAAAAACAATTTCCTAATGTCCAATCTAAACCTCCCTTGGTGCAACTTGAGGCCATTTCTTCTTGTCCTGTCGCTTGCTACCTGGGAGAAGAAATTTGTGAAGAATTTGTGACCAAGAAAGGAGTACGGCGCATTCAGATCCTTTCTGTCTGTCCCAGGTTTTTGTGGAGCTGGCGAAGGAGCAGGAGGAGGAGGACAGCAGCTTTGGCACCCTGAACAGCACGCTGTGGTGGGAGAGGACGCAGGAGGACCGAGTGGTTTTCTGAGCTCCTTACGGTCCAGATCTGCTCGGCAGCTCGTGTTTTGTGCCAGCAGTGATCCTCTGCGCGCACTCTGGGGCGTGTGCGTGGAAAACATCGGAGCTGGGATGGAGGAGGAAAATGAAATTTGGAAGCACTGAGCGGGTTCCGCCATCCTGGCCTTAGGAATATCACCGCAGTAGCAGTGAGCATCCCCACCGTTATTCTGGCTGATCTGAAATCCCTTCTTTCCTCAAGGTTTCCCAGTTTCAGTTGAGCTAGAAGGCATTGCCATGGCTGTCGGTCATCTCCCGGTGTGGGTCACTTGTGCAGGAGCACCCGCCTTCCTCCCCCCGCTGTGCTGCCTGGGCGTCAGGGCTGGCTGCCTGGGGTTGGGTTGTCCTCACTGGAAATTGTGCATCTGAGCAAAACCAGTTGCCACTGGAACATCCTGCCCCACGGGGACCCCCTTGCTGGCTCACAGGGTCGTGCCGTGCCACGTGCCCTTGGTTGGGCGTTGCTGCCTGCCCCACGAGGTGCTGTGCGGGCACGTGTCCCTGCAAGGTCCTGCTCCCCCACTGTCTGATCAGTCCCTGCTTATGCTTAGAAGATGCACCTGCTTGAAGAGAGGAAAACCCACTGCAAAATAATTGTACACTCCAAAATAATTGTATTCACTGCTAGGAGGGTCCTGAATTCCACTGCGAGCTTAGCTTGGTATCCAACTGATGTGAAAACGTTCATTTACAGATATAACACGGCCCTTGTTGACACTAACATGCCTTTCTCCTGCAAGCTGGCAGATGTGGCTAAGTCCTGCTGCCATTCCGGGTGGCATTGGTGTTTGTAGTGCATGCACTGTAGGGTTAAAGGGGGTGTGCAGAAGTGGATGCTTTCTCTCCCCCACTTGGTAAAAGTACAAAGACATAACTGTGTAGCTACGGGATTTGCAGAGCTGTGAGTATTTGTCCTCATTAAAAACAGTCTAATTCTTCTGTTGGGTGTAACGACATGTATCTTGCCAGCTGCTTTTCGAGACAGTCCTTTTTAGATGTCTTCATTTTTCTTGACAGTGAATTCACAAGGCACATGCAACAGTCTTTCCTAATCCGTCTTTGTTGTGATAGCAGTAGTGTGCTCGGCACAGGAACGTTAGCTTTTGCAATTTTTCATTCACTTTTGTTAAACCCAAAAGGAAACGGTCCAAATTTACAACCTCATCGGTAGAAATGGTGCCTTTGGTTTGCATAGAAGCGCTAAGAAGAGTGGAATAGGTGATCCTTTATCCTAAGATACGACAGATGTATGTTGAGAATATATTATTTTGTTGTTTTTTCTACACAAAGCTATCATCACTTTTTTTTTAGTTTTATAAGGTGAAATTAAAGATTGCTAACAGTTCATTGTGTTCTGCAGTGAACAGATATAGAGGTGCATTTATATTGAAACATTGGCTTCATAAGTCATACCAATTATCTATCTTCACATTAAAGTTAAAAAAGACCTTCGTTTTTCTTGCAAAAACTCAAAAAAACCTATGGGCTAAGGCAGAGCTGTGTGTCCCAAGTTTGTAATTATCAGGCAATAATGTATGTAATACGTCCAGTAATCACCACGGTGAGCCAAAACCTGTTTTTGTTCGTTTCTCACTCGGCCGTGGGGAGGTGCGAACTCTTCACGTACCGCTTTTGCTTCCTCTTTTGTACCCGAAGTTTGCACATAAACGTATGGATTTGGGATTGTAGTTAAAATTTGAGCCCAGGAACCGCAGAAACAGCCGGTGGTCCCGTTTGCTCCCCCAGGGGAAGGTCCCTGCCCCTCGGGAGCGCAGAGCTGGATGTGCCCCTTTTGATGAGCCCTGAGCTGTGGCACTTGCTGTGCCCTGGGCTCCTGCGCTGGGAACAAAACAGAGGCAAAGAACAGCATTAAAGCATCGGCCTCTAAACAACAGCTCCAGTAGCAACCTTGCTAGGGCTGGAGCTTCCCTGTAAGAAAAGAAAAATGACCCAGATTCAGCTTTTTTTTGTTTATACAGCCTTTTATCCAGCCCCTGGGAGCCCCCAGCCCACCGCTTCCAGCTGCATCCCTGTTGCTGGCCGGTATCTCTGAGCAATTTCCTTTATTTGGAGCAATGGTGGGACCCCGAATTTTGTCTCACGATACTTTCCCGTGTACGTCCATCCAAGTTAAGCACGTCTTCCCCAAATCCCACATTCCTTACTTTCACCTCTTGTTGTAAATGGTGTTTCAGCCGAGTGTCACCTGCACGTCTGCCCAGCGATGTCCAGCGCGCTCTCCACGTGAGCTTACGAAAGTACGGTTGTGGCCAGTTAGCCTTGATGTCTTTTTGTAATTTTATTCTTTCACTTTGAGTTAATAGTCTGCGAAATAGTTCTGTACTGTCTGCTTGGGGTGAGGATGCTTGATCCCCAGAGGTGCTTGTGGGCATGCTGCCGCTAAAAGCAGATCCCAGCATCCCGGCGGGGCAGCCGGGGAGGCTTGGCAGAGGCACAGCCAAGCCCCGAGCGTGCCACGGTGCTCCCAGAGTGGTGGTGTGGGGCTGGAGGAGAGGGGATGGCGTGTGCCTGAGCTTGGCAGCTCCCCACGGTGGCCTGGCTCCCCTCAGCTCTGTGGGTACCAGCTGTCTTCGGGGTGGCCACTTCCCATCACGGCTGAAGGAGAGAGGAGCGTTTCCTTGACCAGCCGCCACCATGCATACTGGGCACGCACCACGAGAAGGGAGCACAGACCTTCTGGTCGGTGGTGAACCGGCTGCCGCTGTCAGGCAATGCCGTGCTCTGCTGGAAGTTCTGCCACGTCTTCCACAAACTCCTGCGGGATGGCCACTCGAACGTGAGTGTCGCAGGCCCTGCTCAGCAGCTGCCCCTTGGCCAAATCCTTTTCCCAGCGGGGCTGCGTGGGGCGGTGGGAGATGCTGGTGGGTTGGTGCCCTTCTGGGGGTCAGTCCTGGGTGGGGTGGATGCAGGGACCCCTCCCTGCTTTGCTGCAGCCCCTCTGCACTGCAGATCCCGGTGCAGACTGCAGCGTTGGTGCAGAGGAAACCACTGGGCATGGGGCGTGGGCATCGATGCAGGAGCCATCACTAAGGGTCCTGCTGCCCCATGTATATGGGGAAACTGAGGCACCCTGGGGCTGGTGGTAGTGACACCATTGGCAGGCTGCAGGTCAGAAACGCATCAGGGCCTCCCGAGATTCCTTACCCCAGTTGCCGGTTGGAAGTATGGCACCTTTGCCTGCTGCCCACGCTGCCTGCTTATTATCACTGTCATTCCTCCAGGTCCTGAAAGACTCGGTGAGATACAAGAACGAGCTGAGCGACATGAGCAGGATGTGGGTAAGCAGCCAACCCCACCAGCTGCCACAGTGGGCACACACATCCCAGGGGTCCCTCAGCAGCACCCGGCACAATGGCCAGACCGGGGGGTGGCGTTGGCTTGGGGGGGGTGGTCTCTCCCAGGGAGAGCCAGGCTCCGAGGGCTGAGCAGGCGCTCAGCCGTGGCTGACCTGTGGCTGCTGTGATCTCCCTGGGCTGGGGTTGCCAGTCACATTCGGTATCGCCTTCCCCCAGGATCAAATGCCGCCTCCCTATTTTATGGCAAAACCCAGTAAAACACCGCTCTGACGGTCAAAAGCAGCGTTGAAATCTGCAGAGATGATGAGAAGGTCCTGACCGGTTCCCTTCAACACGTCCGCTGCAAGCCAGCCTGCAGCCCGTGTGCCACTAGGGAGGGTTTGGCTGTGGTTTTTTTGGGGAGGTAAGGGAGGGGTCACTCATGCTGCAAGGGGAGAAGGCTTGTTCACAGCCTGCCCTGGATCTTAACAGCTTTTTGGTGTCCCCAGGGCCACCTGAGCGAGGGCTATGGACAGCTCTGCAGCATCTACCTCAAACTGCTGAGAACCAAGATGGAGTTCCACACCAAGGTGAGCATCCTCTCCCCAAGACGGCAGCGAGGGCTGGACACTTCGGTGCTGGGGCGAAAGCAGTGGTGACACTCAGGGCAGGACAGGGTCTGGCAGAGCCATCCCAGTGCTGTCCTCTCCTCTGTCCTAGCCATTTTGCTGCCTTCATGAAACGTGCCCACGGCTGCTGGTGTCCATCCTTGGCCTGGATCAAACTCGGCCTGAGGACCAGTGCTTTGGGGGTGGCAGGTTTCATGGTGGACCAGGGCTCCTTGGAGGCACTGGGGCTGGGCTGGGAGTTGGGATTCTATGAGAAACAGTAAGAGACCCCCAGTTTTGGGGTGCATGTTCCCTCCCAGGTATCCTAGATGGGATAGGAGGTGGAAGAGAGGTGTGGGGTTCTGGAGTAGGGAGGACTTATGGGGGCCATGCCATGCTGTGCCACACAGTCGGAGCAGCTGCTGCCCATCCCTGCACTGCCCTGGCAAGATCCACAAGAGCTAGAGCAAGCCCTGGCGGCAGGGACAGGCAGGAGGCAGTGCAGGCAGGGTAAGGGCCAGCACTGAGGTGTAAATCTGGAAAACCCTGCAGTGCAGCCTGGCTTTTCTGTGTCACCATGGACGTGGGGAGGGATGCCGGGAATTTGGGCTGGGGATGTGTTCCTGTTGGTGCATGAAGGAGGCTGAGCAGCATGCGAGCACGGAGGGTTATTAGCCATGGTCAGCAAAGGAGATGGATGTGTGTAGAAACCTGCCCTTGCTTGGGACTGAAGTTTGCATGTAAGGCTTTAGAACTTTCTGAAATGAGGCTTTTATATGGGCAGGAAAAGTGCAGTGGAAGGGACAAGTCAGCCTGGATGTTTAAGAACGGCGGGGCAGCAGTGATTATCTGAGCACTGCTGAAGCATGCACAACCTCAGTGCTCAGCTAAACAGAGTCACAGATTTGAGTTTCTTTATGGACACCCAGTTCATTGCAGACCGTAAATCTCACGTTGGATTTATCAAGAGCTCGGGACGAGGTAGCACAGAGCAAACCCCTTGGCCCCCAGCGGCCTCGGTGCTCCCAGGACTTCTGCCTTCCTTCATCTGTCCCGTTTGATAAACATCGCTACACGCAGCATGCTGTGGGCTCGGTCCTGGCCGCTCTCCCATCCTGTCCCACCCACTGCTGTCCCCAGCTTGAAACAATCAGTGCCGGTCACCAAAATTTATTGTTTCTCTCTCCCCTTTGGGCTCTTGGGCCATGTGTGCTCCTGGGCATGGGAGCGTCCTGGGGGAATCCCAGGGGTCCATCGCAGATGGGGTTTTTCCTCATCATCAGGAGCTTGTTTCCAGCCTCCAGAGCAGCACTGCTGTGTGGGTCCCTTCCTTGGGCTGGCCCTTGGGGAGGGGGTGCTGGCTCCAGACCTGCTCCGTGCGTGCCGTGCTGGCTGCCAGGGGCAGTGGGAGCACGGTCACACTAAGTAACGTGGCATGCCCTGTCCTGCCTCAGGAAGCCACGCTCACGTCGATGAAACTTATTATTTAGGTAGAGGCTTTCTTATAGAATAAAATAGAATATGCTTGTGGTGTTAAAATAACAGTGTGCTGCCGAGAGCAGGGTGGAAGGTTGTGGTGGGCTTGTACATGAACGCATCCCTGCATGGCTTTGAGCACCCTCGTCCTTACGGTCACTGGCTGTGGCAGGATTGGCACCTGCGGTGTTCCCTTACTTTTCGAGCCCTGCTGGAAAGAGGTGTTTTGTGAAGCCAGGCTGTACCCATCACCCCAACTTGGTTTGGAGCTGTGACGTGACTTCTGAAATGCCTGGGCAGCATGAGGAGGCTTTGCCCCTCGGAGCAGATATGGGCTCCTTCCCGTCCAGCTCTCGTCGATGCCGTGCACAAGCTGGCAGCCCCATCTCCTCCCTGCTCAGCAGGTTTCTAAGCCCCAGGAGAGGTGTCTTGCTGGAATGTGGGCACCATGGACTGGGGATGCTGCAGTCAGCCAGGGCTCAGCAGACCTCGCGTTAGCCTCCTTTCGCCCCACATCACTCCCTCGGTGCTTCCAAAGAGCCACGCCGGTCTCTTGCTCCGAGATCAGCAGCCCTGGTGCTCCCAGAGCTGTGGCCAGAGCAGGAGATACTCCGAAACCCTTCCCTGACTCCTGTTTCCCCACGCAGAATCCCCGCTTCCCCGGCAATCTCCAGATGTCCGACCGGCAGCTTGATGAAGCAGGGGAGAACGACGTCAATAATTTGTAAGCGCAGGGCAGGGGTGGGAGGCAGGGGAGGGGTGTGGATGCAGGCAGGGTGGCACAGCACTGCCCAGCCACACCAGCAGCGTGACCAAGCTGGGGACGGGACCTTGCACGTTCCCCCAGCCTTGCCGTGGGTGCTGGGAGCAGGCAGAGCCCCGGGGCAGGGCTGGTGCATCCACGCTGGAGCACCCGCTCATCCCTCTGGCGTGGCATCTGGCACAGGTTGAGGCCCAGGGGTGGCTCCGAGGATGCTCCCCAGCCATCCTCATCCCTTTTTCTTAGTTTTCAGCTGACGGTGGAGATGTTTGACTACCTGGAGTGTGAGCTGAACCTCTTCCAGACAGGTAAGCCCCCATGCTGCCTTGCTGAAGGTTTGGGTGGGGGGTCCGTGGGGGCTGAGCTGCACTGGGGGAAGGCTGGGAAGGATGCTGTCTAAGAGTTATCTCTTTTCTGGGCACTTCACCTGAGCTGTTATTAGCTGGAGCCCCTGCGTGCCATACTTCCTCGTGGCATCCCTCTGGCAGTGCCGTGAGGCCGGTCACATCACCTCGCCCCACTCCCTGCCACCTGCATGGCTTCCACCACCCAGACTTTGGGCTCTCCCCCTCCAGCAGCCTCCCCAGGCTGAATCTCTTCTTGTCTTACTTGTGGGCTTGCAACAGGTTTTGGTTTTTATTAACAATGAATGCAAGCTGCCGTGGGTGTTTGCGGCAGTGCTGGAGCTGGGGGGGCACCCTGCCCTCCTCCTGCACGAGCAAGCAGAGGGGTAAAAGCAAACGGGTCTCAGCCCTCAGGACTGTCACACACCTCTGCACACGCGAGCAGGGTCAGGTTTAGAGTAACTTAAAGCAACTCTGGAGCAAGCCTTTATCTGCTGCAGGCATCAGGCTGTGGGTGCTGGCAGGGCAGGGCTCTGTTTCAGCACAACTGGAGCAGCACCTTCATCTTGTGCCCACGCCCTGGCACAGCAGGATGGTGCCCGTGCCGGGGGGCTCATCCGTGTGGGGCAGCCCCGTCCTCAGAGTGCTCCCATGGGCTCTCACTGCTCTGCCCATCGGAGGGGAGTTGCTGGATGGAGGGAGCTGAAGCTGCCATCTTCTCCTACCACCCTACTAGTCTGCCAGCTGCCCGAGCGCACTTTGTGGGCACGTGTCCCACGACTCGTGGGAGACCCCCAAGGACAGTTGTGGACCCATCTCCAGCAGCCCGGCATCCCACGCCCCGGGCTGGCCCCGGCTCTGGCAGAAAATCCTTCGTACCCTCGTGTCGTGGGGCATGTCCCGGCACGAGATGCAGGTCGACGTGATGTGGATGGAGCGTTGTGGGTGTGAGGTGCTGCCTGCTGCTCCCGGCCACTGTGGGAGCCTCTCCCCGCTGGGCCGCCTGGATGCCGGCAGCGATGGGCAGAGCACAGGGGCCGCGTGTTCTCGGGGGGGCCGGGAGCTCTGCCTGCGGACCCAGCTGGGGCATGGGGTGCCGGGCACCCCCAGCCCATGGTGCCCAGCTGAAGTGTTGCCAGGCCTGCATGGGAGCCCCAGGTGGGAATTTCCCTGCCCACTGATCGAAATGGCTGCAGGGCGGCGGGCTGGGTGCCCGGGGCCGGCGGGTAGCTCGGGTGATGTTTGTGGACCCGGCGGTGCTGTCGGTGCCGCCGGGGCCTGAGCCCGTGTTCCTTCCCCGCAGTGTTCAGTTCCCTGGACATGTCGCGCTCAGTGTCGGTGACGGCCGCGGGTCAGTGCCGCCTGGCCCCACTCATCCAGGTGATCCTGGACTGCAGCCACCTCTATGACTACACCGTCAAGCTGCTTTTCAAGCTCCACTCCTGTGAGTGTCCCCTGGGGGGGGGGACATGGTGGGGGACACTGGAGGTCACCAGCTGGGTCAGGCTGGGCTGTTCACCCCCTTTGTCTCCTTCCCAGCCTTGTTTGGAGGGTGAAGGGAGTTGCCATGCCTAGGGATGAGGAAGTGCAAGTACCGGGGGCGCCTGCCCTGCTGAGCACCCCTCAGCCACAGGGACAGTGCCCCCCAGGAGCTCTGCTGGCTTTGGGGAGGCGCTGGCTGCAGAACCCATGTCCCCCAGGACCTCCAATTGCTGTGGCAGCTGCCTGAATGCCAGCTTGCCGCTTTTCCCTGTCCTGGAAGCATCTGGGGGGGGACGCCATCCCCTCCTGCAGCGAGACACTGAGCCCAGCGCATTCAGACCCCGGGAGGAGGGTGGCCATCTCTGGGAAAGACCCACATGGCTGTCCCCCAGTGGGTTGTCCCCTGATCCATGTTGCTTCCCGGCACAGAGACACCTGGTGATGTTTCTGCTTGCTGCTTCTTCCAGGTCTGCCAGCAGATACACTGCAGGGCCACCGGGATCGCTTCCTGGAGCAGTTCAGAAAGTGAGTGCCCAGACCTGGGACGCTGACTCCCCACTGCTGGGGATGCTCTGGGGGTGCACCCAGGGCAGAGGGGGTGCAGAGGGGTGCTGGAGCCCCTGTGCCAGGGCTCAGCAGCTGTGTGATGGAGATGGCAGACGTGTATTAGTCAGTCTTGCCCAGGTCTCTGAAATCCAGCCTGCTTCGACCTCTCAGTTTTCTTCCAGGACAGCCGCTCCGCTTGGCTAATCCACAGCTATTGAATTACCAGATAACGGCGTTGTTAATTCTAACGAGGCATTCAGCCGCTGACAGCATGTCTGACCATTTAAAGCCCTCAAACCTTTTAATTGCAATTTTAAATGCAATTTGCAGCTGGCATGCTGAGATGAAAGCCTGGGCATGGGCTGAGAAGCTGAGCAGGGTGGGGGTGGGGGGGGGTGTTTGCTGCTGGGGACACCCTGGGGGTGCCCCAGACTGGGTGTTGGGTGAGCAGGGCGCTCAGCACCCTTAGCAGCATTTTCTGCTTGTGATAGCTCTGGTGGCTCTGTCAGGAAAGGGATGCATTGGTAGGAGAAGCGAGCTAGGAGAGTGCAAGCAGCATGTGGAGGTGGTTTGAGATGCTGCTGCGGGAGGGAGGGTCTTCACAAGCCCTGGGGGGGGACTCACACTTATAGTGCTGGGGGCGTGGGAGAGGGAAAAGAGATTTTCCCCCCAGTTCTGTTGAATTCCCCAAAAAAATGCCAGTTGCACAAAGCTGAAGGAGCTTGTTAAAGGGGCAGCCGCAGACAAAACCTTTGGTTGTTCAAAGCTGAGGAGGGGTCCGTGAAGAGCCTCGTAGAGAGCCTGGGTGTCCGGAATGCGGCTGGGTGGTGCGGTGCAGCAGAGGTGGCTTTTGGGTTGGAAAGCCGTCCCTGTGGGGACACAGATAAAGGGCTCACGGCACCTGTGTCTGTCCCAAATCAAGATAACAATAAGAGATTTTAAAAGCAGGAGATAAAAGGTGTAGGACGAGCCAGAACCAAGTCATGGTCCCCCAGTTACCTGAGACCTCGGACGTGTGATGCTGCTGGAATATTGCCAGTGCCCCAGGGCTGAGAAGTGCTGTGGTGCTGGTTCATGAAAAGAGCTCAAGGGATAGGGGAGGGAGGTCAGGGGCTGACCCAGCACTTGGCACAGCAGGGGAACGGCGAGTGGGATTAGGGTCTTACGTGTGACATGAGGCAGCTGGGTGTTGGGTACATGAGAGGCGATGAGCTGCTGCAGGGTGATTTGCAGTGGGAAGTAATGTATTTATTTCCAAAATAAATATTGGGGGAAAATGGAACTGTCCTGAGAAAAGCTGAGTGGTGCAGCCGAGGTGCTGGGGGGACAGGGTGGCATCCAGAGGGTCCTGGACAGGCCGGCGCGGTGGTCCATGAGAACTTCATGAAGTTCAGCCGGGCCAAGTGCAAATCCTGCACCTTGGTCGGGGCAATCCCCAGTACCAGCACAGACTGGAGGGTGGGGGTGTGGGGGGATGGATGGAGATCACCCCAAGGAGAAGGACTGGAGGATACTCTTGAGTTGCTGAGTGACAAGTGGGACACCAGCCAGCAATGGGGGCTTGCAGCCCAGAAAGCCAAGCACCTCCTGGGCTGCATCAC
>JAVJGJ010000001.1:100211449-100227788 GCA_035590215.1 Microhierax caerulescens
GGGTCACCGTCAGGATCGCCCGGCCGGCCGCCGGCCTGGCCCGCTCCCCAGCGTAAGTACGGCGGGAGGCCGGGCCCGCTTCGGGCTGGCCTCACGCGTGGGCAGCGCCGCCTCGGCGGGACCGTGCGGGGGGAGCCCGGTGATCCGGCTGTGCTGCCTGCAGCCGTGCCCCCGGGGCGGCGTGTGGCTCCCAGCCCAGCGGTGACTGCTCTGTCCCCGGCGTGGTGGGGAAGCGTGGGTGATCCAGACCCCTTGGAGAGGCTACGCGGGACAGCCCTCTCCCCGCTTCTGTGGAGGCATCTGAGGGAGGGGGGGATCTCGCCCTGGGGACCCCAACTTGCCTAATGCCTTGTCTTGCTTTGCCTTACAGCCTGGAGCAGCTGATCTCACCCGTGGCTTTCCCAGCCAACAGCAGCCTGGACCCATGTGCAAAAGAGACTGTGCTGAATGCCATTAAGGAGAGCAGGAAGAGAGCTGTGGAGGAGGAGGAGGAGGAGGACCAGGCTTTTGGAAATGATCAGGAGAGCAAGAGAAGGTAATAAGACGGCAGTCCAGGTTACTGCCAGTGTGTTGGAAATGTCATAGATGGGGGGCTAGCGCTTCAGTGGTGACAAATGGGACGTCCCAGAGCTCACCCAGCCCAGTGTGACCAGGAGTCCAGGTTGGAAAAGTGCTGTGGGAAGTGAGCTGCAGTGAGGAAGCACATCCTGTCACCCAGCCCTCTGGGTTGTGTTGGAAAGTTCTCTGAGACTTCATGTTGTCCTTGAGATCAAAGGGAGGTGGTTTACGGTTTTGTCTGGGCAAGCTCATGGGTCAAGCGCGTTCCCCTTGCTGGGGTTGGGAGAGGCTGGGATGTTGCTCAGGGAAGCCTTGCAGGGCTCCCTGGCCAGGAAGTTGCTTCTGTCATCGTAGGGGTTTGCAGACTGGGGAAACATGGTGAGAAATGCTGGTATCTGCTGCAGGTTCATCATCTCTGTCCTTTGGTCAGCCCTAGGCTTCCAGGAGAGACAGGATCCCTGAGCCTTACAGCCCCAGCTGGAAGCTCTGCACTTCAAAAGATCTGTCTCCTTCCTTCATGCACCGTAGCTAGCAAAATGAGGTAGAATCGTGAGGGTAAACAAGAAAGGATATCTTCTGTTTTTGTTAGTGAATGCCAGTGATTTCCATCTCTGAGCTCAAAGAAATGAGGATGCCGTGTCTTTGACAGCGCTCTGGGAAGGATAAGGTATAAATCTTGAGTACCAAGGTCTGCTGGAGCCTTTCTAACTGCCCGGGCACAGCACTGCCTCACCATTCCCCCCTCCTGTTTTTCATCCTTCCCACCTGTGTCCATGGAGGCTGTTCACTCGTGCCTGTCTGCCTCTCAGGTACCGGGGCTGCCTGTCTGGGCTTGAGCAGGGGAAATGAGAAACTGGGGAAGAGTGGCTCGGGTAGTACCCAGCCCGGCACGTGGTACTGCGTGCTGCTGCTAGAGGTGGCCCAGAGAGCACAGCGGGATGAGTGGCGGGTCACAGGGAGCCACTGGCTCCCTTCATGCCACAGCAGGGCATGCTGTCCTCTTCCTCCATCACTGAATTTCCCTCTGCCTTTGAACCCGTGCCTCGGCTTGGTGACTCTGAACCCTGCAAGAGCCAAGCAGGACAACAGGATGGATGCACAGACAGGATCAGCTCGGGGTTTTAAGTTTATTCTGTTGTTTTAATATGCCAATATGCACCTCTGCCATGAAAGTTAGTTCTGAAGATGTTAATGTCTGGCAAGCATGAAGAATGCTTGTAGTCAGAAAATGCTGTGACCTTTGAGGGCAAAAAGGAGCCTGCATCAGCTGGAGAGCACAGGATCACCTGTGTGATAGGGTAAGCGTGCTTGGAGCTCATGAGGAAGCACTTGGGCGAAGTGACAGGGCTGACTGTACACCTCACAGGTGTAAGATTTGCTTTCAGACTTCAGATAGTCTCTGACTCATTGTGGGAAGAGGGATTAAGTTTCTGACTCATACAGTCAGGATACTGGCTAGGAAGAGGTCAGAGATACAAGTTTCAGAGCTCAGGTCTCTTCCAGAAATGAGCTACTGAGTCTCTCTGAAATATTTTGGCTTAGAATAATTGATGTAAGATTTTTTTTTACATTAAAACTACTCTGCCCAGCAGGCAGCTGGTGGAGCTGCTGGTGCCTGGGAGGAGGCAGCTTGAGGTAAGAATCAGTGAGGACAGAATCAGGTGGGGAGAAAATCCACAGCAGGATGTGGATGGGGGAGAACTCTATCCCAGGTATCAGGTGACAGGAAAAAAGCAAGGTTTGTGCTTTACCAGTGCTGAGCCTGCCTGGAAGGGGTCCTTTCCCCAGGATGGAAGGGCAGCCCCTGTCCCTGCTGCCTCCACACTACCACAGGCTTCTCTCCCGCAGGCGTCACGATAGCAGTGGAAGTGGGCAGTCGGCATTTGAGCCATTGGTAGCCAACGGTGCCCCCGCCTCTCTCATACCCAAGTAAGTGCCCTTGGGCCAAAAGCCGGGAGCTGGGAGGCAGGGGGAGGTCTAAAAGCCTGTGGGCTCTGGAAAAGGAGATTGGCTTTTGCAGTCTTCCACCTGCCGTGCATTTAAAGGACCTGTGGGCAGAGTTCTGGGTGGCTCATAAAATATTCCTTAACCTCCTACAGGCCTGGTTCTCTGAAGAGGGGCCTTGTCTCACACTGCCCAGATGACTGTTCAAACAAGAGGTCACGCACCTCTTCCATGAGCTCCCTCAACAATACATATGCTGGCGGGATCCCCAGCTCCAACCGCAACGCCATCGCCAGCTCCTACAGCTCCAGCCGGGGCCTCTCACAGGTAGGAAACACCCTGCCAAAGGCAGTGCCACAGCCCAGCACAGAGGGGCTCGACCTTCCTCTGGGAGCGCCCCACCTAACTCAAACACTGGTCTCACAAGAGGAGAGCGGTGTCGCTGCGTGCCTGGCAGTTGGCACTGCGGGGAGTCTCCAGCACAGGTAGCCAGGCAGCTTCGTCTCCTCCTGGGTTAGGCAGGCTGCTGGGCCAGCAGCAGAGGCAATACTGTTGCTTGTCCTTCGATGTATGCTGCTGGGGGAGCCGCCAGGTTGAGCCATCCTGCTGAAGTGCTTGTTTTACACCGAAGCAAGAAGGAAACTTTTCCCCTCCCTACTCAGCCTTGGCTAGTTTGCTAGGGTGGATACATCCAGGTGGAAAGGAAGAAAATAGCTTTGCTGTGCTGACACCTTTTCAGCCAGAGTCAGCAAGTATGGGAGCCGTGCATTCCCACTTTGACCCAGGTCCCCTCAGCAGCTGCTGAGCTATAATAAAACACCTGTTTACATCCTGGGTTGATCTTGCAGATGTGACAGTGGGATGTAGCTGTGGCATTAGCTCTGCATCTGTGTGGGGAAAGGTTTCCTCCGGGTTATGTTGGTAGGAAAAGGTTTGCTCTGGCTGGGGTGGGTCTAAAGTCCTTGAGGTGGGATCCATCCACTGTGCTTCTGGTGAGGTGGTGGCCTGGCTCCTGCCAGAGAAACCCCCCACACATCAGGGTGTCTGAGGCAGCCAGGCGGCCTCTGCCTGTGCCACACAAAGGCAAGAACTGGCATCTGACCAGCAACGTCCTCCTCCCAGTCCTCTCAGCCAGGCTGTAATGAACCTGGAGTCCACTAGCTCCCACAGCAGATTCAGTTTCAGGTGGCCGGACTTCACGCTCTATGGAATGTGGAGGGGAGTTAAGTGGTGTTGAAGCAAGAGAGGCTTCTGGGCTCATTAGTCCCAGCCCTGAGAGACAGGATTTAATCTGTGAGCGAGCAGGAGGAGGGGGGCTGTGCTTGCTGCCAGCTCCTGTACTGAGTTACTGCTGGCCTCTCTGCATTCCAGCTGTGGAAGAGGAGTGGTGTGAGTGTGTCCCCGCTGTCCAGCCCAGCGTCCTCCCGCTCCCAGACGCCAGAGTGGCCTCTCAAGAAAGCCAGGTAACTAGTCACTTGCCTGGCGAGCACCCGCTTGTCAGTGTCAGCTGGGAAGAGACCAGGCGCCTTCCCAGCCATCCCAGTGCCCCAGTCCTGCTTTCCGCTGGAGCCAGGACACTCCAGGTCTGTTTCTGAGACGTGGCTGCTGGGTCAGCCACTGGTGGAAGCCTCTTTGCTGTGTTAATTGACCTCCCTGCCCTCTTGTTACACTGTGTCCCAGCGGCAGCATTGAGCTGCACCCTCCCTGCCATGCTCCCAGGCTGGGTTAGAGGTTTAAGGGCTCAGGCAGTATTCCTTTGTGGCATTGGCAGGGTCTGGGTTGCTGGATGCTGAAACACTGGGATGAGACAGGCCCTAATTTTTGCTGTCTCCCAAAATTGGTTGATGGGAGCTAAAGTAGGGTTGTATTTTAGCATCTGCCTTGGAGCACAGGCCCTTTTTCTCTTCCTTCCCAGCTCAGAGAAAGACCTGAGCTTAAGTCAGAACTAAAACCAACACAAATGCCTGCCCTGGCAACAGGGTTGGTCCAAGCTAGGGATCTGTGAAGGGCAGCGGCTCCCATGTGGGATCCCCGGCTGCCACCCTGAGGCTGACCTGTCCTGCGGAGGGTGCACAGGCTTGGCAGCCTGACTGAGCAGGGGTCCCGGGCAGGGGAGCAGCTCCACTGTGTGGAGCTGCTTTCAGGCTGGTGCGGTGAGGACAAGGCTGTCCTGAGGTCTGTCATTCGGCAGAGACAAACTCACCAGGGATGCTGGTGGGAGTCCTTGGCGTGTTTGGTCTCGTCGTGCTCTCTGGCGACAGGGCCAAGTCTGGGGTTGACCCTAACTGGTGCTCTCCCACTTGCGCAGGGAAGAGGAGTTGCATCGCTCCAACACTTCCACTCCAGTGAAATTGGACAAGGAGCTGCAGACAGAGAAAGGTAAGCGTAGGTGGGCCCCAGCTCTGCGTCCGGGTTAGATGGGCCACCAGTGCAAGGCAAGCAGTGGGTCCAAAGATAGCTGAGATCTGTAGGTGGGATTGGCTTGAGATGTCGCCTGGAAACTAGGAACATGCTGGTCCCAAGGCAGTGGTGCTTTCGCTGCCCTCTGCAGCTGCCCTAAAGGGATGTCCAGCTCATAAGCAAGGGGTGCTCACAGTGTCAGTGTGCTTGCAGGTGCCTGGGAGCTGGCTTGCAAGGGGGAACACTGGCCTCCAAGCCAAGTCCAGGTGTCAGCCTTGGGGCAAGATCTGCTGTGGTACACAAGTAGAACCCTGATCAGATTCCAGGCTGAGCTTGTTCCAATGTTTCCTCAGCTAAAATGGAGAAGAAATCCTTTGTGCCCATTGCAGATAGGTTGCCACAGCACAGTACTAGATGTGGCTCACACAGTTTGTGTGGTTTGTGGTTCAGGTAGGCAGTGTGCAAGGGCTGTCCATGCAGGTGCGAAGAGGCTTCTGCCTTGTGGAACAGCAGCAGGTTCTTGTGACTCCCCTGGGATGCGTTGTGGCCAGCCGCTCTTCCAAGACATCACAGCCTTGTCCTCGGCTTAAAGCCATGCCCCTGGCTCTGTCCTCTGAGAAGGGTCATCCAGAGAGAAGTCAGAAGGGACAACCCCCTTGGTACAAGCCAAACGCTGCCTCTACCCAGAGCTGGCCCTGACTTGTCTCCTTCTGTAGAGGTGGAAGCGCGGGTGCAGAAGCAGAATTCCTTGAGCCCGCCATCCGCGCTGGGGAGCAGTGGGAAGCGCAAGCGGAAGATCCAGTTGCTGTCGTCTCGCCGGGGGGACCAGCTGGCGCTGGTACGTCGCTGTCTCGCAGCCCCTTTTGCCCTCCTCTGGCGATAGAATGTGCTCACTGCAATTTCTGCAGGGCTGGGGGGAGACTGACCTGCCTGCCCTCAGGAAGGAGGCCCCGTCCTTGGCCGAGTGGGAAGTGACGCTATCCCCAGCCCCAGTGTCTGGTGGGCTGTGCGTGATTGTGCTGCCTGCTGCCGGACCAGGTAATGGCCTGGGGAAGGCCTGCCGTGCCCTCAGCGCCAAGCCGGGGGCCAAAATGAATGGGGATCGGAGCTCCACGGTAGCGTGCTGTGGCAGATCCACCTGCTCCACGGGTTTTGCGATGGCCAGCGTTCACCACACGTTCAGAGAGGCTCTGCCGGCTTCCCTGAGAAGGAGCTAAGCTGCTGCTCTTTCTTGGCAGCCCCCGCCACCTCAGTTGGGCTACTCCATCACATCGGAGGACCTGGATGCGGAGAAGAAGGCAGCGTTGCAGTGGTTCAACAAAGTTTTGGAGGATAAGGCTGGTAAGGGCGGACTGGGAACATGGGGGGAACAGCAAGGAGTGGAAACAGAGGGTCAGGGCTCACAGGGCAGTGTGGTGTATGTGTGGCACAGGCTAGGGAAGCTCCTGGGCCAGTTCTGCGTGGTCCTCAGGTCTGGGGATGCTCTTAGTGCTTTCAGTCTCAGTAGAGCTCGTGCCCCAGTGTCCCCAGGGTGATGGGTGAGGTTTCCCAAGGCCAGAGCTGTGGGACGTTCATGCAGTTTGCCTACCAGCTGGGGAAGCTCTGCTAAGGGGTAGTCCCCTGCAGCAAGTTGCCAATCCTGATTCTTGCTCCTTCCCCATAGATGTGGTCCCCAGCACCACTGCAGAGACTACTACGCCCATGTCCAGGCCGCTGGCATTCACCGTGACCTCTTCGGGGCCTGCAACTGCCTCAACAGCCCCTGCCCCTGCCAGCACCAACTCACTTCTGGACAGTCTGAAGAAGATGCAGAGCAGCCAGGCTGCACCCACACCAGCAGGTGAGGAGGAGGAGATGGAGGAGGAGGGCTGGCAGATCGGGACTTTGGCAGAGCAAGGTAGCAGTGGGAGCTCCACGTTGCCTCTGTGGGAAGCAGGTGGCAAAACTCCCTGTTCAAATGCTGTGCTGGCAGTGGAGCTGGCAGGCAGGCCTTGCAGGGACAGGTTTGGGGGTACTGAACCCATGGTCCTGTTGGGAGCTATGGTAGGTGTGGAGGGCCGAGTCTGTCTGGTACGGGCAGGTGCTTCTCTGGGGGCCTTTGCAGCAGCAGTGTTGGGTGTGTGGCGGGAGGACTGTCTGTCAGCAGGTGACCCCCTGTCCCTAAATAAGCACTCTCCCCTTTTCAGACTCCACTGGAGCCGCAGCAGTGTCCCAGACACCCTCATCAGCTGCACAGCCGCCTGCTCCTGCTGTATCACTGGAGTCGAGTTCTCTGCCTGCCACCTCTGCTGACACCAAACCCATGCCCGCATTGAGCGCGCCTGCCCCTACTGCCCCTGCTGCCTTGGGAGCGCAGGCCCCCGGTGGCCTGGCATCTCCTGCGTTCACGGAGCTAGGCCAGACCCCCAGCAAGCCTCCCTCTTTCCCGAAGCCGAGCATCCTTTTTGGGCTGCTGAACACCCCTCCTGCCAGCCAGCCAGCAATGACAGCTGCCACTGCTGTGCCCACCACGACAGCTGCTGTGCCCACCATGACCCCAGTCTTCAAACCCATCTTTGGTTCTTTGCCGAAAAGTGAGAGCACAGCACCCTGTACTACGGCTGTCGTCTCCACCACAGTCACCGTGACTGCAAGCTCAGGCCCTTCCTCTACATCCTCCACCACCACTGTGTTCAAACCAATCTTTGGCAGCATGACCACAGCTTCATCTCCAGAGAAGACCTCTCCTTTCACCTTCAAACCAACACCACAGCCAGCCTCGGCCGCAGAGCTGCCAGCAGCCTCCACAACTACCCTGGCAGGGTTCACAGGGCTCCCTAACATCATCTTCACTACTGCAGCTACGACTGCCACCACACAGAGTTCCTCCACAGATGCCACCATTAAACCTGTCTTCAGCTTCGGACTTGACCCACCCACCTCCACTGGCCCCACCACCAGCCTGACTGTCACCGCTGCCACGTCCACCAGCACGTCGCAGCCCTTCCTGTTCGGGGGCCCTGCCAGCTCAGCTCCCAGCACAGAAACCAGCTTTGCCACTCCCGGGCCTGTGTTCCAGTTTGGAAAGTCACCTCCAACCGCAGTCACTGCCACCACCAGTGTCCCAGGAGGTCCTGCCTTTGGCCAAGCACCTGCAAACTCAACAGCTCCTACCACCACTGTGGGCTTTAGTGTATTTGGGAGCACCACGCTGACGACTTCTACCCCAGCCACCACAGGTCAAGCGACATTGATGTTTGGCTCCTCTGTTTCAGCTTTTGGCAGTTCCTTCAGCACAAGTGCAAAGCCTCCACCACCGTATCCCAGTGCAGCAAGCCAGCCTGCCTTCAGCGCTGGTGCTGCGGAGAGCCAGCCACCCACCAGCAAGGCTGCTGCTGGCCCTGTCAGCTTTGGCCCCCCATTCAGTTTTGGACCTCCCACGGCCCAGTCCGCTGCTCAGCCGGCGTTTGGTAGCAATGCTCAGCCAGCCTTTGGCACAACAAGTGCCCAGGGCTCCTTCGGCACCAGCAGCACCCAGGCAGCGTTTGGGACCACCACATCAGTCTTCTCATTCGGGACAGCCACCTCCACCACCTCCAGCTTTGGTTCAGCCACCCAGACCACGAGCAGCAGCACCGGCACTGCCGTCTTCGGCACCACCCCTTCTCCTTTTACCTTTGGGGCGACTGCCCAGCCGGGCCCCTCTGCCAGCGCCTTTGGGATCGGCACGCCTGCCCTAAGCAGCGGCTCCCCTGCCGTGCCGTTCAGCTTCGGGGCTGGGCAGAGCGGGGCAGCCCCAGCGGCAACACCGTTCGGCTCCCCCCTGACGCAGAGCGCGCTGGGTGCGCAGAATCAGAGCACGCCCTTCGCCTTCACGGTGCCCAGCACGCCCAACAAGCAACCTTCGTTTGGAGGTGAGTCGGGGCAGCGGGCCGTCCCCGGGGGAGGGTGAAGGGCTGGGCTGGATTTAGGCAGCAGCTTTCCTGCCAGACCTTGCTGAGCTCCCCAGGCTCAGCAGCCGTAGAGGGGCTGGTGCTTGTGCTGTGCAGAGCCTTGCCGTGCGAAGGGAAGGCAGTTCCATCACTCTGGGTCCCCAGCCCTTGGTTGTGGAGGGGAATCTTTAAATTCTGCTCCTTGGCCCTTCTGAATGTAGTAGCTCTGTGCAAGTACTTAGCCCAGCCAGGTGCCCTGCAGAAGCCAAGGTCTTGCAAGTGCGTAAAAGCAATCTGGAGTTTCCTGGCAAGTAGAAACTGCCAGCCAGTGGCTGCGCAGTCGCTTCTTGCTCACGGTGAGGTTTTCCCGTACTGCTCTGCACCCTCACTGGGCCATCTTGCCTCCCACAGAGCTGAAACCCACATGCTGAGCAGCTACTTGATCTAGAAAGACAGAGGCCTTTGTTCCTCCCTGGCCTGCAAATCCTCCTGTGCAGCCCTGCTGGCAGCAAAGCCCAGGGATTGCCATGAGAGCGCAACTTCTTGCATTAGGAGGGCTTCTCGGGTGAAGAGGCTGATCCTGGGGGACTGTGATGCTTCAGCCCCTGGAGGGACATCAGTGCCTCATGCAGGTGCTGCTGGCTCCTGAAGGCCAGAGTCTTCGTCCTTTTTTGACCCTGGCTCACAGTGGTTTGTTGCTTTCCAGGAACTCCTGCACCCACCTTTGGGCAAAGCACTCCTGTCCCAGGAACAGCGGGCAGTGGAAGCAGCAGCCTTTCCTTCAGGACACCCAGCACTCCTGCCTCGGGTTTTGGAGGAGTCAGCACTGCCTTCGGTAAGGAAGGAGTTGGTGCTTCGGCTTTGGGGGGAGCTGATGGGCCACATTGTCCCCTCAGGCTGGGGATGCCGGGAGGGACAGGCCGTGCTCTTGGAGCCAGCTCAGGCGGTGCCTGCTGGGTTCTGGGGGATGCAAAACCTTCCATTCCCCCCAGAACAGGGATTGCACTACCCCCCGTGCTAGCTCTGAGTGAGGCTGCAGAGACCTGAGCAACCTTTCTGCTTCCAGGTTCATCCACTCCCACCTTCTCCATCGGGGCAGGATCCAAGATGGGCGCTCGCCAGCGGCTGCAGGCACGGAGACAGCACACCCGCAAAAAGTAACCTGCAGCAACCTGCCGGGCCCCCGCCGCCGGCCTGCGCGAGGAGCCCCTGCATGCGCGTGGGGGACTCCAGTCTAGAGCGGTCCTGGTGACAGGGCCAGGGCCAGGGCCCCATCTCTGATGCCCACTGGAGACCGTGCTGGGTGGCAGCAGCCAGGGTGGGACAGGATAAACCAAACTTTTCTTACTTGAACAGTTCTTCAGCCAAGGCTGGAAGAACCTCTGTACATATCTGCAGCGTTTTCTCCCTCACTTTATTTTGCCATGTTTCATATGTGTAAATTTTTTCCCATTTGCCTCTTCTAGCTGTTCCCCGAGCCCTCCTCTCCAGCCTTCCCGCCCCCTGACAGTCAGCCCCACGGCACGGCAGCCGGCAGAGCCACACATCCCCACTTGCAGCCCAGCTGGAGATGTGCTGTGTTCCTGCCAGCCGCAGTTCCAGGCTGCTGAGGGGATGCCATCTTCACCAGGTCCCGAAACCTTTCCCCGTTGTTTCATCCCGTGGCCTGGTGAACATGCTCCCTCCGGAGGGCTCTGCTTCACTGCCGTCCCTGCAGAACGCGAGCCGGGGTTAGTGCCAGCCTGGTGTGGGCGTCTCAGTGCCATGGGTGACTTTCTGGAGCTGGGTGGCAACGCCCTGGCTGTGACTTAAATCTCCCATCCCACCTCCAGCTGTAGCCTGGGACCTCGGCTGGAGGTCTGGGCTGTGGGTCCCTCTGCCCCCCTCCCAGCCGCCGAGCAGCCCCTCCGGCCCTTGCTGCTACCCGCTGGGCTGTGGGCTCCCCCCACCCTGCTCGCGTGAAGTCCCCTCTGTTTTGCTTTATTCGTGCTCTCGTTTCGATGCGCTCATTGAATCGAGTTTGGAGGAAGAACTGAACCGTGTGTGTGGCGGCATGTTGGTTATGCCGGATTTGCTGTTTGGAGTTTCTTTTTTTTGGAGGGCACCCGTCCCTTGGAGGACGAGCCCTGGCTAATTGGGTGTTGACAGTAGCATCACTGCGTGGCTGCTCGCGCTGGGGGAGTTGTCCCTTTGTCGTTGTGACTGAAAGGCAGGCAGCCAGGGTCAGGGGGACGGGGGCCTGGACCCCCAGGCATAGGGGCTCCAGCCCTGGCAGTCTCTTCCCCTCCCTTCCCCTCCTGGTGCCCCTTCCCCACCTCGGGGTGCTCTGGAGCTGCTAACAGAGTCCAGAGCGGGTGGGTTCTCCCCACTCCCCAAATTCACATTGTTTTGTTGGGGTTTTTTTTACCTCATCCCCGTCCTTTTGGGTTTTACCAGCTCTTAGGAGCTACGGTGCTGCCTCCCCTGTTCCCAGCCAGCCAGGAGTGGGGCCCGTTCCCCTGCCTGGGTGCTCCCATGGGAAGAGACTACTGGAGCTGGGTTCACCCAAGAGCTGAGCTGTCCCCTACCCCTGCCCTGGGCAAGGGACGGGCACCCCTGCCCACAGGGTCCCCACCACTTCCAGGGGTGCTTTGCTGCCAGGTTTTTTACTCTCTGAGCCGTGTGAGTGTGTGTGTCTGCTGAAGTCTAAATTAAAAAAAAAAAAAAAAGAAAAAAGAAAAAAAAATCACAAACAAATATTTAAACATTTTTTAACAAAATAAAAATTTATTTTTATATTTAAGCTAAATTGCCTTTGAATTCCTTCAAGCTTGGTTCAGTGAGGTTGCCCAACCCCGCAGCGCTGTTGGTAGTGTTTAGCTGTGCTGTCGCAGCCCCGTGAGGAGCCGGCCCGTGCCCTGGCTGTGCCCACAGGGACTAGCTGTGCTGGGGAAAGGCAGCTGTGTCCCGTGGGCTCTGCCACGGTGCGTCCTCCCACCCTCTAACATCTCCTTAATTTTAAAATGTGATGTATGTGGATGTGACTAAACATTTTTTTAAAATTCTTTCTCCGAGGATGAGGAGCAGGAGCTCTTGTGTGTTATGGTGACGAGTGGTTTTCTTGTCTGCCAGGAACAAGGTGTCTCTCCCAGCAGGCAGACGAAGGGCTGGTGACCAGGCTCTGTGCAGCCGAGGGGACACGGCCCCTCAGAGTGGTGGCCGAGGGTGTGCAGGTGGGTGCCCTGCCTGTGCTGGTGGGGGGTTTCTAGCCTTACCCTGCCAGCGTGCCCGAGGGGTGCAGTGGGCTGTTAGATCAGGGCAGGCCTGGGACGTGTCCCTGGCCAGGGCTTGAGGACGTGGCTGAAAAGGGCTTGGTGCATGCAAGGGCTGGCCCCAGTGGTTCCTCCCTGTGCCCTGGGCAGGGTGCTGAGCCCAGAGAGCGCCGGCTCCCCAGCCCTTGCCGGTGGCACAACGCCGGACAGCAGCTCAGGGTGGGCAGCTGGGCTTTGGCCAGGTCAGCCCCAGCAAGATCCATGTGGCAGAGGGAGATGGGGATAAGCAGGGTACAAGATGAGGGCACCCTGGGGAGCACTGGCTGTGAGTGCTGCCCAGCCCTGAGGAGACAGGCTGCATCCCTTCCCTGCCAGGAGAGACCCTTGTGCTTGGCCTGCCGTGCGTATGCAGCCAGAGGGAGGGTGGGTTTTAACTCAGACTCAAGACTTGGATCATTCCTGGTGTGGCTGATGAGGATTTTAGTGTGAATGTGCAATTTTTTTCCTTGCTTCTTATGTCCCTGGTTTAAAATAAAAAGACTGTGTTCACATCCGCCTTGCCCATGTCCGATTCCTGGGCCCAGGGGCCAGGCATTGCTGGTGCAGTACCGGGCACTGCTTTCCAGCACCCTGTGGCTTGTGTGACCTTGCTCCCTGGTCAAAGGCAGGTGCAGGGACAGGATTATTACTACTGTTTCATTTTTTCCCCCACTTTGCCTGTGAGCAGTGGCCATTTCAGGGCAAGACTGAATGCTAAGAGCAAGGAGAGAAAAACTTTAATCTGTTTCTTTCCTACAGTCAAAGGCTTTTCTGAAACCCTGCATCAAGCTGGGGTAAGGATTTTTTCAGGTCAGGGGAAACATGGTAAAATAACACCCTTAACCCAGCTGGAGCACTCCAGCCTTGCAGGCTGTGGAAGTGCAGCTTGGGAATGCTGGTACTGCCCACAGACTTCCCAAGGCTGCCCCAGCCCACGTCTGGCTATAGGGGCAAACCCTTGGCGGGGGGGTGGTGGCCCTGGCTGAGAATTCCCCCCGTAGGGTGGCCCGGGGGAGCAGGGTGTTACAGAATTCCCACCACGGCTGTGGCTGACACAAAGCTTTACTTGTGTTCAGAGGCGCTGCTGCTGTTGAGGCAGCGGAGGAGTGTTCCCTGGGTACAGCTGGGCACTGTGCAGTCCTAAAAACGTTAGTTCACTCCTTCACCTGCTGCTTTTTCCTCTTCCTCTTCTTGGGAGCTGCTCGTGGCTCGGCTCCCTCTCCGTGCTGCGGGTTCTCTTCAGCTGCCACAGGCAGGGAGCTGTGGACAAGAGCAAACAGCCTGGCCGTGCACCCAAGGCCCTGCTCACAGCTGCCTTCCCCTCCCACACCCGCTACAGCCAGGCCCCTCCACCTTCCCTCCTCCCCGGGGTGCCCTGGCAGCCCTGAGCCTGGCCACGGTCTCCCCCACAGGCAGGCAGAGCCCCCAAGGGCCTCCTCTCACCTGGGGGCTGCAGCCCCTTCCCCGTGTCGCTCCAGGACAGCCACAAAGAAGCCCTGGGTGAGCGTGTCCGCAGGAGAGGCACGGAGGCAGCTCTCTGCCCCAGGGAAGGCAGCGAGTCCTCGGCAGGGCCAGGAAGGGAAGGCGTTCACCAGCCTGTGACACGGGACAAGGGTCAGCGCCGAGCCCTGCAGCACCCCGCACTGCGTTTCCCCCCTGTGCCCACCGAGACGGACACCTGAAGGCCGAGCCCTGCTCCTGCAGCACAGCGTGTACCACGTCCTCGTTCTCCTCCTGGTACAGCGAGCACGTGGAGTAGACCAGGCGCTGGAGAGCTGGGAAGCTCAGGGCATGGCTCAGGACCCTGCGCTGGAAGCCGGCCAGTGCCTGCAGCCGCTCAGCACTCGGGGCAGCCTCCTCCCTTGGCACCCGGTTCACCATCCCTGCAGGGAGAGCAGCCGTCGCCCAGGGGCCCACGCGCCCAGAGCCCGGCTCCAGGCAGGGTGCCCTGAGCCCCACGCGCTACCTGAGCCGCTGCAGGATGGGTCGAGGAGGATACAGGTCACCTTGCTGTACTTGGGGTTCCCAGGATCCACGGTCAGGAAGTCCTGCTGGGCCAGCTGGAAGCTGGTGACCCCAGCCCGCGTCAGCATGGTGTTCATGGTGGCCAAGCGCTTGGTGTCCACGTCAAAGGCAAAGATCTGGCTGAAGGCAGAGCCCAGGGCCCGTCAGAGGCGTGAACGTGTGGCAGGCTGCCCCAGCAGCCCCAGGCACCAGCCGTTTGCCAGGCAGGCAGAGCTTGGGAGCTGCTCCCCCAGGCAGGAGTACTGAGCAGGGCTGGCGTTGGGCAGAAAGCGGGGTCAAGGGCTGCGAAGTGATCCCCCTATGTGACTTCACGTCCCCTCAGGCCCTTCCAATGGCCCGGCACTACCCCAGCCCACCCAGGGAGAAGCAGGCATCAGCCTGTGTTAGCGGGGCACGGTGACAAGCTCCAGCCTTCCTGCCACCTTCTTGTGCTCCCTGTGACATCAGCGGGAGGACCAGGGCCACCTGTACCCCTTCCCTCCCTGCCAGCACACCAACCTGCCCTCACCCCTTGTTCTTCAGGATGGCAGCCAGGTGACTGGTCTTGTTCCCAGGGGCAGCACAGGCGTCGATGACATGGGAGCCAGCAGCAGGGCTGAGGAGGAAGGCAGGGAGGCAGCTGGCCTGCAAAGAGGGCAAAGCCCCATGAGAGGTGCAGGCAGCAAGCACCCCTGGCCTCTTCTCAGGGCATGGCTGACACTGCAGGGTCACAGCAGTCACAGTAACACGGGGACAAGTCCACCACCATCCACCACTGGAACCCTCTGCCCAGCCTGCAGCCCTGTGCTGGTCCCCAGCTCCTATAGTGGTGGGTTTTACAGCCCAGCTCACAGCAATTT
Organism: Microhierax caerulescens; assembly: GCA_035590215.1. Taxonomy (NCBI): domain Eukaryota; kingdom Metazoa; phylum Chordata; class Aves; order Falconiformes; family Falconidae; genus Microhierax; species Microhierax caerulescens. Next base: position 100,226,417 of record JAVJGJ010000001.1, read on the forward strand.
ATCCCACACCTACAGGCTACAGTAAAGCAAGCCCAGAGAGGAGCTTCACTGCTGCAGGCTGCGTTCAGTTTCAGCTTAGACTGCAAGCACTGCAGCAAAGCTGGCCAAAGCCCAGCCCTTGGTGTGGAGGAAGAAGCCGACCCTCCACCCATGTCAGTGGTTTTCCTGCCCCTGCAGCCTCCTGCTCTCCAGTTCCCCCACCTTGTCCTGCAGAATTATGTGCCCTGAAGTATACAGCAGGTTGTCATGGAAATCCGTTTGCGGAGGGAAAACCAGCAGCTCCGGGAGATGAAGATCCAACAAGAATTTCTTCCCAGAGAGGGCCCTCAGATCTTCCACACTGCCCACGAGGCACAGGGAGGATGAACACGCAGTTCTGCTTCACTGTGCCCACACCAGAGCCCAGGCTGAGACCTGCCCCTTCACCTCATGCCTGCTCTCCACTTCAGTACCGGGCAGCACTCAGAGAGACAGAAAGTAACAGTGGGGAGTGATGGAGGCCCCAAGCCAGAAACCTTAAGCACCAACATCAACAACCCTTCAACCCACACGCCCCCGTCCCCAGCCCTCGCTGCTCGCTGACATCCCAGATAAGGTGGGACAGCAGAAAGAAACGCTTACCTGGCCGCCTGGCCCAGGTAGGAGTAGCCGTGGCGCTTGAAGAAGTCAATCACATCATCCACACAAGTCTTCAGGGTGTTGACTCGGACATAACGCGGTACCTGGGAGGCTGGGGGGGCCGGGCAGGTCAGACACAGCCCACCCACCACCGCCACCGGCACAGGGAGACCACCCGGCGCCGAGGCCCACTCACCTCCGGGGCTCGCTGCGGCCGCCGGGGCCAGGAGGTCCTCGCTGCGGCTCACCTTCTGCTGCACCTTCAGGCGGGCCAGCTCGGCCTCCAGCCGGGCCCGGTGCCGCCGGGCCAGCGCCTTCCAGCGGCCCCCGCACTTCAGGCCCTTACCGAAGAGCAGGTCGTACACCAGCACCTGCGGGATGTGGGTGAGCCCGGCCCCGCCGCCGCGGGCCCCCCCGCCGGCCCCCCGGCCCCCCTTACCTTGGCCAGCTGCGGGGGCAGCTTCTTCTCGGCCTGCAGCAGCGCGGCGCCGGCCAGCAGCTTCTCCAGCACCGGGGAGTAGCGGAGGGTCTCGGACACCAGGGCGTACAGCTGCCGGACGCGCTGTGGGGGGGTCAGGGGCTGTCCGGGGACAGGGACCGACCCCCGACCCGCCGCTGGGGCCTGCCCCCCTCGGCCTGCCCCCCCCCGGCCTCCCCGCCTCGGGCCTGCCCCTCTCGGGCCTCCCTCCCGCCGGCCACCCCGGCCCCGTGCCCCCGCGCACCGGGAAACCGCTGTTGTACACCAGGGCCTTGA
>JAVJGJ010000001.1:100238343-100262853 GCA_035590215.1 Microhierax caerulescens
ACAACTTCCATTTATTTTTAGCTGTACAAGAAACCTTACGGTTTCACTAGAGGGCACCAGCTTCCAGGAATTTCTCTGAAAGAACAGTAAAAATCCTGTTCAGGCTGCAGTGTCCAAGTGCCCCCCCACCCCCCACCCTTTGTCTCTGCTTCTTGGCTGCTCTCCCAAGTGCTCCTTCACTGTTCGCTTTCCTCCTTGGTGAGTTACGGTGTTATTGTTAATCCCCCCTTTTCATGTAAAGGGCTTTGGGCTGTGGTTGTGGGTCAGCGAGTGGGGAACAGGCAGCAGCAGTGGTGGGGGAGGCCCTCCTTATTCCCTCCTGCTTCTGCACAGGCTGTTCTTTCCACACGTAGCCCTGTGAGCAAACCACACTTGTTGCAAGAGAGCTTACTCCCCTTCTTGCCACTTGCCTGCCCCTTCTGGGTAACTGACTTCACTCTGTGAGCTGGTTAAAACTTGCAAACCCAAGAGAAAACCCATTCCTTGATTTTTATCTTTTTTATTATTATTGTTGGGTTTTTTATTTTGCTGGTTGGTGTCTCATGGGTATCAGGCTGGTGCCAGAGCTGCCCTGAGGCAGCCACCCTGGTTAATGCCAAAAGCTGTTAGAGCAATGGAGCTTTTATAGAGCTTCACCTTTTGTGTCTGCGGTAGTGTTTGTGTTAACTCTGCTCTGTGCTAAGCAGGTGAGAGAGTTGGGCAGGATTTAACAACACATTCCTGATTTTTTTCAAGTCCTTGTGGTCCCAGTGAGCTTTCTGACCTAGTTGGTAGCACTCTTCACCAGGAGTTACCAGCACAAGAACAGTGACATGTTTCAGCCTGGCCAAGGGAAATGCCACGTGGTGGTGGCCTGGGTGGACACTGCAGGGGCCTTGGCAATGGCCTGGCTCCTTCCCTGTGAATAGAAGGGGACTCTGCAGGACTGTCCTCTCTGAGTTCTCTGCTTGTTTTCTTTTGTTTGAGCTGAAATTCAGGTGTTTCTTTATACAGGAGCAGCAGGATACGTTTCCACTACAAAAGGTGTTGAAAGTGGCAGACACGGAGAGAGAATTTGGCAACTACCTCTACCGTAAGAAGCACTTCGAGGGTGCCAAAGACAGATACAAAAGGGTACGACACCAGAAAAAAATGCACTTTTCATTGTGAAAAACTGGAAGTAGTGGTTATTAAGTGCTAGCTCACCGTAACAAGTAAACTTAGAGATCAAATAACTTCATCACATTGTCCAGGCATAGTTTGTTATTTATGAACAGATCTTGGACACCTGCTTTTGTGTGAGCAGCAGCGGTAAATGAAGGAGAAGGGTTGGCAGAAATAGGCAGAACCCTGTTCCTTCAGGCTTGCTCCCTGTGGGCTCTATCTGAGATGGAAGGGTACATCTCAGCAGCTGTGTAAGCCCTGAGCAGTTTGTGTGGCTGACTGCTAAACTGGAGCCTTTCAGGTCAGCTTTTGCTGTAATGCAGCATAGCCTTGTATTGCAGTAGTGTGCTGATTAGTGCTTTGAGAAGGAATCTGTAATCCCTTTGGGCTGGAAACAGGTATCACTGGCACACTGGGCACTCTTAAGTTTATTTTTAGCCTTCCAGTTGGGAATCTCAGAATAGCTGAGGTTGGTAGGAACCTCTGAAGGTTGTCCAGTCCAGCCCCCTGCAGAAGGAAGGTCAGCCACAGGGGGACGTTGCCCAGGACTCTGTCCATTCAGGTTTTGAACATCTCCAAGGATAGAGACTCCACAGTCTCTCCAGGCAGAGAAATACTCAATTTTTTCCCAAACTGGAATGCATCCGCCTGTGTTTTGGGGTTAGTGAGGTTTTGTGAGATTTTTTTTTTTTCTCTCCCCATTTGGAGTTGCTTTTTCTTAATGTTTTTGTAACAAAAATAATTTGCCTTTCTCCCTGTAAGATTTCTCTTCCTTAAAATCTGAGTCCTGGGTGTAGGGGTTTTTTTCCCAGTTGCTTTCAAGTTTCTTGGTACGTTCCTAAACCTGTAGTCTTATGGCTGAGCTGGCTACTCATGCTGGTAATCCCATGCAGTATATTTAGAATTTTGATTATTATTTTTAACTGACCTAGGTGAACAGAAGCACGGGTGTAGCTGTCTGATGAGATGGATTTCTCATTTGCTAAAAGATCTGTTTCGCACTAGTTCTTTTTCCCTGTCTGCTCAGGCATTCTCCATCCTTGGTCGCAGCCCTTCCAGTGAGGCAGAGCACTGCCAGATCAATGCTTCCAAGTTGCTGGTGCTCTTGAACCTCTCACTTACTTACCTGAAACTAGAACGTCCTGCCCAAGCTTTGGCATATGGGGAAAAGGCCTTGGAAATTGACCGAAGAAACGCCAAAGCGCTGTTCAGGTGTGGCCAGGTGGGCAAAAATTAATTCCTTTAGTAGTCACATCAAGGAATACCCCAGCCTGACTGACTGTGGAGGGAACCTTGAGTGAACTGAGGAGAACCACTGAAGTCTGGGCCAGGCCTCCTAGACTGCTGTGGCAGTCGAGGTAGTTCATCTGCATCTGACCTTTTGGAAAATCTGTCTCTCTCTAAATCTGTCACAGTTTTTTTTCATGCGAGATTCCTGAGCTACCTGGATCTGTCTCAGAAATGTTTGTAGTTGCACATGTTTGAGTCCTGAAGAATGACAGTGAGTCTATATTTATGTTGCAACACATCTGTCTTCTTTCATCGGCAGGCTTGTCTCTGCATGACAGAATACGAAAAAGCCCGGGATTTCCTGGTCAGAGCTCAGCGTATACAGCCATTTAACCACGACATTAACAATGAGTTGAAAAAGTTGGCAAGGTGAGAGAACTCCTTTCTATCCCTGTGGAAGAGAGAGTGCTTAGACAGGCTGGAACACCCACTCAAAAAATATTTAAAAAGTGTTTTTTGTTGTTTGGTTTTTTTTTTTTAAAAAAAAAAACCAAAACAAAATACAAAACTAATTGGGTTAGTAAGTGACTTGGGAAAATGAAGACGGTTCCTCTTGGTGCTGACTCAAACACTTTGCAGACACAGCAGTTACAAGTGATTGGTGAGAAGCTGAGAGCACCCACTGTACAGTTTCTCTGGGGGGACATGTGTGTTACACCCCTTGTGAGTAGGTAGGTCAGGACAGGGAGATAGGCGCTGCTGAAATGCCTTAAAACCAGTGAAATGCAGTAGGCTAGCACTCAAGTTGATGATGTTCTGGATTAATAAGTATGATTTTCATTCCTTTTAAGATGCATGGGTTAATTGCAGCAGCTCTTCTGCACTGCAAGTGCTTCAGTGTACAATGTTACAAATACTAATGTTCATTAAAAGTGAATTTCTTGCTGTCTTGGAAGTAGTAAGTGAGCAATCCTGAAGGCAAACTTTCTCTTTGCCTGCAGGCTGCATACAGCACAATCCTGCCAGCTTTAGTCATGCCCTAGCCACACCAAAACATGACTAACGCTGTCTCTGCTCTCATTCTGGTCTTCACTTTGAAACTGGCAAAAGCACCAGCTGGTTCCCAAAAGTGTGCGCTGTACTTCTGGCACTGTTCACACACACAGAAGGCGATGCAGTCCCCAGCTTCAGAGATCACAAAGCAGCCCTTGAATATGAACCCTCTTCTTTTGTGTGTTGCTGCCAGGCATTTGCAAAAAGCTTTGTAGGCAGCAGTAACACCACTTATTAGAGTAGTTGGTGCAGCTGGAAAAGCCAGTTTCATGGACTGAGTGCCTTCACCAGGTGGTGTTTTGGTAGAGGGCTGTCCTTTCCCATCGGTGCCCTACATATCCACGTCATCTTTAAGTCTGTGATAACACCAAGTCTTCCAACTTGCTGGTTTTTCTGAAGTACAAAGAACCTGAAGGCACTATTAGCTGCTGGTCTGGAAAGCTGAAGTAAACCGCTTCTATTCATCTTGATCTGCCTCTGGGTACATAGCTACCAAATTGCTAGGTGAGCGCAAGCAGTTATCAAATAGGTCTGGGTGGCTGGTTAGCTACTCTTGGAGGCTTGGTATGTGGGTACTATCAAAGCCCAGTAGTACAGTGCTAGAAATCCCGATTCTAAGAAGCTTCATGTGTTCCCTTAGACTTGTTTGAAATATGTTGGCAGGTGAAAGAGAAATCTTCCTAATAATGTTGAGGTTGTGCTGCCAGGAAGCAACAAGGCATCCTGCCTTCGGGAAAGCGGTGGGCAGGCTTGTTGGCTCTGACTCTGGAGATAGCAGTGCGTACAGCTAACGTGTGTCAGTAAGCTGACTGTGTATTAAACCACTGTTGTCTTGGGGTTTTCTGCTTCAGTGCCAGTTAAAATTGGTGTATTTTTTGTTTTTACTGACAAAGAGTGGAATTAGAATAAAATAGATGAAGACAATGTTAGCAGGTGTTGTTAATTATGCTATACCTCAGTCTAGATCCTGTAATGTTGCCGAATTTCTTTGCCTGAGAAAACTCATAATGTGATCTGGCAGATGCTTCAGAAAAAGAATATGAATCAAAATCGTGTTCTCGGAGGCTTTTCACTTCCTTACTGAGCACGTTTATACTTTGCAAAAAGGAACGTGTGTTAATCAACAGCTACCTTTTGCTGTCTAAAAACTTAAAAAAGCATCTGTTTAACAGCTGAACCAGGTTCTTGGCAGAATTCACTGAATTGGAGAAAAAAACGGGCAGAATCCAGGGTGACGGTTTTGTGGAACGAACGTCTGGTACCAGCTGTAGTGGTCTTTGTGCAAATTCTGCTGCTGGATTTGGCAGTTCTGTTGGAAGGCTTGAACTGCATCAAATCCAGAGCAAAATGGGATTGTTCTGATATCTGGGATGGATCTGTGCCTCCAAGTGAGTGGCTCTTGGATTTCTTCCTATGGGAGGCATGACAGCATGCCATCCACAATCTGGGTGGGCATCCCTGATCTAGTCAGTGTAGACCGTTGCAGCAACATCTGTCTGAGACTTAACAGAAGAGACCTGCTGTGCTGGGATTTCATTGAACCTAACGCTTTGAGGTTCTGGACACAGGGGTGCTATCGTAGGGGCTGAGACGGCGTTAGCCATCATCACGCTTGTGCTGTTTCTGGTGTGTTGCGCAGAAACCTTGGGTTTGACCTTATATGGTAGCAGATGCAGGAAAGCTGGCAATTGATCCCTGGGATAGTGCCCAAACTGAGTCACCCTCCGGATCAGGGATTCCTCACCAGTGAGACCTCTGTGCCGGTGAGGTGAGAACACAGGGTACGGAGGATGCTGTGCTTGCAGAAGCAGCCATTAAAATGGAACAGTCTGGGAAGCTTTTGCCATGCTAAAGGCAGGGAATGCGACGCTGGCTGGGAAGTGAGAATGGAGGAGGAAATATCTGCCCCATCATCCACTTAGTCCGGACATAAATCCTGGCTGCCTTCCACCCATCCTCTGCCCAGATTCAGTGTCAATGGAAGATATCCTGGAGTAGGGCACTTGGATGATGTCTCCTGCTGGGTGCTGAAGGAGCTCACAGAAGGAGCGGCACAAACGAGGAGACATGAAACTAGGCCACAGGATACAGGTGGGGGTTCCTCTGCATTGTCACACTCTTGCAAAACTGGTGTAGAAAGTATCTGGCTACCAAAAGTTAAATGATCTACTTAACTAATAGTAACCAGCAAAGCAGAGACCCAAGGTGTGGAGGTGAGGCACAGTGTTTCCAGCTCTCCTTCCCTGACGTGGTAGAGAGAAGGGCTTGGAGGAGCTGCGTCTTTGCTACCAGAACACTCTTACTTTGGGCTAATTTGTTTGTATAGAAAAAAATAATACATGTTTTCTGGTTGTGGCATGGACGGTTGGTTGGGCAGTCTGCAGCCTGTGATGCCATGTTGTGCTCTACTTTGCAGATGCTACAAGGACTACGTGGAAAAGGAGAAACAAATGTGCTGCCGAATGTTCGCTCCTCAGCTCTTCTAGCGGACTGGAAATAAAGGTAATCAAGTTGTGAAAAAGGCTGAGGTTTCACAAAACCTCTTGTCTTGTCTGAACTGTTTTCAGGTGGGGAGCCTGCTTCTCTTGTGCATGAGAGGATTTTGGAGGCAAAATGTAAGATAATGGGAGTGTGGAGGAGAAGGGGCAGGATGGTGGGGTGAAATGCTGCTACATTGTCAGCTTGGGGAATCCTTCCTGCAAGGCAGGCTGGTGTGGGACACGAACCTGAAACTAGAAGCACTTTGAGTAAGTTTGGTTTTGTTGTTTCCTGTGCTGCTCGTCCCAGCTATTCCTTGTCAGAACCAGGGGGAGAAATAGCTGTGTAGTCTTGTTCCTCTGCCAATTAAAAGAAACAACAAAAAAGAATTGTTCCTGTCAAACTTTAAGAATTGGATTTCCTCCTGCCCTCCAGTGCTCCTGTCTGGAGCTGTTGGAATGCCTCGCTTCAGAAAAATCTAAATATTTTATTTCTGTTTTTTTTTAAAATATTAAAAAACCTGTTTGTATAGAAAATTTCAAGTAGATGTTTTGGACTCTTTAAAGCCTTAAATCTTCTAGCAAAATTGATGGGTTTATAAATGCACAAAGGCTCTTTGATCATTTCTTTTTTTGTCAAAACCTTGGGGGCGGGGGGCGGGGAGTGTAAGGGGGAGTGGAAATCTTCACTGGTCTCTTGCCTCAGGGTAAACCCTGGGGAAAGAGTTGCAGAAATGACAGCAGCCTTCTGTCAGAAAGCATCACCAGCTCAGGGCCATCAGTGTGCTGCCGTTCTCTCTCATGCAACCTCTTCTGCTTGTAGAAAATGCAGATTGGCAGCCTTTCCATCAGCAGTGTGAGTGCAGGGTGCAGGTCTGGTATTTTAAGGTTGGCTCTTTTTTGTCTGAGCTTGTTAGGAAGCTAAGGTGGTATTTGAAGAAGAGGTTTGACTGAATGGCTGCTTCCTAAAGCAACACAATCCTTTTCTGGCTGGCCATGCTCCCGGCTGTAGCCTTCACCCCTCTCTGAGGTCTGAGCTGGGCGTGTTGTCAAACTGCCTCAAAGTTTAATTCTTCTGCCCTGGGTTCAGGCTGAGACTGATCACACCTGTTAGCAGGTACCTACCCCCAGGCCAGTAGCTGTGGAAGGGGATTAAGACGGACAAGTGCGTGCAGGAAATCTGTGACCCTGGACTTGGCAAGGAGGCTGTGATTCTCCACTTGTTGAATTTCAGAGACCTGCAGATTGGAAGCCTGTAGGACTTGGGTCTCATGCCTGATGGCAGCACATAGCGGTGCCTGACCTGGGCAGCTTCTTGTGTTGGTCTGTGCAGCCCTGCTTTGTGGTGGGAACTCTGAATGAATGCGGTGGGTCACCAGACCGCTGCTCCCCTGGTAGGGTTATGCAGCCTCTTGTTTCCAAAAAGCAACTTGCAAAGATGCTGATTTCCATGCAGTTGGTGTAATGGCACATAGCTATGTCAGTAAAACAGTGTCTTCGGTTAGTGGAGGCTGAAAAGTGCAAAGGGGAAGGGAAAAAGAAATCTCTGCTGGAGGCAAGCTTAAAGATGGAGCTGAACTGTCAGCCAAAGTTTCTCCACTGATTCCTACTGATGCACGTGCAGTGCTTTCCTGGAGTTCTCCTGCCTTACACAGCTGATTAACAGCTGTCACTCAAAAAGATTTCTAACCTTCTTTGAAGTTGATTTTAGTTACAGTATTAAAAATAAACTAAGTCTTCCAGACAAACATAAATCACCAAGACCTACACAAGAATCTGCTGTTAATTCACGGCGTGAAAAATCCCTTGCTGGAGGAGGCTCTTGCAGGGCAGGGCCTTGTGCTAGCTGGAGGTTGGTTTGCTGCTGCATTGTGCTTAAACTTCATTACATATTCAGAGAGGAGCAAAGCAGTTCCAGCTGGAGCTCCTACTCTCTATCAGAGGCACTGCTAATTAGTCAGACTTGAGGCAGAACATTCTTTGGTGTTTTCTGACAGCTTTGCACAAGTTCAGTTGAGGGCACAAACTGTGCTCGGTCAGTCTGGCAGGCCTGCTTCATCCTTTCTGGCTCCGGCATCGAGTGAGTAGGTGGCCTGTGAGTGCTGCCTGTAGCTCATGTTTAATGATCCAGTGGAATCACAACAGTTACAGAAGACTTTCCTATATACTAGCTGGCAGGTGCTTGTTAGGCACTGACCTGACCTGTTGTCCAGTTTACGAGCTAAATGACTTGGAACTGTAGTTGTGGCATTTTCTCCCTCCTGAAACGCTGCTGCATCCATCCCCCTGCTTCAGAGCTTCCCAGGTGGGTTTGCTGTACCTTTGAGTTCTGCAGCAGCTGCTTTGTTACAGGGTGAAATGCTTCATTTCTCTGTACTTCCATAGGCCAGGGCTATGTTCTGTGTTTTGTGTAATGACACTCAAACCCAGACTCACTTGAGTATCTCCATTCTGCTTGCTGTTTCTGAATCTCTCTCACTGTAGAGTCCAGTCCCTCTAATTGCCACAAGGGTTGTCTTGCTCAGAACACACTTTCTTCCTTTTTAATGGAGTTTCAGGTCAGAATAAATCTTCTCTTTGGTGAAATGCAAGGCCACTTGTGATGCTTCCTGGAGGTATTCAGAAATACTCAAGAGGGACAAACAGAAGCACAAAAACTTTCTTAAATCCATCCTGCTGCAGCTCTTTGCAAATGCAGTGGCTTGTGTCTCATGCTTGCCCCTATTTGGATTTGGGTTATTTGCCTGCTTCTGTATGCTCTGTGTGGTGTGGACGTGTTGAGCCAGGTTACCTGGGATGTATGTAGCTGAAAGTCCTCCTCATTGTCCCCTAAATTTCAGGATGGATGGGCTGAGGACCACTAGCTTATTGGAGCTTTTTGCTCTTTCTTGCTTGAAAGACCTGGCAGATTAAAAAAAAAACAACAACCAGCAATGCCCAGAAAAACCCAAAAAGGGGAATTTCTTATCGTTGTATTGCTGCGGTCCTTCATGAAAAAGATCTTAATCATGAGGAGCGGGGACAAGTTCCCTAGAAATGTCTGGATTCTAGTAGAGGGTCCTTGGTAATAGTTTCGTCCCAGAAAGACGTCTCAGAGGGTTTTTTTATTTTTTTTTTTATTATAGATGGGCCAATGTTGAAAGCTTGGCTCTAATGTGTGTCTCAGCTCAATACACAGGAGAAGTGGTCTTATAGTTGAGAGCACACAGAGAAGTGTTCCAGTGAAAACAAACAATGCTGAAATTATGGCAGGAAACTATGACTCTGAGGTCAAACTTGAGATTGCTACGAATAGCAGGGTCTAGCAATTCTGAAGCCATTAATTGGTGAGAATTGGCTGTAGAGCTGGGGCTGTGTCACCAGGTAGAAGTGATTATAACTGGGCTTAAAATCAGCAGCAGTTGCCAGTTAAACTGACCTAATAAGCTGAAAGAGACTTGCAAATAAACTGAGAAGTATGTGCACAAAACAGTCAAAACTCCTGCCTTGGGAAGGCTCCAGATTTTGTGTAAACAGCAACTTGTTCCTTCCCCTCCTGCTCTCCCTTATTACTGAGCAGATCTAAAATGTGCCTCCTGCTGATACTATCCCTACCCACTGCGTAAAGCTGAGCAACAGAGAACCGGCAATTTCACTTCTCCTTTAGAATATGCAAATTATTGTACCTCTGAGATGTCCTGTACTGCAAAGGAAATTGTTAAATGCTTTATGCTGAGCACTGCTGGAGCGAGTGGGAAGGCTTGAAGGATGAGTTAATTAAGAATTCTCCTTGCTAAGCAAAGGAAGGAGAAAAGCTTTAATAAGGTGGTTGGGTGGGTTGTTTTTTTTTGTTTTCCCTCCAGCTCTCTCCTCTTCAAGCACCTTTCTTTTTTTCAGAGGAGTTCTGCAGTTCCTGCCTGCAGTAGTACCTGCAATACCTCTCTAGAAGATTTGTGGGCTCTTGTCTCTTCTAGGAACTGTCAGTGCAGAAATGACTGTGCGACCTGTGCTTAGGGGTGCCGTGCCATGCGTGCTTCCTGGTCAGGTGTACTGGACATGGCTCCCTGGTTTGAATGCACTAGGAGTGGCTTTGCTTAGACCGGGAGGTCTGGCCTGGGATTAGAAGTGCAAAGATGGTGTGAAATGAAAAGGAGGGAGACCCATGCAGTATCGCAGTGCCCCTCCGTGCCCATCCTCTGAGGCACTGGTGAAGTGATGGTTCTCCAGCCTCATCAGAGCACTGCCCTGTGGCCCAGCCCAGGGCCATCCTCTCTGAGATGCAATAAGTGCCTAAAGCCTGGGGTTCCCCTTTTGTGCTCAAGCACGAAGCTCCCCACCGAGGTAGGAGTGGGTTCCTGGCTGTGTTTCTCAAGCTCCTGTCTACCTGCCTGAGGCCACTCAGCACGTTTGCCCTGGGAAGGACAGGATGAGCCCCTAGTGAATAGCCCTGTGTGGGCTTTTATTTCTCAGAGCTTTTGCCAGCAGCTGGAAGATAAAATACGCTGCTGTTAGAAATCAGTAGAGAGTGAAAAAGATGCTGGGCTCTTTTCATTCCCGTGATAGTACTTGGTTTATCATGCAGGTAGAGTTTAAAGAGACTGGTCTATGTGCAAGATGCGAATTTCTTTATGAAGAGCGTTTCAGTTTTGCAGAGCATTCAGAGTTACTGGCCTTCACTTCAGCAGCAAGGAGACACACAGTTATTTTAAGGTTTTCTCTGAAGTATCACTTTTTAAGTCTTCTTGCTCCACCCCTGGTGTGTCTGTTGTGATAAGCTATATGAAGTGTAAGTAAAAATGTTTTGTTACCTTGATGTAAAAAGGCAAGTTGGATAAACCTGCACCCAAGTAGGTAGTGACCAAACTGATTTGTGGATGGGAGCCTGTTGCAGGTGACTGTCACCGATGTGCCTGTCACTGATATGCCTAGGATAAGGTTACAGCTTAGTTGTGCTGGTAGCTGAGGCACACAAGTCCCCAGTGCTGCTCCTGGTCCTTGTGGCATTACAGACAGTGGTAAGAAGCTCTCCCTGGCCTCTTGCCAACCCAGGCAGAACTGGCATGCCTGGCCACCAGTCCTGCTGATCTGGGGTGCTCCAGGCTTTCTCTCTGAGCTAGCAGAAAAAATGTGCTTATCCTATCTTTCTCTTAGTCTTAAATCTTGAGATTTTAAAAGAGAATGCTTTACACAGCGTACAAAGGGCCCTTTTCCATTTTTGCTGTTGTATACTTGTTGTTCTAGTTGGGTTCCTCGAAGGAATGTTGACAATTCAGAACTGTAACCGTACCTATGTGAAGAATCATGCATCCTCTTGGGCTTGGAGGACACTGCTACCTCTAAAGAGCAAAGGATGCTTTTCGCTGCTTGCTTATTTCAGTGACGTCTCGTCCTGAGCTGACATGCTCAATGCTGTAAATCGCTGTGTGTGGATGTGGGCCAGGTGTGGCCTGGCTGGTGTACCCACATGTCCTGCCGACACCGGGGTCAGTGTTGCTGAATGTGGGTGTCCCTGTGTCTCACTGCTTCAGCATGGCGCTGTGCTGAGGGCTCTGCTACTGGGATGAGGCGTCGGAGCCTGTAGCAGCATTCACAGCAGAGGGGAGCCGGAGCACAGCAGAAGGTAACTTCAAGACAGTTGGGAAGAAAAAAACAAACAAGATGATGGTGGTGCGAACCATGCCCTGATGGCTGATACTTTATTTTTTTTGGAGGGGGGGATGGGTGGCGTGGGCACAGGGGAGTGGGCTTCCATGTTGGTGGGTTGGTTTTTTTTTTCTTTGTTATTCCACAGTCTCCGCTTTGTTCAAATGAAATGGCAAACTTTTAATGACCTGATACCCTAGGCTTCAGGCGAGATGCTGTCCTGATTACGAGAGGGTACTGATCAAGGTCTTGAGACCTGCCAGCTTTTTGCTCCAGCAGAGTGAGAGGTGAAACACTGACAAACTTTGGGAGAGTTTTAAATGCTCTTAACTGGGCATTGTAGTAGCTGTGATGATACAGGCAGCTGAGCTTAACAAAATAAGTGCTAAGTGGCCTTAAAAGTGTTCGTTGTGGTTTTGGGAAATACTCTTGTGCTTGTGAGCTGCCGAGCATCATTCACCAAGTGCAGCCCGCTAATGCAGAGTCCTTTCCATCGGCAGTGACACAGAGCAGCTGACAGGGGATAGAGGGCTGCATCACTGCTTGAACAGCGCCAGGGCATTGATTGCTGTGTCTACAGGTTGGCAACAGCACTTTGCAAAAAGACAACATGTATGGTTGTTAGGAGCAAGAGGCAGGAGGTACTAATGAGGGCTTCAGATTTGGGGAACGTTGCTTTCAGAAGGCCTTTTGCTTAGGATGCAGGGAGTGCCTTGACACTGCTGTGAGCTGGTTTGCAGAACTGCAGAGTTATTTCCAGTAAGGGCAGACATGACCTTCATGTGTGTCCCCCACTACCCACCCTACTTTGAGGGACCTGTTGATTTGACGGAATGCTGAGCATTATGGACATGAAAGTTATCTGAGCTCTTGAAGGACTGGGAGCTGCGCTAAGGATCAGTTTCAGCCCAGACTTGCTGGATGAAGTCCTTTGAGTCAGAAGTGTGTGTTGAAGAGTTCATCCCTTCTTTCACCTTCCCATAATTGTCCCTCTTGTGAGACCTCTTGCTTTCTGGACAAACTGTTTTGTTGTTCTGTCTGGGTACTGTTTTAAGGCACTTTTTTTAGAAATGCTTGGGAAAGAGCTCTGCTTTCTGGTTTTCCTTTTTGCTTTAGGTATCCTTGCCCTATCATAGATCTGAGCAGACTTGACAGATCCTTCTTCCATCACCTCAGGTTCAGGATGGTAGTGCATGTCATCAGCATTCAGGGTCTTTGGTGTTGAGACTTGTTAAAGATCTCTGGAGAATTCATCCTGCCACTGAGCTGTCTAGCGTACAAGCAGTGCTTGAAACTCACTGTGGATCCTTTGCAGAGCTGAGGATCATGACAAATTGACTTGCAAAAAAAAAAAAAAATCCTGAAAAAACCCTGCATAAGTACAGATCTTCAGATGGCAATGGAAGTTGCTATAGCGTGGTTATATAGATGAGGGGTAGCACATCTGCTTATTGCACCTTCATCTGGGAATCTGGGCGTTTGGTGCACCTGTGATGGGGTAGTTGGAGCCTGCTCAGCCCCTCAGACATGGGGAGTCTTGTGACTGTCTGTGTGCTTATGTGCTGCCACAGCCTGAAGATAGGCTTCACAGCCATCCTGGCCATAAAAGTGAGTCCACTTGAAGCACAAACTGCTGAACATCCCCAGACAATGTGCTGGAGAGAGAACGAGGGTATGGCTGACTGCAGACACCTCCGTAGGTAGCAGATAAGTAGTACCCTAATTAGGTAATTTTCTGAAGGCATGGTGCACGCTCAGAGAAAGGCTCCCTGGGATGGTGATGTGTTATGTTCCCTCTAATAATTGTCCAGATAAAACCATGACAGCCTGGCGTTGTAAATAGCTGATTCTTCTCCTTGTATGAGGGTGGATTGCCCAGTACATCTTGTTATCAGCTAGCTGATAGCACCCTAGCTGTCACTGGACTTTCCTAGTGCTGTTCAGGAGAGCTGCAGCCTGTCGGTAAGCTCTCAGGAGGTCCACGTGGTGTGTTTCAGAAGGAGCTTGTTCACTTCCTGGTAATGGTTTTTCTCCAGGCTGACATTCCAGAGTGGTTCTTCCTTTTGAACTTGACAGAGTTTGAGTGAAGAGCACTTCTTGGGCAATCACCCTTCAAGGTTTTAGCTCCTTTGCTGATCTGTGCTCCAAATGTGTGCACATAACATCTACTTTTCCAGCACGTTCATGAGGAGCCATGGTGTAAAATGTGCAGTGTCCTTCTGACTACCAAATCAAAACTTCCCTTCCTTTCTTCTCCATGGTCAGTGAGAATCCTATCAGAAGTGTTGAAAAGAAGGCATTCTGCCTCCCGTAACAGACATGTGGAGGCTGTGTTTTCACTGAATGTCCTTCAAAGGCACTTCTCTGAGGTGTAAAAGCCAGGCCAGCCTTCCAGGCTGCCCTCCGTGAAGCTGGTGACTTGATGAACTCTGCTTTCTTGAGGACTGCTCCTCTTGCTGAGGGTTATCTGGGTGCTGCCACTTCAAAGCATGGGTGTAATGAGGGCAGACCTTGCAGGAGCTACGCTTCAAGTACGCACTTCTTGCTTTCCAGTTTCCTTGTGCTTTGGCAAAAATTTTATCTGCTGTGTTTGGTGCCTATATGGGACTTCCCTGAACCCCTGCGAGGGATGGAGGCAGGAAAGGGGGAGCTGGGGAAAAGGCAGCAACAGTTCTTTATGCAAGAAAGAAGCTTAAACAAATTTTAAAGCCTTAGTTAAACATTAACTGTTAATTGTGGCTTTAATGCAGAGTAAAGGTGACTGTGATTATAAATGACCTGTGACCTGGCACGTTGCATACTGTAAATTGATGATCGACTGCGTTGTCTTTCTGAAGCATGAATTAGAATAGCTGGTACCAACAGACTTCTGTCTGAACTTCAAAGCGAGCGTGTGCCTTGCTGGTTTTTGTGGCTGAGTAGCTGCCAACCTGCTGTTAAGTGAAGGAAGCAAATACTGGAGCAAGTTCTGGTTGGAGCGCGCTGTTCTCCTACGTGCAGGAGCAGCAAACGCTTTGAATGCAATCCAACTCTGCGTCTTCAGGGCTGTGTGTTCCCCCCCACACTTCTCTTTTGATTGTGTAGCCATTAGGTGGAAATGAAAGAGATGAACTGATCAAACACGCCTTGAAATGGCTTTAGGGTTTCAGTTTGAATATTTTTTTAATTAGCTCCGTGTAAAGACTTTATTACTTCAAATAGCAGCCATGAAACTAGAAGACTCACAGTTTGATCCTTTGTTTTTATGGTGCACAAGAAGTCTCCGTAGCTCTAGGTTTCATGCTCAGCTAGACACCCCAAACCACAACTAACAGCCAGTGGAGACATCTTGTGATTATCTTTTAAGTATGCCTATTGGGGACACGTGAAAGGAAGTGCTGTGTGAGGATAATATTAGACTGGCAAGTGGCAGAGTGGAAGTCGGTTGCATTTTAGCAGGAGCAAAGATGCTTTTCTCTAGTAACGTGTAGAACACTGTAGCACATCAAGTATAATGATTTTTTTTTCCCACTGTTGAAACCTTTCTTTCCTTGTCTTAGTTGCTAGAAATTTATGCTGTGAACTGGGGAAATTATTTTAACATTTCTATCTCTGATTGATTTTCAAAGAGAAGAGATCACCTGAAGTGTCTTCCGGTAGTTTTCCTTCTTTAGAAACTTCCTCTCCCCTTTCTCCTGGTCAGGGGAGATACTGGAAAGCACTGTCTGACTGAAGCTGACTGTGAGTATCTTGTGTTACAATGAACGTTGTTAACCCCCAGTTTTGGAAGGTTTGGCAATAAAAGGTGTCCTGTTAAATGAGACTGTAACACGGGATTTTATGAGTCTGGATGACCAGGGCAGTGACTCTGCACTGACTTGTTACCATGACTCCTAGTTTGTACTAGGCTAGAAGTCTTCAGTTGTGTGTTTCTGGCAATCTTGAAAGTTGCTTGACTGTTTTGTGCTTTTATTATCCCAAACTTTAAATTGGGGGCAGCCCCTGAGAGAGGCACATTGTTCTGGTTCAGACTCATAGTTTTCTGGCAGGGTGGCATTTGAGTCACGGGTTTTGTGTGGCTCTGAGCATACAGACCATCTAAAACCTGGCTTCTTCAGGGTCATTGGAGGAAGATGAGTAATCTGGTCGACCTCACAGCTAACCCTGTTCTGAGCAGGAGGTTGGACTGGAGACCTACTGATGTTCCTTGCAGCCCTAATTATTCTGTGATCCTGTGGTGCCTTTCAAGGATATATAATGAATGAGGTGTGGATTTTGAGCATCATGTGATGCTTCATCATCTCATCCTTTAGTCTGTAAAGCATCTGCTTTCCTCACAATTACTCATTTTTTTTGCCTTCTGGTTAGCAGTCTGTAAGTCAATACCCTCTAAGGAGCAGGCTTCCCCCTTTTGCTACCAGTAATTTGATTTGCATTTGCAGACATCGTCACTGCAGCTGAGCCAGCTGAGCAAGCTGTAGGAGCTATCGCTGCAGAAAGAGTATCAGAGATTGGTTTGGGCTCCTGGTATTCTTGAGCTGAGAGAAGATAGGGCATCTTTTGAACGTACCTCCTTTGATCCTCACAACTTCTGTAAGAGACAGATAATGGGTTATCTTGTGGAAAAGCTTCCAAGGATTTTTCTGATTTTTTTTTTTTTTTTTTTTTTTTTTTACCCCTCTCCCTGCTATTAATCCTGTGGGTGATGGAGGGATGAGGCTGACTTTTCAGCCGTGTTTTGGTACCATCTGCACGCTGACAAATCAGGGAAATACCCTCTGTATCAGTATTCCCCCATGAGTATCTCAGAGATGCCAGCTGCAGCAACATCATGAGCAGCAGGGTGTTGAAATATGTTGATGGGCATATCAGAAAGCAGCGTGAGTGTGCGTGCTGAGTGTGTCTGTCCCAGGTGTTTAATGGCTTTGGGGACAAGAGGGATCCCCACATCACACTTGCGTGTACGACAGCTCCACTGCAGATCTTGCAGCATTAGACCAGCGCTTGAAAACCAACTGAAACAGCTTGGGAGGGCTGGGGAGGAGAAAGTGCTGGTTGTGTCTGTGGGTGGAGGGGCAGAGGGAAGGGTGGTTGGGAGAGGCACTGAAGGGACAGGCCAGCTTTTGGCGTCGACGTCAGTGTGGCCATGTAGAGGTGGCGCAGGTGATCAAAGTCCTGATCAGTGACTCAAGGGGTTCCCCTTTGAAACACGGGGTGCGGGTGTGGGAGGAACAATACCACAACTCGGAAACAGTTCTGGTTTATATCCAGAGAAAACCCACCCTGTGCCTAGGTACGATTTCCTTCTAATGAAGCTCTCATGGCCCTCAAGAGGGGGGAGGGTTGGGGTGCAGGCTGCAGATGAAAGAGGCTTTACTGGACGGAATCTGCCGCCTTCTCAGTGTGTGCCGGGGCTGCAAGACTGGTGAGGACCCAACTGCAAGTGAGGGCGATGGGGTGGGGGGAGCTGACAAAGAACAAGGTGCTGGGAGTACTTTGTGACGCGTTGCCAGCACCACAGCGGTGTGGCCAGGCCACCGGCGGTCCTGCCCTGCAAACAGGAAGGGCTGTGGGCAAGGGGAGAGGGTGGGAGTGGGTGAATGTGGTGAGAAGCAATAGGAATATCAGGTGAGGAGAACGGTGAGCCTTCTAGGAGATACAGGACTGTCTCCCAAAGGCTGTGGGTAAGTATTCAGGCACAAGGTTTCCCAGAACAAACTGGAAAAGCACAAGTGATGGGTAGCGCGGATGACCCTGTATGGGAGGGGAGGTGGCCTGAAGGGTGTTCTCAGGGTTTCTCTGAGGTGGACTTGCTGGTTTTGAGTCTCTCGCTTAATACTCGCTTTCCTCCAAGTCCTATGTGAGGAAGCTGAATTAATTTTGTGGGGATTTCACTGCATCTGTTCCACTTGTGCTAATCCACAAAGTTCTGGGTGTTTCTTTCGGGGCCACTGTAGGTGTGTGCTAGGAATGATTAACTGTTTAATGCTAAAATGGAATAAAACGTACAGGTGATTCCTGTGGGACACTGATTGTGGTATTTTGTTATCCTAGGACCTTGCCAGCACATGAACAGAGCAGTACTTGAACAGAAAGGAGACCTGCCTCTGGGCTCATTGGAGATCTTGCCATCGCATCTGTGCTTTGGGAAAAGGGGCAAGAGTGCTCTCTTGTTCTGGGAGTGTGAAGTGGAGGTTCTTTGTCTATATGCAACCTGATTTTCCTGAAGTTGGTTTTGTTTACTGTATTCTGAGGCTGTTTCCAGATGAGCCAAGTCCTACTGTAGGAGAGAGGAAGGCGTTCCCTCTCCCCTGCGTGCTCTTTGAAGAAAACTTTTCCTGACTTCCTACATCTTGCAGGTTCTGGGCTGCTTTTAGGGAATCTGTAAATGGGAGTAGGATGCCATGAAGTTTTGTATTGTTTATACAGGTTGTTCTTTAAAAAATTGTTTGTTATTTTTTGTTCTGAGAAAATAAACCAACCTGAGAACTAAGTCTGGCAGGACTTGTGCCAGTTTATTGTGCAGGAGTGATTGATGTCTCTCTTTCAGTGTAAGGAGCTGGAGTTTGGAAATGGGGTCTGGTTTGCTGCTGTGTAGCTAGCTCCCTTCTTGGGTAACAGCATGTTGTGCTCTTTGTTTTGGCTGGATGTACCTGGGAATGTTGATACTAAATTTCAAATTACTTAGGAATATCAACTTAATCCCTTACAAACATTGCTGACTCCCCTAGCTTCGATCAAGGTGGCTTCCTCTTGGAATAGAATCTGCTCTGTGTTCTCCACATCTCTCTGAACATGCACCTTTGTGGTGTGGCTGAGATTTAATGCAAAATCAAATGCTTCTTAGTGACATGTTGGCAGGTAAATGCAAAACTAGCAAGAAGCCATGGAGAAGGAGGGACCTGGTAGCATGAAGTTATGTTTTCATGGTATTTGCCCTGCCTGTGTTTGACTAGCGTGGTTAATGTCTTCTAAACATGATTCAGTGCCTTGTTGTTGTCTTGCTGGGCAGGGAGGGTTGCCTGTGGTCACTGTGCGATCCAAGGCAGCCTGTTACCAGGAGAGAAATGTCTGAAGCGTTCTTGTTCTGCCAGAATCTTTCTGGCTTTTGGATTCCTTACCGCTACGCTCTGACAGTGTCTTAAAATAAAATGCCCTCTCGGTAGGAAGTCCCGAAGGGCTGGGGCCAAGGGTGTGGGGAGTGTTAGGAAAGCTTTGTGTTGGCAGCACCTGGCAAGCACGCTTCTGGACCCTACTGCTTGTTCTGGTCCTGTCTGCTTTTGGAGGAAGGATGATCTCTCAGAGGACGTCAAATCCTGCTGTGCTGCTTAGCTTTAAGAGAGACCTAAAGAGTGCAGGGTTTGGTGTTTGTTATCTGTCCCATAAGAAGAATCCTCTGATAGTTTTGTTGGGGTTCTTTTTCTAGAAGACTCAAGAGCCTTCCTGATGATCAGAGAAAAAAAAAAAAAAAATCGAGTTAATGATACTAATTCTCTTAATCATACACTGCGATGCTTTGTCCTGATGACTAGCATGCGTCGGTAGCGCGCCCCTGGAAGGCAAGCATTGCGTGGAGAGTTGTCGGTGAGACTTTTAAGTGAGCTGGGCCGGTAACTGGGGTCACTCGCTCCGATTAAAAGATCACCAGCCTGGCTCTCGCCTGTCCGGCAGCTGGCTCCTTGGGTTCGGACTTCCGCGGCCACTGTGGCCAGGGCTGCCCAGCTGTCCTGCTGCAGGCAGCCTGCTCTGCTCGGCGCTGCCCTTCCCCAGGCAGGTATCAGTGTCCCCCGGTCAGGCCCGGCTGGGGAGGGGGGGTCTGGCCGGGTCCTTTGTGCTGTGCCGACACTAGATGGCAATGCCTGCCTCGGGATGCCTTGCCAAAGGCAAGTGGTGCGGGGGGGTCTTTCTCGTGGGCTTTAAGTCTGGTAGCGGTGTTTTGCTGTACAAGTTGTTCCGTAACTTCGCTTGGAAGCTGATGCCTCTTCCCCGCAAGAAGCGGAGAACTTCGTGCTTCCAGACTGTTGGGGTAAGACGGGTCTGGAGACACAAACGTGGCCGAGTTTTCCAGCAGGAGACAGCCGTGCCTTTGGAGCTTCCTCGGCTCTGACGCGGGGTGCGCTGGCATCTCTCGGGCAGCCTTTGGGTGCCTGGGTGGAGCGAGATGGATCTGCAGATGGAAACTTGGCGCGTCTGTGCCCATCGATGACCTTGCAAAGGCAGGACCGTCTGCTCCCCGAACGGCGGGGACAAAAGGCATTGTGGAAATCAGAGATGTACAAATGAATGTCGGTGAGGTGGCTTGCTGTGGCACGGCAAGGAGCTCTGTGAGTCTCTGAAAGGTCTGCTCCTGTTGTCGGCTGCCCGCTGCCAGCAGTGCCCGCTGCAGGAGCCACGGCCACCCTGCCCTGAGCTGTCACCCAGCCCGGGCTGGCAACTTGTATTTCACCTAGAGCCTGTCTCCAGGTTGATGGCCAGTTTACTGCTCTATGAGAGACTTCCCATGGTTAATTAGACTTTGCTGAAGTGCGTATTTCCATTTTTCTTTACCAAATAATGGCCAAAAACTACTTTCCTGATTTTGTTTTGGTTTGGGTTTTTTTAATATATATTAAAGAGAGAAATACAAACTTGCAGCCTCTGGGCAAAATCAAAGACGTGTTTGGATCTTGACTTGGCATTAAAACAGAAATGCAAGTCCTCGAGCAAAACAGACAAAATCTGTACAGAGAACCACACTTTCTGATTGTTAATCAAAAAATGCAGGCCTTTGAGAAGTTTGCTACTGGAATTTTTATTTTTGGCCAAAATGCTGCTTCTTCTCTTCCTCACCCCCTTAAATAATTTGATAAACATCTTCGGTGTGTTCCCTGGAGAAACTGTTCCAGAGGTTGGTTACAGCTCAGAAGTGGTCTTGTATTTCCAGTTTGAGTTTATCAAATGTCAACTTGCAGCTCCCGAGCTTTGCCGAGCATTTGCTAAATTAAAATATAGTCTGATAGCGTATGATGTTTTTCCTGGCATGGGTGTTTAACCAAACCCTGACATGCTGTGTACCCTCAACCCACTGATTCAGTTCCTTGGGCTGCAAGGCATAGGTTTACCTATGTCAAGTGTGAATCACAATCCCAGTGTGTCACCTGGGGGTCAGGTCTCCCAGCTTATTGGCCCCCCACCCCCCATGCTGGTGAGTCCCCAAGGGACGTGGTGAGGGCAGCAAGACCCCACTTGGTGCCTGTGCCCAATGGTGGCAGCTGATGCAGAAACCCTGGGGAGCACTGATGGGTCTGGGTGCCCCCATGCTGTGGGCTGCACTCTGCCAGGGGCGAGGGTAGGCTGAGAGTGCTGGTGGGTAACCAAAGCGTGTGGGATGGCAGAGCTAAAGAGGGACGTGGGTGGGCAGGAGGTGTCCAGGGCCTGTGGGACCCCCTCGGCAGGGATGCTGGAAAGTGCTCCAGGTTTTTGCACCCCCTGTAGGTCTGAGCTCAGCCCTGGGAGCTACTCACAAGTCTCTTCCCCTTTGCACTGGGTGTTGGGGTGGGAGATGCAGCTTCTGCCCCTCTAAGCCTTCATATGACATATGGGGCAGCTGAGCCTGGGCTGGTCCCATCAGCTCAGCCTGGGTGGGTGGCTCAGCACCCTCCAGGAGCAATCCTGCCGATCCCTTGGCCAGGTGTTTGGGGGCTCCTGCCGCCTACCACATCCCCTCTGTGGGTGGCAGCGCCCTGGTGCAGACCAGAGACCCTTGGTGAGACCAAGTCAGTGCAGGCAGGGACCAAGCACCCCTGCGGCGCTGGAGCCCCTCGCCTCCGCCAGGCTCCCACTGCCCCTGTGCAGGGACAGCCTGGGATGGGCACAGGGGACTTGGGTCTTTTCATTTCGATGGCTAGCTCTGAAAGCCAGCAGAGCGGAAACCTCTCGGTGCCGCCAGCTGCAGCCGAGCCCAACCGGGCACTGAACGCGGCGGCTCCGGCGTGCTCTGCTCCCTGCCCCCTCGTTTGTGTTGGCACGGGCCGGCAAACGAAGCCAGTTTAATTGGCAGTTGTGTTTGTGGCCAGGGTGTTATGAAAAGGTTTTCTGTCTCCCTCTGTAAGTTACCCTGAATATGTTTTCACTCTTAATATAATATTCACTTCATTATTAGCTGAAAGAGACTCTTTTCAGAGAGGGGTTCCCCCCCCCCCTTCTTCCAAAAATATATTAAACAACCCCTTCATGCAGTGCTGCACTGAGGGCCGGGATTGTCTGCCGGAGGGGAAGTGAGAAACCCGACGGTAAATGGGATTTACACAGAAATTCCTTTCTTCCCCAGTGTGCTGGCGGCGCTGGCTGTGGCAGCCCAGCAGTGCTCAGCGCTGCAGGTGATGGAGGGGGCGTCCATCGCTCATGGGGCAACTGGGGGTATGCTCACCTTCCCCCCTCTGGCAGAGCAGAGCCTCCCGGGGGGCTCCTGGCACCCTGGGCTGGTGTTTCCAGATGCAAACCAGTCCGGCAGAGTTAGGGCAGGCCTCGGGGAACCCCGTGTGTGCTGGGCTGGCTGCTTGGCTCACGCCGGTGTTCGGTGCTGAAGGTGTTTCCAGCACCTGCAAAGGTTTCAGGAGCTTCTTCTCTGTTGGCTGGGGTTTGGGCCATCGCATGCAGCTGGACCCGCCTGTGTTGCCATCTCCCTGTTCTGCTGCTCTTCTGGGCTTTGTAAAATCCCTCAGGTTTTGCTTCCAGGTTTGGGAAAAACCCTGTGGGCTGCAGGAGCAGAGAGCTGCTGCCAGGGATGGTATCACACACAAGAGTATCCAGCCTGGCTTGGGCTCTGTGGTCCTGGGGAAACAGCTCTGCTTCCCTCTTGCCTGAGCTCAAAGGCATCCACAGCCCGGGCAAGCTCTTTTTGTACTTGTTTGACGCATTTGGGTGTTTTTGCGTGGCTGCAGCCCCTGAGCCACGCAGAGGTGTGGGACAGCAGCAAGCACCCGTGTGCCCTTGCTGGGGTGCCCTCAGCCTGGCTCGGCTGGGGAGACCCTGTGGCTGGGTCAGGTTGGTGCTGCCCTTGGGTTTGTGCCTCCTCACAGCCCTGGCTCGAAGGAGCTGCCGGTTTTGGGGGCTGCCCAAAGGCAGCTGGTCACAGCAGGGGGGAGTGACTGGTTGGGCTGGGGCAGAAAGGACCCCTGGGCAGGTACTTGTGCTGCTGCTGTGGGGTACTGGGATTCCTCGGGACCCCCAGATCCCTGCTCCATCCCTCAAGGAGCTGCCATGAAAGCTTGGAGGAGTCTGGAGCACGTTTTCCTTTTCCCCAAAAGCAGCATAAATACAAATCCCCCCCCAGCAGGGCAGGCGCCAGCGGCGGGACGCCTTCCCCTGCTCTGCTGCCACCATTCCTCACCATCCTGCGAAAGACATTAGGGCTGGTGCCACGTGCTGATGAGTATTCAAGACCTGGCCCTAACTGGGAACAATTAGCAGTTGTTGCAGCAAACGTACGTCTGTTTGCTGTGGCTCCCAGAGCCAAGCGCTGTCTGACAGCTGACACAGGCATCCCCATCCAGAGCAGGGACTGCGGCCAAGGGAGCTCCCTATGGATGATGCAGCTCTCAGTTACAGATGCTCTTGGGAGGAGTCCGGCTCGTGCAAGACTGAGCATCCCGAACCCCGCAGCCCGCCCTGCTTGTCCCTCTCCAGAGTGGTGGCCATCCCTGCTGCCGATGTGAGCAGGTCTGTGGCTTGCTCGGGTCAGGCTGTGGAGAGAGGCCACAGAAATGCTGCTGGAGCTGGACCCGTGGCACCTCTCCTCCCTCCCCAGCTCCCCTTAGCGCTCTGCCGAGCAGGACTTCAAGCCACACGAGATGGTGCTCTGAGTCAGTCAGAGGCTGAGGACCAGTCCCTTAGCTGGGGGAGCGATGGTGGGAGAGAGCACTTTGGGTGGTGGGGAGCTCGTTACCCTGGTCTTTGACCTGCAGCACGGTCTGTGGGGCAGCTCCCAGCCTGGCACCTGGAATGGCTGGGGGGCTGCTCTCGCTCTCCCTGGCACTGGCAGGGAAGCGGGAGGTCTCTGATGTTCCTGGACCTTTTTTCCAGCTTTTGGGAAAAAGTCGATCAGACTTGAGCTGTTTTTCCAGGGTCTTGCTGGTCTGTTCCCACATTCCCAGACATGCCTTGTGTCCAGTGTACCCCAGTGTCTTCCTTGCCTCTCCCCCAGTAAGGAGCATCCTCTTGCATAAAGCCACACAGGAACCATACTTTGCAGATGGGAGGGGTCCAGAGAAGGTAGTAGAGAAGGTTGTGGAGGGACTTGGGCAGAAGGAGACTCAAATTAGCGTTAAAATGGGACCTGAAGGCTGAGAGTGGGATCCTGACCCAGCTGGGGACTGAGAAGTGCTGGGTGTGCTGCCCGGCATGGCGGGGAAAGGGCAATTCCCAGTTCCGCTCCCCGCAGCGAGGCCGGAGGGGGGATGCTCGTGCTCCCAGGGATGCTGCGTGCTGGCAGCGCCGCCCCGCACCTGGAGGTCACGAAGGCTGGAGCCCATGTACCCAGGTAGGACCCGGGCCCGGAGCAGCACGGGGAGGGGTGGACGGGGAGACCGCAGGGGCTTTGCTGGTGGCACCAGGCTTGAGCACTCTCGGCCGTGGAGCTCCGGCTGCTCCGTGAAACCCTCTGCGAGCTCCAGAACCGGCGCTCGGCAGCTTGGGGTGCTGCCGGGAGGGGTG
The DNA here is from genome assembly GCA_035590215.1 of Microhierax caerulescens. Classification (NCBI taxonomy): domain Eukaryota; kingdom Metazoa; phylum Chordata; class Aves; order Falconiformes; family Falconidae; genus Microhierax; species Microhierax caerulescens. The sequence goes on from JAVJGJ010000001.1 coordinate 100,262,541, forward strand.
AGCTGTGGTGTGTGGGGAGCAGGCAGCCCAGCTGGGGTGGGACAGGGTGCTGGGAGCTGGGCAACCCGTGGGCAGTGAGACGGTGGGGCTGAGGAGGAGGAAGGTGGCCAGCCCGCTGGGGACTGGCTTGGTTTTCCATGGCCTCACATTTTCCTGCTCCACAGAATGTGCAGTGAGGGTGGAAAATGTGGTGGCCAGGAGGGGAGAGAGGGCAGGAGGGGAGGCAAGTGGTGCTGGGGGGAAGGGTTTGCTTTGCCAGGGTGTTTGGGATGTTACGTGCCTGCCAGGGCAGGGTCTGCGCTCTGCAGAGCGG
>JAVJGJ010000001.1:100278549-100309033 GCA_035590215.1 Microhierax caerulescens
GAGGCATGGCCCTGGCTGGGCCAGGGGGCACCCAGCCCCTTCCCCAGGCTGGTGGTGGTGCTAGGGCAGGGACCCCACTGGGCTCCCACCGCTGCGGGGCTGCAGCCACATGGGTTCCCCCCAGCTGCCACCGAGGATTTGTTTGGGCAGATAAAAGGGCAGCGACCTGGGGCGAGGGAGTCGATACTGGCTGGGGCCAGGCTCCAAAGTCCAGCCCGGGGAGCTGGGCAGGGCGCGGGGGCTGCCCGGGGAGGGGGTGCAGGGCTGCTCCCTGCGCTGGACCCCTGCCCCGCGGCGCTGAGCCCGGAGCCAGCTCGGTGCCCCCTCGGCCGGCAGGCGGGAGCCCTGGCAGGGTGGCGGTGGGACACCCGTGCGACCCAGCCTGCGGTGCCCGCTGGGGACAACCTGCCCTTGAGCTCCCCGGCGCCAGCCGAGCAACTCCGGCCTCAAGCGCTCGCCCAGATAACGGCCCCGCCAGGCCCCAGCTACCGGCCCTGGGGCGGCCGCCGGCGCCCGACCACCACCCGCTATCAGCCCCGGCAGCCCGGCCGGCTCCAGCAGCGCCAGCGCCGAGCATGGCTGGCCCCGCTGGGGAGGCGGCTTGTCCAGAGACTGCCCCGAAGCAGAGCTGCCCTTTGGAAGGGCCCCGTGCCAGGGGACACCAGCTGTCCCCTTGTCACAGCTGCTTTCGACCCTATGCCGGGGAGGCTCAGCCTTCCCCTGTATCCCCTGGCCCCAAGACCATCCCTGCATCCCTTCTCCATCCTACGTGGAGCAGCCCCTAAGGCAGCCAAGCACAGGCTGCAGCGGGGCAGGGGCAGCTGTAGAAGCCCCTCTGCAAGGGGCAGGCAGGGCTCAGCATTGCCTCCTCCCTGCAGGGGCAGCCCCCCAGTTCGGGCACCACTGCCATGGCTGCCCGTGCCCAGTGCCAGCAGGAGGGGCAGCCAGTGAGGGCTGGCACCGGGGGAGAGCAGGCTCGGGGCACCCCAAGGTCCAGCTGAGCATGGAGAGGTCACGCCTGGTGCCCCCCACACTCACTGAGCTGTGGACATGAACCCCCGCCTCTGCCCCTGCCAGGCAGGACCCCCGCTCCAGGTTTCCAGTAGCAGCAGAAGGGAAGTCACTGCACTCTGGGAACATGCTAAAAATCCCTGGCTATTAAATGGTTAATCATAATTAAGCCTTCAGGAAGCCAAGGGGGGACCAAGCTGAAGGCTCCCCTGAGACCAGGCTGGAGCCCCAGAGAGCAGGGCTGCCCCACGGGGGCTCAGTGGTGGGTACAGCTGGATGGGCGACTCTCCCCCTGCCCACAGTGCCAGGGGGCAGCAGGGCCACAGCTGCCTGCCAGCCCCACGCTATCGCCTGCCAGGTGTGGGGACGGTATTTATAGCCCCTGCCCAGGACACTAATGCCATGCAGGGGCTGCTATAAAAAGCAAGTCTCCAAAAAGGTCTTGGAGCAGATGCTGGTGTGAGGTCTCCACGCTGAGGCCTGGAAACGTCCCAGCTTGAGTCACGCTGTGATTCACCCAGGTCCTGCTGCATGCCCAGCAAACCACACCAGCTCTTGCGGAGAGGGGATGAGGCTTCTCTAGGGAAAGCAGCATCTGTCTGTCGCCGAGGGCCTTCGAGTCCTGAAACCCATCAGGGGATTTCCTCTGTCCAGCAGAGCCAGCCCTGGCTGCAGGGCTCCCAGCTCAGCTCCTGAGCAAGGAGTACGATGAACACACCCGAGAAACCATCACCCTCCTCGCAGTGCAGTACTGGCAGGAACGCAGGCAAAACTTTGGCCAAAAGAAATGTTTCCCAGATGACAGGCTGGACACCAGCGCTGGTTCGTCACCTCCCCAGGCCATGCTGCCTTTGAAGCTCACCATGTCAGAGCACCCCGCACCCCCCGTTAGGCTGCGGGGAGCAGGGTGGCGGGCTGGGAGCTGTGCCTTCAGACGCTGCAGGAACAGTCCTTGCTGATCTCTGAGCTGCAGCCAACAAAGCTGTGATTGCAAAACACACATTAACAAAACAAGGGAAGCAGTTTTGATGGCTGTTAGGCCAGGCAACGCGGGGGTGAAAAAGAGGAGACATTTCAGCTTTCCCATCACCCCCTGGTATTCCCTTCAGGGGAGCTACCCAGTGCCACCCTCCCGCTGTAGCAGGAGGATGGAGTGTCAGCCCCTGCATCCTTGGTGACCTCCCCCTGCCCAGGGGCAGAAGAGCACAGCCCCATCCCTCCTCCCTGCAGAAGAGGATGGACAGGGCAAGCTCGGAGCCCACACGCCCACACCAGCACGGTGCCCACACCAGCACGGTGCCCACACCAGCACGGTGCCCACACCAGCACGGTGCCCACACCAGCCCCGCACAGCTCGGGGAAAAGGGCAGCACGGCTGCAGCAGGCAAGGCACAACCCAGCTGCCATACTGGGAACCAAGGCACGGCCCAGGGGCTGGTACAGCCAAACCTCAGTAGGAGGCTTAAAAGATGGTTCTTCAGAGTCCTTAGCCGACCTGACCCAGACTCGCTACTGCCTCGACCCCTTGGCTCTGTGGCTCCATTTCCCTTCTGAAGGCAGCAATGTCACGTCTGACTGGGGCTCTGGGGAAGGCAGAGGCGAGACGTCGCAGACAGTACCACATGAACACTGGGTGCCCACAAAGGACTCGCTGCAAGCCAGTTTTACAAACACAAGTACATAATGTTTATTTTTAAGTTTCCAATTTATTACAAGTACAGCCCTTAGCAGAAACCCCCTCCCCCCCCAAATGACATTTATTTTTAAAAAACTTAACAGTTCCAAAGGTTTCACCATGTAGGACCTGCAGAAAGTGTTCTCTATGAACAGGACAAAACAAAGCCTCTGAAGGGGACGTGCGAAATACAAATGTCAGTGCTATTCTGTGGGGCAGGGAGCTGAGGTTGGGGAGAGGTGAAGAGGGAAGTGGCTGGAAACCTGCCTAGTCTCTGCAGCCATCAACAGTCCAGAACTGAAACAAATACCTGTTAAAAAAACCCTAAAAAGTTCATAAAACTAGGCTGCAATTTTTCATCAATAATTCTTTTCTTCTCAAATCACAGGAGCTGCAACAGTGGCTATTACTTTTCTGTTATAAAACCAGTATAAAGCAGCCCTGTGGCTGGTTTGTTCCAAATTAAAGACTTGTATAATAAAAAGTTTGAGCCCTGATTGCATGATCAAAACCTGTCATGATGGAGAGGGAAAGGCGATGAAAAAACACTGACTTTTCTGTAAGAAAAAAAGTGTCTCGTGGGTGGCAGAACCCGCTGCTGGGGCTGCGGCAGAGCAGCCTCCCAGCAGGATCAGGCTGGTCAGCCAGTGCAGGACGGTCCTCACGGCGCTGGGGGAGTGCGAGGGAGGCGAGCTAGGGAAGGTATTACTATAAAACATGGTGAGAGCGTGGCTAGAGAGGGACTGGGAGACACCCCCCCCACCAACAAGTCCTCCAGTGTAACTCCAGCTACTGGTAGGAAAATTAATTTTTAAGAGGGGGAAAATATAAAGCAAACACAATTTCATATAAACTGTACATGTGCCAAAGCAAGACAACAGTATCTTACAGGTGTTCTTTGTACAAGATCACAGCTAGAAACAAGCCACTTTGAACTAGAAAATTAATTTAAAAAGTTACACAGAACATGTTTCTGCTGCTCCCTTTGCCCTGGAGCTCCCTACAGGGTGTGCAGAAAACCACGCTCTCCAGTATGCTTCTGGCACTCGGTTCATCCAAGGGGCTACGTGATTGTGTGCTGTTCAAGGTGAGCAGGGAAGCCATCTGCCTCCTCTTTGCCGTGTACATGTGAAGAGCTGAGCTCAGAAGAACCCTCTTTGGAGCGCAACCTCCAGAGATTGCTCGCCGAGAAGAGAGAGAGGGAAAAAGCAAGAGCACCTCGAAGCCAATTGTGTTAGGATGCTGGTGAAAGCTGTATCTCCATAAATGTAAGTGCTTGCTTGCCCTATGCAGCCCTTCAACTGGGGGCTCAAAATGAACACCATATAAATATATACATACAAGAAGTAGCAGCCCATTGGCCTGATCGCACCCAGTCCTTCCGTGAAGCAATATGATCCCCCCCTGCGCCAGCTCAAGGCTGGTTTCACATCACAGGCAGCAGACGGCAGAGGTGGCAGAGGTCCCACCATGCTCTGGCGCTGGCTGCTTGCAGAGGGGAGGAAGCAGCTCATCCCAAGGAAGCTGACAGCGCCTGAGCTGGCATAGGCTTTGTGCTCCCCTGCCCAGCCAGGCTCTGGCCAGCCCTTCCCCTTGCCCTCCCACCCTCCCCTCCTGGCAGGACAGGCTCCTGAAGAGCTTTGTGGCCTTTGCAGGAAGCAGTAAGTCATCTCTGCTCACTCAATGGATGACCAAATACTTGAGGAAATTGCAGAAAAATTTAAACTAGGACAGGCCCAAGGGAAAGGCTGGATTAATAGAGAAGTGCCTGCTGCTTCCCAACTCCCACCAGACAACCGATCCTGCTGCACGGCAGCACCAGACGGCCTGCTCCAGCTCTGGCTCTCCCCCTAGTCTCCCCATCCCTCATTTCTTCCTTTTCCGCCCCCGGGAATGTTCAAGGGGCTCTGACTCACTGTCCCCTTCCTGCTCCTCCAGTCCCTGGCACCTGGCAGAGAGCTTCTTGCATTTCCTGCGTGCATACGTGTGGCCAGGCAGGTGTTTGTGCACCATGTCAATCAAACACTGTTCCGTCTTCTCCAGGCAGGACAGTACGTGACTCCCATTCTGGTTGTAGCGCTCAGCGTTGGAGAACACCTGCTTGATGTCGGAGAGGAACTCCTGCACCGAGCGGTAATTGCCACAAGAGCACTTGCTCTGCATAGTCTGGAAGTCCATAGGGTTGCTGATGACCTCAAAGTAATCTTCAGCTTCCTCCGTGGTCACTGGCTCCCTGCCGAACGAAGAGCCACAAAGACAGGAGGAAAATGACGGCCCCAGCCACATGCAGTGCAGAGCTGTAGAGGAGCAAGAATCAAACCCCCTACCCCCCCCCCCAAGCAGCAGCCCAGACCTGCACCCCCACGGCGCCATAACAAGCCCAAGCAGCACCTCAACAGTGCTACAGTCATGTCAGCCCCGCGGTGGCCGTGGCATGACAATGGGAAGGACAGCAGCTTGTCCTTCTGCCCAGAGAGCTGGTCCAGGCACGGGGACTGGCATGTGGCAGGTATGGCTGCCTTCTCTCAGTCACTAGAGTGCCCTGCAAATCCTGGGGGCTGCAGAAAGCACCCACCCCAGCCTCCCCTCTTCGGTCCAGAGCCTATCACCCTCCGATACACCACCTCAGAAGGGCCCCACGTCTTCAGTCCAGCAGAGGACTGAGAGAACATGGCGGTTTCTTCTGGAGCAGCTTCACTGCCTTCCTTCCCATCCATAACTCGCTTTTGAAACCCCATTCCTGCAGCCGGCGAGTGGATCCGGCAGGACTGCAGCATGGCCAACCCACACCTACACACTGCCGGCAGACAGTCCTGCGCCCACGGAGAAGGCCGCCACCTGCCCTCACCTGAAGGGCCAGCTAAAGCGGTACTTGATCAGCTTGCTGAGGATTTCCTCACACTTCTGCAACTCCAGGCTTTGGCGACGTGCCGTCTTCTTTGTTTGAAGGACCTGCCCACACAATGGATGCTGTTACAAAACAGGGAACCACTATGGGCTTTAGTGTTCAGCAAAAAGTTTTGAGGCCAAAGAAGCTAGTTCTCAGCAGAGCTTCTTTTCAATCCTCCTGCTTAGGAGCTAGTGTCTTAACGGTTGGGGATATGTAGTACTGCTGCACAAAGTCCTAATCGTTCAAATAAAATAATCTTCCACAATAATCAAGAGGCAAATTGCTCTGCTGCATGACTTCTGATGGTAACAGCCAAGATAGGCAGTGGCAGCTTGAGTTACAGAACAGGAGCCCCATCCAGAAGCTCTGGTGGGAATAACTCACAAGCAGCCTGTCTTTTTTCTCTGAGGGCAGCAAGCTTTTTCAAGATAGTTTCAAAGACAACATGGTCAAAACAAGCAGCCAAAGAATAAATGACAGCGAACTGGAGAGCATAAATTCCCTCTCCCCGCCTTCTCCGAGCCCCTGGCGGACAGCATGCAAGAGGCTGAGGGAGAAAGCACTTGTGCTGCTGTACTGACACTGCAGAGCCAACCATGCCATTTTAAATACCAAAGAGCAGCTGATGCCTCGAGCGCTGCTGTCCCGTACACAGGCTGAACACAAGGTCAGCCATTTGTCCTGGGATCCGCAGCCGGTCAGCCACCAGCACAGGGACATCCCCTCATCGCTGCTTAGGGTACGTCAGATGATGGGAAGGCTCCGCAACACAGGGCACTACTCTGACCCAGCTTTGCTGTCTTCCCAGGAAAAATGGTAAAGGAAAAAGCCCTAGCAGTCTCCTCTTCCCCAAGTCAGTGTTTTGTCAGAGACCCTGACCCAGCTGTTCCAGTAAGATTTTCTCCACTTGAATATCCCTCTAGGCTGGCTGTGGTAGTCCCAGCTAAGCTCGCTGGTTTGGTTGCCCTCTAATCCGTAACGCAGACCAGCTAAAAGGACACTGCAGATCCAGCAGCCAGCCCACCCACAACCAGCATGAGTAGCAGGGAGCCCAAAGATCACAATCAAGACCACTCAAGAAGAGTGACAGGATATACCAGCACTACTAGTGCCGGTCAGTGGACAGATGGCAGATCTAGCAGAGGCTTGTGACGTGGCCCATGGGGCTGGAGTATCCTCACGTATCCCCTGTGGTGTGTCCCTCCCCAGGACAAACAGCACAGCACGCAGCAGCGCCACCCCGCCTAGCGCACACACGCACAAGACTGCTCTGTTCAGGAGCATACAGCTTTATTCTTTAAATGTCAAGTGAAACCTAAACCAGCCAAATTATGTCCTGGAGGTTGGGGAGTGACCATACGGACAACAACTGTCAGAAAACGGCCAAGGCTGGGGAGCAAGGGTCCAACATTGCTGGCATTCTCTGACCATCCAGGACCCCCTCAGTCCCCCCACCGCTCTGCAGAGACATATGGATACTATTTAAAACCCTTTAACAAGCTGCAGGCTGCCTGCTACTCAAGGGGGACAATGTGTGAAAGCGGCTGGGGAAAGATGCCTGGCATATCTGCTTCATTTGTACTGGGCCCTTAAGGATATGCCTCCTTTGTTAACCCGCCCCCAGCCCAGCCCGGGTTTCACAATATGATTCAGAGTATTTCTCTGGGAAGAGGAGGGAAGGAAGCATGACACCTGTTTCGTTTATAACTCATGATGTGAGCAGCCTCCGGGGAGCAATTTGGCTCTTACCAGCTCATCAATGTCTGCGCCGTTGACAGGTGCAGCCCGCTGCCGGGGTCCCCTGGCAGGGTGCAGTGACTGCTTCTTCCTTTGGTGCCTTCCCTGCCTCAAGGAGTACATGGCTGTGCTCTGCTTGCCCCGGGCTGCCTTCCTGGGTCTCACTGAAACATACAAATCATGGACTCAGAGGAATGGGTTCACCTGGAAGCAGATCATAAGCCCGCTGCCCAGCCATTACACACCAGGCAGAGACGGGCTCGCAGTGTAGAGGAGCTAGCGAACCCACGGACGACTGCAACAGCCCAGCTTCTTGTCAGCCCACGCTCACTCAACACGCGCTCATGTCAGCTGCGCTTGATACCATTTCCAGATGAGATACGTGGGTAATCACCTCCCGTCCAAAAAGAGGCCATTGCTGCCTGGCAACAGCCCTCTACTAAAGGGTGGTCACACACCCCAGCCAACGGCACTGGCAGATTGTCAGCTCCGAGGGAGACCTAGGAGCTTTCAGCTTCTCTGCTGCAGGTAAGGCTTGCCCAGGGCTGTAACAGCAAGTCCCTCTGCCTGCAGAGCCAAGTGCTGAGACTGATGCATGAAGACTTGAGGGAGGGCAGGGGAAGTAATGCAAGGACAACTATCTCAAACAGAACTGCAACATCCCTTCTGAAAGCACTGGGAGCAGAAACTTGCAGTTTCCCCTGTTTCCTGCTACCCCCTTGCTCCTCACTGCTTTAGGGATGGACGCTTTACCAAGCATTTACAAGTGACCCACAAAGTGGGATAAGCCAGTTGCTAAGCCCCCCCTGAAAAGTGAACCTTGTGCAGGGGAAGTGTCGAGTTACTGCAGTCAGGAGCTGCTCCATGTGCTGCTGCAAGTGGGAAACAATGGAATTTTATTCCTCAGGACCAGGGCTGCTGCATTATACCCCACAGAAAGGCCCCTGCCTGTTTGTTAGTCTGCCTGTCAGACCTTCACACTGATAGAAATGCAAGTGTGCTGACACACTCTCTTGTCTTAAGTTTCTTTTACGACTCCTCTGTATCAGGAGAATGTGTTGGTGTTCCCCAGCCAAGCTCCTTCCATCTGGTCACAAGTGCTTGAGCAAGCCGTATCCAGCATGCTGTAGCATTTCATCTGCGGCCTCTAATCCAGCCCTGTCCAATAAATCATCTTGCCGGGCCCCCCACACGAGGAACGTGCGTTAGGGCACTGGGACGTCTGCCTGCTGTCGCCCTGCTTGTGTCTCAAGCGTGTGGCACGTGTTAAATGTCTGACAATCCAAAATTCTAGGTTATATCCCTCAGGATAAACACCATGAGGATTAATGGGACTTCTCTATTAAAACAAAAAGTTTTCCACAGTGACCTTTCCATGTTAATGCTCTTTCAAACCAGGGGTTGCATTTAGCACTTTATTTTTAGTGACTGTAGCCCTCTTTTGCTATTGTTTGGAAACCTTGGCTCAGCTCCTGACTTGGCTGTGCAACATAGGCTGAACACACTCCAAGTGTGGACATGGATACACCGCAGAACAACAAGCAGTGTACATAGCCAGGGTATCAGTGAACATCCCTGAAACCAGAATAAAGCAAGGGAATCAAGATTGATAAATCTGGATGGAAACCCTCAAAAGAACATGGGTTAATCCTTTGGGTCTCAGTCTCCAGATTCCACCACCTGCCCTAGTTAAGACAATCTGAAGTTAATTTTATGTCAGTCAAGGGCATTTTGACAGAAAGCAAATGCTGGCAGTGTGCCATTTCAAGACCGATCTTCAGTGCACCAAGTTGCTCAAATAAGAGTCAAATTCCCCTAAACCCAAAGCTGATTCATATACTAAAAAGTGGTTAAGTGGAGAATCAGTCAGTGAGGAGTCTAGAAAACGCTCTTTTATTCCACTCAGCTGCCCAGGAATGCACCAGTTACGCATCCCAAGTAGTCTCTGTATGCAATCAAAGGGTACTGGTGGTCCAGGCCACACTACACCTCAAGTACTGTGCCTTTCCACAGGAACTGGGCAGAAGAAGTACTGGTCTTGCTGTTTGAAAATGCCTCCTTGCCACATCACTGGAAATTCTGCACTTAAAGAGGTTGTGAGCCGATGGAAAGGGAAAAAGGAAAGGGGGCTGTGGTTAAAGCTCCATAAGCATCTATTAACAGCATCCAGTTTACCAACAAACCCTATAGGTGCAGAGACTGCTCGCACCAGTAACTGATAATGGGGTTGCCTCCCCTTGCCCCGCTGCAGCCTCTGCTGACCGCCTCACAGCACTCCTTAATGGCCTTGGCAGCATCCCCAGGGGAGTGACTGGGCAACAAGCGATAGCTCACTGCAGTTTCAATCTTTGCGAGCACTGACTCCATCACAGAGAGACAAGAATTCACTCCAGCTCCCCAGGTAACGTACAGCACCACCAGAGCCTTCCCCTGTGACATCTCCCACTGTTTCCAAGCCAGATCCTGCTCTGTGTGAGGACAAGTACAAGTCCCAAATAGGATGGACACTGAAGGCGGAGTCTTAGTATTTTACCGTACTTTCCTGCATGGTTAAAGCCTTACATTTCAGTCCAGCAACTTCATAATCTTCTTCTTCTTCCTCTTCTTCCTCAGCATCTGGCTCATCAGAAGCTTCCTCGCCTTCTTCATCCTCATCTTCATCAGAATCCTCTGCATAGTTCCTAGAGTAAGGCAGGTGAACACATCTGTTGTACCAGACCCTGGGCCCTCTGTACTGTTTGTTCACAGGCAGAGACCTGCTGACCACCTCAATGTAAAACAAATACCCAGTCTCAGACTGAAGCAGTCTGCAGCTTTTCAGAGAGTATCAAGTTGTAGCCACAGCTAAAAGGGCACTTCCCAGGCTACCGTCTGAACATCTGGGCTGAAAATCCCCAACAGCTGAATCTGTGTAGTTTTTGCTGTTCTAGGCACCTTCACCACATAACGGATTTTAAGATTGTGATTGCTGTACAATTACTCCTCCCCAAGAGGATATGCTGCTGTTTTACCCAGGTCTGCAGGCCTGGCCTAAGGAGCTGCAAGAGGGGGGCTTTTTTTGTTTCTGCAGGACTATGTTACCCATTACCTCCTTCCACTGTCGTGGCACTTGGATGTGCACTATAGGAAACAGAGCTCATTTAGTATTATTTGTGAGCAGAGCACCAGGCTTCTCATGTGCTGATATCAAAAGCCACAGAGACTCCCTGCCCAGGACAGTTCTGACTTCCTGCATGTGTCTGTTAAAGCATTCAAACCATTACAAAAACAGGAAAACAAAACAGCATGCATAGGCAAAAGGGGAGAAAGGCAAAGCTGTTGTGAGAGTCTCAATCCTCTCGAGAAAGAGGATCTTGAGCAGTAAAAGGAATAAGCTCCCACAGTACAGGCAGGGAAAAAGTGCTCCTAGGCCGAATTTTTTTGCCTGCCTCAGCTAGAAAGACAAGAGCAGAAAGCAGGTAAGACAGGTGTTACCCCACCTGATGGCTCTCATCCAGGAGCCAAGCAGCTTGCAGGTGACTCTGCCACATCAAAGTAACTATGATCTTAGGCTAGAACAGCTGCATTGAAGCCCTGTCATTTTTGTACAAGCCTGATGAACCCTTAAATGGTGCCCAGGGAGTAAGTAATACTTTTAAGGCCATACACCACCTGCACGTTACAAGCTAGTACACCTCCTACTGTGCTGCTGCTCTGGAAGGGAGGCTCTGTTGATTGCTTATGCTTCAGATGCCATTTGATAGCCTCGCCTCGCTGACAAGCGGGTAGATGCAGCACAGAGTCACAATCAACGCTGGACATACGTTGTAAAAATAAAAATATATTTCACATACATTTAACTTCCAGCTAGCAATTAAAAAAAAACCCAAGCCATAATTCAACCCCTTGTTGTCAGGAGGCAACTACTAATTTCTGCTGCATAGAACAACTTTGGTTCTTCCTCGAATCATGTTCCCTCTGTAGCCCTATGACTCCTGCCTTGTTAAGGTTTATCAGCTCCAGAAAACCACAGAGTGGCATTTTGTAGCCTGATTTGTAGTAGCACAGTAGGGACTGAGTGGCAGCCTGGAGTAACGCCCGCTATAACTTGACAAGAGCACAACAGCAATTTAGCCCAGTGAACTACAGAACTGCAACGCTACCAGCTACACTCCCATGAGAAAGCAACTCAACTAGCTGCTCAGTTAAACAAAACAACAGCCCTTAGCACAGCTGATTTTGGTTGATGCTTTGTGCATGTTTTCACTGCCAAACAAGTTATTTATTAAAACTCCTGAAGTTGTCATGCGTCAGTACAACACAAGTGTGCTGGAAGTTACAGCTTGAAAAAATGGCTTTTCTATTGTTCCAGTGTCACTGAGTTAACTAAGCTAATTTCAAACTTTTTAAGTGGGCTCTGTTTCAGGCTGTTTTGGTTGTCTTGTGAAAGGGCAGCTAGAACTGTCCCTCAGTGGCAATGCAAAGGAAAGGAGGCTCACTCACCGGCCTCGTGAGCTGCGCCTGGCAGTAGAAGGCTGACAGGCTGGGCACTGCCATTCACCATCTGGTATCTCATAGAGTGCTGGTCTCAGACAAAACAGGTGGAAGGCTTTGTTACACTCGTCACACAGGATCAGCTTGTCATCTTCACCTAGGAGAGCACAACTTACTTGTTACAAGTGCCACAGCCTTGCTCAGCCTGAGAAGCAGAAGCTGCTGCAGTGCTGGAGGTCAGGACAAAGCAAGAGAAAGATGCAAAGTACCCTCTGCCAGCAGGGACCCTTCCTTCTTGTTTTCACCACTGCAGTGCACACCAGCAGCATTGAGAAACAAAAGTCCCTTGCCCTACAAAGATTTCATTTGTGGCAAAGGTAGAAACCTGCCAAATTGGTTCCACCCAGGCTAAACCAAGCCAAACAAAGAGAAAGAGAAATTTGCTGCAAAGATGCCCAAGAGCCTAGCAAGAAGCTATAAATGCAGCTATTCTTATTCTAGCTTCAGTGTGGTTAACCTGCACAACGTCTTCTTTCTACTTAAGGTAGCAAGCCGAAAAAGGCAATCAGTATGCAGCAGAACTAGTCTCTCTATGCTTCTCACTGATGCAGGGAAACAGGGAGATAGTCCTGAGCCAGCTATTTCATTACTAAAGAAGAAAAAAAAAAAAAAAAAAAAAAAAAAAAAAAAAAAAAAAAAAAAAAGGTGCAGAGAGCTTGCCAGCATCTCTTTCTCCAAGATACCAGTTCTTAAATTCTGTGGAACAATAATCCGTTAGTCTCAGGTGAGCAGCCTCTTGCATTTGCCTAGAATCCCCCCTCAACAGCAAACAGGACAGTTTTTGCATTGGTTTAGAATATCCCTGAGGCTCTCAGTGAAGGAGGATGTTGTACTATTTCAGCCCTTATTTCTTTGAAGAGGTGGATGGCACAGTCTTTTCATAAACAAAAAGTAGCCCAGCATTCCCACTGAGGTCTGTCTGCCCTCATTTCCCACTAGTGTTTCAACAAATAGAAAGTGAGACAAAAAGCACATGATGAGGCAGAATGTACTACCAAGCTGTTTCCTCCAGGCTTCCATCCAAAAGGAGAGGTTATGGCAGAACAAATACTAGCACTCCACCACTGGTGACACCTCTTTTACTACCCCCTCTACCTGCAAAACTCTAAAGCCCCTCACACTGTAGTGGATACAGAGAAGGTAGCCCCTTACCACCTGTTCAGTTACTTTCCCAGCCTTACAAAGGACCGCCACCTCCCCAACCTCTCCTTGCTTGTTCTTTCTGTAAAAGATGGGATTAACTGACAAGGCTCAGAGGCTCAAAGACCACTCAAACTAAAAAATAAAACAGGGAATGGAGAGTGGCACAAGTGTTCCCAGAAGGATTTGTAGATGACTTGTGTCTAAGTGCCTTAAATACTCAGGAGACGGCAGCTCTGCAATGTTCTGCAAGACTGTGTATCGGTTTTGTAAGAATGGTTTATTGGAGTCTGGGTCAAATGCTTCTGTGAGATCAGCACTTCTGACTCTAAATCCTGATGTTCAAAACTCAAAATACAGCCAAAGACAGAGTGACAGACTACAAGGGCATGTTGCCTAAGCAGGGCATGGAGAGGTGACAGCTTCCAACTGTTGCGCAGGCGTGGGGCAGGAATGCATACCTTTCTTGCGACACACTTTGCATCTGGCATTCTCTGCTGACATATCCCACTTGATACAGGCATCCAGCATCCCGAGCAGCACGTGCATACGGGAGAAGGTCTGGGCCTCACGGATTGCTGTCTTCCACTTCTCCATGGCTGAAGCAACCTGCAGACAGACCTAACAGCTTACAACGAAGCACACAGACACAGCTTGCTACAGTCTGAAGATGTTTTTATATCCTTTAGCTGGGGCCCTTAATAACCAAAGCTCAACTCTATTTCTTTCCTTCTGTATGGCCTCAGCAGTCCTATTTGTGGTTTATCCATAACCAGCCTCACCGGATCAGACAGTTTGTTCATAACAGTAGAGCCCTTTTGCATTTCACGGCCAGGCTGAAACAACCTATGCGAACTCCACTAAATTCCTGCTCTGAAAGTCTAACCCAAATAATCATCAGGCTAAGAAAATAAAAGGCAGAAACCTAGAACTGTAAAACTCAGGATGAAAGTTAGGAGACAGCTGGCAGCACCGCGTGGTGGACTGGAGCGGCCTGTGCTGCCCTCTAGCGGGCCTGCAGCGACACCCGAGCCCCCGCAGCTCGGTCCTCCCGCTCCCCCCCGCTGCCCAGCTGGCGAAGGGACCCTGCCATCAGCTACAGTCAGATCGACAGGCAAAGCACCTGGAGCCCCAGATAGGAAACCGCCTGTCTTCCCGAGACAAGATGACCTCAGTGCACACGAAATCCCTGAATTAGCTGCAAGTGAGGGTGAAAGCATTAAACGTGAGATGTGCATGAAGGCAACTGCTGCAGTCCGCACGTAGCCAGCCACATGTGAAATCTCAAACTCGGCTCTGGAGGTTTAGAAACAACGTTGTGGTAAATCGGAAATGCACCAGAACAGAGAAGTAATCCAGAGCCACTGCATGTTCAACTCCAACGTTAATCCTTTGCTTTACAACTATGAGGTGATGGCCCAGACATGACAGGGACATAATAGGACTCAAGTTAACGTTCTTCTACCCCAGGAGAATGAGAAAACAAACAGTGAAGTGTCAGATGGGAAAATTTAAACTCTGCAGCTGACAGCAATTTGGGAGCCAAACAAAACCCAGAATTTTTGCAGAGTTGCACATTCTCCTCTGACTGAATTTGAGGAAGCACAGCATATATTAGACGCTTGGAAAAAAAACACAAGCTATTTTAAAATGCCAGCATCCTTGCTGCCATTGCTAGTGTGGAACCTGGAACCTGAGACATTCAAGACAAATGGAAACCTGCACAGCCTGCTGTGGCAGATTACACAGCACTGTGCTATTTCTTTGCAGAACATTGTTGAGGTGCTTCACATACTGTGTAATTGATTTTCCAAGTAACTGTTCCATGGGTTTCGCTGTTAACACACTGGGTAACTGCTGGGCCAAGATAAATCTGCAAAAGCTGTTGGCAAGTTTTGCTTAGATCTTTCTCCTCAAGCCTGTGGAATTTAACAGATTTTTAGCCTTGCTTCCCAAGCATCATGAGACTATGGCATTTTAGAAGTACCATTATCGAGGGAGTTCAGACTGCCAACTAGGCAAAACAGGAGACTGAAAGAAAATTGAAAACAAAAATACTGAAGAAGTCCTCAGTCACATTTCAACTTCAGTGTGACAGAAAATGCCTGCTTTGCTAAAGGTGGACAAACCTCCAGTTCAAAAGGCTCCCCATTTGGTATCCTAAGACGACAGAAATACCCCTGAACAGCTGAAACTGTAATTGCTTGGTTGTGAAGCTGATCTTTGAGGTAAAGACTGACATCCTAGATTTCTCCCTTGCAAACACCACTGAAAGCGAGTGGCAGTGATGGATAATATACCCATGCTCTTCACTATGCTCAGGTGGCTGTGCTGCAATCTCATGCTGCCAAGAGGTCACACATTCCCTGTCCTGTTCTGGGATAGTCCACAGCGGTACTGCCACTGGAAATGGCAACAGCTGCAGAAACCAAGATACAAAACTAATTTTCAAAAACAGCCATAAGCCAGGTCTACACTGCTGCCCAGCAGTGTGATCTCTAGCGATGTAGCTGAGCCAGCAGGAACCCTTAGTATAGACAATTATGTCAGCAAACGGGTGCCTATTAAGCCATAACTTGTTTCTCACAGGGAAAACGAGACATAACCATACCACAGGACTGCAATTTCACTTGTATAGTCTGTAAGTATATTAAGTGTGTTTTTCCAGTACGGCTATGCTGTATTTTACCTGCTATGTATTCTCAGTGCAGTTCAGGCTCTAAAAGACTTCATAATTCTTGACCTATGCAAGAGATTTGTCTTTAAAAGCCCAACATTCAGGTTTTTTTTCAATGGATAACTAGGATCTAAGATCTGGGCTGCTCTTTCAAGGTCACCTATACGGGTTTTCTGCTTTGGCAAAAAGAAAGCTCATTCTAGATAAACTAAGGCAAAAAAACGTCCAACCCAAACAAACCCCAAAACCACACACCCAAGAAACCAACCCCAAAACCCAACAGAAAGTTGAACATTGCTTGTACTACCACAAGTGTCTAGAAAGCTCTAAGCCAGATATAAGAAAGCACTGAAGCACTGCACTGCGTAAATAAATGCTCCAGAGACATCAGCACAGCACAGAAGTTAGTGCTCCAGAGGGACATCTGCGTCCAGAGGGACACTCAGAATGGCAATACTTAAATCTGTGCCCATACACCTATAAGGCTCAGCTGTATAGCTAAGTATGCAGTCACATTAGACAAACTAGGTAATATTAGAAAAAAAATTCAAAGTAACTTATAATTACAAGTCCAGCAATATTCAGAAATCCTACTATTCCAGCTCGTTTACAGAGGAGAAAGTACAAATCAGGCAGCTTCAGCCACACAGAGCACTTTGTCTAACTAGGTTGCGGTAGTTGAAAATTCTGCAATTGCTAGAATGAAGCACACTACAGAAGCCTGGCCTTACTATAACAAACAATGCTTGGTAACCATGTTATTAAGAAATACAGCAATGCTCTAAGGCAGAACGAAGAAACTAACCAAACATTAACAATCAAAATGGCTCAATTTTCAGGCAAATAAAAGCTTGGGTTTGAAATCTGATACAGCTTTAGCAATAGTATGGAAGTGACCAGGGCTCAAATACAGAGCTCATGCTGCTAAATTACTATCCATTTAGATGTTGTAGTAAATCTGATGTTACCCTTAAAGTATTCCTTACAAGTACAACCCTTGTGGTTATAGCTATAAGACACATGATAGTAGGGCATGATATGGTATTGCTGTAGATGCAGGAAATGTGATGATCCAGACTCTGTTTCAGACAGAACTGATTTTTTTTACAGCCCTGTATTCTGCTGACTGCTTTTAGGATAAGGTAGCCTTCCATTCCCTTTGCACTAAGGACTCAAATATTCAAAGTTAACAAAAGTTGAAACACTTCAGGACAACTGGGAAATTGAAAATTTCTAGTGTCTATCCAAATATCTTTCTAACATGGCAATGCCACAGCATAGCAAAGACTTGATGTTCAAACAAGAAGGGTTCAGCATACAGTGAGATTTTTGAAAAAAAAAAAACAAAAAAAAAAAAACACAACACCCAAAACCCAAAAAAACCCAAAAAAAACAACAACAACAAAAAAAAACCACAAAAAAACCAAAACAAAACCTCCAACCACACCCCAGAAAACCCACACCCCAGAACCAGTCAAGCATCTAGGATTTCTGTTTTTAACAAATGCTTCTGTTGTTCCAATTCTGATCTTTCTACTTCTGCTGAAATATCAATCAGGGCAGAGGACCTGGGAGGGGCAGTGGGGAAAGTCTTGTCATGAGGCACTAAGGGCCCATTCAACTTAGAGCATAGAAACTACCCCTACACAGTATTATCCCTCTTGGGATGAAAAACTTGCACAGCTCAAATGCCTGCACGACCCTACCAAATCCTCCACAGCCCTTCTCCATCCCGTCTGAACTTTGATTTGGAAGGCTATGTACTCAGCCCCACAATACCACTTCTCTACTTCAGGCACATATTGTGTGTTTGCTCAGATGTCCAGACAAGCTGTGTGCAATCCAGAGTTTGTCATCTTCTACGGGTGCTCCATGCATATGATGGCGAGTGTCTCTTCTTGCACAACACTGATATTTACCTGAATTTAACTCCCTTGCAGTCACCAAAACCTCAACGTGTCTCTCCTTTATGGATCAAGGGCATTAAGCCACCATCAATCCTCTCCTTACAGATACAACTCTTGATGTGTAAAAATGCTCCATAATATGATTTTATTAAAAGTACCCAACTTGTACTTGAAGGAAAACATTTGACTTGACTCATTTCCTGTCCACAGAAATAATTACTGTAATTCCTCAGCACAATTTTCATTTTACCAATACCTTTTACTCTTCAATATAATCAGGGAACACCTGGCTGAAAAAACAACAAACTCACTGCACTCCAAACTTGGAATGAGGAGAAGCTGTTCAGGATTTAGTACCTGATGAAGCTTATTGTCCCTGCTCAAAGAGCTGTATTACGAGACTGAAACAAAGCCCTGAAGTGAGCAATACCTTAGCTTCTTCTGCCATTTTCTTGTCTTCATCTATCTCCTCAGCCTTGGCAATGTAGTCCTCTCCTTGATTTCTTCTCTTCTGCTTGGGGGCCATAAAACCTTGCAGAAACTTCTTAACAACGCCAGCCTGGAGTGCTATCACACACTCTCCAAAATCCTTCAGGCTCTCTAGTGAGTATACCTGTTAGGAAGAGCATATGATCACATAACAGTTGGATGTTACTCTCTGTGCTGTTTTAGGTGGGTCTGCCCTGCAAATTGATACATATGAACACTGCATTAATTATCACATCTACCATACTTGGTTATGGAATCAGCATATTGCTGTTGCTTCTGCTAGTTCATACCTAGCTGATGATCATGCACAGCACTGCTCAGAAAAAGCCACCATACCTTCGAAAAAACAAACCACCCCACACCAAAAAACCCAAATCCATCATGACCAAGCACTAAGCTGTTCTTCCGCTCCTTTAGTGACTTCACTTTTCCCCTCCCCTTAATACTTATGGTCTCATCTACACAGGGAGGTCTCTGCAGTGACTCAGGGTGCAGCTAAGACAGAGCTTTAACCATTCCAAGCCAATGTAATTCGGTAGGAGGAGCACGCGCTAGTCACAAGAATGTGTACTCTATCCACACCAGGCAGATTTATCCCCTCCTAAAGACACTCAGTGCACCAGTAACACTCATCTGAGTTAGGCTGAACTATCCAGAGCACTAAACCCACATATTTTAGTTTACTGCACAGTAACTTCCTTGTGCTCACATACCCATGAACAGAACACCCTTTAGGTCCTGGAACAGGGACGCAATCATTACCCCGAGCCTAAAGCAATTTGAATTTATAAAAAACAACCCAAACCCCAAAACAACCAACACTCCAAAATGGAAAACTGCTGTCTCAACAAGACATGCTGGCTCTGATGAAGAAGTTACAAAGAGTTCTGCTAATGCTCCATGAAGAAGTATACCACCAGACGAAGGAAACAGGACAGTTTAACAGCTGTGCAGGACACCTAGCTCCAACATTATGGCACACCTACGCTAAAAGGACCGCAAGCCAGCATCTGTGTAACATTGAAATATTAGTTTAGAAAGAGAGGACACCTGAGAAAATTGATTTTCCCGATCCTTTTGTCTGGGGAAAACAAAAGACTCAAGACCTTCTACAGAAAGTATCAGCTTGTGCTTGATTTGCTCAGTATTACATTGCTGTTACTCACTCTTGCTTCATATTCTGGTGTCACATCAATATATCCCAGGCCTCCTTTTTGCAGCCGAGTTGCAACCTCAATTAGATCACTTCGGAGGTAGTTCAGCAGTTCCTGGTTGCCATCACAGGATTTGAGGCCCAGGTTCTGTTTCCGAGCCAGATGGATAGAGTGCACTATGTCCTGATACCTGGAAAATCAAAACCAACCTCTGAATACACACAGGCCACAGCCCTGTGAGCTGTGCAGGCACTGGAGCAACAATGCTATCCATCATGATCTGCATGCTCCACCAGTGCAGAACAGTCCTTGAAAGATGCCTGAAAGCACGTGGCAGTTCTGGCTCTGAGTGAAACAGCACTGCCTTTGTTTCCAGTTGCAAGGAGCTACTTAAAGACTGACAGAACCTCTTCACAGTTTAGAGCATTACTTAAGAACCTGCAGTTACTGCCTAAGAAAAAACAGCAGTTTCTCATCCTCAATATCCTCCCCTCTTCAGCACAGGCATCATCAAACAAAGCACAGAATGCTGCTCCAGGGATGGAAAGGCTTGCTGTGACAAGGATATGCTTTGACTTTGAGAAGACATACTAAAAAAAAATAATAAAATAATAAAAATAGCAGCCTCACTTTTTCTCCAAACGCTCCTTCAGCTGGCTTTCTCTTACTCCTTGTGGGTGCAGGCAACCCAGCAGTTCATCCAAATCCTTCTGACTGTCACAAAGAAACCTGAAAGATACAACATGCACCAACATCAGCTAATGTCTGGCCAGAGATACAATTCCTTCTTCTAAATAGTTCATGATTATTAGTGGGCAGGGATGACAAGTAACCTATAACCCAACCCCATGGTGCAAGGTGGAACACTTCCAGTAATGCTGGCATAAGCATTCTGACTCAGATTGGCCTTGTTTCAAGGTCCCTAGATGTAGCCAATTCCAAGGGAAAAAAAAAACCAAACACACCACAGAACTGATTTATAGGTTTTCCCCCATTAAATTTATTAAAACATTGGCGTTCGAATTTAGTCATGTACCCCAGGGATTAGATTCACTAAGTTGCAGTCCGTTTAAGTAATCTGAATGTCATTTTAGATGCACTAGAAAAGATTAACATGCTATGCACTGCATAGCATGGCAATTTAATCACTCTTTCTGCAGAGTCTTCAACTTCTTTCATTAACCCAAGTCATCCCTAGATTAACAAAGGGTATGTCCTAGCTTATATCACAACTGCTGATGCAGATTTGTGACTGTGAAGGCTGTATCTTCTGCAAGTGCTGAAATCTTCCTTTCCAAGCAGCTCACCTTAACTTGAAAGCTGAAACGCAGTATGTGAAAACCATGTTCATTAGCTTTAAATCTTTCTGCTCCAAAAGTCCTTCAGGACAGCAGTCATAATCAGCAGTTAGCTGAATCTAAAAGAGGAAAATTTTTGCAGAGTTCTCTGCGTAAGGAATTCTCTCTGCAGTTCCAGAGTACAATCAAGTTTTAATGCTGGGTTGTAGATTTAAACTGGCTTTAAGACAGCCTAAAATTCTGCTCTTTTCCAACTCTATTCTAGGGTGCCATGGAGCTTCCTCACCTGATGGGGGCAGGGATTCAACCTGAACTTCAGAGCTCATTTACAGAAAATAAAACTAATTACATATATTCTAGAAGAGGATTGCTCTTTAGAAGAGGGAAGTGAAAGAATAGCAAAAATCAGCCTTACATGGAAACAACTGCAAAGGACCACTATGTGATCCTCACCAGCCACAGAGAAGACTCCATATCTAGTTTTTCTTCTTGGGCATAAGCTCAGATGAGCCAAGCAACAACTAGAGGAAGATGCTGTTCTGGCTTCTCTTGGAATAACAGTATCTGCAATGCTTATTTTTCTGGCAGAAATACTTATTAAATAACATATCTGAAAAGAAAATATTTCAGAGTTCTAGTATATTCCTATTAGGGAAACAGCCTCACAATTTGCGTTCAGTTAGTAAATTAATTACTCTAATAAAATACAGGACTGATTGTTTAAAAATGGAAGAAAAACAGTTTCTTGCCAGTCACCTGCTTTATACTCCAACCCTGCAGAGCATCCTCACTTTGCATATCGAGATCAGATCTTTTGGCCACCACTATCCTCTGCACACCCTCCCTGAGAGAAACAGGACAGAGCAGCTCCAAATATCCTTCACCCCCTAGAGCCTAGCAGAGGCACTTTAAAAGTAACTAAAAAAAAGCGACTAAGGGCTGGTCATGGGTTCCAACAGGCATTCACAAACCTGTTATAATATAACTTGTGTCTTTTTCCTATAGATGCCACTTACACTGAACAATTAGTATTCCAATGTTCACTGGAAGATCTACACACAGACTATTGCAAGGACTATCATTTCTGAGTCTACTGGACTTCTGCTAAATAAAATTTCTCTAGAATATGTGGTTTCAAATTGCTTCCAAACCTTTGGGGCAAATTTTGGGATTGGTCCAAAACTGTATTTCAGTATGAAGAGTATGTCACAATATGGTAATGGCATAAATTAATCTTCAAAACAGCTGCCCTGCAGATACCCTGCAGAGGACTGTTTCTCAGTCATGTTGAGAAGGCTGCCTAGGTCATGACAAAACATCAGTTACTGCTGGCAAGATACCACAGGATCTGGGTGGAAAAAATACCTGAGAAGACCCTGCCTGAGCTTTCCTGGCTTTGCCCCATGGCTGCAAATCTAAGGGGGGAAATTCCCTATACATTTGTCTTACTGTAAAAATGAAAGGGCACTGGAAACAGCATATGGCACTTATATTCTCCAGTGTTACGTGGCTTTGGGAAAGAAAACACAGGCTGCTGGCAAGCATGAGAAAGCAGGTATTGTCCTTGTAAGAAAGCTAGGGTTAAGCCCTGGCACAACTTTGTTCCTGCTGAAAAAGGAAATGGGACAGGGAAGGGAGAACATCTGTAAGAGGCACTTGAGCCTTCCCAATTTGCCCTGAGAGCAAGAACTAGGATTTCTGGGAGGGAGAACTGTTCCGCATGAGCTTGAACTCAAACATGCAAAATAAAAACACATCAAAGAGGCACCTGTGTTAGTTTGGCTGGTGAAACCTCGCTGCTCTATGCAGCCACAGCTCCTGGTTCTCAACTCAGCTCCATGCATTTCCTACTACCTGAAGGAACCCCCTCCAACTAGGGCTCAACCAGCACGAGGCACGGAGCACAGACATGGTAAGAAAGCGCTGGCATTTTATACAGGGAGGCAATAGGGCTATGAGCTTGTGGGTCTTGATAAGAGGGAGGGGAAGGCAATTGGTGCCCTTCTTGTGGCCTGACACAGAGCTCAACAACACAATCCAGAGTGATGGGAAAGATGCCTTTGGGAGAGTCAAGACCGGACGGAGGTCTTCAAACTGACTTGAAAGGCAGAAATCCTGACTGGGGTAAGGGATTCCTGCATCTGTAAATAACAGCCTAGATTTTTTTTTTCTTACATTTCTGGCAGCACAAGCCAGCTGAGTGGTCAGCAATAAAACCAGAAAGGACATACGGCACAAGCATCAAGTCAAAAGGAGCTCCCGGTATTCACTCAGGCTGAATATTCCTACCTGTTCTCAGGCTACAGGCTGCAAGAGACAGAGGAAGGTATAAAACCTAGACTGCAGACTAGGGAATGAAGAAATCAAGAGGATAACGTCTAGAGGAGCCCAGGATCAGTACCTGCTCTGGAGGGATGGTGGAAACAGGGGAACTCCCATCTGTAGAATATAGGCGTGAGAATGGAGTCTGTCAGCACCCACTCATGGTTAACTCAAATGGTCTGCTGAGGGGACCCGCCATATCATGGTGTATTCCTAATAGATGAAGAACAATGGGAGTTACTCTGCAGAGATGCCAGTGTTTCCAAAATTCAACTGCTTTCTGACCAGGATGAGTAAGAAGTCTCCTGCATACTATTATACTGCAAAGGTTGTGATTAACCTGTGGTTCTTGCAGGAAAGACCAGTATGTATACAGCTCATGAAGCACTACGGTATGGACAAAAGACTTTTTCAGGGACCACGTGCCCAGAAGCTTTAAACAGGAAGATTTTTTTTTTTAATAAGCACCAACATCAGTGAAAGTGGTACACAGTGTTAGAAGTGGGACTGGTCCATCTGTCTGGAGAAGACAGAAATAACCAAACATTTACGATTCTGAATGAGAACAACAACTCAAACTCTGCACTTTCAGAACAGAATGCTATGCCCTCTTCTTTTTGTGGGCAAAGTACTGAAAGCAGAAACCATGTCTATGAGATACTGCTTCCATAGCTCTTGGTAGAAGTATGGCATCTATTTCTTCCTTTATCAATGCCCTACCAGCTCCCATCCTCAAGCAGAAAAGGGGCAGGGCTGTGAAATACAACCATTCACAGAGTTAATTTGGTGTTCATTCCAATGTCTCATCACTCTAGAGTATAGAAGGATAAAGCTAAAGATGCTCTATGTGCACTGTGAGGCTACTCTCAATCTCATGTTAGATGGTACTACTAGGAAAAAGAGACTGACAGCAGAGTTAAAGAACACAAAGAAATGAAACTTCCTATGCACTACATACTAACATGAGTTACAGCCGAACAAGTCCTTGTATCCAAACGACAGGGGCTTCAGTGCGGTCTCAGGGTTCCTCAGGGTGTGTAAGGGCAAGGGGCAAAAAGTAGCCAAGGAGGAGACTCTTCTGTAACTGTCTATGCTCATGGGAGTCCTTGAGTTTGGAGAGATCAATGGCAAAGGCCACAGAGGAAAATACAGTAATAAGAATACAGATTTCCTCAGAGGGAAGTTCTAGTTACTGGCTGTCCCCTGAAATACAGCTCTCAGGTTGTCAATTCTCTTTTTGTAGAAGCTTACCTGTCAGGTGACAGCTGTCAGATAGGTACTTAGCAAACAGGCTCTTTGCAGTTCTACAGCTTTAAAGAAAAGTCTTTCAGCTGAGGAAGCTTATTGCTTATCTGCAGAAATGGCTTTAGGTGGCCCTGTCAGTTAGGAGAAAGTCATGCAGACAGCACAGAAGAACGCTAAGTTAGAAGAGGTTACGTTTTCTCTGAAAAGCTGCCATTGTGCTCCCTGCTTACTTTAAGGGCATGGAGGCCTGCATCTGACTCAGATCTTCCATTTGCATTGCTTTACCTCAACATCCTGACACCATCAGCCTGCCTGGTGGAACAATACACACAGGCATGATATTCTCAGTAAAAAAAAAAAAAAATCAGTCAGTGCTGATATTGTTACCAGTCTTTCCTAGCAGGTACCAAAAAGGCCAGAAATCAAAATCATAGTGGTGTAAGAGCCAGGCTAGAAAAAAAACCCAACCAACAAATCACACTCAGCTTAATATCTTGTCTCTGAGTGGCAAAAGGGCAGAGCAGGCATGCAGTGACATGTCTCCAACCTGCCTTTACAGATTTTAACATCTGCTGGTTTGAGGACTTCCTTGTATGCCAGGACAAGAACCTTTGTGCTTAGTACTCCCCAGTGAACCTCTCCTCCAGCAGTTTGTCTAACTGGTGCTTTGAATGGGTACAAATCTGAAGGTCCACAGCAGCTGGTAGGCAGTGAGTTACCTGTATGATCCTTAGTAGTACTTTCCTCTCTACTTCAAAACTGCTATTTGCTACTTTTATTTCCTGAACCTTTTTTTCCTGTATCAAAAGAAAATCCTCTTTCTTTAGGAGACTTCCCCACTGTCCTCTAGCATTGCTTTCCACCTCTCTGCTGAACATTCAAATTAAAGAGTATTTCTCTGATTTCCTTCCTATTTCTTAGCCAATTATTCACTCATGAGAAGAGCTGCACTTTCACCCTAAGGCAGGCCCTGTAACAACAGATCTTGTGAAGCAAGACTGTTCCCTCAAGGAAAAAAAAAAACAAAAAAAAACACCTAAAAATTGTTTTGCCCCTAGTTTATACTTTGGTTTATCATTCTTTTATTTCCTTCATTTAGGCTCCACCATGGTTTGTAAGTAGGCCTTCCTACTTTTAATAGCTTCTTTATTCTGATGTGAACCACACTGAGAATCTTCATTACTATCACTGCCATTTTGTTTCCAAGTTTCCTCTTTTTCAAAGGTAAGAGGTAGCACATGCTCTGACCATTTAGTATGGGGACTTTATGGCAATCTCTTTGAAAGCATTTTAGGCTTTTGACTGCCACTTTAAGCTTTTTTTTATTTCAACAAGCTTCTTAATTCTTTTTATTGTGCTTTTTTTTTTTTTTTTTTTTTAAAAAAAAAAAAAGTACTGCATATTATGGTCACTTGACACAAAGCAGCTCTCAGTAACAGAATTCAGTCCTGAGAGTGTACAGGACCTTGTGCAAAGAGCTGCCTCGCCTGGGCTGTATGACTAGTTTCTCTGTAAAGCACTCCTACCTTTGGAACCATCTGATCTCCCTCAGCATGTCGCTGAGTGCTGCCAAACTGATTGAGCAATTCAACACTGTAATATCAAATACTATGCTTTTTCAAGTTTGGCTTGGAATTACAAGTTACAGGGATTCTGTGTTAAACTTCAAGTCATCTGTTTTGGCTCAATGTTGTCTTCAGTTTATAGCAATATGCACTATTAATTTAAGCTAATGTTTTCTTTATATAAAGTTGTCCTACCGGAACACATCTTGCCATCTTTGCTAAATGAAGATCAAGTATTAGAAGAGGCAATTAAAGAGCAGAGAGGACTTTCCTGCAGATCATACTGTCTTCTACAACTTCCTGTTTAGCATCCATTCCGTAGGAAAGCCCAATTGCTTGAATTTTGGCCATGTGACAAGATATACAAAGGCCTACACTGAGAAAGGGGTGGAGATCCGCCGTGGCAATACTGGACAGAGTGGAGGCATGCACAGGAAACTGCTGTCTCCTATGACCTGCTAGCAAAGAAAGAGAAGGGGTAGAGCAATACAAAAAAAGTCTGCACCCAATGCTGCTGGTTCAGATGAATTAAGACATTCACACATTTCAGTCTGACAGTTCCTGGTGGGGGAGCAGGAACATCTTTACTAAAGTAGTTCTAACTTGCAGCAGTGGAACTAAGCTTTGGAGCTAAGGTCACAACTGGTGATGTTTATCAAAGACCAAGTAACTCCACTTTGTGGGTCAGCAGTGGAAATTCTGGAGAAAAGTCACTGCTATTAGGGGAGCTGCAAGAACAAGTATTTCGTGACAGTTACTTCCCAGGGTTATCTAAAAATAATAATAATTAAAAAAAAATGCAGAGTCCTTTGCAATCTGTTTAGTAGGTAAAGCTGTAGCCAGTATTTTCTGGCATGGGGACACTGCTGATCATTCCTTACCACACGGCAACAGCCTACACAGATTTTCTTTGAAGGTAAAAGACACTGGTAGGGCAAATTATTGGAGCAGGTCACAATCAAGCACGCTCAAAGGTAGAATTGTTTAGTTTTGATTCACTTGGACATATTGGTGGCTACTTCTTGGCATTGGGGATCATTAAAAGGGGTAACAGTCTGTCAACATGGAAGAATAGTTTGCTAAGCTATAATTATCAGTAGCAACGAAAATCAGTTCCATGATACAGTGCTATAGGAAAACAAATGGACACCACTAGTCTGCTGCGAAGCCCAGGAAGAAGCAGGAAGAAGCCACTGACAAGGAGCTGGGGAACGGCTCTGCATGTCTCACATAGTACAAGGACACACAGGATATAGGCCTGTCTCCAAAGATCTCAGCGAAGACTTAAATTGCATGTGCTCAAGAACCCCATGTGCCACAATTCAGATCTGCCATGATGAACCATGAAAGAAATCCTAGACACACTTAGCTAGGTCACTGCTTCCCCTTTTTTTTTTTTTTTTTTTTTCAAGTAATGCTTACCAACGCTGAAAAAAGCACACAAATTATTGTAAATTATCAGTTCTTCTGAATATAAAATATTTTAAAAAAGCAATACATCAAAATATCATTTTACCAGCTTAATTTATACTGGCTTTAAGTCTGATGGATTATAAAGGTTCTACTGGCTTCTGGACTCGCTGCCCTATTAGCAATTCACTACCAGTAATAAATCAGTAACAGAGGCCTGGAGAGCTGCTGAACTAATCAAACTGTTAAGTACTGAAAGAGTAATAGGTGTATAGTAGGGTTTATCCAAAGAAATCTGTCTACGTCTAGTTTCCTTGATCTCTACACGCTGAGTACTTTGCAGCTATAAAAGCATGTGTTACCATAAGTTCTGTCCCTGCTTGGGTGCAGTGGTCTCTGCAGGAAGGGGTGCAGCATGCACAGACCGGTGAAGCTTGCTGGCTCTGCCATCGGTGGCTGCGCTCCTCCGCTTGTCTGTAAAAGAAAAGCACGAGCTCAAGTGTTTTCTCATTCCTCTTCCTCCTCAGTAAGCATTTTTATTTTGCAAAAACTAACCTATCTCCAGGTAAGTGTTTATATTCAGCATTTAGGCCAGCAATACGTTTCTCAGGGAAAACTAATCCAGCATTAGCTTGCTAAAGCTCACAATATATGTATTTATAGAAATACAAAACCATATAATGGATTTTTAACAAAATTACTACATCATAAAGCACATACATAAAATTAAGAAAAGTGTTCCTAATATTTCAAATACATTAAACTAGTTTCACTTTTAGCTACATACTGATACAGCACTTTTAGAACTGAATGAGTTTAAATAGGATGTGTTTGAATTTCTGCATCTTAGACAACAGTCTAACACGAATTTAAACCATTGCTTATTTAAGCCTTTGCTTGTTAAGTTTCAAAAGGAATCTCCTGAAATCTTGCACACTAGCTGGGTAAACACAGAGGCAGCAGTTGAGAAATTAATACAGGTGGAAGCAAGCTGGTGTACAGGAACACAACCAGTCAATATCTGAAAAAGTTCACATAAGAAAATATACCCATCAAGGGCCACTGAATGTTACCACCTCCAGCTCACGTCACTGTAACACAGATGGCTGGAAATTTACATTCTGGATGAAGTATCTCACTGTACGTTTGCCCTGTTCCATTCTTTCACAGATGTCTACTCTGCCCGTTGTCTAAGACAGAACACCAGGTGGGGGCTCTCTCATTTAACTCAACACAGCCTCTCACACCCAGCATTGCTGTAGATAAGATTCAGCGCCAGCCTACAACGTTTCAGAAGTGAGAAAAGATCAGGACTGAAACTGCAACCAGAGCCAGATGATAGCATGCTCTTCTGTACCAAGAGCTATTTCCACATAGAAGTGTTTCCTTCCCCACAGCCTGATTTTTGTGTGTGTGCAAGTTCTGCCTGCTCCACCACCCAGGCTCCAAGTCAACCAGGCAAAACTACAGAGCAAGCACTAGAACTTCAGCTAGTTGTTGCACCTCACCTGCCCATTCAGTACAAGGTGAATGGCAAGCTCAGAGGACGTGCCAAAATGGCCTCAATCAGCAAAGCTATAGGTATCTAGACTGTCCTGCTTGATACTATTTCACAGGTTAATCTGGGAGTCTTGCCACTGGTGGAAGCGTGATGGATACCCTCACCCTGTAGCACACAACTACTTCTCCAGGAAATGTGGCACGCTGCAGCTCAGCAGGTTCAGAATCAGCCAGAGAAGTATTAGTCCACAACTGACATGATGCAGTACACTGCAGGCAGTCTGACATCCTGCAGCAGCAGGAAGGAGATCACCATGAGCAGACATCTACTGTGTGCAGGTTTCTAGAGTTTAAAGGTGGCTTAAATCAGAGTATCCTCATGAAAACACTCAGACTAGACAGTTTTTCTCTCACATTCACAAATCCATTCTATAAGTCAGACAGCAACAAAAGAAATACCCACAGAGAAGCAGGCTGATCATACCTCCTGGGCTGTAGTCCTTTCTAAAATCTTTTTTCTGATGGGGAAGGATGAATCTGTAGTCTATACTGTCATGTACCCAGCCTTTCTCAATGAACAAGCCAGGAATCTCATCCGAAAACAGCCAGTACCTGTAGGAAACATACATGTTAACACGTACCTGTCTCCTCTTCTGGCTAGTTATATACACTCACTTTTATCTGCATAGAGCAGAGAAGCACCTGCATGCTTGACTCAAAAACCTGAATGTATGTCTATCTTTATATTAGCAGTTGAGAAACAGGAACAGCTTTTACTAGAATCCATTCTAAGAGTGTTCCTGTGCAACAAACATGAAGAAAAAAATTATGGTAATTAGGTACTTGAGCACTGGATGCAAGCACTTGAAGCTCCACTGGCTAGTGGATTCTGACCTCCACAAGAAGGCCTCAAAAAGCCAGCCATGTAAACCCAGTGAAGGCCATCACACTCTACCTCCACACCACCACTCACTTCTGCTCTCCTCTACAGTTCAATACACAGGGAGTCCTCAGCACTCTCTACATCAATCACTTCTTGGAGGCTGCTATCTGAATAAAGCTCCTTTCAGAGGAAGGAGCTGGCAGCTCAGGATCATTTCCTTTCCCACCTGTTATGATTACGATCAGTGCCAACTGGGGTCCTGCGCATCACCAGCTTCGCTTTGGCAATTCCATCCTGGAAAGTTTTCTCAGCTGCAGCTTTATGCTTCCGGATTCTTTCTTCCTCTGCTTCTTTCTCCATCTTCACTGTCAGAATTAGCATAGAGAAGTATTACCTTTCTTTTATTGAATCCAGGCATTAATATTCTATTTTATTTCGCTACACAACAGGAGTTTAAAAAAAAAAAAAGTTTTGGTGACTTTGGTTAACACTTTTAGCACCGCCATCCACCTTCCATCTTGCTTTCCACCCACCATTCTTGAAAAAAACCCTCAAGAATTATTAAGAAGTCAAGGATGAACTGCGCTGAGGAGAGAGTAAAGTCTGGATAAAAATTTTCTGGAGAAATTAGTCCTCATTACTATTTCTCATTCTAGATAAAGTGGCATCCATTGCTGTGCAATCCCATATAACAACAGGGTCAATATATGACAAGAACTTCTGTTCTGGCCAGTCCAAGTGTTGGGAACCATCCAGCTGTGATGGCGCAGAGGTCAGCATGGCTAATGGACACCAGTATTTCCATAACTGCAGCTAAGGGGAATGCTCCCCCACATTACCTACCAAAAAACCCCAGATTGGCACAATGGAGGCCTCTTTCAAGGCACAACTGTTTCACAACAGTGACCCAGGCACATACCCTAACACCTCATGCGTGATCCTCCCCCTCTGCTCCGCACTGGTGAGGGCACAGTGCTGTGTCCAGTGCTGGGCTGCCCAGCTCCAGAGAGACTGGGAACTGCTCGGAAAGAGCCCAGCAGAGGCTACA
>JAVJGJ010000001.1:100309372-100331743 GCA_035590215.1 Microhierax caerulescens
CCTGCTCTAGGAGAACCTGCTGTAGCAGGGCTTGGACTAGCTGAGCTCCAGAGGTCCCTTCCAACCCCCACCAGTCTAATAGACGCTATGATGTGGAAGAGCATTAGAATAGAAACTTCAAGTTTCCCACTCATGACGGAAGTATTTTGGAGTTTCAGTAGCTCTCAATATCCATAGCTGTTGACAAAAAGGAGGGGAAAGAAAAATATGAAGTAGCTTAAATCCTGGCATCACAGGTTCCTTGGCAAGGGTCTTAAAGAACAGAGCATGTAATTTCACATATCAAGGTAAGGGGTTAGAAGCAAGGCAACTTCTGACAGGAGACAACATTTAATATCAACAGGATTTATGCTTCTCATGACTGTTCAAGAGCCTCTCTATATCTTTGCCCATCTCTGAAGAACAGTGTACTTTCACCAAGAACCTTGCCTGAACAAAAAGGAACAAGACGTCATATTGAGTCACACTGGCTCTTCAGAGCCTGATCTCAATCTGACAAACACATCACCCCTTCATGACTTCCACAAAAGGCTATGGGCAACATTTTTCTGTATCCTGAGAAAACTTGAGGGAAACAATAAAAAGCCTGAAGAAATGAAAACTTAACTTTGCATCACAAAGGTAGGTTTGAAGCAGATGGAATGAGACCGTATGGAGGGGATGAGGTGGAGTGGGGCAGGCAAAAGTGAGCACACAGTGGTCACAGGCTGGCTGCTGTCCCAGCGAGAAAGCTAACATCTTGCTAGGACTTGCGAGGGCTACTACCTACTCTTTCTCTTGCAACTATTTTCTGTATCAAGATAGGTTTGATAACATTGCTTAGTAAATAGTAAGTCTCTGAAGTCCTGCCAATGTAATCAATCCTCACTGATTAGAGGAGACGTGCTGAAGAACATACTCCTTGCATTTGTTACACCAACACAATATATCAGCTTTTATAAAATAATATACCAACTTACAGTAATTGCAGCATGGCAAAATTGTTCTGTTTAATCCATACCTGCCAGATACAAGCAGCTACACAATCCCTACCTTACAACCTGTCCTTATGTCAGAATACTGAAAATCAGAACAAGTAGCAACAGCCAGTCACAGTACCAAATGCCTCATGTCACCCAAATCCAACTCTTGCAAACCACAACAGCAGACCTGCACTACTGGAAGCACACTCCTCACCTTCCACCAGGAGACAGAGGTAATATGATTCCCCCAGAATTTCTCTCCTTGACACCTTCTCAAGACTTGCTGCCATCACCTCATGGTATCACAAGGGTACACTTCCCTCCTACTCAGCACCCTCCCCTCAAGAGCCAAGACTCCAACCAAACCAAGCCAAACTGGCAGTAAACTCTTCAATGCTTACAACATGGAATACCACGGGCACTCATGAGACAGGTATTTTTTCTATCCAACTGTAAAGACCAGTTGCAGCAGGTACCATTAAGCACCAGAATAAGGAATAGGCAAGGAAAGAACAAAACCTGAAATTTATTCATATGCCAAAAATGTTCAAACAGGGAATAAAGACACCAAACTGAAGGGTTCCTTCCTGAATGTAATTTTCAATTGCAATGGCAAACTAGTCTCGCTCTCCTCTCTAGCAGGCTCTGTTAGCTGTATAAGCTTCCAGCTCTCCATTCTACAGCACGCTGAGAGCTATTGCTTCATGGAGTGATGAGGCAAAGAACAATTAGTAAATGCTGCAGTAACATGGAAATGGAAGTAGCCAGACATCTACTACCATGAAAATACAGATATTAATCATGTTACCTGAACAGGAAGTTCTGCATTGACTTCTTTTGAAGCCAAGAAAGAACAAACAAACAAAAAAATATATTATGCTTTCTTACACCGGGCTCTTTTTTGAGCTGAGACTAGTTTGGTAGCACTGGTTGCAATTTTGATAGGCTCAACCTGAGAGGTTAGTTCTGCCAGTGTTACAGATGTTTCTAGAGTGGTGAAAAAAAACTGTGACTGTGAATATGTAAAAGAGTAGTTGCTGACAAAACACATATTGTGCAGTGGTTCAATATTCATATATATATATATATATATATATATATATATATATATATAAATCACTGCAGCATAGGTGTTTTGGCAGCAGCTACTCTCTTACTTCCTCCAGAGATACCAACATTACAAAAAGCAAATGCAACTGAAGTGGCATGAAAGCCAGCATGCTGAAAAAGCTGGTGTGATGGCAGGGGCACACTGGTACAGTTCTCATTGAGGCTGTTTGAGTTCTCATTGAGGCTATCCAGAACTGTTTTTCCACTGCCTGAGACCACATCAGCCCCCAAGTCTGAAGTCCTGAACAGATTAGCTCTGAGCTGCCAACCCTGCAGCCCTAACTACTGCACTACCAACGTTAACCCGGATCTTTGGTAATCTGAGGGTACCTTTATGACTGGTAGCATCTGCTTAACAGGTAAAAAGCCCTGGATGCCTGAACTGTTGGTGTTTGTTACGTTGAAAGGAAGCAATAGGAATACAAACCTTAATGAAAGACTTCATCCTTCCTTCCACGCCAGAGACCTAGTTTTTCTTGTGGAGTCCAAAAGAATGAATTAAACTTCCTCAGCATGCAAGCAAGTAAGGGTTCTTACCTCCATCAATGTAATGTTGCTTTTCTTCATATATAACTACTAGAAACTATCAAGTGAGAACAAGAAGTATCCCAAAGAATAGTGTCCAAACTGTAATTTTGCACTAAAATCTTATCATGAGCTTGAACACTACAAGAATTGGGGCCAACACGCCATGCAGCTATGGCACATCAGATATTTGGTATTTTGTTATTCTGGAGAATTAGGACAGCACTCCAGATCTTCAGCAGTTTATTGGTACTTCTGAGACTCACAGTTCTTAACAGAAGATCTGAAAGACCTATTTACTTTCAACATGAGGCACGGTTGTACCCAGTCTACTTCATTAGGAGCCCCAGGGTATCCTACATGATCTACCTATTCTTGGTCTCTTTGAACACACACTTCCAGACCCGAGCCAAGGCATGTAAGCCAGGCTCCTTGCAGGATGCTTGTCCCTCAACTGTTTCAGCAGGTAAGTAACAACCTAGATGAGCTACCCTGCCTGCTTCCATCTGCCCAGTACCCACATTTACAAGGGAAAAAAAAAAAAATCCCTGAAGTGCAATTCCAAAGTATTTTTCCTTTTTTATTCCATACTCTTTAGCAAAAACCACTACTTACACAGAGGCATACAAAGTTTGAAATTGAAACTCATTATTTATGAGAGGTTTGAGTGGACACTTTATCTAATTCTTTAAAGTGAGAAAATGTAAACTGAAATTTATTGCCCAAGTCCTTATCTGAAAGAAGGGCTGCTAGCATTGACCTGACAATGCATGGCAGCAAGGCCAGCAGCAGCAGCTGCACAGGAAATATCTGTGTACATAAGAGCCAGAAGATGCTTGGGCATAGACAAGTTTTTTTTTGTTTTCTGTCCCAAAACACATTTTTTGTTCTCCAGCCTTCTTGGGCATGGTAGAATTAGAAAGGTACTCAACAAAAGATGCCCACAGCTAAAAACCTACAAGCAGTTACTGCTTTTTCTTAGCATTTCAGATTTTCAGCTGCCACAGGAACCACAGCAGCTGAATTAAACTTCTTCAGTAAGTAAATCCTAGGTCATGCTTTTGAAAATAAGCTGTCAGTTTTGCCAATAAGTTACTCCCCTCTACTCCACAACACACACGTACATACACACACACTCTACTCTTCTGGTATTGTTCTCACCTCTCATTTGTATTTCTTGTTGCTCCCTTTCTTTCTTGGCTTGGATGGCATGAAGGCGCCTGCTCTTCACAGCACTGATCATATCATCAGCTTCTATTTCTAGCCGGTGCTCTATTTTCATCATCTCATTTTTTTTCTTTTCATTTCTTGCCATCAAATTCTCGTCTTTCCCATTCTCCTTGTTCTTGGCCACCATTTCTTTTCGTTTCTGTTTTTCTGCTCTTTTCTTGTCATTTTCTTCCTTCAAGATAGCCAGGCGCTCCTTCCACAGCTCAGCTGATGTCTGCTGCTTGGCCTCCACGTGGTCCTGCACTGAGTAAGTCATTAGAATCCGGTGGCACAGTGCTCCAAGTATCCGCAATTTCTCTTCGGGAGTCAACTCAAAGAACTCTGACGTCTCCAGTTTCTCCAGAAACTCATCCTGTACTTCATTATCCTCAAAAGTTGCTGAATCCTTGCTTTCATCTACATTATCTGAGACCTCACTTTCCTCTTGCACATCTGACTTGCGTAGGCACAGGCGAACTAACTCAGAAGCAGAATGCAAAGTAAGTGGTATTTCAGAAAGCTTCATGCCCAGCTCAGCATAATCTTCAGCAATTTCATCCTGCAGCAGGGTCTGCAAGAGAATGACCAGTACTCGGTTCAAATAAAGGAAGCCTCCCTTTTCTGCACAAAGCGCTTCCATCAGGGAAACTGCTGTAATGGGATACTGAGCATCTGGCATCAATAACCCTGAGTAACAGCTCAGGAACTCCACCACCATGGCGACGTCCCCAAAGAGCGTATTAGGAAGTCCTTCTGGAGTATCAACCAGTTTAAAAGTAGGCAAGGTCTTCCCTTTAAGATCTTGGTCCTCATATCTTTTCTGCTTTTCCATTTTTTCCTTCATCTCCTTCTCCTTCCGCTCCTTGGCTCTTTCCTTCAGTTTCTCTTTCAGCTTCTCCCTTTTCTTCTTCATGTACTCCTTTCGCTGCTCCTCTGTCATGGTGGCCCATTTCTTCCTGTGCTCTAGAAGCTCATAACGTTTCTGTACTAACCCTCGCAAATCCTCAGGGAGACGAGCACGATCCTCATTTGAGAGTAACCTGGCTGTTTTGGAGATGATGCAAGAAAGAGCACTTTTTTTGTCTTCCCGGTCTTTATTTTCTTTGTAATAGGCAATGAGATGGAGTGCTGCAGGAGGCAGATGCTTCTGGGGTTTGTTGGAAGACCTAGGGGTGCCTCCAGAATTCCTGGGAGCCCTGGACACCTTAGCAGTACCTTTAGCCATGTCCAGTAGTGTCATTTGTTTCATTTTCATCTTAGGGGTCTTCAAGCCTTTCCTAGGAGACTTTGATTTCCCTGATGACTTCTGCCCATTCAGAACCCTTTTGCCTCTTTGCTTTTTGTCCAAGGGTTTGTTGCTGCCCTTTCCCAGTCGGCTCCTCTTTGGAATGTGAAAGTTAGAACCAAGTTTAGCAGGTGACACAATTTTCATCACTTCTTCCAGCTCCTCTTTAGGACATTTTGAATTCTTAGAGTTTTTCACCTTCAGTGGTGAGCCAACAATAGATTTCTCCAAATGCACGTGGCACCACAGAGTAGGGCTCAGTGGCTGGCCCAGGGATGATCCATCAGCTTTGGATTTCTTAGAAGGCTTTCTATCAGGTGATCGAGAGCTCTTCCTCTTGGTTGCAGGGTTGAGAGTCATGTACTGAAATTAAAGAAAGAATGCTTTTATATTAATATTTAAAGGTAAAAGTTATTAGATCCTTTTCTGTCTGGTTTTGATGTATTTTTCCAATGAACAAGGACTACTCAATATGTGAAGGGTAACGGGCTCCTGCAACAGCTTCCAATATTCTGCACTGTAGTCACTACACTGGTTATGAGGTCATTAGCTCATTCCTGAAAGTTCACATTTAACTTTATAAAATTAAACACTACAAAGAATTCTAGAAGTTTCCAACTACATTGCGCAAAACCACTTTGCTTCTACTTAAAATGTTGTGGGGAGGGGGTTTACCTGGAAAATACTGGCATTCATTTCAACTATGCCTCTGCCTATACATTTCTTAGTGAGTCACTTAGGGTTCAGTCCTGGACCCCACCCACCTCACCACCCAGAAGAAAACTGAAGGAGCACAGAGCGATGGGTGACAGGAGTTTAGAGTCTGATTTCTGAACTGCCTGAAAGCATCTAGAATGAAGGCGAGACAGGAGTCAGTTCTGAACTAGCGTGACTGAGTATCTGATTGTTTTTAAGCTGCTGAAATAACCTGACAGCATACTTTTAGCACAGCACAGCTTAACCCAGAGCCAAAGAGAAATACTTCAAGACTATCTCAGCATCCCAAATTCAGTGTCAGGATGCACCCAGAATAGTAATATATTTCAAAAAGTGAAAAATAAAATGCAAGGATATAAACTTTAGGTTATGGGTAAAATCACCAGAAATCAGGGGGTGAAAATTTCAGATTTCTTAGCAATAAAAAACTGCACAGTGGTAAGCAAAGAAAAAGGTGCAAGCAGAACAAACATACACAAATGTGATCAAGTTAAGACTGCCATAGGAAAATGCAGATCTTCTGGCCCATGGATGTTCACTCTTGAACATTTTAGTTTAAGAGCCTTTGCTAGCAAAAACAAAAGTTTTTACTGAAGATTGCACAATCACCAAATCCAGTGTCTACATAACTTCATTTCACAAAAATTCTGTGTTGAAATCTTTGCTGAAGAGAATTACCTAAGCGAAAAGCATCCAGCATTGATATGAATCGTAATAATTACAAATTCACAAATGTTAGATCGACTATTTATATTGTATAATCCAACTGTCACTTATACAAAGCTATTTTGTCAGAACACTAATTCTGAATTAATAAATTATCTAGCCATATATCAAAATTTAAAACCTCAACATAAAGTTTAATCACTATGCCAAGTGGGAAACAGACTACAGGAAGTGTTACCCCAAACATAAAGCTAAGCACTTCTGTGAGTCAAACCAAAGATGTTAGTTGTGCATTTTTTCTTATAATAAGGGCATACGTCTATCCATCAGTATGCTGAATAAAAGAATGGTATACACTACCAGCAAGTACTTTAATTTCTGTCAAGGCAGTGGCCCCAAATACTACAGCAAGGGTGAACACAGCTCAAATATGAAGAATTTATTTTTCCCTTTAAGCAAATTTACAAGCATCTAGAAGAGTCCATAGAAGCTTGCTAGAAAAGTGCTCTCCTCCTGATGAGAAAAAAAAGGGATACAGCAAACACTTACCCTTCTAGTTTTAGAACAACACTTGACAAAGACCAAGCCCATGAAAAAAAGTGAGTTTTGGTAAATGAACAAAATAGTGCTTTCTACAAACAAAGATGGATTTTGAGACAGCAGATTTCGTGATATGGCATTTACTCAGTTGACAGTATATTTGGCTGGTCATCACACAAAGGGCTGGGTGGGAAAAAAAACCCCAACATCCCTGTGACTTGGAGTATTTAGTACAAAAGCTGTGTTATCTACCATCACTCAACCCAGTGCCATAAAAGAACCAATCATCATGAAGTCAAATATACTCAGCTCTTGCATTGTAACCACGAAAAGGGCCCAATAACTGACATTACCAGGTAAGGACCACAGCTCTTCCATTTGTCTGACACCAGGAAACTACATCTTTACTTGTCTACAAGTAATACAAGCTATTGGGGGGTGGGGTGGGGAAATCAAGAAAAGGCAGTTACACCTCACATTTTCAAAGTAGATCACTGTTTCAGACATTCAAGCTATGTCACCTCTCAAAGGGTCAATCTTCAAGAGTGGCCCTTCCTGTTCTGCATCGATGTTGATGTAAGCTTGGGAGCACCAAAACCCAACTGGCACACTGAAGCCTCTGCCAAGACTTGTTAAGGGGGTGGTGGGGAATGGATGGGAATGCAAAGAGGCACTGCTAGGAACTCTTACCTTATGCGGGTCAAGCAAGAAGTCACTAAATTTACTGGGGAGAGAGTATTTCTTCACTAACTCATCCTCCACTACCCATGGGGCATTCTCACATGTGCCAGCCCGTAGTGCATTGTGACGGATGAAGTATCTCAGGATCTCTTTGTTGGGAGGACGCTCTGTACGGACTAAGCTATCTGCTGGTACGTTGCTGATGATCTTGGAGATAACAAACAGACTGTTAATACTTAACTTCTAACCACATTATAAATACATATCATATGGCTAAAAGTAGCAAATATCATTGTACTGCTTCACATTCACAAACTCTTTGCTTTTTCAAAGCCCTCTTGTGAAGACTCACAACAAACGAAACAGAACTTGCAGAACTGAGGTGCACAGTAGAGATTGGTAGGAGATTCAGCTAGCCAGAACAGTAAAACACATTAGTTTATGTT
Source organism: Microhierax caerulescens (assembly GCA_035590215.1). NCBI lineage: Eukaryota > Metazoa > Chordata > Aves > Falconiformes > Falconidae > Microhierax > Microhierax caerulescens. The sequence continues at coordinate 100,317,514 of JAVJGJ010000001.1, forward strand.
GCAGATTTCTTGCCAAAGCCACTGCTTTGTCTCTGACCTTCCTCCAGCTTGTACTTGCTACTAATATAAAAGCTTTTACATATTAATGTTTATTTTGGTTTGATTTTTTTCCTTGAGACCAGACGAGTAACTCTGCAAGTAGTACTCATGAAATTGAGGTCAGCACTGCCTCCCTCGTCAAATTAGCAAACAGATAACAAAAAAGGATGCAGTGGTACTGCAGCTACACAGAGCCTCCTGAAACACAGCTACCTACGACTCTCAGAGAGCTCAGTTAGAAAAACAGCAACTTCTACTCATGATTTAACTAGCCTACCTCTGACCAAGTTTCATTAACTGCCTGACCAGAGATTAGCTAGGTAACAGCAACCACTTTAAAGCTACTGCAGCACTGTTAACTCAGCATGTGGTACCAGGGAACTGTCAGGTGTTCCCACATACAAACCCCAATTATATACAGAAACTGCCAGCCTAGTCAGCCTCACCGTCAGCTAGAGCCACCCTGCTTCCAGTACCATGACTCCAGCAGGAAGTACCACATTGTGCTGTATAGACACACCAATAGGGATCATTTAATTAAACTCGCATATTCATGTTCTAATAAAAAGGATTCAAGCAAAAAAATTACCTTATCTTCATTTTTCAGCTTGACGTCATATTTGTGTGGCAGGAATTTAGGTGGAACCCACTTCCTTTCTTCCTTCTTCAAAGATGTGGGAAGCTTCCGAGGAGACCTACGTGCTCCATCGTCTGACAAAGCAAGGTAAGACATTAAGTGTCTTAGTATTAAGAGTCCAAAAAAAAAAACTTTAAAGAATCCAAACTATCTCTGGACTGGAAACCCCACCCCTTGCCATCTGTATAGTGCTTGGTTAAACTAGAACATCATGAAAAAATCCCCAATCAGGTTTTACAAATATTCTGAAGATGCAGGCTGGGAACGGAGTCCATAAACTGTTCTCAAGTAAGAGGTAACACTTATCTTCAAGGCGTATGAAGGACCACTTGCAGTATTTAAACTCATCTCTTTACAGATGGTAAGCTGCAACTACCTATGCAAAGGGAGAAAATGTCTATAGAATTTGTGCAAGGGAGACAGTAACCTGCTTAGGGTGCTTCTGCTCAGAGCCCTAGCTGTCTCTGCCACGCCATACTTGAAATAATTCTACTGCAGAGATTATGGACTCTAAATTAAAGTAACTTTTAAGATCATTTAACTTTGGTGGTCGTCAAGCATTTCACAGTTATGAGCCCTATGTGTATGGGCTGGTTTAGCTGGAAATTTTAAGCGTACTTATACAACCAGTCTTTTTATTCTCAAGAGAGATGTAACTGAAGGAGCAGAAAGGCATCCTATCTTCTTGCCAGCTGGTGTTGAGACTGTTATTTCTAGATTAACATTTGTGAACTGAATAATTTAAGACAAAATCCAAGCTTACTGAAGAAAGAGATTCCCCAAATGTTTTTGTTTGTGGCTATGACTCAAAGAAAACATTAAAGTAAGCATGATAGGTGAGAATAATTATCTAAGTACACGCAGAATACAAGTAGATGCTATACCTAAGTCAGAATTTTAAATATATATATGGTTTTTAAATTGTCACATTGTATGCCCTATAGCATTTAAACTTCAGCAGCATTACAGCTTACATGGTAGAAAACCAAGTTCAGCCCCACCTCTCCCCAGCCTTCCAAAATCAGCCACCAAGCGAGCAGATCACAGATGCCACAAGTTCACTGTACCATATTTCAAAGTGAGCAGCTACTGACCACATTTCAGACAATGCAATGTGGAATCCTCTGCTCCAAGCATCACATATTATAGAAGTTTTTCTTCAAAATACACCCCCCGGATTTTTTAACAATGATAGCACGCATGAAGGGAGACGAACTCTCTCATTCCAAGTCAGGCCGAGACATAACTTTTGCCAGCTTTGGTTCCACATTTGTATTAAAAAATCTTGGTAAGTTCACAGATACTGAACTACGTTTTTCTGCTCAACAGCACAACAGAAGTCACATACAAGACACTTCAAGCTCTGTAAAAGTTCTGCCTCAATGTCCTTCAAGCAGCTGAATGTTGTTTTTGCTGGATCTATGTACCACACACAGCAAGTTTATATGTAAGAAAAACCAATGTGTTGCTTAGTCCCAGCTCTGACTTTAAAGGACTGTTACACTGCTGCCTCTACAACAAGCCTGTAACCACTCCCCTTTGCAATTTACTTTCTAGATTCTAGAAACAGGGATGACTACATTGAATTCCATCAAACAGCACATGGATACTTGGGGGCAGGGAAAGAAACAACTAACTATACATTCCTTCCTAAAGTTATTTTACAAAAAGCATACTTCTTCGTTGTTGCATTGCACTGTAATAAAACTTACACTCACTACACTACTGGAACCTCATAAAGCATCTGTGCTGTTGTCGTCTCCTCCTATTCACCACTTACTGTGGATTTTCCAAAGCAGTATTAGTTCCAAGTATGGCTCAAGCTGTAGGACCTGCCTGCAGTAGTTCACCACCCATTTGCAGGAAAAACTAGCCCTTTGATTTTCCAGAGTTTGCTCCCTAAGCAACTAAGAATACAAGGCTACTTCAGACGCACATATGATGCAACAAAGCTGGGTACAAAGCTTCTGAAGCACAGCAGACTCCTAAGCAGGGAGACCAAAGCTCACTCTCTGCCCCTTCTTTCCTCCAACCAAAATCAGCAAGTTTTGACGTATTAGTAAAAATGCAAAGGTTAACTCTGCCCCCTCGTGTGTGCAGAAAGATACAGCTCTTATGTCACACACTGCTACGCAGAGCTCCTTACCGTTTCTAAATGCTCACTCTTGCATAGTGACCTCAACCCACATTACCAGTGGTCAAGTATGCAAATTATTAGAAAGGAAAAAGTCAAAGCAAGTGTTGCTGAGTACCTCCAGATACTCTACAGTCTCCTGCACATGCAATTCGGGGCCTGAACTTTTTAAATTAAAGCAAATCATCACTAATGCTGTGGCATACTGCATCAACACAACAAATGTTATAGTTATTTTAATGGACTCTGGAATATAGATTCAGTAATGAGTTTACTATGAAGCTATGTTCTATTATAACTTGGAATATAAAAGCATCATCAATAACATATTTTTTTAATAAATACACATGTACAAGAAAAAAAAGATTAACTGAGTAATTGCTTATTGCTTTTACCGATTATGTTATGACTCTGCTAACATCTTTGCTTGAAAAGTGTTGAGTTTCATCTTTTACAGAAAGCCCTAGTTTACACAGGCAACTGAACACAGGCCAGATAACCAGCTGAGTCAGAGACTGGAAAAGGTGCAGGAATCCCCAGTCCTGCAGGATCTTCCAATCTCAGAGTGCTATACCCGCAATGACAGTAAGAGCACAGCTGAACACAGCTGGTTAGAACACTGTGCACCAGTAAACGAAATATTATGGTAGATTTTATTAAATACCCAAGCCCAAAAATGCTACTGTAAATTTGGTAAATGAGCACTTTTAAAGTAAAAGGTACTTCCCATGCCTTTGAGGTAGTTTGAGAGGACTACCATCAATTAACAAAACAAAACAAAAAACCCACTAAAAAACAAACAAGGCTTCATGCATTAGTCCCTCTCAAGTCTCCAAGCTCTGCTACTGTTTCAAAGGGCGAGTATAAAGCCAGATTGTTTCTACAACATTTCTTTCCTTCCTGATTATACAGAACACTGCCATGAAATCAAAACAGCTCGTAACTTTTTCCAATGCCAATCAGAAACAGCTGACAATCACTAAGCTTGGGGCTAAATGGGACTAGAGCTTGGTAGGACACGTTTTCCTCTCCTGACTTTGTTATTAACTTGCTGGGCTGTTCTCTGATTTTCCTCTTCTCCATATTAGAGGTTATATACACCTTCCCCAGATGTTGGAGTGGCTATTTACAAATGTGATCAATGATTACCTTTATGTGCCTTTAAAATTAAGCTATCCAGATTAGAGCTATGCTGTGGGGTTGGGTTTTTTTTGTTTGTTTGTTTGAAAACACTTTTGGAAGCATCTTGCAAAGACTTTTCTAATTCCATTTTTAAGAAGTTACACAGGACACTAAACTGATTTTTTTCTTCTTTTCTCTCTTTTAACAGTACCTTCTCAGAGTCAAGAAAAGCCTTGGACATCCACTGTTTAGTTCTGCAGCAAGGGGGAACAGATATGAAAGAGGGAACAATGTTTCAAAAGCATAATTTATTTTGAACCCTTAGAAAAAAATTACATGCATTTTTCTGCACTAATTTTGTCTCAGCATTTGAAAGTTGGAAAGGGGATAAACCAAAATAAAACACCTTAGTTTTTATGTCAGCTGGGCACATGAAAGAATTAAGAGCTTGTCTCTGACTGCAGAGCAACAGGATTTAGAACTAGAGATGTTGGTTCTGAGGATGAATGCCACATTAGAACTTTGTGATTCTGCATGAGGCTTTGCTGTTCCCCCCTCCTCTTTTTTTTCTAAATACACTTGTTACACCTTTTGAAGCTTATACGTTTCATGCATAGCTTTTAGTATTACACCTTAGAATGACAGCAGATTTTCTGCTTTAAAACAGGCAAGAATAGTTGAAAGCCAACAGCACTGATGCCAGAGCTGCACCACTAACACTGACAATTTCAGATTTTTTAATACATAACGCTGTTTAATGTTATAACTACATACAATATTGACAGCCCACACCCAAAACATATATAGGTTCAGACACTCACTTCCAGGTGCTACCTACTGGCATGCTGTCCTCCTACTTACTTATACATTCCCTCCTGTTTTCATCCTCCTTCAGGATAGCTTCTTTCTGATTGTCCTGGGCTGCCTGGCTGGAGTTCTCCTTGTCACTCGATGGGGAATCACAGGCTCCATCAGATTTTTTTTCTGATGCCTCTTCATCAACTTTCTCCAGGGGATGTATTTTTACAACTTTCACAGGCAACACTTTCTCCTTACCAACCTGCATGGAAATATTGATGAAAACTGAACCCGAGCAAGTGATGTGAACTAATGAGCTTTAACACTAAGAGGAAGGAAAACAAAGCAGCTAAGATGACCTACAAACCACAATGTGGCAAAACACTTAATTGACATCCTCCTTCAGAGAAGCTCATGATCCCTCTCTCATGAAACAATTACAGGATTTCTTTCTACTACTCCTACCTAGAAGTTCTATGCAAATTGCTAAGGAAGAGAGAACTGCCAGCCCACAAATTTTTCCAGTGTTTAATAATGCTTTCTTAGACTAAGGGAAGAATGTGCATGCAAGGTGCAAGCATGCTCTCTCAGCAGCCCCAGTTGAGAGAGCATGTCCTAAACAGATTGCTAACAGAGGACATTTAAAAACTTTCCCTTATTTTTAACAAGTTTAGGTTTTCTTCATTATTCCCAGTTCTGGATAGAATTTTCTCATTATTAGAGCATTGTTAGAGATTTGTAAGCAGTTGACTTCAAGCTACATTAGTTTAAGACTACCTTCTCCTGAGAAAAAGTTTGGTGAAAAGATTACAGCAGATTACAATTTTCTACTTCTTTTAATTAAAATATGTATTTTTATATATTTAAATATATACATAGGCCATCATACATTTAAGCAGTAAACCAAGTATCTCTACTTCACCATGCACACAAACAGATCAGTAATTTTTCTGTTGCTATCCGTATGGGTCATCCATGTGCCTCTGCTTACAGAACCATTTTGCATTCAAAAGCAGGTGCTCTCAATGAGATTCTAAAAAAAGAAATTCTCACCATCTTGCTGATAATGTAAGTGGATAATCTATTCTTCCCATCTCCTACCTTTACATACCCAAAATTAACTCTGTGCAAAAGCACTGGATAAAATGGAAAACAGATCCTTACCTCAAAGTCACACTCTTCTCCCACTGCAAATTTGGTCATGATCTCCAGCCAAGCTGCATCCACCAACTTTTCCAAAGATACAGTGTTGTGGTGGACTATTTCCAGTACCAGTTTCTCATACCAGATGGGGAACTCCTCCTTCAAGCTGAGCAAGCATATAAGAAGTTTTCAATATTCAGGGAATAAAAGCCAAAATGCAAAGTAGCCTCCCATTTCACAATTCTGGGAACATTAACAGCCAGGACAATGTTTGAGGCAGATGCCACATTAGCATGCAAACATCCAAGGGCTTTTTGCTGCCATTTCCCGCCCCCCCCCCCAAGTGTTAATTGGCATGACAATATAAAATGTACTTGTCCTTCCCAGAAGGAACACCATAAAGCATTCTGGAAGAGCAGCACTGATGGTGACCCCTTTTCTTGCTGGTTATTACTGCCTCTCTATTAGATGTTAAATATATACCAAGACGATGCCATTATTCTGGGGCTCATTAGTCTTAAGATTTGTGCTTCCAACAATAACACTACGCTGATGAACATTTAGCATTTCTTTCTCCCCAAACAGACTGCTAACACAGTAAAGAAGACAGCAGCAGGTTTGCACAATCAAATTGTCTTTCTAGACCAAAACATTTTGTGTGTTTCACCATATCATGATCTTCAAACTTTTTCATCAAAGAGAAAGGACTGTTACAAATTTACCTGACCAGTTTCCTAAAAGATCAGGTCAGTTAGCTGACAGGAGTACTAAGAAATATATTGCACAAAGGTTTCTGGCTAAAAAGTAAAGTTTGTTTCCAGTTACTCTAAGGAGGAACAAAATACCCTGTTTTTCCAAAATAGCCTGGGAAGCTTTTAATCTCATTGCAAAGAAACAAGACCAAAGCCTCATTTCAGAGTTTTTTTCCCCCCACATTTGGAGACTATAGCTAAACTTACTATTGAGAAATCATCCATTTATATTTCATTTACATTTCTTAATGTTTTCAGAAGCAGCCAACTAATATAACATTTTTAACCAGAAGCAAGCAACACTAGACCAGTGGTTTTTGTAAAGGGATTGTAAGTTTATGGAGCTGGCTCTGCACCCTCCACTCAAACACCACCACTGGAGAAGAAAGACTGAAGACAGTAGTACTTCAACCTCATAGAAATTAGGACTATTAGCAAATTCGTTCATTATTTGTTGCCTTTAAGGATGTGATGAATTTCTCCTTAGGCTAAGGCTATTAACTCCTGTCAATGAACCAGAAATGTGGATTCTTCATGAAAGAGAGGCAGCAGAAAACTGCACCTCTTAGGCAGTACTGCTGACACTCTCCCCAGTTTACACCCAGGAAAAAAAAGTCACAGATGTCCAAGTCACCCGTTCACAGAACAGAGAAACATGCCATTTGTTTGGCATAATTCCCACATTTTGGTAATCACAAAGTTAGTTACATATGCTGGTTGAGCAAGGACTTGCACCTTTGCAGAAAATTCACTTTATCGCATGGGTCATGCTGGATTTCAACCAAGGATTCAGGGCCTGTGCCACATGCCAGAGGGAAGGTCAGGGACATGGCAGCCCAGAGGAACACCATTGGTCTGAATAGAGTAACAACTCCTGCTTGTTTTCCTTTGATCTTTGTTGTTTCAAGTAGAGCAGATCCCCAAAATCTCACTCCAAAGTGTTGGTTTTTTTTTTTTAGTATAATAATCTATTCCAATGCAGATCTGGAAAAAATAATTACAGCTGTGGAGCTGGGTTGATGTGAAACACTTCCAACAGACCCTTTTTACTGTATTTTTACTTTAGCTCCTTCAAGATTGTTTTTTTCCTCTCTGAAAAACTTCCATTATTTAAGGGGCTTTAAAATATGTCAAGCACCAACCATATGTTGAACTATTCTGGTTCAAGTAATACCAAAATACAGCACTAAATAAGTACATTATTCAACTGCACTAGTGATGGCATCAAATTTGGACTTTCTTTCTTCTGAACTCCAGAATCCCCAGATCTACCAGTAAAAAAGCTACTTACCTCACCTCATAAACTAGCAACCACATATCATTCCCAAGTCCATTCTTCTGCCCCAATGCCTAAAGACAGACACATAGCAATTTCTTCACTGGTACTTACAGCTCAGCAACTTCCTGCTCCTCCTCCCAAGCCTCTTTGTGCGTCAGCTGGCTGCTTCCTGTGCTTTTGCACGTCCATATTCGTTCGCCGTACCTCTCTAATCGTGCTTCGTACTCTCTGTAGAAGTGGCAGCTCAGGAAAACAGGATTTATGCAGCGAAAAGCATAACCACAGTAGCACAAGACAAATTCAATTAAACCCTTACTACTGGAGTGTGCAAAGGCTGAGGATCACTACAGTACAGTTTGACCCTGTGTCTACCATGAAGATGCTGTGTTAAATCCGATCGGTTTTCAGACCAGGATGCACCGGAGCTTTCTGCAGCTGAAGTGTCCATCCTGTCCAGCACGGGCACACAGAAGGTGCCACACCACCATCAGCTGAACTGCACACGGGGAATACATATGGCTGAACATTTTGTGGCAGCGCTAAGTTACTTTTCAGCTTTTCCGGTCTGATTCATTGGAAAACAGCACAAATTATCACAGGCACGTGCAGGAGACACAGCACAGACTGCCACTAAATGCTTGACAATAACTGTTGGGAAACTACTAGTACTAATGCCTTAGGGTGGTATAAAACATTAGGTGTAAATTACCAATCTACCCAATATCCCCAATCTTTTGAGCAAAAAAAAACCCAAAAGCTTTGAAACTGAAATCGCTAGAAAGGCCAGCAGCTTTCCTTTGGCTTTCAACAAGAGCAGCCTCCTGCATTAGCACGACATGAGGATCTTTCTCACCAGCTTCATCACCTGCTTCCCATATCACAACCAGCCTCAAGGTTAAGTTATTCTGGCCATTAGGATTAACGGGTGCACAGGCAAGTCACGGCGGTACAGACAGCATTATGAATTAGAGCATTAGCTACTCTGTTGTAAGCATCTGGGGCTATGCTCTACCCATTCCGCCTAAGCAGTAATAACTGTCAGTGTAAACAGATATAAGCTACTTCATACTTTCCATGGATAAAACATGTACAGGCACAATTACTGGAAAAGCTAGCACAGTGTAAATCCATACCAAATTACCCCACGGCAGCCTGCTTAAGTTGCCATATGCTTATTGATGGTAATTTAAGTGGAGAAATAAAAGAGGCAAGAAAAGCATCCTTCCCTTTTCCTGCAGCATGCTCTCCAGCATAAAAGTAGAGAACACAAAGCATACTTGCAACAACTACAGCAGCTCAGCCCGCTACAGCACAAGTGCTAATTAGAAGAGTCTCTGTGGGAACAAGCAGATTGCTCCACACTCCTGCAAAGGCACAACCACCAGCCACAGCAAATCACTCATATCCTGCATATGCTTTGTCTTTCAAGACAATTTTAGTGCAACTTTTTTTTTATTATTTTTAAGATTCCTATTAGGAAGCCAAATTACAACTCCAGCAAAGAATTTTCTTGGACATTTCTTCACAGTCCCAAGGTAAAGCGCGATAAGGTACAGAAGCCACACTGTGGATGTTGATATACAAGTATCTTACAGCCACAGCAACTGCTGCCATGCAAGAGCATAAGCCAGGAACAGAGTCACCTCCAGACGAGGCTACCACTAAGGTCAGAATTCCCTCTGCCTGAAGCAGGCCTTAAAAACCAAAGAGAAATCTGTGGTTCCCCAGCTTGCCCTGCTTGTGGAGTCTCGTGCTCATCAGACTGCTTGTCCACTGAGAAGTCATCACCCAACTAAGTTCTGAGCCCTGTGGCCAATTCTTACCCCTCCCTACGGTTTCAAAGATGCTTAAGCTTCCACAGAAACAAGAAGTGCTAGAGGGCAGAGGCAGGTAAGGCAGCGGCAAGGAGTAACCACAGCCTGCAGAGGAGCTCATCTGCACAGCACCGCTGACCAGACCAGTAGTGCTATTTTAACAAATTTTTGTAGCAATACTGAGCTGGGGGGAATCAAACAAGAAACCAGGAGTCCTCCTTGAATTTACAGCAATTAACCACTTTAATAACGACTAAATTGCAACCATAGTATTATTCCTTCCTATGAGTTTCCCACAAAAACAAGAGTTAAAACCAAATTCAATTCTCACAGTAGACAGGAGCCTAAACATGCAAGCAACAGCAGCCTTCAGCTTCATTCAGCCACCCCAGCTTCACTCCCCCCTAGGCCTTCCTTCTGCGCATCCATGGACACTACCTAGCTACAAAGGACTCACAGCTGCCACAACACAAGTGCTAAAGGAAAGACACATGTCTTAAGGGTGTCTTAAGGACATATAGTCCAACTATGAACAATATTTGAGATATGGCTGGGAAATAAAACTATAGTTTACTTCACTCCTACATTTATCAACTTTCTTTTCTCTCTATGTGTGAGGACCTCCCTTCCCGTCCAGCCAGGACAGCACATAAACGCTGATCTTCAGTTGAAAAATAATTGAAAGATAAGCTTTCTTCCCAACACCGTTTCCCATTTTGACAGGAAGATCCATGAGAATTTTCCCCAATAATTTCCCCCTCCTTGTACACACCTATGGGAACAAGCTTAATTGCACCATATCAGGACCCATATTTTCAGCAAACGTAAAAGCAGCAGGTATAGCTATTTCCCTGTCCAGCTCCACTCTGCCTCTCAATTGCAGTTTAATTCCGATTACAGCTGGTCAGTTCATCTAACATTGCCCCCTAGGCACATTCCTTAACCAGTGCTTGAGACTCATGCCCACAGTGCCCACCACGCCTTTGTGCTCTGCCACAAGCTTCCAAGCCAGGTTCTGCAGTGAAATCCTGGGGCCAGCAAAAAGTCAAAATAAAGGAGGATGTTTTTGCAAAGTTTATTATGGCTCAAACTTTCCACTACCCATACACTATTTGTCCTTTCCACTCAGACTGGAAACTAACCCAAGCAATCTCAGGCTGTTCAGCAGGTCTGATTCAGGACTACAAGTGAGGGCTTACTGGTAGGCCACAACCAACCCTTCTCTCTACACAGCTAGAGCTGCCATTGCCACAGATTTCCAACACACAATAATAAATAACAAACCCTGCATACCAGTTACTTGTGAATAATCCCCCAAAAGCCATGAATAACACACAAATTAAACAGCTGACTACCCACTGTGTGACAGTTAATACATCACATTTGTTTGCATCACACTAAAGATCACTTAATGCTGAAAGGCAGAATACTAAGTTACAGTCAAAGCAAGGGACCCTTTAAAGAAAAAAGTTTAAAAGTAAACAAGCTAACTACTGCACAAGACCACTATTAAGTAGTAATACAAAAAGATATAAAACCACTAAGTAAAGACAGACAGCAAGCTTTTATCTGGGGAGGAAAGCAACATAGCTTCCCAAAATCATACACTGATGGTTGCAGGGAAGCTTTGGCTGAAAGAGTCCCCTCCTTGCCAGCCCAGACCGGTCAGTTCTCCGAACTGAGCATCTCTCAAGCTGTCAGTGCCGTTTTCCAAACCACAGCTGGCACAGCCCAGCACATGCTGCCACAGTCCCACACACTTAACAGTAGAGATGATCTGCTCACCAGGTAACAAATCCAGTGCTTGGTAGACATCAAATGCTCAGTACATGTGCCACAGACCAGGCACTGAGATGACACCAACCACAAGGCACAGACCGTACCACACGTGAAGCATTTGCCTGACACCTCACACAGAGCAGGCCCTACAGTGCTCCTGCAAGAACGACTCTACCTCAACTGCCCAGCGATCCACCCATCCCCACACCCACACAATTAGCAAGGCTCACTCTGAGGCAGACACAAGAAGCCCAAGGCTTTGCCAGGACGCGACGGGCTCTACACAGCATGGTTTCTCTTAAAAGGTTTTTGGAGGATTTGGCAGACAAAGGAAACCATGTAAAACTACAAAGAAATATCACACCCAAAGAAACACCTGAGCTCTGATGACATGTCTACTGCTGCCAGACGCTTTCGTAGTACATGCCCATGGGGCAGACATCTCTCCTCATATACAGTATCCCAATCTCCATTCTTTCTTCAACCCAATCAACTACTGCAAATCCTCACACACACATAAAAGGAAAAAAACCCCAAAAACCAAAAACTTAAGAACATCTTCTGTCTTTCAAACACCTCATTTGTAGCTGTGCTGTATAAAAATCTGTATACTCTTTAAGGGAAAAACTGATCTACAGTTTTTCAAGGTGGAAAAAAAAAGTTCAGGGGATCATATTCTGCGAGGCCTTGGCATGAACAACATCAAGTGCTGCTCTGGGTGAAGACTCTGGTACCTCTCGACACACACCCCCTGTTGGCTGTTCCCACCCACAAAAGCCATTCCTCTGCACTATGCAAGACAAACTGCAATGACCAAAAAAACCCCATGTCCTCCTTCAGTAACATCTCCCTTTGAGGTACTGACTCATTTGCAATTTTCTGTTCCACTTTTTGCCTAGCTTATACACAGTCAACAAAGCAAGACAGAAACCCAGCATTACTTAGTTTCTCTTTTTAGCTTCATACCATCTTATCTGCCAAGATGAACTTTCTAGAACATGTTAGGCTGAACACCTCCCACGACACCCCATGAAGTACTTCCTACAAAAGAAGAGCATCTCTCTAGAACCTCAGTGTTTGCATTGGTTGCCTCTTTCCTTCTGACCCTGCAGCTAAGTCTCCTCTGGGGATGAGAAACCATCCATTTTCTCCCTTAATATTAATACCATCCAAGAGTCTGCAGAAACATGCCCTCCCATCTACTCAGGGATCCACAAGAACCGTATTAACAGACTGGTGGTCTCAGAAGCTGCCCCATAACTCCTCTCTGCTGTTCCTAGAAGGCAGATGAAACTTACAGCCACATCCTCTTTTACAAAAGTAGTTAACTAGGCTCAAACTCTGCCTTTGATCACCGATTGCTCCTCACAGGAAAGACAGAACAGGTCTCTGCCTGGTCAGATGGATGACTGAGCTACTTTCAGTTTGCACACACCACAACAGCAGGTTTTTGAGTGCCAGATTAAATGCTTTGATTTAAAATACTGTTAAAAAGTAAGTAGCTAGCACTCTACCCGATCTCATTTTATTGGCCTGAATACATCAGCAATGCCTATCTGCACTCAGGCACTTCCTCTTCGAACGCTCCCTAACCATTCCTAAAGCCTTTCAGTGGCTGTTCTTCACGTTGAAGTAACAAGACACTTTCCAATATCAGGGTCTGTGTAAGTACTGGAGTCCCTTTGTCCTGTGCACCACCTGGATCTCTGAGGTACATTCATTTCCATCTCACTTGCAGTCCTTAATTCCTCAGATTTTGATCGTTATAACACAGACAACAAACCAGCCTCCCGTAGCAGCAGTTTGCAGGTACAGGCGCAGTCCTGCCCCTCCAGCCCCTGCGGCCGCACACCCTGTGCCACTGCCCGCCTGGCCCGTCGTTTCCTGCAGCCCCAGGGCTGTCACACGCCGACTCTCGTGGAATCACACATTTTTTAAACAAATAATAAAAGAAAAAAAGTGTTTTCCATGCGAAAGCAGCCCAGAACATACACCCAGAACGAAACCCTTGGTTCCCCACAAGAGACTGCTTCTGTCGCTGTTCTGCCCTCCCGGTGGAGCCTCCTGTCCCAACGCCCCCCTCCCCGCCGAGCACAGCCCGCCAGCCGGCGCCGCACCCCGCAGAACCTCTCTCGCGCTCCCCGGTCGACATCGGCCCGTGCCCGCGGCGCCCGGCAGCCCCTCCGGGACCCGCTTCCCCGGCCGCATTCGCCCCGGCCAGAACTGCGTTTTAAACCGCGCCAGGCCCCCGCCAGGCACTAAGTGGCGCCGGGGCCGAGCCCGGCAGCAGCTGAGCCGGGCTCCCCGCCGGGAGCCGGCGCCAGGGGAGCCGAGCAGCCCCGCTCGCCGCGCTTTGTTCCGCCCCGCCGCCCCCCGGGAGGGCCGGGGCTGCTGCAGGGGCCAGTATCGCGGCAGGGCGCTCGGCCCGGGGCCAGCGGCCGCAGCAGGTGACAGCGGCCCCACCAGAGCCCTCCCCGCCGGCGCCCCGTCCCCGTCCCCAAGCCGGGCGGATACTCGCGGGTGCGGAAGGCCTCCTGCGTGTGGGGGATGACGAACCGCTCCCCCGGCTCCCCCGGCGGCAGCGGCTTGGCCAGCGGGAAGGGCTTGCGGCCCAGTAGCGGCGCCATGCCGAGACGAGACGGGTTCCCGGCCGGAGCCGACGGATCCGCACAACGACCCCGGCGGGGACCCGGGCAGGAGGATTGAAAAATGGCGGGAGATTCCCCTCCCCCT
>JAVJGJ010000001.1:100333562-100349772 GCA_035590215.1 Microhierax caerulescens
GTGGGGGGGCCGGCGCAATTTCATTCAGAAGAAACAAAACAGTGCAGAGTACAAACTCATGTACTGAATAAGTTTCTAAGCTGAAAGTTCCTTAGCTGGAAATGCCAGGAGGAGGAAAGTCCGTGTCACCTCTGTAGGATGAGGGCACAGCTAGGGGCCATTAATGTGATTTGGCCATTACAAAGGCAAATACAGGCTGGAGTTGTATTGGTGCAGCATTTCTGTGTGGCGGTGCGTGCTGCACTGCTGCTTTTGTCTCCAGAGCCCTGTTCTCGCTGCCAGGCCTGTGAGCAATGCAGTCAGGCTGGGCTGGGTACAGAGAGTAGTTCAGAGGAGCAAGAAGCCAACCTGACAGGAGGAAACTAGAACAGTGGGGGTGGAAGTTTGCCAAATGCTGCAGCATTTAGGTATGGTCAGAGAATATGGAAGTCCCAGCCTAGGGAACCCTACCCATGTTTAAATCCAGAGGTCACACGGTTGAACACCCGAGCAGCTCCCCTGTATAATTCAGCCAAGATAATTCAGCGCCATCCTGGTTATCTGCATGGTTCCTCCTGCTGCAGCTGCCTGCCGAGTGCAGTAGGCGAGTGCCGCAGCCCTTGCTTGCTGCTATCATCTCCGCCTGGTCCTGCTGTCAGCTGGCTTCCTTCCTGCTGCTGTAGCTGTGGCTGTGGCACCGCGTCTGCCACTGCTGCACCTGCTCCCTCCGTGCGTAGCGGCGGTTTTGCCCCTGATGGGTGCTGTATTTGCTCTCTGCGACCCTCTCCTGGACTGTAGAATAGGGGCTGACAAGCGTCCTGCCTGAGGACGGTTCCATGCAGAGTGTGAGGCATTACCGGCCTCGGAGCTGGAGAGAAGCCTCGGGGATTCCCCTGGAGACAAAGCGCCTGCTTCCTAACGCTGCCAATTGCTTTAGTAAGAGCTGAAGCTTGGCTAAGGGAAAAATAAATGAATTCTAAGACCTAAAAAGAGCTTTTTCTTTTCCCATTTATCTTAAATGACACAAGAACAGACTATATCCCTGGCTTTCAGTCCAACAGAGGCATTCCGTTCTTGCATGATTTCTGCTTCTGAAGTCCTCATTTCCAAGGAGGTTACTAGAAAGATGAGTCCTTTCCTCAGGAGGAGTGGGCAGACGTGACGCGCAGGGCAAACGCCTTGCTCAGCTGTGAGCAGATACTCTCTCTTCTGTTGATAGCTCAGCAACAGTCATATATCAGGTACATGCAGAGCACGTCCACTTGCCGGCACATCCACACTGCCGGGGTGGTGCAGTTAATGTTGGGTTTAAAATGTCAGGCTCCTTATCTCTTCAGTTTATTTAACGTGCTGAGCCTGAGCTGCAATGTGATCTCACTGCCGCAGCACACGGGCCGCGGACGCTGTCGGCCTGAATGGATTTAGGAAGGTGTTTATACACAGCTGCTGCTCTAAGATTGACTTTGGTTCTGGTTTTCCTGTCTTGTTTGGCAGCGACCCTGCAAGTCCCCTGGGAGTGGGAGTGCTGGTGACTGCTGCTCTCAGCCTGCAAAGCCTAGTTTCTAATTGAAAGCCGGTTTCCATCTCAGCCAGTTTTTCAGTAGGTAAATGTTTATCTGCAACACTTCATGTTCCAGCTGGCAGAAAATACATGATAAATGCACATATGTATTCCAGACATTTCCTTCTGTAGACTTATGCACTCTGGCCCAGCCTGGAGCCTTAACTAACCCACTGCAGATTCCCAGAGCACCTTCAGCTGGAGGCTGAGCTCCTTCCTCTGTGCTGAAGAAATGATGCTGTGCCCTGCAACACGCTTCCAGGCAGAAAAGGAAATGCAGCAAGCTTGAAGGGCCGTGCCCTGCTGACTCACAAACACATCTCCTGGGTATGTATGTGCTCAGCCTCTCAGCTCAAGCAGTAAAGTTTATTCTGGGCCGATTTCCTTTGTGAGAGCAATTTCAACTTCCATAAGGCCATCGAGCCAAGTGTCCTCTCCTTTTCAAGGACAACACCACCTTGCACACGTCCATACGATATGCCTAAAGCAGTGGATGGCATCTGTTCAGGGTTCAAGGAACAGCTACCCCCTCAAAGGAGCTACAAAACCCTTGCGCTGGTAGATGTTATCACATCTCTAAGAGCCTGTGACGTGTTTTTTTGCAGTCTTCTGGGTGCAAGGGTGCACCCAGCTGTTTTGCTGCATTGCAAAGAGTCTTCCCCGTTTCTGTTGCTGTAAAACAGTTGTGCTTCCCTGCAGTGCCAGTTCCCTGCTTCCACAGCTGAAATGAAGATACACCATTTCCTGTGTGTACTCCACAGGGTATGCTTAGCAGCTGTTTTAGCTCCTAACTCACAAAAGCTTTGAAATAGCATTTTATTCCCATGTGAAATCACACTGACAGCTCTCCTGTATTTTTCGTGCACTCTGCAAAGTGACCTTCCTCAACCTCTTCACATCCCTGAAGCCAAGGCACAAGCAGACCTTGTGGTTGTTCTTTTTCCATATTTGAGTAACCTACCAAAACACCCATTTCTTTCAAAATTTTTCTCACTAATATGATTCTTAGTAGTTAAGAATTTTCCTTTACAAGTTGAAGCCCTTTCACATGCACTTTCCGAGGTTACAAAACTCAAACTGTCCTCTAGGATGGTTTTTGAAATCTCTGACCCTTCTCTTAGGACAAAGGCTTATTCCTATTATCGCAGCAGGGAGAAGCAGGAGTGTTCCACCTGTCCACAACTTCAGTAATTCCACCACTGCTTCTAAAATCAGCTGTGGCGGCAGAAAACCTTTTGGATACCAGAGCCAGGAGCCCTGTAATCCTGCTGTATCGACCCAGGGATATGGGAGCTGGTACAAATTCAGACTCTACAGGCTCCAGGTCTCTGGATAACAGACTCTGCTGCTGTACCTTCCCCTGTGCCTTCTCAGCCCCAAAAGCTGTGGTGCAGTGCTGCTGCTTATGCTGCTGTACTGCTACAGACAGCAATTTGCAGTGTTAGTCAGACGGAGCCCTGAAGAGCAGGGGGGTGTTTGCCAGCCCTCCATTCCAACCTGGTAATGATGGGGTCCAGGCAGACACTTCAAGGAAGGAGAAGAACCCTGTCACCTGAATCCTGTCCCTCTAAGGCAGCATGTCAAAGTGAGTCAGTAGAATGGGGACTTGGGGGACCCATTGCTATTTATGAGCTTCTATAAATGATGTTACATGCTCCTCAGCTCAAAAGAAAGCCTGTGATAGGCAAGAGACTATTCCTACTGGTGTAACAGCTGGCAAGGGAGGGCAGAAGCCACATGCTGCCCAGAGAATCCCTCAGCTAAAGGTATTTGGAGGCTCAGAAGTTCTCATGGAAATTATAACATCTCATTGCCCTGTTCTTGTGCTTCTCTAGAGATTCAGGGCAGCTATCGCAGAGGTGGTGCTGGGCTAAACAGACCCTTGATCTGATTTAGTTCAGCTGTTCTTATGTCTGAAGGGGCTAGGCAATGACTTAAGGGAAGTGCCCTTCGTTAGCAGTGTATATACACCCTCTGCCTTCCAGCTGTGCAAAAGACCCAGTGCCAGAGTGGTACTGGACTGCTGTCTTGTGCCCATCTTCCCTTCTCTTCCCCAATTATTCCCTCATGCTCCATACTCCACTGCACACCCCAGGTGCATTGGGGTCTTCCAACTCTTCCTATCCTTCTCCACACCTGGATGCTTCTGCTTTAGCACTTCTGATGCTTGCCAGACAGCTTTCCGGATGGCTGTTTTCCCCTGTGACTGGCCAGGATCAAGGATCTCCACCTCCAGATCCACCTCCCTCATGCCCACCTCCTCTGGCAAGCCCTGCTTGCTGTTCTCTTTGCTCCTCTCCCAGGGCTGCTCAGAGGGGACACCCTGAAGCAGGGTTCTGCACCAGCCTCCAGGCATCTGCTTCCCTTCTGGGCTGCATGATGGCATCCTCCGAGGCAGCAGGGGCTTGGTGGCTGTACTTCACTTCTTTCAAGACCTTTCACAGCTCAGCCTGCCTGTCCTGGCAAGAGGCTTGGCACAGGAAGAAGATGGGTTTGGAAATGAGAAGATACCATAGGCAAACTAAGGGCATGAAGTCTGAAGGTGAAGAAAAAGGCATCTTGTCCTCAGCGCAGACCTGGGTGGGTGTCTGTGGTGGGCAGCAGCTGTACCTGGGCTCTGCTGAGGACCAGTGCCATGGAAATGGCACCAGGTTGCCATTCTTGGCCTGACAAAACCCAAAAAGTTTTACTCTTTGGTCATTTGCAGGAGGGCCACATGGGAAACAACACACCATGGCAGGTTCATATTTCATGCAGAAGTGACCCCGAACCTGTGAAATCCAAGAGCAGTTCTTAATACACATAGAGACAGACCTACACCTCCGGTTAGTGCTTCAGCTTTTGCATCATCTAACCTTTGTTTGGTGTGGCCTAAGTTGTGTTATAAAGAAGGGAAGGAAGAGCCATCCAGTGTGTGTCCTTTGGCAGCAAGTGGGCCACTGGCAGTTCCAACAGTCCTGCTCCTGGGGAGGACAGAGAAGGGAATCCAGGATTTTGACAAGGACTGAGTTAAGACAGCTGAGCATTATATGTTCTGCAGTGACATGGGATTTGTTATCTGAGGGTCACAAGGCCCATAGTGAGAGTATATCCTGAAGAGGCCCCCATTTTGGTGTGCTAAACATTCACGTGCCTTACTGGAGAAAGTGGCAACCTGCTGGGTGATGTGGGTTCTCCTCTCTTGGTCAGAGATAGCTTTACACCAGCTCAGCTATGCCACCTGCAAGCTAGCGGGGAGAGGTAGCAAGGCTTGATATGCAGAAGCATATTTAGGGCTGTCGGTGACTTGCATTCTGGTTCTCAACTCCTGTGGACCCTGAGCAGACTTGTTCTGGTGTCTTTCCTGAGCGATATCCCTGCATCACTGGTTTTCTGCTGCCAGAGCCTCAGGGCTTTGGGAGGTACCGACTGCTGCGTGGCAGGAATTGCACTTTGCTACAACCCTGCTGTAGCTAAAGCTTGACTGTGTGAGTGGAAAAAATGCAGGTTTTGTGTTGTTTGTACTATCCCTTCCCAGGGGAGGTGCCCTATGGCCCCTGCGAGCTCACTGCATTTCTCTTCCTATTTCCAAACTGCACGGTGCAGCAATGCTGGCTGGAAGTGGCCAGCACCCATTACGTGCTGGGCAGCTTGGGCTGGTACTTTTTCTGAGCTTTGGCATTTTTCTGTGGACGTGCTGAGAAGCTCCCCTGGCACATCACCTGGTGGGCAGGCGTGTTTCTTACCCAGCTCTTCTTGCTCCCTGCCTGTCTTCAGCATGGCAGGGCTGGCCCGTACTGCTGATGCTCTGCAGTTTTGCAGCCAGCACCATTAATCTGCAGGTCTCCAAGCCCTTGACAGCTATTGAGTTAATTAAAGTTTGCACTCTCCCTTTGGACAGAATGAACTAAAACCCATTTCAGTTTGATGGAGATCTCTTCAGTGGTGCTCACTTACAGCCCAGTTCTCAGGAACACAAAGGCCTTTTCCCATCACTTTAACAGATGAAAGGACCCTAGAGTGTATGTAACCTTCCCTGGCTGTAACGCAGAAGATGATTAGTCAGATAAATTACTGTTTTAAACTGCTGCGGGCACTCCCTCATTGAGTTTTCCCATCTCTTTTCTCATGCTATGCCCCCAGGCCTCAGCTGTAACCCAGGATATCATAAGATGCCAATTTTATATTCCTACAAATATGTATAACAGAAAACTTTTATCAGTCCGTAAACATAAATATGCACATTTTGTGTTTGCTGAGTCTTCATGTCTCTGTGGAAAGTATCTCTGTTGAGAAACAGGAGCAGCTGATTTTGATATTTTCATGGCTTTCCCAGTCACTCGTGGTCCTCAGTGATCCCTTTTACCTATAAATTGGGTATTGTTTAAATCCTGAAGCTGTTCCAAAATGGGGTTGAAGCTTATTAAGAAATATTTACTTCGATATAATTTAGAACAGCTCATAAGAGCCATCCCAAAGCAAAGCTCAGGTGTCTGTCCCACCTCCAGCTCTGGGAGCTATGGTCCACTTTTGTCCACGTCACTCTTCCAGCCCCTGTCCCTCTGCTCTTTCGCCTTTTCCACTTGCTGTCTGTAAGGCACATGTAGCTTTGCAATATCTGCTTGTACCGGGCACTGTGTGCCCAGGGGGGGTTGGCACAAGTGGATTTGCAAACTGGAACCAGTTCTGCTCCTGGGTGACAGAGCCAATGGTGTTGTTCATTTCTGTAGCAAACATAAGAGTATCTGTTTTATATATTGCTATTATATATATTGCTATTTACCAGATTGTAGATGTGATTACCAGGTTATTATCAGATATTTACCAGACTGTTTTATTAGAAAAAGGAACACATCATTTCTGCTGGGAGTAATAAATGCATGTAACTTCACAGGGCATTTATTTGTTCAAGATGTTTGTAATCTTGGAAGTAGAGAGGTTTGTGCTTTGAGTATCTCTGTGATGCAGCAGTTAACACACAGAACGTGGTGTCTGTTGGCATACAGAAATCAACTGTATTTTCCGCAGCGTTTTAAATGACTGCTTAACAGGCAAGAGGTAATGCTAATACCATAACATAAAGATAAAGTTAATTAACAGAGTAAGAGTGCCTACCAATGGATGCAGCTACAAATGCATCCCTGTCTCTCCATCTGATGCAGTGTATGGATCCAACAGTATGCCTAGAGGGAAGAGAAGATATTTTCCTGATAACAGAAATCAGCTGCACCCTGGATGCTTCTTCCAGGGTGCTGGCAAGAGCTGGGGTGTTTGGGTGACTGCTAGACCTTCCTTGACCGTGGGTGTTGAGGAGCACAAAGCTCATCTCACGTTATTTTCCTGTGCAAGTG
Source organism: Microhierax caerulescens (assembly GCA_035590215.1). Lineage (NCBI taxonomy): Eukaryota > Metazoa > Chordata > Aves > Falconiformes > Falconidae > Microhierax > Microhierax caerulescens. The sequence continues at coordinate 100,340,433 of JAVJGJ010000001.1, forward strand.
CTGTGTTGTACAGCAAGAAATGACTTCACAGGGTCACATAATAGGAGAAATGCAGTCACAGGGTGGGTGTGGAACTGGCTCCTCTGACAGTCTCTACAGGGCTGCTAGACACAGTCCCTCTTTCCACTGCATTGCTACACTTGGTATCTTTAGCTTGGCTTCTTCATTTGAACTAGATTTGGGCTTTTTCCTTCCTACATGAAAAGGCACATCAGTGTCCTGCTGTGCTTGGCTTAGTCTCAGTCCAGTCACCTCCAAGGTTTTTCACACAATGAGAGCCTCCTTTTCTGCTCCTGTGGTGCATCCTCTGCTTGGCTGTGTCCCAGCAAATGCCCTTGACCCTCACTTCTCAGGCAGTTCCTGCATCCCACCGTGGTGCTGCCAGAAACACGCGCCCCTCCTGCCTGCTGCGTTGGCAGGGGCAGCACCCACCCGGTTCCTGCCGTCATCCCACCCCGCTGGGCAAGCAGGGATGCTGGGGAGCACGTGGCGGTTCTAAACATGTCTCCATAATTTTTCTACTTCAAGTAGGTGTCTTCTCCTAATTTCTGCACACATATATAGCTCACAAAATTAATGCTGAAGTTTCTAAAGCTCTGTTATGGTCACACTCCTTCTTATTTATGCTGCTAGCAGAACGGAGATTTAATGTTGTAAATCTCGTGGTGAGTTTAAGAATGGCTGTTGAGGATTTCCATTACTTCTGTAAGGTGCCATAGGAGTCACTTTCAAAGCACAGGCAGTTCACAGAGAGTGAAAAAGGATTGCCTGGTGCTTCCCATAAAGCTTGGCTTCATTATGTGTCCTTGTGTCATACCCTAAACTGCTTGGGCTGGAATTCCCCATAGTTTATGCCTGCCTCTCTGGGCTGTGGGGGAAGGTGGGGAGGAGGCGCAAAATTGGAGTGTGATGAAACAAGGAGGGGTTTGGGATTTTGGGGGGCAGGTGCAGATCTGGGGAGCAGAATAATCTGGGGAGGAGGTGCTTGGCTGAAAGGCAGAGGTGCGTCACCGTGGCCCTGCTGCAGGCTCAGGCACTGTGGGCAGCTGCGGGTGACAGCAGGCAGGGGGCCAGCAGCGCGAGGCGGGCGCTTGGGCAGGGGGTAGCACCAGGGGAGCCAGAGGCAGGGCAGGGGGCTGAGGGAGCAGGACCCACGGGGAGGGATGGGAGGATGAGCCGCCTGTGTCCCCTGCATCCAGCTTGGGGCCATGTGCGTGTTCCTCAGTGGCAAAGCGCTGGGCTCACCACGGGGCTCTGCGGCACGGTGACCCCCTGGTCTCGGTGCAGGGCCGTCTGGTGAAGGTCTGGTTTCACCCACATTTTTCCAGCTGGGAAAGGGTGTGCAAGAAACTGCACCAAAGGAACCGTGAGGTGGTGAAAGGTGTCTGTTCAGGTCCAGTTGGCTCTCTAGGGACTTCCAGTACACGAAAGCTTGCTGAGTCGTGCGTTAGAGCAAACCCGCTTGATTCAGTGGTGGGATCCGTGCTCTGCTTAAACACGTGGTTTAACATGGGTTAAACACGTGCTGCCCACAGAGCTGTTAATTGACCCTGGAACTCATACTGCAGCTGCTTTTGAGGTACCCAAAGGTTGGGTTCCTCTTCATGGGCAGTACCTGCCACTGCAGCAGCTCCTCAGCCACGTGGCCTGAGTTATTCCAGGATGGATTTCTGGGGCTGTTGTACACCGAGTTTCCCAGCTGTTCAGGAGATAGCAGTCCTGCATTTGGACAACGTGTGCCACCGGTCCCCAGACAGCACCGGAGATTTCTGGAAGGGTGGTTTGAGGCTTGCAAGGAAACCCAAGTCACAGGCTGTATGTTTGGCTCTGTTGTGGAATGAGAAGCCTACGTTTGCAGGGACTGATGATCTGCCCTGTTCCATGAGATACCAGAACTGGGGTGGTGAGCCATCAGCAATGAGGATAGTCTGTGCTCAGCAGGCAAGTGTTCCTGGGTATGTATTAATGGTGCAAACCTCAGCAATGGGACGGTGTCACTGTCAAGGAATTACCACCACAGATGACCTGGAGATGTGAGGTCTGTGTGACTTCAGCTCCTCCAGTTTTGAAGACCTTAATCACAGCCAGATGGAAGCATCCTTGGAAGGATCAAGCCCCCTGTAATGGAGCTGACCATTGGCTGCCTCTTCCCAATGGAGCCCTGGCTGGCACCTTTAGCGTTCAAGCACGGAGTCCATGATGGGAACAAATATCACTGTCAACCCCTGTTCCTACCAGAAGCCCCATCTGTCCCCTTGCTCTCCACTTACAGCCCTCAGCTGCTGTTGTTCTTCCCCTTGGTCCCCATCCTCCCTCACCTTCAACAGCATCCCCAAGTCACCCTTGTTCTGCCCAGGGCTCTCTTTCCAGCCCAGCTCAGGGGCTGTGCCCTCTCCACCTCCTCTCCCACGCTCATTCACCTTCCTTGCCCTTCGGTCTGTGAGAGGTGACATTCCCAGCGAGGCAGTTCTCTGCTCAAAGGAGGGACGGCAGAGCGGAGCGAGCGCCACAGTTGCTGGAAGGGTGCTAGGAGCCATCCTCGATGCACAGCCCTTCACAGAGGCTGCTGGAGATGACCAGCAACAACCTGGGATCAAATTCTGGGTTACTGCAAACTTGTCTTTACCACTACCGATCAGGAGGCACTTAAAATGATTTTTACATGAAGTGATGGCAAATGATCTGTTTGCTAATTAAAATGTTGAACTCATTGAAGAAATCCATCGTTGAACCTATCTCTGTTCTCTGTCGACGAGGGACGAACAGCAAGCGCACCAGGCAATGCTGCCTCCCTGGGTACAAGCTGATGTGCCTCACCTCCCAGTGCAGCTTCAAAATTCTTCTTCCCTTTATTGTTCTCCTAAAATGATGGTCATCAGTGTTGGTGTTAGTGATGTGGCAGGCACAGAGTACCTGCACAGAGACTTCAGATCACAGACACTGCAAATAGAGTTTCTAAGTCTGGAAACAGCTGGGCCCAAAGGGAGTCAACCAGAAAGAGCATCTTCTCAGATAAGAAGATCCCTGGCATGAGAAACCAGCTAGAGAAAGGTCTGACTTTCAAAGCAAGAAAGAAAACTTCTTAGGATTATTTTTAGGGTAGAAACAGAACTTTGTAGTAGAAAGTGCTGTCACAATGCTCTGCTCAGCACTCCAAAAAAAAGATGGTTGCAGTCATGTTGCAGAGCCATAAACTCCTTTGGGAAATGAAGCCTCTTCATCCCTTTTCTCTTTAAAATCACATAAGCAATTCTAAAAATCCCCCTATTGAAATTCTGTTCTTTAGTAAATGCTTTGTAGTCTTTATTCTTTAAACTTTGCAAATGTTTATGGTTATACAATACTGTACTGAAGTTGTCAGTTATGTCTTGGTCACTTTTCTACTTAAAGATGGAAAACTTTGTTGTTCTTCAAATGTTTGCAACCCTAAGAGCTTCTTTTCAAATGTTTCTTTCTGAATTTTGAGGACTGGTGCCTGTATATCATAGCTGCCAGATGCCATCTCAGTGTGAACAGGGAAATAAATCCATGTACAAATGCACACCCAAAAACCTCCTCAGACTGGATGCTGTAGAAAACCTTTTCAGCCTGAAATACTCACATCACTTGGGGAATTAATTTGTTATCTCGTGATTCTTTTGCAAACCGAACGAGGAGGCAGCCTGCTCTCCTGACCAGCCAGTTCTTCCTTTGATGCCCATCTCAGGCTGAAGGGTGTTTAAGAAATAGCGGTACTTTAAAAGGCTGTTTTAAAGTTGAAAGATGAACATATAGGAAATAGAAATGTTTGGACTCATTCAAAACAGACTTCCACTCATGTTGAGCCCTGGTGGAACTAAGGGGATTTATCTGAGACAATGAGTTGAATACAGGGAGGAGATGAAGCTGTGTCTCACGGGATGTTCTCAGATTTTCCCTCTTCAGAGACAAAAGTAGAAGATTTACAAGTCTGGTACATGCGTGTTTGGAGATTGAGCTTGAGAAGCTGGTGACCTAGAGGAGCAAGAAGCTGGTGAGCGGTGGGAGAGGTGACACGTGGGTCTCACCAGGCTGCCATACCACTGGTCCAGCTCACAGCCAGGCAGTGCAGAACTGGTGCTCATGCCTGCCTGGCCTGAGGGCAGCTGGGGAGGTGCTGCACCAGTGATGTTTCCAGCATCTTCCAAACATGCGCTTTCACTCAGAGGTGTTTGACCTGCTGGTCTGCAAAGCCCTTCTTCGGGTCACTGACTCCCTCCCTTGATGGACCTTTGCTTGCACAGGATCCCTGGATGCCGCGTGCTCCCGAGCTGTTGGCTGTTCTTGGGAATCTGTGCTTGAAAACCATGTCCTCTTTTGTTCCTACACCTCGAGCAATGGTGTTCCTTAGGCAGCTCCCCCATCCCTCCCATGACGATTCAGACCTCCCAGTCACCACATCCTGCTCTCCCAGGCTGGTGCCAGCCCTGTGGCAGCAAGGCTGGTCACGCTCTACTGCCACCAGTTTCCTGGGCAGCTGCAGCTTGGCCTGAGGACCCTGGCCCAGCCTGGAGCCTGTGAGCACCTCGCCGCTGGAGCCCTCCATGCTTGCACCAAAACTGCAGGCTGCAGCAGAAAACCCTGCTGGGCCACGAGCCTTCCCTTGCAGATGGTTGTTGCAGCTTGCTGAGACAGGGGCTTGAGGGAACGAGACGGGTGCACGGGAGTGAGGGGGGATGCGAGGACCCCGTCAGCTCTGCTGCTGGCAAGTCCTGCGCCTGCTTTCAGAGCTTGTCTCTGTGCAGGGCTTTGCTTAACTGGTGCAAACCAGGTGTCTTTGGTTCATGCCTCAGCTGCGCAAAATCAGAGGACTTTGGGTCCGTCCGGGCCCACGTGGCCTGCTGTCCCCCAAGGCGCAGGCAGCTGAGGTTGCTGCACGTTTCCTTCAGAAGGGCATTTCAGTCCTTCTCTGTGAGTGTCTCTTTTTTTTTTTTTTTAATCCTCCTTTCTCCTGCCCTGTGACTCTCTGCAAGGAAGACTTTTGGGTTTGGGGATGATTCACGGACTAGCAGAAGTCAACCCTGCCCCAAAGGCTCAGAAGTCAGGATGAGCCTGAGTTATGATCCTAAATGTGACTTTGGCCATGTGGGTCATGACGTGCTTCTCCCCCGCGCCTTGGGTAGCCGCCAGGAACCCAAATCAGGGCTCACCCTGCACCCCAGTGCCTGCTGGACCACACAGTGCCAGGATGACACTGCCTCCCTGGCATCATGCAGGCAGGAGCCTCCATAAATAAAGCAGGACCCGAGAGCAGGACACAGCCCGGGGGCAGATGGCCGAGGCTGCCACTGCGCTGTCCCCACCGATGCTCCCTGGAGGGTAACACGGGCTTCTGTGGCGCTTTGCATTCAGAGCTGCAGGCATCGCTGGTCTCATGTCTTTCAGATGAAAAGAAGAGAGCTGATTAATCCCGGAGCTAGAAAAGCCACAAAGAGGGAACTTCAGGGAGGATTTAGTTAGCAGTGGCCCAGATACATCAAACTGTCTCCTGCATAAAGCGATATCCCATTAGCGCTCCTCTTCATGCAACACAGCTTACGTTACTTATCCTATTAGATGACTGACGCTGCTTTGATATATTCCAAGGACACTGCTAAACTTTCTGTCAGTTTTCCCTGTCTGATTTCAGACAGTCATGTCCAATGGAGACGGCCGCCTGCCTGGTGGTGCCACCGTGTCCCTGCCAGGCAGCAGGATCCTGATGGAGTGGGCAGAGCAGCACCTGATGAACTCGCAGCTCCTGGGAATTGCTTCAGGTCCACCAGGAACCAGAGCCTCTCCCGGGCCACCTCTCGCCACCGCAGGGTCACGGGGCTGGACCACGGCACTGCTGAAACCATCCTGAGGCTGGCCTGGAGAGGACCTGAAATGCCAGAAACAGGACAGGGCAGTAATTACTGCAGTTAGGGCTTGGCTGAGGCCTGCCAAGCCTGTAGCCATAGCCAAATTATTAGGACAGGGTAGAAAGAAAAGTCACTTTGCTGCCTAACACCTGGTAAGGTATTTCATGAGACAAGTAGCCTTGAGTTCAAAATATTTCCTGTCTATGAGCAGAGGGAAGAGGATGCTGTAATCGGGTGTTGTAGTGCTGTAAAGCAAATGATGTTCTGCTGAACTGATAAAACCTGGCATCCACGTCGCTGTGGGGCTGCACATGCTGTGACTGCATATGAAAATTCACTGGCTTGAAAGTAAAAGGGTGTTAGAAATGCCTCTTTGGTGGATAGCCCCGGGATGATATGAAGACATCTGTATCATCTTATTTCTTCCATCCTTGGGTTTGGAATACGAAGGATTCAGCTGGAGAGCTGGATGTTACCAATAATGCTGGCAAACACAAATATCCTCGTGTTTCATACATGTGACCCCATCTCCCCACAGTGACCTTGTGCAAGCTGTGCCAAGGGGCAGTGCTCATGAACCTGGCCAAGGGGATGGCTTGGCCCCTGTGCGGGGACAGCGCAGCTGATGTGCAGGCATTGAGGACACCAGGAATGTGCCAAAGCTCCACACAACTGTTATATAGAGGTATGAATAAAGGAGAAAAAAGGATATAATTGGAGAATTTGACTAACATTTTTAATTTTAACTCACATAAAATTCCCCTGAACAGCTCTTGTCACACTCAGTCCAGTGCCAGCGCTACCTTTCAAAAGCCATGTTCAAACCCATCTCTGCTAAAGGCTGTCTATGATATCTGTCTCTACACACTGCAGACTCCTCGAGCCCATTTTCTCTGAGGATGTGCAGTAGTTGCAGTGCACAAAGTGATGATGAGATCAGCGACGACCTGCCCTACTTGCAAGGTGGCTCCTGACAATTGAAGCCATACCCCAGGCTGAAATGTCATGGATGCCGAGTCCACATGGCAGACCAGGGACTCTCCTACCCCATCAGGGAAGATCAAGTGTTAAATCATCACAGTGGTTTAAATGAACGGTGCAGTAGTACCACCATAAAAGCACTTAATTTCATTCTTGGCTTGCTAATCAGTTCATCCGTGGCGATAATGTCCAGGTTTTGGAAGGTGAGAAGTAGTGAGCAGCATGCCCCTCCGCCCCTGAACCCGCTGCGGCTGTTTGCAGAGCGGGCTCCTGGGTTTCAGCTTGCCAGTGGCTGGAGGCAGCAGATGGCATCACTGCACAACACGTCTGCTGCTCACCAGCAGCCATGAAGCCTTTCAGAGGATTCTATTTCTTGGTCCATGCTTTCTAGCCATTAAATTCCTCCTTTTTAAGCAATTTCTTTCTCAATGACAAGTTTACACGGTGTTGCACTGCTTGCACGTATTGTTTTCCTTTTCACTCCTGTGCCAGTCAATGATCCCATTGTGTCTTGAGAGTGTTTAGGAGCAAATTGGGACGTTGCAGGCAGGTGACATGTGGTTATATTGTACCTGCCGTGTCTCATGCTGTCCACTGGGCTCACAGGAGAGCAGAAGATGTGCTCTGAAGCGGGGGAGAGGAGCTACCCAGATGTGGGAAGGTGCCATGCAGGGTTCCCAGGGGAGTGCGACACCAGTGCTGGAGGTCCCCTGGCCACAGACAGCCATGGGGAAGGGGCTCTACCTGCTGACAACCATGAGATGTTTCTGTCTCATGGTTCAGACCAGGAGAACCTCACACAAGGTGTCTCATCCATTCCTGTCCCCAGCTGTCACTGGGGCTGCAGGGTTGAGCTCTCTGCCATGTGGGTGTCAGCATCGCTTCCCATGGCATCTCCTGATCACCTCTGGGTGCCTCTTCCATCCCTGCAGAGCACCATGGTTACAACAAGGATGGGTGGGATGTGCTGCAGGAGCCCCGTTTACATGATGAGGCTTAAACCATAACCACATGGGACAGTGCAGGGGCTAGTGGTGACTTTGGATTTTCAGTAGGGGAAGAGTCCCGTGTTTAAAGAGTCCCGGTTTAATGGCCAGATGCAAGTCTGGGATTTCTGCGTGGAAGCAGAAAGTCCACACAGGCTGGGAAAAGAAAGGCTGGGAGTGTCCCTGACCATCTTTGCTTTGTACACGGTGGATTTTAGTTAACAGCATATTTCAGAGCACCAACTGTCACTGGCAGGAGGCAGGAAGATCCTTTTCACTTACTCCATCCCCTCTGCATGCAGATTTGGGGTCAGGGGGCAGTTTCCCAGGGCAGGTGGTGGTTACCAGTTTGCTCTGCTCAGCAGCAAATCTCACCCCAGGTGCTGGCTGCTGCTGGAGGGATGCAGGAGAGCATCAGCGTCCCTCTGCTCACTCTGCCCCCCCACCAGTGGTCTGTCAGCTTGACAGTCTTATTTATGCTGCTGTGGGGATGGTCCCTGCTCGGGTGACCTCTCTGGGGTAAAGCTGTGCCTGTGTGGGTCCCAGCAAGGTGGGAAGGGGGACACCATGAGCCACTGGCTTGATCTTACATGGGAAGGGGAAAGCAAAATCCTTGAAACAGGCCTGGATAAAGGCAAATGGAAGCAGATCGGCCAGTGTGTTACCCTGAGAGGCAGGGGCCACCCTTTCACTGCTCGAAATTGTGGAAGAGCCTCAAATTCCCCTGCCATGTTGAAGGAAAGGACGAGTGAGCTGGAGCTCCTGCACGAGCCCAGACAGTGGCCGGGACAGAGCAAACGGGCCAAGCAGCAAAAGGAAAGGGTGGTGGCTGGAGGGAACTCCACAACACTTGTGCAAAACCAAAGTCAAGTACACTGGGAAGGCCCTGGCTTCCGAGCCACGGTTCGTAAGGTGTTCAGAGCCGGGGTTCAGAAAGCAGCAACATGTTCAGGAACGGTGCTTGTTGGTATCTTCACTGGCAGGCACTGAGCCATTGAAACCAAAGAGGAGGAAGTCGCTGTCAGTGAGATGGAAACCCAAGGCCCCTTGCTCCTGGTGAATGTGGAGATAGACTTTATCAGCTACGACAATAATTTTTTTCTTGCCCATACTCAGATGATACAGAATCATAGAATCGTTCAGGTTGGAAGAGTCCAGCCATTAACCTAATGGTGCCAAGCCCACCACTAACCATGTCCTGAAGCACCATGTCTACACGCCTTTCAAACGCCCGCAGGGATGGTGACACAACACCACCTCCCTGGGCAGCCTGTTCCAGGGCCTGACCACCCTTTCGGTGAAGAAGTTTTTCCTAATACCCAACCTAAACCTCTCCTGGCCCAGCTTGAGGCCATGTCCTCTTGTCCTGTCGCTTGTTACTTGCAGAAGAGACCACCCACCTCACTGCACCCTCCCCTCAGGTAGTTACAGAGAGTGATAAGGTCCCCCCTGAGCCCCCTCCTCTCCAGGCTGAACACCCCCAGCTCCCTCAGCTGCTCCCCATCAGACTTG
>JAVJGJ010000001.1:100407258-100417723 GCA_035590215.1 Microhierax caerulescens
GTGCCGGTGGCGGACAGCAAGGAGGTGGGTACCGCGCGGGCCGGCCCGCGGCTCCGCTCGAGCAGCCACAGTCGCTCCCTCCGCGGGGCGGCCCCCGCCGAGCCCCGGGCCCCTCCCGCTGCCGTGTCGCCCGCCGCTGAGGGGCCTGGGCCGCTTCGCTGCCTTGCGCCGGGCGACCGCCCCTCGCTGCCTCGGACCCTTTTTGCCTGAATCCCCAGAGAACCTGTTTTCGTCTGGGGGCGCTCCTAGATAGGTGCCAGCTCTTCCTTTGCCCCTGGTTGGGCACCCCTCGGCGGGGGGTTTCCCTCAGTCAGAAAAGCACCCAGAAAGGGGAGGGGGAAGGCCGCCTGCCCGAGCACAGCCCCTGGGCTGCTGGAGGGAGAAAGGGGAGTCGTTCCTCTGGAGGAGGCTTGGGCCGCTCTGCGCTCTCTGGCCGGTGGTAGGCTCCTCTCACCTGGAGTTTCTGCTTTTCTTTCTCTCCTCAAGAAAGAGAAATCCAAATCAAGTAGCAGCACTGCCCGAGAACCCAATGGCTTCCCAGCTGACACCTCTGCCAACTCTTCTCTCCTCCTGGAGTTCCAAGGTGAGTCTGGCTGAGCCCCCTTCAAGCCGGAGGAAGACCTTTAAGGCCTTACAGAAGCTGGGATGGTGCTGGTTTATGTATCCTCTGTGTATTGGGAAGAGCAGTGCGTGTCTTCAGTGTGGAGTTATGCAGAGCCACTTCAGGAGTATTCCTGCTGAAACTGTTCATTTCTGCTGTCAGAAAGAACCTTAATTATCTGTTTCTGGGATCTTCCTGTAGGAAGCCTCACGGGGAACTGGAGGAGTGGGCGTTCTTGTTCCCTTTTTCTTGTTCCCAGTCCCTGCTGGGGGAGAGGCCGGCAGCTCTCCAGCTGAGGCTGCTGCTTCCAGCAGTGACTTGCATGGACCTTAAGATGAAAGGGCAGAGGATCTCCTTGACATTGCTCTTGATCTTGGAGCGCTGTGGCCAGCTACAAGCAGGCTGGGCTCTGTGACTGAGCCGAGCATTGCTCAGGGAGTGCATGGACTCGCTGCTGGAGCAGAGCGTATGCCTGTCCCCAGCCTCTCCACTTGGCTCTGTGTGGCCAAGGAAAATTGGGGAATGTATCTGGACTTCTAGTAGGTGCACTGAGAAGGTTAGCATTGCTGGTCTGCAGCTTAGGACTTGGAAAAGATGTGCAACAGGATTGCCTCCCATCCAGAAGCAGATGCTGAGTATTGCTTTTAGTGTTAACTTGCTGCCTTGCAAACAGAAGAGTTACAAAACGCTGGTACACAGGCAAGAGGTCTCCTGCCCTTGAATGCCTTGAGCCCTTGCGAGCCACAGATGTGAGATTTGCAGTGCAGTGCTTTGTGTCAACCCTGTGCCTTCTGCTCGTTCTTTCTGAATAGCCAGGGGTCGCTCCCTTTCTGCTCAGACTCATTCCCCAAACAGGAGCACCCCCTCTCCCATGGGCCAGCTGTGTCCTAGCAGGGAGTCCTTTCCTGTGCCTGGCAGCCCTTGTGGTGATGGGTGACGGTGAATCCCCCTGTATTCTTAACTGCATCTGACTGTGCTCTTCCTTCTCCCTAAGAGCCCAGCTGCCAGTGCTGCCCTTGGCTGCCTGTGCCCCTGGGTCAAGGTGCTCTTCTTCACTAGGTGCTGTTTCTGCAGATGAGAACAGCAACCAGAGCTCCCTGTCAGACGTCTACCAGCTCAAGGTGGACAGCAGCCCCAACTCCAGCCCCAGTCCCCAGCAGAGCGAGTCCATGAGTCCTGCCCACACGTCCGACTTCCGCACGGATGACTCGCAGCCACCCACACTGGGGCAGGAGACGCTGGAAGGTGAGTGCTGGGCTGGGAAGGGAGGAGGTGGGCAGCTGGGCCTGGGGAAGGCCCTGCTGGAGGTGACTGTCAGGCATTCCTGGAAGCAGACAAGGTAGTGGGGACTTGTGCCTTCTGCTGGAGGTCTCCTCCCCTGGCTCAGGACTGAGCCAGGTGCTGCCATGCTCCTGGGTCAGCAGTTCCATTAATGCTTCTCTTCTCCCCAGAGCCTTCGCTGCCTTCCTCGGAAGTTGCAGACGAGCCTCCCACTCTAACAAAGGAAGAGCCAGTCCCCCTTGAGACTCAGGTAAGGGAAGGGGGATTGGAACCATGCCTGAATGCACACAGACCCGGCTTTGCCCTTTCACCCTGTTGCTGGCCCTTGTAGCAGAAGCATCTGGATGGATGGACTTACTCTGCAGTCCCAAAGTGCCCTTCCAGGAGCTCCCCAAGCCTCCCAGCTTCCTGACCTGTCCCCTGGTTTGGTTCAGATCTTAAAAGTGTGAAGAAGGGAAGTGGCGGTGGAGTACAATGATGACTCTAGCCAACTCAGGGGCTGAAGTGGGTTCCCATTCCTGGTGTCCTGAGGCTTCCTCACAGATGAGTCTGGGGTGTCCCCACAGCATGACACAGCTGTGTCTAGGCCCACATGGCTTGGTGGACACACTGAGCTCCTGTTGCTGCTCATGACCTCTGCCTCTGGCTCTTGCAGGTTACTGAAGAGGAGGAGGACTCCGGTGCACCGCCTCTGAAGAGATTTTGTGCCGATCAGAACTCTGTGTGCCACACGGCCTCGGAGAGCTAGCTTGCCTGTCGCAGGGAGAGCGCCTTCGCCAGCCCCTCGCAGAGCTGCCCACCCTCCCCTGGGGGATGGGCTGCTTCCCTTCAGCCTGCCCCTTCCCCGGGGACAGGCGCTCCTGCCACTCGCCATCCAGCCTGCCCTTCCCTGCCCTGCTCCTGGAGGCAGGGGCCTCCTGCCAGCCCCCCAGAGGCAGCCCACGCTCCCCGGGGCCGATGGGGCTGCCACCAGTACCTGCAAACTCGCCTCTATTTATTGGCTCCCTCTCTCCCTGCTGACCTGTCCTGTAGCATGGGGGTCTCCGGTGGGTGGTCTGCATGCGCGGGGAGGGGGATTTGTCCACGGGGCTCTCAGTGGCCCCCAGGGCACTGGCGGGTGCTGTTTGCCTGCTGCTGGCTCCCCTGCCCACCCTCCCCTGGGTGCTGGGAGCCGGAGGGCTGCGTCCCCCCACGCGAAGGGTCTGTCTGCCCCTCCGCAGGTGGCGAGACGCGTGGGGGTGGCTGTGGGTGAGGCTGAGCCCCCTGCCTTGCTGTGGCAGGACCCCGCTGGGACGCTGTGCAATAAGCTGCTAGTTTAAGCCATTAGTGTTGGGAGAGAGGGGAGTGCTCCCGCCCTCAGGGGGGTCGCCTCTGCTCTGCCGTGGGCGCCAGCAAAAGGACCCCCGCCCTGGCAGGGCTGGCTGCACTGGGCCCCCCCCGTGTTGAGAGCAGGGGGAGTTGCCCCCCGTGCCCGGCAGAGTCCTGCACCGGCCTAGGTACCGTCCCGGTATGAGGGAGGATGCGGCAGGGTGCCCCCCCCCAGCCTTCCCCATCCACAGGAAGCCCCCCCGCCCCGAGCCCCCGCCGCCAGCCCCCAGCCTCCCCCGCCACCACTGCATGTCCCGCCGAGTCTGTGATCGAGCCTGGCGAAGCCGAAGGCGCGGCCGCGCGTGGAAGTGGAAAGTTATTTTAGCACTGAATAGAATATTTTTAAAATTAAACTATTTGAAATACAGCACCCGGTGTCTGCAGGGGGAGCGGGGGTTGTGCTGGGGTGGGAGGCTGGGGCCTGTGGAGGGGGGGAAGCTTGGGGCAGCCCCCAGCCATCTGCAGCAGCTCCCACCCAGCGGGCACCCCCAGGGCCCAGGGGGACTGAGGGCTGTGGTCCCTGGCGGGGGCAGGGGGGATCTTGGTGTGCAATGTCAAGGTGACTGCGAGACCCCGATATGCAAAAGAGCCCAAATAAGCAGCTTCATTAGTATGAGGCCTGCAGGTACGCTAGCAATAGTCTGCCTGTGTTTTGTTGCAAATAATTATTTTTATTTTCCAGTTTATTAAATCCAGTGTGTAAACCTAAGCTGAAGGCACACAATTTTCTGTCGTACTGTGTATAATTGTGGGTTTAATATCTCATTTCAAGAGCAGAATGGCCAGACAAGGGCAGCTGCTGATGAATTTAGAAAGAAACTATCCCAATGCAGTAGTAGATATTTGGGAAGATGGCTGTAGGAGAGAGCTCCGGCAAGAAGACCTCTTGCCATCAGAAAGGGCAATGAAGAGCTTTCTGCAGCAGCGTGCGCATTGCTGAATTCAGGAGGAGGAGGAGTGAGGATGGAGACCAGAATTCCAGGTCTCGGGAGCTCGGCTTTGGCCTGGACATAGAGCAGACCCTCGGGGTGCATTGACTGCGCTGACCAGCGAATATTTCGTGGATGCAGCAGTGGAGTCGCTGCTTTTTGTTAAAACATGGAGCTGTGGAGGTCCAGCCTCCATAGCCTGAGCGCTGGTTTGTCCCATAGGCCTTTCACTTTAGTCGCCCCGTGACTTCAAGTGACGCTGCTGGATTTTGGAGGGGGAAGGAAAGCTGTGCCAATGTGCCAAGCACCGTGCTGAGAGTGAGCCAGTTTTGATGGGGGTGCAAAGGTCACCCCTCTGAACACAGAACCACAGCATCCAAGGTGCTGCAGCCTGGCTTTTAAAAAGCAACAAACTGGTGGTTGGGGAGGTCCTGGATTTCACAGAGACAACACATACTGAATTTAAGAACTTCTCTACAGAGAGTTGTCTTGGAATACGTTAGAAAAAACATCCCAAAGTATGTCGCTCCTTTTGCAAATACTCAGAGTATTTCTTTTTTAGAGTGGATGACCGCAGAAAAGTCATCAGAAGCCGTAGTTCGGTGTAGAAAGAAGCTTTAGAAAAAAAGAGTAGCTGATACCATGGGCTCGATGCCCGCTCATCGCTTCCTCAGCTCTCAGGCCGGCATGCAGTTTGAGGCTGACACCCTGAGCATTTATGCCAAAGCGGAATGGCATACTACTGGCAGGGCTACACACATGCTGTGCGAGTTGAACAGCCTTGCTGCAGTTTTCCAGGATAACGCTGAACCCTGGGTGGTGACAGGTGACACAGTCAAAAGCCTGAGCATCAGGAAACAGACGGAGCTCATGACAGCTGTAGACCCAGGTAAAATCTGCATTTACATTAGTGCTAACTCTATTTCTGCCTTGGTTTGTAAACTTTCAGTAGGAAAGACCACCTCCTCCCGTTCTGTGTTCTCACCAGCCCTAGAAAAGGGCCCTTGGGCCATGGCATGGCCACGGGCACTGGGGGTGACTGTGTGGTAAACTGGCCTCCAGTGGCAAAAACTCTTCTGTGAAGCATTACTCTCTGAACTGCTTCAGCAGGACTTTTTGAAGCACTTCCAGCTGGAATAATCCTTCCTAGGGTTTCCATATGCCCCTAAATGAAGTGGTAAGACTCAAAATCATGCAGGAACTTCCAGTGTTCTTAATGACAAATGCAGAAAACCTCTGAAGCTGGCTTTGCCCATTAAGATGCTTAGGAGAGAGTCAAGTCTTGGTGGAAATCTAGATCCTTTAGGTTCCTAAGAGGGGTTTATTTTGAAAAAAAAGTCCTTACTGGTGCTGATCCCCATGGAATGAAATCCCCAGTGCCTGATGCACTAGCAAGGATTAATCTCCATGCCATGGTTTGATCCATATAGATACAGCATCGGGCACAAGTTGTGTGCCAGCACTAAAGTAAAATAATCATTTTAGCTGTAATGGCAGTGTCAAACTGACCTGCAACTTTTCTTCTCCTTCCCCTTATCAAGCACTAATTACATCTGTGATGAAGTCAGGAACACTAGGGTAGCTATTAAAACCTGGCCAGTCATCTCATCAGAGCTTGAAGCTGAGAAAAGCCCTTCCAAGTGGCAGCTCTGTGAGCGATGCTCACCACGCAGCAGGCTGCACACCGCTCCCCTTCCTGAGGCTCACGTGAAACATCACTTTGCACACCCAGTGTGGCTCCGTGGGTGTTGAAGGCTGTTTGGAAGGAGCAGGAGTGCAAGGCTTTGTGCAGGTCCCAGAGAGCTTGTTCTGACCACTGATTTGAGTAAGAGTTTTTCAGTCTTAAGATGAAACTTACCCTCCTTTCCTGCAGGGTCCCTGTATAACACGAATGTCCCTCAAGTGGGTGCCCATGGCAGTGACTGCATGAGCAAGGAACACGCCAGCTGGAGGGGACCCCCAGTCCCAGCAGCACCCAGCACACCAGGCAGTTCCAGCCTGGTGTGAAACCTCCCCTGCGGCTCTGGTCTGCGCTTAGAGCTGGGACAGCTGGTCTCTTCAAAGGACACAGTCACAGAAAAGACAGAAAGGATGATGTTGATAGGAGGGGAGCAAAGCGGCAAGGTCTTCTGGAAATGGGCACCTGCTGAAGAGACGTGCGGCATTGCAGGTGGTTCCTGCAGCGTGCTGGTGTGCTGAACTGTCAGGCCAGGTGTCTCTTACCTGTGCCCTGGGATCTCAACAAACTCATCCCACGTGGGGTCTAGATCCTGCTGCTGAACTGCAAAGCCACCTGTCCTGTGAGCCCTCGCTCTTCTACAGCAGATCAAGATCCAGTTGTTTGACGGGATACTGCCAGTCTTAGCTGTGGAGGCAGCACTTCCTTGGGTAGAATTGCGAAGGGAGGTTTTAAACGAATTGTTTTAGCCACTCTTTAGTGCTGGGCTTTAAAAGTTCATATGGAATGATTCTAATGGACATAACATACTTTTTTCTTCCCCCAAGATCTTTCAAATCTGGCTGATAAATTTGAGAATGAGCTCAGTTTGGCAAATGGTCCTCCTCTTATCAAGCCAGTTTACTCAAAAGCTGGTCTCCAGTGTATGTCTGAACTCCGAAAATGCCTCTACTCAGGTAAGACATTTATTCTGGATTTTTTTTTTTTTTAATTTAACATTGTATTTGACAAAACTTCTAGGAAGAAAACGTGATATAAGATTTTAGGCAAACAACTGTTAGGGTATTTAAAAAATGCAACTGCTCAAAAAATGTTGATTTCCCTGATTTTTCAGGTGTTTCTATCTCTTCTCCCATTTTTGCCACTGAGTATAATCCCTAATGCACAAAATTGCTGAGAATATACCCAGTATCCCAGGGATTTGAGTACTGTCTGCCCGGTTATGCTCAAAAGCCTTCTTATGAACAAAAAAAGAGAATAATTTATTTCTAGTGCAATTGAAATCTAAGTAG
Source organism: Microhierax caerulescens (assembly GCA_035590215.1). Lineage (NCBI taxonomy): Eukaryota > Metazoa > Chordata > Aves > Falconiformes > Falconidae > Microhierax > Microhierax caerulescens. The sequence goes on from JAVJGJ010000001.1 coordinate 100,414,408, forward strand.
CCTAATAGAAGAATTATTATTAGTCAAGATCTAGGTATTACAGATAATGAAAGAAAAAGACAATAAATGAACACCACTGTGAAAAAAGTAGTAGTAGTAATAATAATTTATAATAATAATAACAACCTGCACATTTCCTAGCATCCACCCCTGTTTGTGGCATTAGGCTCAGCCTTCCACTGCCACTCAGGTTCCTGCTCTTGACGGCTCCAGTCTGCTGGGGGTTGTTCGGGCAGGTTGTCAGCATCCCCAGTTCTGCCAGGAGTGCATAGTTGATGCTGATGGTTTCTTTTTCCTACCCCAGGCTCCGCATGGAGTCATGTCCTGTAGGTTTGCTAACACGCTTTTACACCTTGTTCTTTCTTCACTGCTCTGCAAGTTCACTGCTCCATCAGAGCTGAGTGAACACAGCATGTTCACTACACAGAGAACAAGTATCTCAGTTACTCTTAACCGCAGTTTTGCTCGGCTCTGGGGCTGCATTTCTTTATCTGACCATCTGACAGCTGTTCCTGGCCTTGGGGTAGCTTGTGCTCTGTCTCTCACCACCCCACACCCGAATTCAGCCCTGCACCCTGTATCCCGTATCAGGAGACCCCTGCTGCCCTACCAGCCCTGTATTTCTGCACTCTGCATCACCATGTTCCAGGCAGGAAGATCTCAACCTGTGCAGAAGACCTGCTTGTTGCTACTTTCTGTATAAATGGATGATTGCTATCCACAGCCACCTGGTTATTAGCAAAAAATGCTGTTACAGGCAAACCAAGTAGAAACAAAGCTACAAACAGGTCAACGGAAATTCAAACAAAGCAGCCAGACTCCGAGCTGAGACCTCACAAACTCAGCGCACTCCCCACGGCTGGGTACCGGCACTGCTGTGCCGCTGACCTGCGAGGCCGAGTGCCCAGGGTTTGCGTGTGGGACGCCTGGCCAGCTTAGGCGTTCGTCTCACCCGGGAAGTTAGTTCTGCTGCCCGGCTCGCTGCTGCAGGGGAACTGCAGGCTGGGATGGACGCACAAGGGAAGGTAAAGCTCAGCCCTTACGGGGCAGGGCTGGAAAACCTTGCCTTGGTTTTATTTTCAAGGTGAAGACTTCCATTATTTCAGAAACACTTCAGCCATAAAAGCACCGATGGTTGCTGAGCAACAGGTACTCCCACATACCAAGCCCCCAAAGACAAGGGAATAGAAGTAGCCAAGGGCAATGTCAATCCTGTTGTGTTCCTGCAGAGCAGGGCTGTGGATTTTAGGTCAAGCTCTGAGACACACGGAAGAGACACATTCCAGATGCTCGTGCAGTATCAGAATCATTCCAATCAGCAGCAGACGGATACAGCCTCATTAAACGTAGTCCGTGGATTATTTTTTCCGAATTCTGACCTATGGATGTATGTATTTGTTGCTATTAGTTTTGTAATTTTGCTGTCCTTTCACATCTCTTTTCAGGAGCACTGTCAGCTGACCAATTTACTGATCAATTAACTGTTTTAGTACAGGATATGTAATTGCTGTTTCTTGATAAGAAGAATGTGTTTTTTAAATGGAAGGCTGTGAGACAGTCAGCATAAACGTACGCTTGCATTGAGATTTTTCTGTGTGTTATTATATGCATACCTGTACTTTTATCCTCTAAATTTAAGAGACAATTTGTGTTAATATTTTTTTTACATTACTGTTACTTGTTATTTTGGAGGTGGACCAAGTTTAGCACTGGGATGGCAGGTATCTTTATGTATTCCCCTGTATTTAATAGGAATGTGTATCTATACATCAAGAGACTCACGATGCTCCTGGGTGCCTTTTCCCTTGCTACGTGCGTTGTGCTTTACCAGTCAGGAGTGTAGGAGATGCTGCAAGTGGGCTGCTCCATCTGGTTCAGCCCCTGGTCTCTCACTGTGGCAGCAACATGTCTGTTCAAAGGAATACAGAAATAATGAGAAAGCAGATAGAAAGGAGGCAGATCCCTCCAAAGAGACTTTTTCTTATTCCATTTAGAAGTCAGGCAAGCCTGGAGTATGAAGTTTATCTCACTTTTTTTCATATAAAAAGTCCTTACAGATTTATCATGGGAATGTTGGGTTTTTTACTCGTACTAAATAATTTATTTTGATGACATGATTGTATAATATATGTTGATATATGTATAATATATGTGTTGAGTAAACTATTTGCTGTGTTTTGTTTTTCTAATTTTTATTTTTTCTAGTGGGTTCTAATGAAATCAAACAGAAGCCAGAAACCATCTGCACCGACCTGTTCTTAGAGTATCTTGGATTAGAGGATTTAATAAAAAAAATAATCCATCCATTTAACAAGGGGGTACTGATATTGTCAAGGACTTGGGCTGTTGACATTGGATTGTGGAAAACCCAGGATTTTGTGAGTGGTGTTCTCTTAGTAGCTGAAAACGTGCATCCAGAGTTGTGTGCTGTAGGCAAGGATGCCTCTTCTGCTGAGTTCAAAAACTCGAGGGAAACTGCTTATGCATTAAAGCAGAAACTAGTCAATGATGGGGAATATGCTTCAACAGTGTATGTGATTTCCCAAATACTGCACCTGAATGGCACAAAGAGCCAGATGGAAGTTGCAGAGGATGATGCTCCTCAGCAAGAAAACCAAGAAAACCTGTGTCATTACCCCAGCTTGTACCCAGAGAATGACACTCTCACCTCCAGGGGCATCCCTGCGTTCTTGCCTGCACTTGTGATTATTGTGCTGTGCCTGAAGTCCTAGTTAAGTGACCATCTTGGCTGTGAGATTTTCAGCTTTCTCACTCTCAAACAGCATGAGCTGCTTTCCAAGAACTCACACAAAGCCAAGGAGCAGTTTGTCCTTGGTCTTCCTGGAACAGGGAAAACTATCGTGGCTTTGAAGATCATTGAGAGAACAAGAAACATTTTTCACCATTCTGTGAAAGAAATACTCTACATTTGTGGAAATTAACCCTCAAAGAAGATTGTGGGGTAAGCAGTAATGTGTATTTCCTCTTTTTTCTTTCATTCCATCCTCTGTACATGCAGCCCAAGCCCTGCTGATTTTACATCTGTTTGCCAAATGCATAACTTCAGCTGACACAAGCACACAATAATCACATCAAGAAAGGTGTTAACACTGACAGTATTAGTGAGCTGGGCCCTGGCCCAGATCCAGCATTCACTGACTGCAGTGGGAACCCCATGTTCAGTGATCGCTGGCTGTGTTAGACCTTGGACAGATAATGGCCTTAGTTTAACAGTCTATTATGGCTGGTGCTGACACCAAAACTACCCACCTGCCTTTCTCTGTTGCTGCCACAACACTGCCTGCGCTGGATCTAA
>JAVJGJ010000001.1:100423507-100437517 GCA_035590215.1 Microhierax caerulescens
GAGCGCGGATGCCGGCGCCGCCATCTACCGCTCCCGCGACCCCGTGCGCAACCTGCGCCTCCGGTGAGCGGCCCCCCGGCCCCCTCGTCCCCGGCCCCCCGGGCTCCGGCCCCTCGTGACGCTGCCTCTCTCCTCCCCCGCAGGGTCCGCATCCAGCGGGTGACGGCGGCCGGGCCGCTCCTGCCGCAGGCCCCGCCGTCGCTGTCCGGCCCCGAGCTCCTGCGGCCGGCCGAGCGCGCCGGTACCGGTACGTGCGGCACCCGGGGCGGGCGGGCGGCGCAGCGCCGCCGGCCGTGACCGAGCGGTCTCTCCCGCAGGTGCCCGGCGGCCCCCGGAGGAGGAGGAGGAGGAGGCCGAGGTGGGGTGGCAGGAGAAACTCTTCAGCCAGGTGGGCGGGCGGCGGCCGCCTGTGGCTCCGGGGGTCTCCCCGCTGTGGGCCCGGCGGCCTCCCCCTGCCGCCCTTCCCTGCAGGCCTCCTGCCTCGGGGTGGGCCCTCGGGGTGAGCCCCCTTGGGGTGGGAGCCCTCGGGGTGGGTGCCCTCGGTGTGCGCCCTCCGGGTGGGGGTCCTTAGGGTGCGGGCCCTTGGGGTGCACCCTTGGGTTGGGTACCTGGGGTACACCCCAGTGGGTGCTGGTGGGTGCTGGTGGCCGCCGCCTGCCTGAGCAGCGTCGGAGCCGCTGTGGAGCTCGCGTTGTTTGCTGGGATCCCTGAAGGATCTTGCCTCTCGCTGCGGTGGCTTTGGCAATCTCAGCTGCAGAGTGTTTGTGGCGCTGAGAACGCAGGTAAAGGGTTATTGCTTTCCCTGGGGTGCTCTCAGTTTGAGGTGGATCTGTACCGAAACGAGTCAGCCTGCCAGACTCCCCTGGACCGGCAGTACCACCAGGAGATCCTGAAACTGGAGAAGGCTGGCGGTCGCAAGAACTACCGGATCTTCACCTACACTGATCACGACCGATTCACTAACCTAGAGGAGGTACCAGCTCATAGTTACAGCAAATCTGTACAGCAGTGTCTGTCAAAACTACCAGGCCTGCTGCGGAGGGAACCTTTGTCAATTCTTGGCCATGCAGAAGCAGGCCAGGTGTCCTGTATGCAGGAGAACATACTGATTCTGCTGAGCAGCTTTACCTGGTGTCCCAGACCTGGGATGAGGTCTCCCTGTTTTAGAATGATGGTCAGGGGCAGCTTGGAGGAACTTGGCTTTGTAGCATTGCTGGGTAGGTCACCTGCTGTGTGGAGTTTACTTTGCCACAAGAACAGTGAATGAAACCTACACTACAGACTTTTAGCAGTTTGTCCTTGCATGTGGGTGTGTACTTATCTGTTCTGTCCTTCAAGAATGGAGCTGTGTTTGGGAAAGATATCCTGTTATAATTAAACTAGTTCCTGTGTGTTTCTGTCTTCCAGCACTGCCAGAAGGTAACTGACTCGGAACATGAGGTTCCATCGTATCTGGCAGAGCGGATGGCCAATGTGAGGAAGAGAAGACAAGACCGCAGGCCAATGTGAGTGCAAACTGGGACTTGGGGCTTGCTGGTGGAGGTTTCCTGGTGCTGGTGCCCCAGCTGCCGAGCAGCCTGGTCTGTGGAAGTTAGTGGCTTGAGCTGTGTTGCACTTGGAATCCAGCAGTTTGACTCCTCCTCGTGGGGAGTTTTGTGCTGTGTGTGCTGGGCTGTGAATTGTGCTGATCTGTTGTTCACAGAGAAGCAAGTTCTCTGAAGCCGAAAATCATCGTATGGGAACCCTCAGAAGAATTTATAAAGAACAATCATGTGATTAACACTCCTGTCCAGACTATGTACATCATGGGGGACTTGGGACCTTATGGGAAGTAAGTAAAATCCTGAACTGATCTTAATTTCCCAGAAGGAAACCCATCTTCCCTCCTTATTCAAATCTCCTGTTTCTTTCATGAGTTAAGGGGAGAGAATTCCTAAGGCTCAGTAACTTGGGATGCCGTTTCTCTCTGCCTTTTTTTTCTCAGCTGGGAGGTAACTGAATGTATCTCTCCAGAAGGCTTCTTAAACTAATGTAGGAGAGTATGAGTGTGTTTGTTCCCTTCTGTACCCTGATGTGCCTTTACCAGTTCAGCCGTTCCAAAGCAAGAGAGTATCCGTATTCTCTATTTAAACTGTGTTTCTTGATGTCTTCCATTAGGCTTGGTCGCAAGGAGTATGAACATGTTCTTTGCACGATCAAGGTAGATGGCAATGGGGTGATCACAGTGAAGCCTGACTTTAGTGGCACCAAAGGGGCCTACCGGTGAGTGGGACAGGGCTGGTAGCTCTCATGGGACTGATACAGAGGACTGAAATGGCTGTGTCCTGGTCACCCTTTAGGTGTGTGGATCAGTGGATCAGCACTTTAAATTGAGGGAAGTTTTTCACTTTTATTCCAGAGATTTCTAAGGCAAGCTCATTGTGTACTTGTGCTTGGTGTCACTCTGTGTGTGATGTGTGGGGTGTTGGTGCCAGTCCCTAGGGATACAGGTTATGCGTAGGCTGGACATGAGTCTCCCTTTTTGAGTCATTGATGCTGGCAGGCACTTGGGAGCGAGGAGAGGGCCATTGGTGGCCTTATATTTACTGCATGGGCCTGGTGGCGGGGGGACTGCTGTTGCTGCCTGTGCCTATTCTCTGTGTAATGGGGGAGTTTTGCCCATGTGTTTTGGGGCTTTACAGGATTGAGCTGGATGGAGAGAAGCGAGAGGTGTGGAAATACACCATTGAGAATACATCTGTCCAGGTGCAACCAGAGGAAGAAGAACGCGAGCAGCGTGTGTTCAGAGATGTAAGGATCAGCCTCCGCTGCTTGTACTGACTAGTTCTCCTGAATTGGCAGAAGGAGCTCAGACTGTCATGCAGATGTAGTTGGTAGTGCTGTAGATACCTAAAGTTGGCGAAATGCATGCTGCTCACAGTCAGTCTCATCATGCCCAGCAATTTGGGATCTCCAACAAATAATGCCTGACCGCTTCATTCCTTACTCTAGGTAGAGGCTTTGTCCAGTATTAGCTGTGTTGGCCTCTGACTGCAGTGATCTACGTAGTGAAAACTGATGCCAGAAACCACCTACATTCATGCCTTACTAGTGTCACCTGCCAGTGGTTCTCCTTCCCTTTTGAGCCATGGGCAAACCCCTTCCTTGGTCTTCCCGATGCTGGCTATATACTTCCTGAATGATTACTTGTTACCTGTAATGTCCCAGGATATTTGGATCTCATTTTATATCTTGATCTCTCTGAATTGCCTTTTTGGCTGTGGCAGCTTATAAAGCTACTTTAATGTTTTAGTTTTTCATTTATATGTTTTCTTATTGATTTTGTGGTCAAAAAGGAAATAATGATTTCACTACGCTGATCTCCCATCTGTTGATTTCATTGGAGTAGTTTATGCCTGTATTTTTAACATATCATTTAAGATCTGACTCTTCAGAGTTTCTTTTTCCCTTAAATTGATCTTTGATGAGGTCATCTTTGAAGATGAAGTTCCATGCAGTGTTAGCAGTTATACATCTTTGTACTATTAGATTCTTATATTCTTTATATCTGCTACAGCAATTAAAAAAACCCTGTGTGCTAAGCCTGCCAACAGTTTAAATGGATTTTAAGTTACATCCGTTACAATTTTTGCAATAAATCAAAACATATATAATCAAGAATACACTTTTTCTAATCTGCTTGTTCTGTGTTTTCAGCTGTACAGTCGGCACAAGGAATACCTCAGTGGTCTCGTAGGCTCAGAATTTGAAACGGTGAGTGCAGCAGCACTCAGCAGGGACTGGAGCCCTGCTGCCTTGGGAGGCTGTTGACCTGGTTAGCATGGCTGCCATTTGTACCTCAGTCTCCAAAGACTCTTTCATTCTGGGGGTATGTTGGCACCGTTTACCTTGTGGCTTCCAGCAGAAAATTGGGTCAAAAAGGACAGGCTGCAATGGATATGGGGCTTGCAGAGATCCATCCTGCGTCTGTCAGACCAGCAGCAGAGGGTGTTGAACACTGCAGCCTCTGTGAGACTGTATGCATTGCCTGAAGGCCTTTGAATATAATACTTTAAGAAGAAAGGAGGGTTTATATCTTTTGGGATAGCTGTTAACTTCTTGAATGTCAAACACATCTATGTGCCACTTTGTTCAAGTAAACAGACCCTCCCAGCCCCAAACTCATGCACAGATTTCCTTTTCACTGAATTACCCAGACTGCAATCTTCTTTGCTCAAATCTTGTTTGCCAAAGTGTGAAAGTTGTTGTACTTTCTTGTACTTTGATATAGTGTCTCAGCTTGTCCTGTGCTTCCCCCCACCTTGGGCAAGTGCAGGAATACTGCAGGAGGTACAGGACTCTGGCTTCTGCAAGTGACTTCTCACTACATTTTGTAACCATCTTGAAGTCTATAAGAGACCAGTTTACAGAATAGTAAACTTCTGCAGTCTGGGAATTTGGTTTTTGTAGAGAATCTCTGTCCAGAGAGACTGTTCACTTCTGGAAAGTGATGTGAGACGTCATGACTCCTACCTGGCTAGCAGAGTGAATCATTCAAGTACAAGTGTCTGTGAAATACCTGTGTGAGACCCTGTTGGGAGGGGATTGTACTAGGTTCCACCAGTGGCCATTGAGCTATTTATCTTGTTTATCCCTTCATTCTTACAGACTCTTCCTGGTACACTGCGGCTTTTTGTGAATGGAGAAATAGGTGAGTTCTTACTATAAACACCAACTATAGGGGCAGATCTGGGTCTGCTGGGATGGCTGAGGCTGTGGAGGGGCCAAAGGTTCTTGGATCGCAGGCTGGCCCACAGTAGGTGATTCCCTAGAATCCTTTACTTCCTACTGCTCCCCTGTTTTTGTGGACTGACTCCTTGAGTAGTGTTCACAGGTTGGAGGTTACAAATGCTGCAGCTCTTCTGGGACAACATAGAGATCTGAAAAAAGGAGAGCAGACTGGGAAGTTAATAATTGTTTTCTTTGCTATAATATTTAAATGTGTGACCTCCCTAGTCTAGTTAGTGATGTGGGGGTAGGACTAGTCTAGAGAAGGAATCTTTGAAGGTTGTGTTCTGTTACTTTGAAGACTCTGGCTTTTCCCAGCTTTCAACAGTAGCTGGTTGTCCCTGAAGTTATTGGTACTGTCTCTCCCAAAAGTCTACAGTGAGTACTGGAGGAATTTGTCTAGAAGCAAGGAGCTTGAAGTTCATTCTCTCTTCTTCTCAGTTTCAGCTCAAGGCTATGAGTATGACAACCTCTACGTTCATTTCTTCGTGGAGCTGCCTAACCGTAAGTATTCAGTTTCCAGCCACATCACAGCAGTTTAAGGAATGAAGCTTACTTTGGCTGGTCCAGCATATCAACTCTGTTGAGTCAGAAAAAGTGAATGATGGGGCTGGTATCTAGACAGAGGTCTTCAGAGCAAAAATTGCAGAACTCAGTTGTTTGAACTAAACTTAAGTTTGGGAGAAAGTTGCATCTTCCCCTCTTGTCTCTCCAAATCAGGCCGGGATATAGAGGTCCATTGGTTTCTCAACCAGTGGTGATGGTGTCCAGTGGTCTACCCAAAGTTCATTCCTTATACTATGGAGAATAGCCTTCCTGTCTTCTCCATCTCAGAAGCAACCTTGTCTGATTTCAGTGCTCGCCATCATGTCCTCATGTTTTGTGCTGACACTAACATACTAAGTATCAACTGATAAATAAGGTTTCCAGCACTAACATACATATCCCGCTGCATATTTAATTTCCTTGAAGCTATGGCTCTGGCTCCCCTCTCTGGTTATACCCCGATATCTGTCCAAAGAGATACCCCTTTTGCTACTCAGTACGTTTAGATAAGGTTCTGCTTTTCTCTTCAGATGGATTTGGTGCTTTTCATTGACAGTTTGGAGTGTTCTGGGGAGCAGCATTGCCTGGAACAAGACAGGGTGGGACACACCTAGGGAAATTCAGGGTGGGTGATGTTGTCTGTTATCCCAGTCACCTGGGACTGATGTTCTCCTTTGGGCTGCTTTGGTTTGTGAGTCCTCAAAGCCTCTCACCCAGAGCATTCACCACTGTGCTCACGTTCTCCTCTTCTCCCAGGCTGGTCGAGCCCCATGTTCCAGCAGCTATCAGGAGTCACTCAGACCTGTACCACCAAGACAGTGGGCTGGGTAAGGATGCTTTCAGACCTGCAGAACAGTTTGAACAGACATTTTCTGAAGTGGAACATATGTAACAGGCTATACATCTTTTCAGCAAAGGTCCTGACTTGAGAGCTCCTTTCAAGGGCGGAGCGTGTTTGCGTTTCTCCTCATTCTAGTTATACTTGCCGTTTTTCAGGGTGCCACTGTGTCCAAATAAAACTAGACCAAATAAAACTACTTCAAAGCAGTTTCTGGAACCTTACTTTTTTTCTTCCTTCTGGCTGATTGATTGTCTTTGGAGCTTTGATTTTTGTGTTCTCAAATGCTCAGAGTTAATGAAGCATTGTTCTGGCTTGCCTGGGGCAGGAATGCGTAGTCTCTAAATTTATTTCTGAAAATGAACCCCTCCTCCTATCTGGGAAGTTAGTTCCATTGCTGTCTCCAGCTCTTCTCGTAAAAAATTTGAATTTTATCAACTTTTTAATGTGTTTTATGTGAGATAGTTTGCATATTACAGAAATAATTAGCATACAACATTTGAGTAATACCATTGCTTGAAGTATTTTGCTTGGCTCCTGTAAAGATGGTGGCAGTGTAGTAGTTATGCAGCTGGCTGAATTGTCATTTGAGTTGTGTTACTCTTTCCCCTTTTTCATTGTTTTTAACAGCCCGTTCCATCAACATGGCACTTGAGAATGTGTGCAGGTCCATCCTGCAGTCAGATGTTTGTTAATGTGACGTGATTGGTCTTGCTTAGGCGTCCTTAGCTCTTTTCCACGTTAGTTCTTTTCTCCCTGCTCTCTGTGCCCCCTGCAGTGCTAGTGATGAATTGTCTTGTCCAGGAATCTGATCTCTATCCTGTTCATTTTCTAGGAAAATGTGGCATACTTCTGCTACCCCTTCACTTTGGAGATGTTTCTCACCCAAGGAGATGAATCGGAAGGTGTGTTTCCTTGTTGCTCTGAAATGTGAAACGTTCAAGTCTTTTGATTGTGGTGTCAGCAGGTATCGTGCTGTCTGGCATGTTGTTGGCCCCTCACCAAGATGAAAGGACAGATTTAAACAAAGGGAAATGTTCTTGTTCAGCAAATGATCACCCTGTCACTGCACAGCCTCTGGACACGTACTATATTTGCCCTGCCTGGCAGCGCGTTGGCATTTGTATGGATTCATTGATCTTACCTTGCTTCCAGACTGTTCTCAGCTTTATCCAGTTGCAAAACTGCTTGGATCTTAGCTTGGCTGTCTCAAAATGCGTGGCGTGCTGGTCTGTGTTGCCATGCCTAGCATATTGCACAGAGCCCTGGGATGCTGCAGCAGCAGCAATGCACATCTTTTTTGTACACAACTAAAGCTCTCTGCTAAGTCTTATGTTTGTAGACACACTCAGTGACCTGCATAATCTTTTTATAGTTTATGTCACTTTGAAACTTCCAGTTCTATTTTAAGCTGAGCTTCTCTGCTGCCTATTCCTGCTGCTTCACTACACTACTGCTGCTTCCTCACCAGCCCTGTTGCTCTTTGGATTGCAATTGCTAGGGACAGCTCTGCAGCATGCCTTGCTGCTTGAATCCAATGTACACATGGGATTTGAGTATTCAACCAACACTAATGAATTTTCAGCCTGGAATAAATGTGATGAGTTTGTTACACCATGGAAAAAAGAAATGCTTGGAGACCTGTAGGAGAATCCAAGTTAATTATCCCCCAATAAGGGTGGGAAAGGTCAGAGATAAAAAAGATTGCCTTGTTTGGCATTAGATCATTCACAAAAGATTGTCTTGTCTGCTCAGAGATAATTGAGGAACCAGTTTGGACTTGCTCTCAAAACAAAGAATTTTTCCAAATTTTAAACATCTTATCAATAATTCTGTTTTTATCCTCAAACCTGAGGGTTCAGCTTTTACAGGGGAAAACAATCACCTGTACATCTAGGTTAGTCTTTGTAGAAAAAACAGAAAGGACTTCCTACTAGAGGAGTTGGGCATTTAGCATTTTTTTTCCCTCTATGATAGTCTCCCTCACAAAACTGTGATCTGCTCCCCTTCCTTGCAGACAGTCTCCCTCAGTGGCCTGTTCTCTACTTTGAGGTCCTGTCCCTGGATTTCTGGCAGAGGTACCGTGTTGAAGGATATGGTTCTTTGGTGCTACCACCATCCCCAGGTAAAACATACTTGGGGCATTATGTTGATTGTCTGGGAGAATGAGTTGAGTGGTTCTCTTGGGAACGGATTCAGCTGGTCCTGGGAAGGCTTTGCCTTTGCGTGCTGGAGGGTATAGTTAGCTGTTGGGGGGCAGCAAAGAAGGATTTGATGCATCCTGCACTATTCTGCCTTCTTGTTGAGATGCATCACTTGCTGTCCTTGTTCCTTAGGTGGTTTTGTCACAAAATCTTGTGTGATAAAGCTCTGAGGTGATGCTGCATATCTGTCTTTATAATAGAAGTAGCCCTCTCTGTCCTACATGGAATCTGGGGCCCACAAATATTCTGACACCCATGTGTAGTAAGGAGATGGCCTTCATGGGCAGGGGGTACTCTCAGCACTGGCTCTGTGACTGTGTGGGGCTGAGTTATTGGGAAAATATTACAGAGGTACTGTGCAGTGTTTCTGTTTCCAGCCTGCTGTGGTTTGGGTCAGCAGGTGTCCATCTACCATGCTGTCCACTGTGGCTTGGAACAGATTGTTCCAAGTTGGTTATAGCTGCTAAGCTGTCCCGTTGTCCTGGGTCAGGTCTCCACATGCTCACCATCCCTACCTGGCGCCCTGTGGAGCTGGGGATAGTTGCTGAGATGAGGAGATTTTTCATTGGTGGATCTCCTGAGCTGGAGGACATCACCTACGTCAGGATACCATCAACCTTCAAGGTGGGCTCGGCCGCAGGGCATTGCTCTTGATGGGAGATTCGAGATTATGCTCTCAGCTTCAGATGCCTGTGGACAGCCTGGACCAGATGTCCCGTCAGGCTAAAGAAATGTCTCCTCTGTGAGACTTGTGTTCATGAACAGAGGAAGAGGCAAACGCTGAGACAGAGCTCTCTGCCTTCTGGAGTGTGTGCAGCTTAGAGAATTGAGTGAGCATGGACCAAAGTCTTGACTTGCCACTGCCCGTGCTGGCCCTGTCCTTAAAGTGCCTGTCAGGTCAGCATTTGTTACTAGCGATAGACTGTTTTTGTAAGTTATAGCATTTTTGTAAGGTATCTGGGCTGTCCTGTGTCTGGAACAGCTTCCCAAGGAAAGAAGTTGATGGATGTGAGACAGGCAGAAATTTTACATTCTGAAGAGAGCTGCAGAGGTGCTTGCTGGGGTAATAAGCAAGTTGATCTCAGTACCAGCTTTGTGTGGGAGCGAGCTGCGATGCAGTTGCTGAAACCTTCCTCCAGCACTACACTGTCAGCTTGTTGGTGTTTAGGTCTTGCCGTCAGCACAGCCAGGAACTGTCTGCCTCTTTCTAAGTTCACTTTTTGTTTGCTGCGGGGAAGGGAGAGATTGTGTCTGCAGGAGCACATACTCCTGGTGGGCCATGCTCATTTTCATAGGGTCAGCCTGCTGCAGCAGGCCGTGCTTACTCTAACTTGTGCTGTCTTTGCAGGGAGAGCATCTGAGCCGCTTTGGTTTTCGCACAGAGACAACTGGGAGCGTCACATTCCGGCTTTACTGCCTGCAGCAGTCTAAGTAAGTGCAGCAAAGCAAGTACGAGCTCCATCTTGTGTGCTGTGTTTTGGCAGCCCTGACCTCTTGCTGTACTTCTGTGCAGAGCGTTTCTGGAAAACAGTGCCCTGAGGCAGCGCATGCAGAGTGTCCTGGACCGGCTTGGAGGCTTCAGCCAGCAGAGCTCTGTCTACAATGTTTTGGGTAGGGCTTTCAGTGTTGTTCTCCCTCGTGAGCCTTTGGCTCGCTTTTGCCCCCTATTTACAGAGTGGGCAGGATATTTCAGGAGAATCCACTACTGTGGGGGTAATTGCCTCCCCCTCCTCGAGCTCTGTGAGGCTATAGCAGAGGTTAAATGTCCTGATCTGAGCTGGAAGCTTCAGGAGATGTCAGCTGTCAGCAGGCAGGAGGGATAACCGCTCTGTGAGGACAAAGCCTAGGCTGAGCTGCCCAGTCTTGCTTGGCACTGAGCAGAGCTTGTGGTGCTGATGCACAGGCTCTGTGTGATTCTGTTACACCCAGAGGAAAGACAGTGCCAGAAATAAGTGAAGAGGGCAGCAAGGGCCAGGTGCAGTTTTGGTGGAACTTAGTAACAGGAAGCGAGGCTCCTGTGCCGGGAGAGACGATGTTCACTGGAAAGACTCGTCCTTCCCTGTCCCTGAGGCGGTCTGATGCTTTCTGACTTGCTGTCACCTGCTGTGTTGTAGAGGCTTTCCAGAGGGCACGGCGCCGGATGCAGGAAGCACGCGAGAGCCTTCCTCAAGACCTCATCAACACCTCTGCCTCCACTGTGCGCCAGCTGCAGGAGCCATGATCCACCACTGCCTGTGGTTAGCACCTTCTCTCCAACACGAGCTCCCGCTGTTCAGCAGGAGTCACAGTGCTGGTGCCTGGAAGCCTTTGAAGTCTGCCTTCTGCTGTTTTCCCTGGATGGGGAAAGGAGTTTGTAACCATCCAAACCCAGAATCTTTGCATTTCCACAGGTATCTGTGGAAGGAACTCTGTTTTTTCAAGACATTTTTTTTTACTAGGCCCTAAGAATACAGCCATTTGTTCACATTTCTGTTGAGCAGACTGAAGTACTGACATGGGACCTGTGAACCCTTTTAACACCTTTTTAGGAGTTGAATAGTACACAATTAGAAAAATTTAAAGTCTACATGACTTAGTAGATTTAGTTTTCTTCTTAAAGAAGATGGTAATGTTGAAGTCAAGGCATGAATGCTGTCTGAGACTTAATGAAATGAGCAGGTAACTTCTCAAGAACTACTGATAAATTGTTGTCAGTGTTTGTAGCTATAGGTCAGTCAATAGCAAAATGAATCTGTCCGCCTGTGCCTTAAGACTGATTAATTTCTAGAGAGAGCGTGCTTTGCTATGCGTGATAGATGAAATCAAAGCAAAGGAGTGACATCTGACAGGCTGAGAACTGAAGAAAAGGGTTACATTCTGTATTTCCTTGTATGTGCCCATAACATTTCTGGCTCTGCAGTGATGAGCAGGAGCATTCTTTGTATTTCAAGAATACAACTGAAGACACGCATTCCTCTTAGTCCATAACAGAACTCTGGCTGAGGCCAGACAGTTTGCAGGCCATAAGAGCAGATTATATCATTTGCACAGCAGCTGAACTTTGAACTGTTCAAGCTGTTCATTTGAGTTATGGTTCATTGTTCCACCTCTGATTGCAGTACACTGCTGCATGGCTTCCTGGGGAAGCATGTATGTACCCAGTTTTTACGCAGTTTCTTCTCCTGATGTTCTCTCAGACATTTTTTTTTTTTTGTGTCTGTTTTTGTTCCTGTCTCAGGTTCACAGGAATGAGGTTACCTGCAGACTGGCAGTGCTGTGTTGGTTTGTGCATGAGTCACACTTGCATGTGTTGTTCTCCCCTGTTCCCCACACAAGGGATAGGAAGAAAAATCTCAGGCTGAGATCGTGCAGGTGTGAATGTGTCTGTGAGGCAGAACATGAAGTAGGAATTGGTCTTCTTTCTTTTGTTCTGCATGTTCCTCGTCTGCAGGGAATGTGAGACTCATGGTTGCAACCATGTGTGTGATCGTTAGAACATCCCCGTCTTCCCTGGTGCTCCATTGTCTTCCCCACTCCCTTCTTGCCATTTTGATCTTGTCCCCATCTTCACTGAGAAAAACAAACTCCCATGTTTGTTCCTTCTTGACCTTTGTCGTAATTCCTACATCTGTCTGGCAGCTGGAATGTGTTTGGCAATTTCAATTACAAAAGGATTTTTGCTCACTTTCCTCGCCTGCTACTTAGCCTTTTTGATGGAAGAGGCTGCCAGCATGTCTTAGCTAGTGTGACCTGTTAAGCAGAGCACAGTGTCTCAGAGTCTGGGGTCTGGAGCTGGCTGATGTGTCCTGTGCGTGAGCGAGGTCTCCACTGTGGCATTTGACGTGATGGCTGTGAAGGCACACACCCAGTTCTGGAGTTGCAGAGTCGAGGTGTGCGCGCTACCATGGTCTGTAGTGATACAGTCACATTTCAGAGATTGACCCACTCGGTGCCCAGGATGAAAAGCGTTCAGTGAGTATGTAGTGCTCGCTATCTCTTTTTTGTTTAATCATAATTCATGTCACGGCTCTATGTGTTTATTGTGTGCTATCTAAGCAATACTTAGTTTCTGTCCGGGTGTTTCTGTTGTTCTTATCGCTAATACCTGAATTGCATGTCTCTGGAACCCTTCTCAGGACTGAGTTATGAGGTTAAGAGAATATTCTTTTTACAATAACAAACCAGCTTTCTGATTGAGGTGATGCCAAAGGCAGATCCTGTTAAAGAGCGGACTCTTCTGATTAGAAGATCAGGTTCCCAACTTGTGCTTGTTGCTCAGCACATTTATATGGCAGGATGTCGTGTATTGAGTGCTAAGGTTACACAGGGATGCAGTAAGGTTTACATAATGATACCAGTTTTGCTAGTTATAACTCTGAATAGTGCAAAATCTGACAGAAACTTAACAGAGCAAAATCTAAAAATAAAAAATTATTATAACCAAATAAGCAACTCTTCCAAAGACAGGCATTGCTAGCAGTTTTTCACCTTTGTACTTGCAGCCTCCTTGGCCTGACAGAAGAAAATGGTGCTTGTAAAGGATGTTTTGGAGAAAGCCTGCAGCAAATGTTCTTTGAGTATGCTCTTTTATAAATTAAACCAGCAAATTGCCATATACATGTATGAAAATGTCACTGATCTTTTAATCAAAAATGGCATTTGGTGCAAGGCTTGTGCCCTGCGCTTGCCAAGGAGCCTGGCCAGCGGGAATGGGGTCGTGCATCCACCAGGTGTGTGTGCAGAAGAGATGGCAGATGGCCCATGGGGACAGGCAGAAGGGAAGGCCAGCGACCTCCCTGGATCCATGGGGACTTCCACTGTGCAGAAGTGTCCCTGCAGTTTGCACTGGAGGGTGCCTCTGCAGTGAAACACCACAGGAGAAGGTGGAGGAAGAGACAGGTGTGGGTACACAAGAGCTGGGCATGGGAGGGCACCAGCTGATAGCACAAGGGAGCCTGGCAGGCTGTGGGATGCCTTGACCCAAAGATGGAGGGAGCCTGGAGGGCAGAGGAGTGCGCAGCGGCCGCAGGCTAGGCAGTGCTGCAGAGTGTCGTGGGGATTGGAGTGGGGCTAGCAGAGATGAGACTGGGAGGTCCATGCTGTTCCTGGTGCACAGCCAGCAGCCCCCCCAGTTCTGGCTACATCAGCTGCAGCAACATAGTTGGTTTCTCTTGAGCTTTGTGTGCTGCTGCTTCCTTCAGGGCCGACTGGAGCTGTAATGTTTTTTTGATTGCCAGCTGGACTTCCAGCCCAGCGAGCATCTGTCTGAGGCTGAATCCTGCAACCTTACCAGTGATGTGGTCTGCAGGGGGGCAGGAGCCAGCTGAGAGTCCCTAGGGGCTTTCCAGACATCTCATTAAATAAACTATGCAAACAAAGGGTAATTGCAGAAATGTTGGCTTGGTGGATTAAAAGGCTGTGGGCAGTTGGCAGGGCTTGCATGATGCTGATCAGCAGCCGTTAGAAATTCCAGTGTAAATGTAACAGAAAAAGAAAACCTAGAAATGAGTCATTAACATTTCTGGGGGAGCAGCTTTCCACCAAAGAAGCTGGAGTGCGGAACGGGGTTTGCTGTCAGCTGAGGAAGATTCGGGCTGTGATAACTTCCAGCTAGAGCCTTGCCAACGAGCCTCAAACACCCCTTTGCCTTGGTCCCCAGTGCTTGTGATGGGCCAC
>JAVJGJ010000001.1:100477840-100496875 GCA_035590215.1 Microhierax caerulescens
TGTCCCTTCCCTCCAGCATATTGACGTCACCAGTCAGCTTGGTGTCACCTGCAACCCTGCTGAACATGTGCTTGATCCTGCTGTGTTGTTGATGAAGATACGAAATGGTGTTGGTCCCAGGACACCATTTCCATTATGAATGGACACCATTCATAATAAGTTTCCCTTCGCACATCGAGCCATTGACTGCAACTCTTTGGACCTGCCCACCCAGCCAGTTCCTTATCCAACTATATTACATCAATTAAATCCGTGTATTTCTAATTCTAGTTTCTCCAGTTTCCCCCAGCTTTCTCTCTGCTGAGAGCTCTGCTTCAGTGCCAGGTAACATCAGCTGTGATTCAGCAGTTGTGCTGGAAGCTGCCTTGCCTATGCCAGCATCTCTCTTGTTACTGTACTAGTTTGAACCTCAAGGTCACAGCCAAGGCCACGTTTGCTGGCAGCGGTGGCTGCGAGGAGGCGTGCGGCAGCTCTCGAGGCTTGTGTGGTTTCTGAAGCACTGTGGCCAAGCAGAGTGCCGCCCAGCTGTCCAGCCAGAGGTTTAGCCAAAAGTCATCCTCTGCAGATAGGTGCTAGCACAGACCTGCAGGCTGCAAGGCTGGGTTGTGGCTCCTGCATCCCTGTGCGCTCTGGGCTCTGCAGGGGCCACGCATACATCAGGCTCACTCGTTGCTGTGCCCCCCCCTCCCCAATCCTCCCCGAAAATGCCAGCCGCCAGTGGTGTTTCTGCTGCCGCAGCTTTGTAGGCTGTGTGGAGCCACGTCACGGGGTGCTGGCTGGAGGGGAAGGGTCCCACAGCTGTGTGCACCCAGGGTTGATGGGCTCCCTGGCCACGGTGCCCGGTCAGCAGCACCCCCTCCTCGGGCAGCTGATTTTGTAGGTGCCAGCCCTGGATATATTTCTTCAGTTACAGCAGATGAGAGGGGCCCTGTGGTAGTTTCAGGTTAATTCCTTGGGCAAGTATAAATCACAGATGTTAGGGCAGGGCTGATGAAGTGAGCAACTGGGAAGTTAAATATCAAGGGAAGGTGCTGCCGTGACCTGACAGAGTTGCTGCTTATGAACTAGACATCATTCAGAAGGAGAAAAAAATCCCCGTTGACTTGTCGCTTGTCTTCTTCCCCTGCAATTTGCTGTTTAATTATCAGGACACTGCCTGTAATAAGTGCTCACTGGTGTGAGTTGCAAATGCCCTGCAGCTTTGTGAGCACAGGGTGGGATGGAGGAGCATGTGCCCCAGCTCCTTTGGTGCACCCAGCCCTCTGGAGCTGTCCCCGACGGTGGTGTCCCGGCCTGTGGCTGGGGATGGTTTCATGGGATGTGGTGCTGCTGAATAGTGTTTGTCACACTTGAGATTTTCTGCATAGTGTGGCTGGCTCATAGATGCAATTAATGTCGTTGGTTGATTGCTGGGCTCTCCTTTGAGGGACTTGCCATGTTGCCAGCATGCTCCAGTTCCTCTCCTGCTGGCAATAGTGTGCTGTGTGTGGACCAGTCTCCTCTGGAGATGGTGACGTGAGGACCTGTGGGCTGGTGAGGTGTTACCATAAATCCTGGCTCTTGACTGAGGGATTAGAAATGGGGTTTGGATTGATATTGCAGACGCAGAGGCCCGAATATGTGATGTTTGCAGATGCTGGCTGATAGGGACAAGGACATTAAATTAATCGTTTATCTGTCACCCCAACAACAACCCCTGTGTCATGTTAGTGACAGTGATGGTCAGCAGTTGTCTGCTCATGCCTGGCAAGCCAGAGGGAAGAGAAACTTGCATGGCTCTTTCCTCTACCCAGTCTCTCAGCCTGGGAGCGTTTTCTTTTTTTAGGGTCTTTCATTCAGTTTTATCTATTTTTTCCTTGCTGGTGAGGGCTTTGGTCCAGGTATCAGCTGGCAAATCCTTCCCTCTTGGCTCTTCTCTGCCAACAGGCACCACACTCAGTGTCCCACATTGCTTCTGGTGGCCACAGAGGTGAGTAACCCTCTCCTGGAACTGGTTTCTTTTTCCAATGAATTGTTCTTGATGGCTTCTTGAAGAGCAGGCTTTCCCCTTCTCCTTCCCATGGTTCCTCCACCTCTGGGAGCAGCCCTTGTTGCGGTGCATCCAGGGTTATTCCTGAAGAGGGTCTGGAGCTGTGTGAGCTGGCTGTCCCCGAGTTCGCTGCTGACCTGTGTATTCCCCTGCTGGTGTCTGGTCTTAAAAGTGGTTTTCAGGCAAAGGCTGAGTTTGAGTTCACGATGTCTTGTACTGCGGGCTGCTGTGTCCTGTGATGCTGTGGGAAATGTTGATGCCTGGCGTGGGTGGGTGTTAGACCAGTGCCGGTCCCTTGGGAGAAGAGGTGGATGCTGTCTGGACCTTGAGTGGTTTGAGAGCTGTCTTTTGGAAAGTTGCATTACTTCCTCCTCAGTTTTTAAATTTTTAGGGCAAAAACCTTAGAGTAATCAAGTGGACCTTGAAATATACATTCTTGTCCCCTGATGGGGGGTGCTGCACTGGAGCTGGGGGTGAGTATCTGTTGGTGGTCGCTGAATGAGGGGACTTGTATTTGTTGTTTGCCAAGCAGAAATATTTCTGAAAACAAGTCATTAATGCTGCGTAGGTGCCTGCACCAGGGCAGGGACAAGCAGCAAAGAAGTGTCTTCCCAGCAGCTGGATGGTGCCAGTTCCCTCTGGCTCTGATGATGGAAGAAAGTACTGGAAGAGTCGTTGGGTAAGGTAAAGGCATATCTTGTGTTTCAAAAAGATCTTGCTAAGAAGTAGTTGCTCACTTGGGGAGGTCAGCACTGCAGGATCGCAGTGCCATGGTGGGGCTTTAAACAAAACTGTGGGAGGTCAGGGAGGGTACCTGAGATCACTTTGAAAGTCTGGATTAGCTAAGGCTGGCCCTCAGTAGATGAGGATCAGGTTTGGAATCATTTCAGAATGTCGTGCATCATCTGGGGTCCCCGATGGGGTGCATCCATGCTGCTGGGGGACCGAGCTGGTGTCATTGCAAGGCCACTTGAAATTATCACTGAAAGCTGATGGTGATCGGGAGGGACCAGGAGGAGGATCAGGGGAGCTCCAGCCCAGTCAGCCTGTGGTGCCTGGGAAGGAGCAACTAATCCTGGAAAGTGTTTCCAGGCACCTGAAGGACAAGAGGGTGGTCTGGGGCACAGGTTTATGAGGGGAAGGTTGTGCCTGACCAACCTGTAGTTTCTGCGATAGCTGTCTGGGTGGGTGTTACCTTGACTTTTGACACTCTCCCCGGATGCCCCCGCTGACAAAATGTGGGGTAGATAAGGGGACGGTGGGGTGGATTGCAGATGGCTGAGCTGCTGGGCTCGTGGTGGTGATCAGCATGGACACCTGGCCGGAGGGTGTGAAGAAGACAGAACTGCAGGGTTGAAAAAGCAGCTGTTTTGTGCATGCGAGCCCTTTCGATACCCGATACGGGAACAGCCAGCTTCAAAACGAAGTGCAGGCTGAGGACACTTGTCCCCGAGCTGCCCTGGGTACAGCTCAGCTGAGCCACCCGTGGGGAGGAGGGAGCTGGTGCCTGTGGAGCAGGGGTGGGTGTAGTGTGATGGCAGGACCAGCTGGGTCCTCCCTGCAGAAAGGGAGAAGAGCATGTGGGAGGCGGGGGAGGGCAGGGGTGAGGCGAGGTGATACTGTGCTGTGAACTCAGTGTCATGGCCAGGATGTCCCGCTACTTGGGGGAGAGATGAGGGTGGTCTGGTTGCCTTGGGAAAAGCGTCCCGTGCCCCTCATGCCAGTAACTGGGTGCTTTTTCCCTTTGCTGGGCTCTGCCTGGGGTGCGGTGGAGCTGCATGGTCACCTCCACGGTGCACATGGGTGCAGACCCTCCCTCGGATTGCAGAGCTGCCACCCAGTGCAGGCAGCAGTGGCTTGGCTTTCCCACAGTATCATGGACTCACAGAGTGGTTTGGGTTGGAAAGGACCTTCAGAGATCATCCAGTCCAGCCCCCTGCCTTGCGGGTGGGTTGCTCAAAGCACCGTCCAACCTGACCTTGAGCACTTCCAACGATGGGGATGCAGTGAGTGTCTGGTGGGGACACCAGATGTGTGTGACTAGCGGAGGCTTCAGTTTGGTGGTGAAATCATCTTCTCTGTGATCCTGGGTGTTGAAAGCATGGTTCTCCCAGGGATCCCTACTGGAGTCTGGGAGGTGCTGGATATCTTGGTTTGAGACACCACGTCCTGAGCGGGCTCATGGTGCTTGTTATTCAGTCAGGGCTTTGGGTACATTGTGAGATCTTGTTGCCAACACTGGTTGTGCTCCCAGGCGGGGGGTCCCAGGTAGTTGTGTTCCAGGAGAGCAGGAGGTGATGGCAGCCACATTTGGGATGGAAACTGTGGGAACTGAGGCGATCCGTGGCTGTGCCCATGTGGGAAAAGCTGTCGTGTGTGTCCAGGGTGTCACTCTGCGTAGGGCTTGGCTGGAGGATGGCTTGGAGGCTTCTCTTCAAGCAGCTGCAGAATTGCTGAGCATGTGATGGGACTGCTGTGGTGAGGGGTGACGGCTAGGTGACAGCCCCGTCTCTTTTGGCTCTATTTCTTATGATCTTGGTGTTAGGAGATTGGACCATGGGTTCCCCCAGTGCTGAGCCTACAGAGCTGGAGATGGATGGGCGACCAGGTCCTGCCTCCTTCTGCTCACAGGACCCTGAAACAAGTGTTTAGGGCTCCGGACAGGCAGGTGACATTAGTGAGGGGACTGGAACTGAGCCCCACGTCGTAGCTGTGCCACACCACAGTGCAGGCAGGCGAGGACCTCAAATCAGGGACTTGTCAACCACATGTAGGACTCCAAATCCCTTAAAAATCCCAGTCTGAGGTCCTAGTTTAATGAGCAGATTGAGGTGAATGGTGTGTGGGGAGGACCCTGGGCATGGGAGCAGGATGCCAAGGGTGTTTTGACTTACATGCAGAAGAGGTGGCAGAACGTGAACATCAAAGGAGCTGGAGGACGGAGGATCTTGGTGCAAGGTTACTGGGGGGCTTGTTTTCTCACAGCATTTCTACCATCCAGGAAATGTACTGAGTTATGGCCTCAAATTAAGCAAAAAAGAAAACTCCTCTGACAAAAGAAACCTGGAGTATCAGGGGAGTCAAACAGCAGTGGGGAACCTGTGCATTGCTGGTGGATGCTGGTGCAGATGCTTCACACAGGAAGCGAGATGGTGATGAGCTGTGGCATCACAGCAGAAACACCCTGAACCTGAGACCTTTGGGAAGCCTTTAGTTTGCCTTTGGTTGAGAAAATGGGAAAAATTATTGCTGTTTCAGGCAGGATGGCTGCAGAGGCTCCGCCTGGGTAGCACTAGGTTTGAAGGCTGTTAGAGCACGGCTTGTACGTGGCCCTGACCCTTCCCTTGTGGTGGCATTTCTCCTCCTGTGGCCCTGGAGACCTGCCCGCCGGCCCTGCCTCAGCTTCTGTGGGTCTGCTGGAGAGAAATATTTTCTGAGCACTGGCAGCGTAAATCTTCAGCTTGCTTTCAATGCCAGCAGAGCCTCCTTAATGGGTTTAAGCTCCTTGCAATCTTCTAGCACTACTGTTAATTAGTTTCCAGGCCCCACAGAGGTGGAGCAGAACTGTATTTTCCTAATCAAGTTATCAGATTATTAGCAAAAATGCAAATAAAATTGCTGCTTTGGTTGCAAGTATAAAAAAGTGCTGTCTGGAGAAGCGCTCTGCTGTGAGTACCATGTGACAGATAATGGAGGAGCAGGCAAGGCCAAGGAATTGTCAGGGAAAGAAGATAAAACGCAGCTGGGATGTGGCGTCCTCTGGAGATTTCTGGAGATTTTTCTTTTTTATCATATGAATCTGTAGATGTTAGAAGCATTTATTGAGTCATTTCATGAGTGTACCCTACTGGTAAAAGAGCTCACAAAATGTTAATGGATGATTAATTAGCTTTGAGGTAAATAATTAATCAACGGGTGTAGAATCCAGCAGGTCAGAACTTGGCTTCTGATCTGTAAATACTGATGTGTGCACAGCTGAAGACCATCTTGTGCAGGTATTATTTATCACTAGCCTCCACCCCTTTGCGAACCACTTCTTTGTGCACTTTTAATAAGAAGGGTGATCCATCACGCGTTGCTCAGATAACTACCAGAGGTTGTCACGGCTGGTAGTGATGCCAAGGTAGTAGCGTTTTGGCCTGTAAATACAAAATAACTCTGCCTGAGAAGGGAAGTACAGCCCCTGTCCCATTTACAAGTGTGGCAGTGAGGAACAGAAGAGATGAAGACTCCCTGGTGTCCCCGTGCTGGTGGCAGTGCCTGGAGGCAGGCTGTGGAAATGGGAGCAAGATGTCTGTGGTGCTGGTGGTTGCACAACTTGGTCATCAGCAAGAGGAGAAGTTGTGCCGCACAGAGGTGAGATGCAGAACGGTGCTGAGACATTGCATCTTCTGCTGGAACAGAAGAATCAACTTCAACTGGAGGAAGCTTCTCTGCTCTCACGTTTTGAGCTCTCTTGTTAGTGTTGGCTGAGCAGGGTTGCCTGGTACCCTGGGTACCGAGTCCAGCCATGATATGTCAATAAGGATGAGAAGATTCTTATCCAGGACAAGGTGAAACCTTTCCTTCAGGGTAAAGTAAAACCCCTTATGCTGGACAAGGTGAAAGCTGCAAGGAGGCGTGCAGGATGCTGGCTAACTAGCATTATTTCACTTTTTGTTCATAGTGAGGGATCTCCGTACCAGATTTACTCTGTGCCTTAGAGAAAGGCACTGGTATTCTGTCCCTGTGGTAAAACACAGGCGTTCCCTCCTTCAGGCAGGTATTTGCGGAAGGCTTTGTGGGTTCCTGGTTGTCCTTGGAGCCTTTGTATTCTCCATGTGCCCCCCAGTCAGAGCTGGAGGCCATCATGAGATGCAGTGACCTGATAATTTCCCATAGCAGTTGCTGCCCAGAGCTGGCTGTTGTACTGTCTTTCCTCCCCGGCACCCAGCACCCTGGTGAGTCAGAACTAGAAGGTTGTCCCATGGTGGATTGCCTGTGCCAGGGTTTTGGGGGGCTGTCAGCATGCTTGGCAAGACGTGCCACCACCCCCCACAGAGGACCCACCCTGTGGGCACCCTGGCTGTTTACTGACCCCATCTGAGACGGGTTGGATGAGAGATGTGCATTTAAATGCCCTTGATGTTATTTTAGTCTTTTGGTAGTTTTGATGGAAACTATCTCCAGAGCAGCTGCTGAGTGTGCATGTGTACGTGTGAGAGCGTGTGTGCCATTTGCTACCACCCAAAGCCCTCGTTGTTGGCATTCTCATAGCTGTCACTTCGTGGCCCCAGCCTGAGCCTGCTGGAAGCCTTTCACTCTTGGATATGGTCAAAAGTGGTGGGTACAAGTGTTGAAACTCCTCACTCTGTCCCTCTAACTGCAGCCACGAAGGGAACAGCCTCTGCGGAAATTTTCAGTGGAGAATAATCAAATCCTGATGTGCCCACGTGCAGACCTAAGCCTGTGTCAGCTCCAGCCTTTCTGTAGCGCCATGACGTGAAACCATCACTTGTTCCATGCCTGTGGTTGATGCTTTGAATATTGCTTGGCTTTTTACTGCAACTAGAAGAGGTTTAGAGTTGCATTAATATTTCAAAAATTATCAGGTGGGCTATTACAGCTTTTTTATTACAACACAGGTTGTGTCGAAGGGTTTCAAATTCACTGTTTTTATCTTCAGGTCTTAATTTCCACTTCGAACAATTATTGGTCTTTTAATCTCTTAAATTAAGTGCCACCTTAAAAGTTGCAATCATAAAAAGGCTCAGTAGAAGGAAGACCTTGACCTCGGGTGAAGAGCACCTGGCTTCAGGAAGGAGCTGCCCCCCTGAGGAGTCTCTGGAGCCCTGAGAGCGGCTGGGGCAGCTCGGTGTGCATTAGTGTTTATCTAGAGCAAAGAAGCAAAATTACTTCAATTAATCAGCGGATAAAACCCCACAAGTTTCTCCTAAAGAGTTTCTGAGTCAAAAGCAGAGCAGGGGCAGATGTGGTGGAAGGTTTTCTATGCTCCCCGTGCTGTTGGCTTGCTGGAACAGTCTGTGATGCTACCTTGCTCTTCCCAGCTGCAGGATGCCGTTGTTCCCAGATAGCCAGGTCTTCTCTTCAAAGCTTTTCTATTGAAGAAACAAGGCTGAGGTTATGAAGTTCTTTCGTCAGCCAGAGCTGCTGGTGAGAAACTGTAGCCGGTGTGACCTCCAGTGGTCCTTTTCTTTCTTGTTCTCTTTTAGCATAGTGAGAAGGTTTTGAGAAGAGGGACAGTGTCAAGACTTGAAAGGCAGCCGCCTTCTGTAGGAGGAACAGCAGAGCCAGATACTAAATCTGCTCTCCAAAAGCTGGCAGGAAAACCCCTGTCACTGTGTGGGGAGGAACGTCTTGTCTTCCCTGTTGTCCCTCAGCTCGGAAGGAGCGCAGGAGTCTCGGCGCCACTTCTTGTCACCCCACCTACTGTTTGTTGATGAAAGACAATTCAAACCTCGTGCTGGTTTCCAGGTTTTTGGGGCCAGGGTCCTCCTGAGCACAGGGTCACCTGTAAAAGCATCAGCCTGTGCTGATGGTAGAAGATGATGTTGTGTGGCATCCTAAGCTGAGGATTGCTCTTTGTGAAGTGTTTGGAAATGATGTGTGTAGTAACATCTCTTCCATTGTAAGCTTAAAGGTTTTGAATAATGAAGAAAAGACTAGCATGCCCATGCCTTTATAATGCCATTTTGGCCTAGCAGGTTGGGTATGTGAGAGAGGAGTTGGGATTTTTCTGTACAGGTGTAGGCTTTTAGGATAACGCAGCTGAGTGACTCATGTGTGTTCATCCCAAGTCAGAAATTAGGACACTTTTATACAAGGCATGTTAATGTCTCCTAAAAATGCTGCAGCTATAAGAAGTGCCTTATTCTTGGCATCCATCTGCGTTCTAGCAGAGACAGGGCTTAGAGTGGGTAACGGCACCATGTGTGGATTATGTATCTCACCATGACCAGAAGGAATCTGGAGCTCCCAATCTGGAAGATAATTCTGTGCCTCGAGAATACTGCAAAGGCTTTTAATAGCTCATGGTGCTACAGGAAAGCAGCCTGGTGTGAAAGCGATTTGAAGAACATAAGCAGAACATCACCCACCTTATTTTCCTCTGAGTTTTAAGAAGATCCTGCTTAGCAGTTCCACTTCAGCAGTGGTGGAGCCACGTCAAGTGGAGCTGCTCTCAAAATTTAGCTGTGGAGAGATGCATAATTTTTGCTCTTAATTGCAAATTAAACAAAGTGATATCTAAACCCTCAATCCTATTCTTTTTTTTTGTCCTGATTTTCAGTTTTATGTGAAAAATACTATCTAAAAAGCATCGTCAATGTATGCCATCATAGCTCCATTACACGATGGACCCATTCCTGCACCACCTCTGAGCAGGGTGTTGCTCAGAGCATCCAAACCCTGGGGAGCTCCAGCTCTCGCACAAGAGAAGCTCTGAGCTGCTTTTTTCAGCAGCTTGAAGTGAAGAAACTCATAGTTAACTTTGCTGGTGAAAGGGTTCGCACTGGGACCAGCCTCTGCCCTGGTGGGAAGGTGGTGACTGATAGGGATGGCGCAGCTGGCAGTGGTGTCCCATCAGCTCACTGGTCGTGAGCAACAGAAGGAATGGAATGAAATCCGTATTTTTGTGATTGCAGTGATTTGTTATGTGAAAAATCCAGATTCTCATGATGGAAGCAGGCTTTTGAGAGTCTGTGGTGGTGTCTTGTTGCAGATGGCTGCTTTGGCACACTGGCAGTGGGGAGCACTGGTGCTGAGACATGAGCCTGCCTTGCTGCCTTTCTAGCAGGAGGACCATGATGCTTGGCTGTCAGGGTTGGTATTCAGGCAGTAACCTCTTCCTATTTTCAAACTTTGAATTCAGCAGGAGACCAAATTAAGTTACATGAAGACACTAACGTCTGAACTGTCCATTTGTCTAAAGCATGACCTGGAGTTTTAGGCAGCAATTCTGACTTGGTGGGACCTGGGGCTTAGGAAACCTCTCTTTTCTTACATGTGCCTGGGGGTGATAATTAACATCACTGCGTGAATGCAAATGCAGAATCCATCCTGCTTTGCATACAGGCAAAAACGTGCCCAGGAGGGGTGGAGCGCAGCAGCCCTGTGCTGGCTGCCCCCGAGCTGTTGCTGCCAGGCTCCGTTCCTGGCAGTGAGACCCTGGCAGTGGGACGTGCTCTCTGCCCGGCCCCCCAAAGGCAGATGCTGTGCAGGCTCCTTGGCTTTCTGCTGAGCTGCTCCTGCTCCAGCACAGGCTCACCCTGTGCCCTCTGTGCAGGTGCTGCTGCTGCAGCAGGGGTGGTAGGAAGGTGTTGGCAGGGCTGGTTTCCACACGTGGGGTGTTTCCATGTCCTCCTTGAGGACAGCCCTGTGGGGGTTCCCAGACCCCCAGCCTGGGGCAGCCTGGAAGCCAGTCTGCCCGGGGGACACACAGGTGGGCGGTGAGGTGAGCCTGCTGGCAGCGATGCTCACCTGCCCCATCCACTGCTGCTACTGCTGCCACTGCTGCCACTGCTGCCACTGCTGGGGGCTCCGGCTGCTGCATCCCCCTGCTTGCCTCCTCCTCTCGCTGCCTGTGTAGGAGCCCTGCCTGAGGCAGAGACCACACGGCAGGTGGACAAAAATAGCTCCTGCAGGAGCTGTTGAAATGTCAAGAGTGAGCAGGCAAAGCCCGCTGGCAGTGCCGACAAACCACGCTGCGTGCGCGGTCGGGGCAAGTGCCCTCCGCCGTCCTGCGGTGATGTGGCACCTGCTGAGGGCTCCTTACAACATCCTTACAGCGTGGCTTGGAGCAAGCACCAGGAAAGCGCTGGTAAAAGCTGCTGCAAAGCTGCTCATCCTTGCTGGCGGAGGAAGGGCCACCACTGTGAGCCATGCCCTCCCCTCCTGTGCTGCCCAGCCTCTCACTTGCATCTCTTCAGGGAAAGCACTGGTGGTGGGGAAGGGTCCTGGCCCCCGTACTTCCACGCCATTTGGTGCAGGAGCACCCATCTGAGGGGCTGGGGGCTTTGTCTGCTGCACAGTGTCTTCTGCAGTGTCAGGACAGGAGGTCCCACCTTGCCTTGGCAGCAGGGAGATGCTGGAAGAACTAGGAAGGGCTTTGGAATTAGTTATTAAAACTTTGCAGGCTCCTAATGTGTAATAATTATGAAGAGGAAATGGGCTTGTCCCAGATCAGATACTGGGTGTGCCAGAAGGGGAACTGCTCTTGTTGCCAGT
Organism: Microhierax caerulescens; assembly: GCA_035590215.1. NCBI lineage: Eukaryota > Metazoa > Chordata > Aves > Falconiformes > Falconidae > Microhierax > Microhierax caerulescens. The sequence goes on from JAVJGJ010000001.1 coordinate 100,489,095, forward strand.
GTTTGTGTGTGTCATTGATACTGACAGGCAGTGCCAGCCTTAACTGTTACAGCTCGGCATACTGTTTTCAGTGTGAACCTGCTGGAATTTTTTTGCCAAAAACCATGGAGAGTCACCCCTTCAAAGCTGCCTGGCCATGGAGCGCTGTGCAGTCAGCAGCGCTGCTCCAGCTGTGGGATGTTGCATCCTTGTTGAGTGTGATGCTGCTGCATATTCCTGGTTATTCCTTATTCCTGTGGTGGTCAGGCTGTCCCAGGAAAGAGGTGAAAAGCATCGTGTGTTGCAGGACATGACCAGACACGGCATGCAGAGGAAAAGGCAGCTGGCTGGTTTGGTCAGCCCTGGGTGGGGGGTCTGGCTGGGCTTTCTAACCAAATGGGGCAGGGCTGGCAGGACTGCAGTGCTGCCGGAGCACCCGTATGCCTTCAGCGGTTGTTTGTCCTGGTTCTCCTTCCACTGAACTTGGTAACTTGAGTTTGACAAAGGGGGTGGTCCAGCACTTCAAGGTCTTGATGTAAGGACATGGTAAAGACCAACCAGCTCTTCAGTTTTCAGCGTTCCCTCCTTGTAAAGCGATAGCAGATTGTAACAAAGACAGTCTTCTCTTGGGCTCTGGAATCTTCTTCTGTAAGGCATTTTCTCTCATTCATGAACAATCTCTACTGTTAGTGCCATCTCCTTGCTTTATGGAGTCTCCTTCCATCTGTTTCAGCTAGTCTGCTGATAAGGAAGTTCCCCTTGCATGTGTCCAGCAAAGTGCAGGATGGACTTTGGGACCCTTACCCCCAGCCCAGGGTCCATCACCAGTGGTGCTGCAAGGGGGCAGGTGATGTTCTGCAGCCATGTAACCTCCTGTGACATGGCTGCTTTTCACAGATTTCATGAAACACACAGCTTCTCTTGTCTGGTCTGATACATCACAGGGCGCTGCAGCTCCTTATTTTCACAAAATCACCGTTTGGTTAAGGTGGGAAGGGACCTGTGGAGGTCACCTGGTCCAACATCCCTGCTCAAACTGGGTCACGTAGAGCAGGCTGCCCAGGACCATGTCCAGATGGTATTTGAATATCTTCAAGGATGGAGATTCCACAGCATCCCTGGGTGACCTGTGATCAGTCACCATTACAGTAAAAAGCCCTTTCATTACAGAGCCATCGGCTGCTTGATGTTGGCGTGGAATTCTGCTCCACCTCTGGAGACTGTGTTAGGTCAACAGCAGGAAAGACCGAAATCCTCCCATGCCAAAGGAGTTGGTCGGGTGATGTGTCCTCCGTGAAAGAGATGAGGCTCCAGTCAGTGGGGGTTCTGACAACCCAAGTATAGATTTGGTGCTTAGTTTGGTCCAGAACATGTGAGCTTTGGATCATAGAAGACTTCTTGAGGACACAGATCTTCATTATCAAGTGGAGCATATCCAGCGATGGCCAGTGTCTGGTCGTCAGGGGAAATTCAGAGACCATTATTAGTTACTGAGATGGGAACAAGAGGAACCTGTCCCTCCCTGACCATTGCACACAGGTGTTGTATCTTCTGCAACACAGCATTTGGGTGCCAGCTGGCAGTCCTGTGACCTGGCTGAGGCTGGTGTGGGAAATCCTGAGCATCCCTTGCACCCAGAAGGATGTGACTGAACAGGGGATTAGTTGACAGGGGATTAACTATCGACAGACTGCAAGAAGCAGGCAAACCAAGTGTTGGTGGACACCAACTACTTCCAGAAAAATTGTATAGTTAATCTTTTGCTGAGATGAGGTACCGTTCAGACTGGTGTGTGCGTGGGCCCATGTTCCATGGGCCAGCACCCGCTTGCTGTGATCAGGTGGCATTTCCAGACCTCCCTTGGGTGAAATCCTACTTTCTAGACTCTGTTGCATTTGATTTTCTCCTGGTACATCCTTGTCTGGGAAATGTGGAAGCACTGTCGGGACACAGGGTCAATGTTGTGTTTGGAGGTGGGATCACAGCCCCCTTCTGTCTGTACTGCCCGTGCTCAGCATGGTGCTGCATTGAGCTTGGGGAGTCAGTTGTCTACCTAAGTCCTGCTCAGATTTGCTGTTTCCCAAGGAAGAAAGTGCCTTTGATCCCTGCATGTGTGGTCCTGCCATCAGCTGCTGCCTTTCTTGCTGCCTCTCACGTTACCTTCTCGCAGCATACAGGCAGATGCAAGGTCCTGGAGTTGTATTTGGCCATTAGATTACTGCTCTCCATGGGAACCAGCTGAGATTTGTTCTTTTTCAGTATCTCTGTAATTGATTTTTAGCCTAGTTTTGTCATTAATCAGGTGTGTGTCTTTAAATCAGATAGGTGAAGCAAGCACAGCTCTTCTGTGCCACCTCTGCAAGCTAGTGAGTGGATTTTCCTCCAGCCTGCAAGCTCTTAATGAAAATACTGAATTGAACTTGACCCAGGAGTGACCCCCATGTTGGGACTCATTCATCAGTTTTCCCCAATCCAACTCTGAATCTTTAATCATGTGGTCCCTGTGTCCAGCCTGGCAGCGTGGGTGCGATACACCCGTACATCCCTGCCTAGCCCCTGGCTGCTGCATACTGCAGGAAAACCAAAGATCCACTCCCCTTGCTGCTTTTCCTTCCTTGCACATTTTGTTTTAAAACCTTCACCTATTCTGAACCTCGCTTTGCTTCTGAGCTGTTAGATCTGTCCCTCTGAAGTGAGCTTAGCAGCAGTGCCTTTTCCACATCCGCAACAGTTGGAAGTTTCTGATGTCTTTCCTGAGCATCACCTGTGTGTATTAAAGCTGGTTTTCACTCAGAGTTAGAGTTGGGCTTTGCAGTCTTGGAGTAGAACATTGCTGTCCCTGCCAGAGCTGCTGTAGAGCTGCATGCACGCCTTGATGCGAAGTGAGGGCGATGGCCGCGTGCTTTGTGTGTGCAGCAGCCCTGTGCCCGCACGTGAGCGCCTTGGGCTTGGATTGAGGGGCCAGAAATGTGGGGAAGGATAACTTGGAAAAAGGCAGCTGATGGGGAAAAGCCTCTGTCTGTAGGGTTTGGTGAGGAGGACCAGGTTGCACCATGACTGTAGTGTACAGGGCGGGGGACACAGCCACGTCTGGTGGCGAAGGGTGCCGTGGGCATGGCCGTAGATGTTTAGAGGACACCCCAGTATGAGGTGTCCCCAAGGATTCCACCTGGGGAATACAAAGCGTGCTGTCTGAAAGATAGAAATACCACCTGGCAGGGGGAGAGACGTTCTGTCCTGGGCAGGCTGGGGAGGAGATGTGGCCATTCCTGTCAAGGTTGCTGGGGTCCCGGGAAGCTTTGGGCAATGCTCTTGCGTGAGGACCTTCTTCTGGCCACCACATGGGGTGGCCCAGCTGCATGGCAGCAGGTAGGTGCAGCAGAGGCTGCGGGTGCCTGCACACAGCTTCACTTGCATGGCAGTTAAATTTTAAAGAGATGTTTCAAGTAAGCAGACAATGAGGTGGGCAGTGGTGGCTGGCCAGCCAGCTGCCACCAGCAGGTGCTTGGGGCAGTGTGAAAGCTGCCGGGCACGGGCGGCTGGCGTGCTGGTCGTTAGCTGGGAGTGGGCAGTGTCGCAAACAGGGAGGGCAAATCCTGGCAAAGGAAGGAATCTGGAGAGCGATGTGGCAGGGGAGAATGAATTCCAGTGCACGGGGAGGGAGCAGGCTGGGGAAGCCGTAATTAAGGGAGACAGGCGGTGGGAGTGAGACGACTCCAATGCAGCCGGGGGAGGAGGGCGCTGCAGGGGGCTGCAGGGGTGTGGGGCCAGGAGGGAACGGGTGAGCCGGTGCTGAGGGGGAAGCGTGAGGGCCACCATGGGACAGTACACAAAAATGTTTCCTATGCAAGGGCTGAGGAGGGCGAATGAGTACTTGGCAGTTGGTCTGTGCAATCCCAGACCTGCATCCGTTCGGTTTCCCCCTTCCTTTCTGCACAGCCTGAGTGCATCCTTGCGTTGGTTTGCAGCAATTTTGTCGGGTGTCTGTTATTTTCTGTTCATTCAAGCTGCGTTGTTTCATCTGTCTTGTTAAAGACACGTTTTTTTTCCTCCCTTCCTACTGCCATTCCCAGTTTCTCTGTTTCTATTTTGAGCAGTCAGAGGGGCGCTGAAGCAGGGAGCAAGATTTGCTGGTCCCAGTGGTCCCCTTGCTTTTGGGATTCCCTGCTCCCTCCTCCATTGGAGGGGAGGTTTCCCCTGCAGTGAATTAATGAGTGCCACGGAAAGGCGGCTGGTGACATGCTGGTGACGCTGGCGGCTGATGCTGTGCTGGGGAGCAGTGGGAAGCAGGAGCGAGCGTGCCGGGAAGCACGTCGGCACTGCCTGCATGGCGCACAGCTCCCGCACTGCCTGCAGCCACACGGCTGCCAGCGAGGGCAGCGAGGGCAGCGAGGGCAGCGAGGGCAGGGGGAGGCCGGGGAAAGCTCACAAGCAGCAGCACAGGGGCCAGTGACAGGGTGATGCTGGGGAGGCTGGGGGATGCTGGCAGGGAGGACTGGTCAGAGGCTGCCGATGTGTTTGCCATACGAGGGGAGGGAGGTCTCCAGCCAGGGGTGAGTGCGTTCCCGTGCTCCCGAGCTGGATCGGGGGGAAGTTCCTGATCAGGGAACAATTTGTTTCTGATTTCTGTAAATCAGCAAACAAACAAAAGAGCGAGGCAGTGAGGCAGTGTGGTGATGGGGACTGTGGGAGAGGGCTCAGCCGCAGCGTGTGTCTCATGTGAAGGCACGGAGCTGGCTGGCTTTTGTGTTTGGCAATGTGGGTGCAGGAGTGGATGGATGGACCAAACCTCGCCTTGTCACTGCGGTCACCTGCTCACCCTGACTGTGGCCCAGGGGGCCTGAGTGACAGCAGCCCCAGTGAATGAAGCCATTTCCCGAAGTTGGGGACAGCTGGCTTTGCCGTGCAGGGTCTTCAGTGAGGGCTTGGCATAGCGTGCACCTGCGGGGGCTCCACAGCCGCTGCCAGCACTGTCCTTGCCGCTGGCCTAGCAAAAAGGTTTAGGTTGGACATGGGGGAGAAACGTTGCACCATGAGGGTGGTGACACGGGCACAGGCTGCCCAGAGCAGCTGTGGGTGCCCCATCCCTGGCAGGGGTCAGGGCCAGACGGGGCTGGGGGCAGCCTGGGCTGGTGGGAGGGGGCCCTGCCCGTGGCAGTGGGGTTGGACTGGATGATCTTTGAAGGTTTCTTCCAACCCAAACCACTCTGTGAGTCCATGACTTTATGACAAAGATACTTGAGCAAGTGCCTAGCCTTGTGAGGTGGATTTTTTTCCGTTTTTGACATTTCCCATTCCTCTTCTCCTACCTCTTTAGCAACACTCTGTGACCTGGGCTGCCGCCAAAGCCTCCTGATGACCAAAGCACATTTCCCTTTGTCGATTAAACGCATTTATGAATATTCCTTGTGCGTTGCTATTTACAGAGATGCAGTGGGCTGCTGTGCAGCGGGTGGCTCGTAGGTGTCTTCCTGGCCTCCCTGTGCCCGAAGCCATCTGCTGTGACACCCGGCAGAGCTGCGGGGTGCAATGGCTGGTTGGGCTGGACGGAGTGTTGCCCTTTCAGACCTGCTGGTGGAAGCTGCAGCTGAGGTCGGGAGCTGTCAGATGGCCGCTGCCCTGCTCAGGGCCCGCGGTGGGGAAAATGAGGAGAGTCACTTGTGCGGGGAGCTAGGGCCCACGACAAAGCAGCCAGGCTGCCTGAGAGTGGGCCGTGAGCAATGCAGTTCGTCACGACCCATTTGGATCTCTCGAATTTATGGGACAACGTACTCCGTAAGTTAAAATTTATTTTATGAGCTCATCAGGAAAGGAAGCAAACAAGACAACTAAGAGCTCAATACCCTTTTCACAGACTAGTCTGACGTGTGAATTCAGTAATCCATCACTTAATTCATGAGGTTTCTAACTCAATAGTTCTCAAATTCATAACTTAGAACTCATGACTTGCAGCTTGTAACTCATACATCTACGAGCAAAACAGCTGCCTAGAAGAGGGTGAGAGTGCTCATCCTTCTTCCTCTGTCACGGTGCGGGTGTCCCCTCTATCACACCGGGAAGCACAGAAGCCTCAGCAGTCTGGCTGGTGTTGGATCCACTTAAGAACTCTTTGGGTAAGCTTGCATGGCTGTAACTTCCAGCTTGGAAGCTTGGCCTGTACCGTTTCCATGAGTTAGTGGATTCTGAAGAAGCTGCCAGACAACCAATATGCAAGGATGATGGCTGCAGGGTGCAGCCAGCTGCAGGTGACAGTGGTGCACAATGACCTTCAGCTCTTCCTGGCCACCATGGATGTCCTGCCTGCGTGTTCTCCTCCCTTGGACATAGCGGTGTTGCTCCCAGTGTACTAGCCAAAATCCGAGCAGGAGCTGAGTGAAGTCACACAGTTCCTTGCACTTCAGTCCATGTTTAAAAACGTAAATCAGGCCATCTTTTTAAAGAAAAAAAATGCTGGATTGGGCAGCAGAGGTGTCTGAACTCTTTGGTGGGTACTTTCTGGGGCTTTATTTCGCACGTGCTGCTTTGGGTACTGAATAACAGTGTCTTGAAGAGTGCTCTCTTGCAGCTGAAGCTCCAGGTGGTAGGACGTCTTTGGGTCGTTTTTTTGTCCACCAGTGCTAGAAAAAGTTTTCTTTCCAGTTAGAGGTAACACTTGCTCTTTGTCATGGAAATGTGCAACTCTAAAAATAGCTTTTCCACAATTCCCTGGCTGCCTGCCTTTCTGCACAAAGCCCTGTTTCTCTTTGTCCAAATGGGATCACTGTATGTGATGTGCATCACCTTGGGCATGGGCTGAAGGACTTTCCCTCCTGCTGTGGACCCAGTGGCTTCTCCACTGCCCTGCAGCCTGCTCAGCGGCCAGGGCCCCTCGGTGCTTGGACTCACTGTCTCACCCTGAACAATTTAAATATAGCATTTGGGGTGTGTTTTTTGGGAAGAGTCATAGTGTGTCCTGGGCCAAATAACAGCTGGGCCCATGGCAGGTCATGCAGAAGTGGGCTGTGTTGGTGGACCTGTGGGACCTTCCCCATGGGAGCCCTCTGCTCCCAGCAGAGCTGTTCCTGCCCCTGCCCAAGGGGTCTGGTCCACCAGACAGGCCAGGGGACGTGTCTGGCATATGTTGTGATGTAGGTTTGTGGCCCGTATGGTCATGGCATTATGACATGGCCTGGGATGGCCAGTGGTCCAGAGCTCTGCCTCCTGCTCTAGGCTCTGGGATTTGGAGAGGTCCAAAACTATTTCACACACACCCCCCCTTTTTATTTTTTTAACTTAGTCTGATTCAGTTAGCATTGCATTCAGCCTTCTAGGAAAGGGTCAGATAAATGAGTGCTCCTGCTGGTGTGGGGAGAAGGCAGTGTGGGCTGGGGTGCTGGGGGTGGTGGAGGGCGCAGTGGTGGCACCGCTCATCGCAGGACACAGCTTGCCTGCGGGTGGCTCAGAGCTGGCCTCCCTAAGGAGGTGAGGATAAAAAGGGAATGATGGGTCGTGAAGTGCTTTGGTATACAGCCAGAGGACTAGGAATAAAGTTACCGAGGCAAGTGAACCTCAAGAAGTTCACCCAGGCCAAGTGTAGGGTCCTGCACCTGGGTTGGGGCAATCCCCAGTATCAGCACAGACTGGGGGTGGGGGTGTGGAGGGATGGATGGATGGATGGAGAGCACCCTGAGGGAGAAGGACTGGGGAGGACTGGTGGGTGACAAACAGGACATGAGCTGGCAGTGTGGGCTTGCAGCCCAGAAAGCCAAGCACCTCCTGGGCTGCATCACCAGCAGCTCAGGGGGGGATGCTCCCCCTCTGCT
>JAVJGJ010000001.1:100505643-100515879 GCA_035590215.1 Microhierax caerulescens
GCTGGTGATGCAGCCCAGGAGGTGCTTGGCTTTCTGGGCTGCAAGCCCCCATTGCTGGCTGGTGTCCCACTTGTCACGCACCAATATCTCTCAGTTCTTCACTGCATGACTACTGATCAAGGAGCTTCATGCTGATCCAGGTTTGCTGAGCATGTGGCTTGGAGATGCTGCTGCTATGCAGCGAAATGTCCTACAAGGCCCAAGTGCCAGGAGATGTTGCAATGGTTGTGCTGTCAGTGGTGGTGAGTTCAGAGCCGATGGCTGGCGTTTGCGCACAGGAGCGAGGGCAGAGGCAGGGCTTGGAACCTCCCCGTCTGATGTACTTCTCCTGAATGTGACATGCTGTAGTTTCCTCCTCTCTCTAGCCAATTCAGCAGTCCTGCAGCCTGGTAGACTCTTGTAAAAGCCCTCACAGTCTTGGAGAGACAGCCCTGGGGAGATGCAGAGGCTCACCGATGGGCTCCGTGCTCAGCAGGACTCTTCTTCCAGTGTGAGCCATGTGCAGGTCACACAGACTTGCATGGGATGGCCCTGGGGACAAGGCGGAAGGGACTTGCTTGTAGTTACTCTTATTTGCAACTCCTGTGCCCCTGCCCATTGAAATAGGAGGGTCGCAGCACACCCTCCCACCACTGCTGGGCTGCTTAGTCATTTCGTGGGCTGTGGGACTGGTGGGTGGTGGTGGTGTTTCTGGCCACCTTAGCCCCTTTTTTTCTGCCAAAAGCAGCGAATTCAGGCTGGGGAGCGAACACACAGACACTGGCTGTTAGTCAGGGGGTGCCAGAGGAAAATGTGACCTTTCATGATGCCCTGGGAGGGGCTGGCCGGTGTGGCAGGGGCTTGGGGAGATCAGCCCTTGGTGAGCAGAAGGTTTTTGGTGTCCAGCAGCGGTTTTCTCTCCACTCAGGAACTAGCTCTGTGGACTGTGTATCCCTTCCCTTTCCTTTTCTGCAGAGCACTGGGTATGGGGGAGGTTAGGGCAGTGTGGCCAGGGGGTCTGGCATCATGGCTCCCTGGCTCCCTGCTTGCCTGACCAGCAACGGGCTTATTTCCAGGCTCAGGCCTGTGAGGAGAGTCCAGCAGGGTGTGTGAGGAAGAAGTGCTCCCAGTCTGGAAGTGGGAGTGCTCCCAGCTCTCGACTCCACATGCTGCAGGGCCAGGCAGCAGATGTTAGCGGTGTCTCCAACACCTCCATCTTTGCTCTTTCTCCCCAGAAACAAAGGAGGAGCTGGAAGAGCTGATGTCTGACATAAAGAAGACGGCGAACAAAGTGCGCTCCAAGCTAAAGAGTGAGTATTTGCTTGTGATGCTGCTGTGGGGCTCTGCCTGCTGCCCTCCTGCCCTGCAGCATGGGCTGGGCCCGCGGCAGGCAGAGCACATCGCTGCCCTTGTCCTGCTCCATGCCCCTGCTGCTCCGCACCTCCCGCCGGTCCCCGGTGACCGCTCGTGCCGCAGGGCCCTGGCTGTCACCTCCACCCTACGCTGGCAGCAGCTGGGGTTCGGCCCCGGTCAAGGCAGTTGTGGGGTGGTTTGCTCTAGGTAGGAAAGGGCAGGTAACAGACACACAGCCAGCACGGCCTGCACGGCCTCTGGCAACCGAGCTGACGTAAGAAGGGGTCGCAGAGCTGGGGGAAGGGACAGCCAGAAGTGGCACCTGCCATTGCTTTGCAGCGATGACCCAGGGATGGGCATCGTCTTCCCTCCCCCAGCATAATCTAGCTGCTTTTATGTGCCCTTTATGAATTTGTCCCCTTGTGCCCTGTCCCCAGGATCGAGGTGAGGGAACGGGGCTACGAGCACCTAGTGGGCTGCAAGCAAGTCCTGCGCGGCCAGACAGGCAGACGTTGTGCTCTCCTGGTGAGCCCTGGCTCTAAGCAAACCACAGCATGGCCAAATGCTGCCAGGGCTGAGTGGCTGAAGAGGTGCTGCTGTGGCACTTGCAAGCCTCCAAGAAGGGCTGGCTCTGACCCGGTGAGCCAGGTTGGCACAGGCAGCCTAGGCAGGCCCAGCACCAAGGTGTCCCATGTGGAGAAACATGGCCCTTCTTCCCTGTGTGCCTCTGGATGGGCCAGGTGGTCTCTCTGGCAGCATGGGCCATACTTCCCTGCTGCTCCCACCCCGCTCCTGCGGGGCTGGTATGGCTTTTCCATCCCTAGTGCAGGCTGCATCACTTGTGGCTCTGCCCAAGGGTGGTACCTCCTGCCCATCCCAGCTGCACTCCTAGCGTAGGTGGGCAGGAGGCACCGCTCCTCCAGACACGGGCTCTGTGGGGCAGCGGTGGGGAAGGTGGGGGCTGTTGGACTCAAGGAAAGTTGTCCTGACTCATCAGCATGCCCTGTTACCTTGGCATGCCTCCAGCTTGGGTAGCGCAGGGGCAGAGCGTGGCCAATGTGACTGTTAGTTTCCACCATTGGGAGGGTCAGTTGGTCTCTGCCAAGTGGGGAGTGAGGACAACATGACTGTCAGCCCGCTGATGGCAGGAGTTGTGCTGGAGCACTTGGAGTAGCCCAAAAGCCCAAGACTGAACCCATGGGATTCAGGGGTTCAGTGAGGACCGCAGCATCTTGAGGCAGGTCACCCTGGCGTGGCTCAGATTTGCCTGTAGTTATCTTGGACATCAGCATGGGATTTGCCTGAGATCGTTGCAGGAGACCTGGCTGTGTCTGAAGGGTGGGAGAGGACCTGGTGCTTCCCCCGTGGCAGCAGCGTTCTCCCTAGCCCCAGGGTTTCGTGGGAGCACCGCAGCCGTGGAGGACTTAGATACGGCTGGAGCTATTTGTTAGGTTCCTCGCCACCGGCGTGGCCGTGGCCCGCGTGTGTGCCAGAAGGAGACTTGTACCTCTGCTGTCTCCTTGCTCCCCTCTGTCCTGACGTGTGACCTCAGCTAGACCCCGGAACAAGAACTGGGGGCCAGCTTACCCAGCCATACTGGGACCCTGCCATCCAGATGGGGACAGGGTTTAGCCTGTGCAAAACAAAAATCCTTTTCCATAGGTGTTTTTTTTCTGCATTTTTTAAGGGGCTTTGAGAGCCTGAAGAATTGCAGGACAGGCTCCAATTCCTGTTTCCCTCTTCCAGAAAAGACTCACTGGTTTCATATTTACCTGGAGCAACAGATGATTAGTCCTTGTGCTTTGTCCCAAACTGCCTTGTGGCCAGCACAATCGATGAAAGAAAACAGTCAGGACTGATCAAAAACACCATCTGCTGACAACGAATTGACTTTTTTAGGACAGACATTGCTCATGCAGTGGGTTATTCTAATTACGAGCTTCTCGAGAGAATGTGATTTTATTAATTATCATAAATTCACAATGTTTGCCAATACTGTTCCTTGAGAACAGGGAATGGTTTATGGCGAGTGTGGAGGAAGACCAGTTGCTGATGAAATATGCCGGGCAGGCAGCAGCCGGTGCGCTGGCAGGCAGAGGAGCGTACAGGAGAAGTGCTGTGGCCGTCTGACTGTGTGGGATGGGACCTTTCAGATAAGCTCTAGATACAGACGCTTGTTCCAGGAGAGAATAGGAGGGAGTGCAGGATTTGTGCCGATGTTCTGCGGCACTCCCCTGGAGCATGCTGTGCTGTTGGGCACCCTCCGAGAGCACTGTGCGGGGGTCCCCAGGCCCACAGTCTCTCTTCCAGCGCTGCTGCTCAGTGCAGGGCAGTACCGTGAGGCCACCCGTGCTAAGCAGCATGCAGCAGGAGCACAGATGTGCACCGTGGTGGTGATGTCCTGCGCTCTGCCCTGCTGCACTGGTTGGTGCTGGGGAGCCACTGGGCAGCTCCAGGGAATGGGGAGCCCCCGCTGCAGGAGGAGCCTGCTTCACGCTAGGCTTGTGGGACCAGCTCCAGCATGGAGGGTGCTGGGGACAGCAGGGCTCAGAGAACCGGGGGACATCTGCCTTGCTCTGTGCCAGACCTCCTGCCCTGCAGCCTCGTGCCCTCTCCTTGCCCAAACCACAGTGGGATGCTGAGCAGGGAAGTGCTCCTGCCTCCGTGATTTATGGTCTTTGGGCAAGTGAGGAGTTCATCTCACTTAGCTGCACCACCGGGCATAATGAAGAGGGCAAATCTCTGCTTTGCTGCAGAGGACTGTTTTAGCAAGATGCAGCATGCTCTTACCAGCCTGGTGGGTCCTCCCTGTGCAAGGCCAGGCAGCTGGCAGACCTACTATTTTTAGCGTCCCTGGAGAAGTCTTGAGCTTAGTTATTTTGCAGAGACATTTTAGCTCTGGGTTTCCTCCTGCTGCCTAGCAGGGGGAGAGCAGCACTCCATTTTGCTTGAATACTGGAAAGTGTGAAGATCAGACCTGAACATTACATCAGTTTTGTATTGAAATCCTTGCTTACCAGCCTGGGGGTGACAGGTGCTGCCCTGGACAGCACGAGGTCTTGGCCAGTGGCCAGGCGCCGAGTGCTTTGCAGTAATGAAATGGGGCTTTGCTGCCAGTCCAGGCGAAACCGCAGGCTAGAGTCAGGAGCGGGGGACTGCTCGATGCCAGATGCTCCTTGATTTGCAGGCTTGTCTTTTACAGCCCCTTTGCCAAACGATCCCTTTTCCTTCTCTAATAAACAGCGTGAAATAATCTGTGTCCTTTTACCTTGACCAGGTATTGAGCAGAGTATTGAACAAGAGGAAGGACTGAACAGGTCATCTGCTGACCTGCGGATAAGGAAGACTCAGGTGAGTCTCTACCCTGTGGCGCTGGGAAGGGGAGGGCAGGCAGCAGCTGGAGGCAGCTGAGGGATCCCAGGAGCTGAATGAGAGGGGAGGCCTGCGCTTGGCTTTAGAGCAATCAAGTTGCAAATACTGAGCAAAGTAACACAGCACATTTCTGAACAGATCAGCGAAAAAGCGAGCCTGACCCATGACGTAAGTACATGCAGAAGGAGCAGTGGCAGGGAGGGCAGCATGCGTCGGCTTTGTCCCTGCGTGCAGCTCTGGGCATCTCTGTGGACAAACAGGCAGGTGGGTTTCTGCACATCCATGTTAAGCACTGGAGCAAAAACACCTTTTGAAGTGCCAGCATTGTGGGGAGACTGTTTGCCTGCAGCGTGTTCAGAAACCTGAAGCCTTGGTGTGTTTCTGCAGTGCCTGGAAGGATGCTTGAACAGTTCATAAACGAGACCAGACTTACTGTTGCAGCTGGATAACTCACCTGAAGTTTCATTTAATCTAAGAAGATGGGTGGTCTTTCAGAGGGCACTGTGCAGACCTGTAGCCTGCTGGAAATGTTCTTCCCTGTTGGGGCTGTGGTTGCCCCTCCAGCAGGCACTGAAGTGGCTTCGCAGCCCAGGAGACATCAGTCTATTGAAGGGCTGACACAACTCTTCCTCTTGTTCCCATGGAACCACCAGTAACTTTGTTTAGATGGGTTTAGCACCTTGTTTAGATGGGTTTCTTAGCAGGGTTATCCAGGGGTAGAGGTAGACATGGGGTGCACCTCCATTATCCTCCTTCTAGGTGTGTTAAGCTCAGTTGTGACAGACGGTTGTGCTGCTTGTGCTTCTGCCTGCAGCCAAGGTGGGGTGGAGTGTGTTGGCTCTACAAGAGATGGAGGTTGAGGGACATGGGGCTTGTCCATGGGTCCAACAGCACACACTGGAAGCAGGAGGTCACCAACTCTGCTTTGAACTGAGGCTGGGCTGCATGACCTCCTGACATCCTTCCAGCCTGAATTATCCTACAGGTCTGTGTAACGTTCTCCCACCCCCCAAAGTCAAGAAATAGCTTAGAAATATTTGATGTAAGAAGTGTTGGAGTATCTCGCAAAGAGGCTTTTCTCCCAGGAGCAGCTGATTGCAGTGGGAATGTCTGATTGCCGCAGATGTCCCTGCTGAGCGCTGCTTGAGTCCTGGCCTAAGGCAGCTGGAAAGAGAGGGCAGGTCACAACCGTCTCGCTGGTGTCCGTGGCGGGTACTAGTGGGAACACTCTGAGAACACCGACAGAGAGCACGCATGCAGTCAGTGGGGTTATGGCAAGGCCAGTAACATGGCAGAAAGTGCCAGAAGAGGATTTCCTTGGGGAAGCAGCAGGCAAGCACGACTCGGGAAGGCAGTGCAGAATGCTGGAGGAGCACCGATGGAACGGCTGTTGAGGGGCAGGTCACAACCGTCTCGCTGGTGTCCGTGGCGGGTACTAGTGGGAACACTCTGAGAACACCGACAGAGAGCACGCATGCAGTCAGTGGGGTTATGGCAAGGCCAGTAACATGGCAGAAAGTGCCAGAAGAGGATTTCCTTGGGGAAGCAGCAGGCAAGCACGACTCGGGAAGGCAGTGCAGAATGCTGGAGGAGCACCGATGGAACGGCTGTTGAGGGGCAGCTGGGGGCAGGGGAGATGACTGAGCTTCATACACCCCTCGTACAGCCTGTGGAATCTGCACAGGTCTCAGGTTAACTCAGAAGCATTTGACTGCTGATGACCTGAGGTCTCATAAGACAGGGTTACCCATGGTCTCCAGGTGCTTTGGAAACCAGGGCTTGAATTCCTAAATAATGCATACCTTACAAAAATAGGACATGCTTTTACAAATTTTCTGAAGTCAGAGCTATGCAATAGTCTTGGGCATCCCAGGGCTGCAGAGCATGTCGTGATGGAGGCAGGAGAGACCAAGGCCGTGGCTCTAGTGGCCTCTGATGGATCAGCCAGTGGTGCAGATTTGTTTGGATCAGGCGGAGGCACGTGGTGGCACCTTGGCCCCAGCATGTGTGCAAGACTTGTTGCTGACTGGAGCTGCCGTACTCTGCACTGTGCGCAGGAGGGGAGGTGGCACCTGGCACTGCACCCACAAACTCCTCAACTCTAGCTTTTAGAGGAAGGTGGATCCGAAAGAGCGCATTTGTGCTGGGTTGGCACCTTGTGTTGTGTGGCCATGACATTTTTGTATTGAGTCCATCCCTTGTCGTCTGCGGTCTGAGCTCTGAAAACTGAACTAGTTTAGCCTGATGAAATGGCACTAGATAGAGGAGATTACTGGTGTATACTGGAAAAAGTGTACGTGTTAGATTTAGAGATGGCATAACTTGGCCATAACACTCAGTGACAGGCTGAAAACGTGGTTTAACTCTCGTGGGGAAGTGATTGTGGAAGAATGTGATGTTTTACGGCTTCAGCTCCTCCATCTGCTAGAAGGAAGGTCAGAGACTTGATTGCATGAACTGTTTGACGAGATCTTCCCCCATCATCTGTGTATCACCCTGGACAGAGCAGCTCCCTCCAGGGCCTTTCCACAGCGGGGCTGTGCCTGCTCAGTGTTGGCTTCGTGGTGTTGCCCCAGGCCACGGGCATGGTGACATTTAGCATCCACGGGGCCTTCTCAGGTGTGGGGTGCGACCAGGCTTCTCCCTTCCTCTTGCGTGGGGGTGCTGCTGCCTTTGGGGGCACCAGGGTGGTGTCCAGCAGACCCTTGCTGAGGACGGGTGAACCTCTCCCTGCTGTACAAGGGTGCTCAGGTCCTGATAGCAGGATCAGGCCACCCACTGACAGTTGCGTGCCAGGCCATGGCCAGCTCCTGGGTGCTTCTGAATCTTGGCGTGGGATCTGACTTCAGCACTGCCTCCTCTGCAGCTACGTGGACTCTAAAGCTACTGGTTCATGTCTAGGCTGAAGGGGTCACTTCTCTCCTGCCAACCACCATGAGTCAGGCTGTCGTGAGGATCTCGTGGGGGAGGGGGATCACTCTTGAGTGACGCCAAGCACCTGCTCAGCCCGCAGGTCCCCTCATCTCCGACTTGCCGTGCGT
The DNA here is from genome assembly GCA_035590215.1 of Microhierax caerulescens. Lineage (NCBI taxonomy): Eukaryota > Metazoa > Chordata > Aves > Falconiformes > Falconidae > Microhierax > Microhierax caerulescens. The sequence continues at coordinate 100,513,389 of JAVJGJ010000001.1, forward strand.
GGTTCGTGGTTCACTGGACTGTTTTCCGTGCTCTGCAGTGTTTGTTTACTTGGTCCTCGCTACAGAGGTCTTGTTGAAATGTATATGCCTTGGGAGGTGGCACAAGCACTTTTTTGTCCTCTTGCTTTGTCCTGCAGAAGCAGTGAGTCTGAGGACCACTGCTCATGAGCAGGCAGTGTCCTGTGTGTCTCCTGCAGGGAGAGGGAAGAAGGAGCTAGATAAACTGAATGGAAGTGCACACATGGAAGCAGCAGAGGGAATGGCAGAAAATGGGATACAAGACTGGCGTAGGTTGATGGCACCTAACCCAAGAGGTCATCGAGATGCCAGCATGAATACATGCAGCTTCTAAGAAGGCTTAGGGTGAAAAACCATTAGGCAGTGTATTCCAGGACAGGAGGTGAGAGGGCCTCTGAAGGTCCCATGCAATTTAAATCATTCCATAATTGTAGTTCAGCTATGTTGCCTAATGACTCTGGGGCAGGACAGGTTAATGGTGTGGAAGGTTGGTGTTGCTGGCAGCTCCTGGCGAGCGCAAAAGATGCATCCCAACCCCCTCTGTGGTCACCAGTAGCAAAGAGCCCAGGTGAAGGGAACCTGTAGGACACGTCACACACGAACGCTGCTAGCCATACGTTTTGTGCTGCATGCGATTTTGGGGCACGAGAAAATGGGTGAATCCAGAAGGGAGTGAAACCAGCTTTATTTTAAATATATTTTTATTGAATAAACTCCCTTCCTGTTCAGTGCAGTCTCTGTGCTAGGCTTTGTTGGCTCAGTTGCAGCACTCTCGTGTTGAGCTTTGGTTCATGTCTGTATTTTAAGCACCTCGCCTGTCCCGCCTTGGGCAGTGAGAGCTCAGCCAGGCTGGAGACCTTTCCCCAGGGACAGTCACACCGTAGTGGCTGGACAAACCATCTGCACTGCGAGGAGCCGTGTTTAGGACATGCATCTTGGGTCCAGGACATCTGGACCTGAGGGCTATGAGCCTGTCATGGGTGTCTTGCCATTGCAGTGTCTTAAAATCAGCCTTCTCTGGGCTGAAGCTTTGTCTTCTGCCCCACCAGGCAGGGTTGCTGTGTAGTTTTTACAGTGAGTTGGCCACCCTTCTGGCGATCCTTTGTTGAGAGAGCAGCCAGCAAGATGCAGTCATTGCTCCAGCAGTGGAATCTGCCTCTGCATCGCTGCAGGGCGAGCTGCAGTGCTTTGTCCCCGCTGGTAGTAGTGGAGGAGGTGCATGGAAACGATGTGTCTCAGAGCAGAGAAGCAAGGCCTTGCTCCGCAGTGAAGATTGTGCTTTAGCAAACCATTAAACTGCTAAAGGCAACAGGAGCTGCCAGCATCCCTCTTCAGCGCCTAGAGGTGGGGATCCAGGCATGGATCTGCTGCTCTTGCAGGGGGGTTATGCACAAATACAGCTCAGTAAAAATCCTCCTTTCTCTAAGCACTTCGCAGTGAAGCCAGAGTAATTTTAGCATTTGTAGTTTATCTCCTTTGCAGTCTGGGAAGCCACTTGTGTAGTCTGCTCTCCTGTGCCGCAGCCGGTGCCAGATCAAGGCAGCAGCAACGTTAACTGATCATTTCTGCAGAGGCAGCTTCCAGCTCGGAGCCCGGTGTCCTGCTGGTCCTGCACGAGTGGCAGGCGGCTGCCGTGGCTGAGCCTGGGGAAACAGTCCTCTGCAAAACTGGGGCAAGAGAAAAGCTTGTCTCCACAGCAAGTGGGAAGGAGAATTCTGGAGTATAATGAAGCCAAAGCACAGGGTGGTGCAACAGCACGCAGCAGAGGACAGCAGCAAGTCCCTCTGGACGCCAGCACTCCGGTCCCTCCCTGGAGGATCCTGGCACAGGCAGAGCGCTGCTCTAGTGGGGCAGTGTCGGGGGGAGTCAGCAGGTCTCTTCGCTGGAAAACCCTCTGCCATTACCACCCCAGAGACACTGCTGTGTGCTGACAGCAGTGCTGTGAAACCAGCACTGGGCTTTCTGCCCTGTTGCTCTCCCCTCTGCCCTTCAGCAGCTGTTTGCTGTCTCAAACGCAGGTGCCGGGTGGCAGTGGCATGGAGGGGGAGAGTAAGGAGGTGGCAGTCGAAAGTGGCTGGCCCTGGTGTCAGCTGTGGTGTCCCCATGTGTCCCAGGCAAAGGCATTACTTCTGTAGTATCTAAGGAAACTAGAGGTGGCCATAAATTGGTGCTTTGTAGCCCAGGGCCATGAATTTGAGTAGGGTTTACATTTGCTCCTTGTTGAAGCTCTGTGATTTGGGAATTGTCCTGGCACATGGGAGAGCAGGATTCAGGGCTCTGCTCCACCAGATTTACAGAGTGGTTTGGGTTGGAAGGGACCTTCAGAGACCACCCAGTTCAACCCCCCTGCCACGGGCAGGGCCCCCTCCCACCAGCCCAGGCTGCTCCCAGCCCCATCCCAGCTGGCCCTGACCCCTGCCAGGGATGGGGCACCCACAGCTGCTCTGGGCAGCCTGTGCCCGTGTCACCACCC
>JAVJGJ010000001.1:100543477-100553738 GCA_035590215.1 Microhierax caerulescens
GCACCGCCCCGGCCCCCCGCCGCCGCCCGCCGCGGGCCCGTTCCCACGCCTTTCGACTTCGACGCCTTCTACCGAGCGCACTACGGGCAGCAGCTGGAGCGGGAGCAGGTGCTGCGGGCGCAGCGGGAGAAGCTGCGCCTCCACCGGGAGGAGGCAGCGGCCCAGGGACGCTTACGGCTCCTCTCTGACCTCTCCGTTGGATTCCTGCTCTTTCTGGGTTTTGCTGTCCTCTACGGCCTCAAGTGACGGCAGGGCTGGGCAGCCACCAGGGCACCAGTCCCGCTGTGGTGGGCCAGTCATCAGTGGGCACGGCAGCTGGCTGTGGGGCGTCCCCTGTGCCCGCGCGGCTGGCAGGCACTGTGTGCAGGGTTTGCTCCTCAGGCTGCCGTAGTTCCCTTCTGCTGGTGTGACCTTCAGCCCCAGTAGGTGAGCAGCAGGCTCCATGTGCAGGCTCTGCTCTGTGGGCTGTGACCTGGCCCCTCTGCCAGCATGACCATCAAACGTGGAGTGCAACTGGCAGGCATGGTACGTGGCTGTGATGTGACCTGCACATGTGTGACCTGCAGACAGCATGTGACCACCAGATACCACATGTGGGCTCTGCTCTGCAGGCTGCAGCGTGCCCCAGCTGCCAGTGTGCCCTTGCAGACGTGGTATAGAGGCTCTGCCGGTTTGACCTGCAGACACGGTGCCTGACAGGTAAATGCAGTTCATGGACTCTGCTTTGTGGACTGTGTCACATCCCCTCCATTGGTGCTGCTGTTTGACCTTGGTGGGATCCACGTGCCTGTTCTAAGCCACAGCAGAGATTAAACGGCTGTCAGTGGTGTCTTTGTGCTGTGTCTGTTCGTGGGAGGTGGTCTCACCAGTGCTGAGTTTGCTGCTATTTCAAGACCAGCCACCTCTGTGCTCTCACACCTGTTACTGCATTTTTGGGGAGTGTTAGTTTCCAAACTGTATTGCTGCCTTTGTCTGTCCCTGTTCAGGGCTTGCCTCACTGTGTGGCAAGTATGGAAGTCTTGGATTCAGCAGCACAGAAGACAAATCTGGGCTCATGGCGGCTCATGTCCTGGCCAGTGGGTGACATCACCTGCAGGTGCTTGCCAAAACACTTCTGTGTTGAGAGCAGCCTGTCCTGTCTAGGTCTTGCCAGGAACTTAACACATGACTGTCCCACACAGGCATTTGTGGCTGGGAGTAGTACGCTTCAGAGCACCAAGTGGCATTACTTGTTTTACATGTATCCAAGCATAATTTGCACATAAGAATATTTGCTTATTTAAGTATTGAAGTGTTTTAACAACTAAAGATTGTGTCTTTCAGAGCTTCTGTCTTACCTTGGGTGAAGGTTTCACCTATGCAATGCTGGTACTACATGGAGTGAGTGAAGCTTACTGAATTCTGAGTGTGCCACAGACTTCATTTGCGTTATTTTGCACTGATTTGCAGGGCCTGCCTGGCAGTGGTCTGTGCAGGAGCCAAGTCCTCGCCTCTCACTGCAGTGACTCAGGGTTATGTTTTCTCCCAGCACAAAAACGTTAAAACCAAATGCCCCTGTTTTCCAGTTGCAGAGTTCTGTGATACTGAACAGAGCCTGGAGCAGTAGTGTGGCAGGGAGTGTAATGTCTACTGGTACACGGTATATGCTGTACAGGAATATACCTGTTTGCCTTTTCTGGAAAGCATTGTACCACTTCCAGCTGCAGACTCTGGAGACTGCTGCATGTTTGCAGCAAATTCAGCCCAGGGGCAGAGAGCTTTCCAGGATCCTCTCTGGTTGTCAGTCCATCCCTCTGTGTGGGATTATGTCAGCATGTGAAGAGGTGGAACCTGGCGTTCAAGGGCATTGGTTACAGAGTGAAAGCGTCTGGAGCTGTGGCTCTGTGTCACATGCTGATGCATTTTCATGCTATCAACCAAGTCACTTGAAAGACCAGAGGCAGTTTCTCTGGCAGAGTTTGGCAGGAAACATTTGCTTCCAGGCTGGGAAAGTTAGGGATGTCCATGGGATGTGGTGGATAGTATGGAGCACCTCTCTAGTTCCTGGCATCGTAGCTTGCAGGTTTTTAGGCAGCCCTAGCAAACGTGAGGTGTCCTCTGGATTGACCTTTCTTAAATCTGTAGTGCTGAGGCCTGGGGGCTGTTCCCACAGGCAGACTCCATACCCAGCCCTGAGCCAGCTTCCAGGCAGAGGGATGGTCTGGTGTGGTGCAGTGTGGAGCAGGAGGAACAGGCCAGATGTTGTGCTGCCTGCACCTCTCTGCCCTGTAACGCTGGAACAGGGAAGAGTTGCTCCAGTAAGCCAGCTGGGCCAACGCTCTGCTCTGTGTCTGGTGCTTGTGTCTGAAATTGGGGAGTGAAGCACCCAGCATCTCAACCGAGTTAATCCATGTGACTTTCATTGGGTGGTTTGGGCAGTTCGTATTGGTTCTTCCTCTTCTTCCTCAGGGCTGCTTGATGTATCTTGAACATTAAAGACATCCAGCTGTAAACTGGTGATGAAATGACATCTTTCTTTTGGTGGGCTTTGGTAGTAAATATTCCTCATACTTGCTGGGAAAATGGAGGGTAGGGGACAGGCTGGTGTTTCACATAGTGACTGCAGCAGGTTGTGGAAGAGAATGGGGAGGGGGTGTCCTGTTTCCCTGAGGCTGTGGTGGGAAGGGTGGGCACGCTGCCTGCAGTCAATGGGGTGTGGGTAGAGTGGCCTCCCTGGGCCGCCATGGACTTCACTCCTGCCTGCTGGAGACCCATTTTGTGCTGCCTCTGACACACAGGGGTTGCAGTGCACTTGTGGCATACCCTCTGTACTCACTGTGCTCTCTGTACTCACATACCGCAGGTAGCGTTTAGTTTTGCTACTGAGTTTGGCCAGAGAAGGGGAAGCATGGCATGCAGGGTATGGAGGGATGCTTTGGGGCATCCAGTCTGTCACTTTTGGGGTGGTACAATGTATACTTCTCCTCAGTGTCACCTTCGCCCTGGTTGGGCTTGAATGCTCCTCTGCTCCAGGAAGGATTTCAGGAGCTCAGGCACAAAGTGGCTGAAGTTAGTCCAAATGCACAGACCGACTGACAGCTCCCAGCACACCAGGTTACTACCCTTTTGTCTTCTTGTGTCAATGTTGTCATCCCATTCTTGTCTTTCCCTAGTTGTTTCCCTGATGGAGAGGTGCTAGGAGCAGCTGTGTTTCTTGCAGCTCTCCTTTAGTCAGGTGAGTGCAGTCCTTGTGCAGTGCCTGTGGCACAACTACTAGGGGAAACACTGCAGGGCCTAGCAATGACAGAAGTGCTGTGACAGCAGGGGGCTTGTGTGTGCTGTACAAGCCCACCAGGATCAGAAGGTCAAAGTGGAAAAGGAGAGGAAACAGGGCCCAAGTGAGGCTAATAGGATGTGTGAGGCTTGCTGCACAGGGACCTACTCTGTATTTAAACCCCGTGTTCTACCTCTTGTGGCTGTGGCTGAGCAGTACTGTTGCTGAGGGGTGACTATTCAGTGCTCCCAGCGGTGGGATGCTGAGCAATTGGAGAGGGTTACAGAACTGTCTTCGGAGAGGGAAAAACACCAGGCAGATCAGTGACAGCCATGAGTTTGCTTTCCTTCACACGTGCTGCAAGGGGGATGGGCTTGTCCATTGCTTCAGCACCTTTGGCTGAATCTTAGCCATGCAGCAGAGGGTGAAGCTCTGCAGCTACCTGTGGCCTTGGCTGTCTTCACACCTCAGGGACAACAGGGATGGATCCTTGGGGGTACTGAGCCACAGAGGATTGTTTCTGTTACAGAGCCCATCTTCCTACAGCTGGGGGCAAAGCAGCCATGGGTAGGGGTCATGGCAGGGAACAGCTTCCACTCCCAGATGTACTGTGGGCTTTGCTTCCTTTTGAGGATGTATCCAGTTATCACAAGACATATCTCAGTAACATACTGCAGTCACAGCTGTTACACAGCACACACCCCCACACCCTGGCCTATGCCCTCAAGGAGCTGAGGATGGCAGTTTCAGGTGGGGAGGAGGTCACCATGAGTAGATGGCATCCTGAGGCCTTTGCTAGGAGTGTGATGTTCACAGTGGAGATTTCTTCCTTAAGTCCACTAGGGCCAGTTCTACACATTTTCTATCACATCCTATCCCTCCCCTCTCTTTATTGCTGTGCAGCTCCACATTATGTCCGTGTTTATAGTAAGTGATGTATTGTATGCACACTGGGTGCTAGTCCTTTGCTTTTTTACCCCTGATACCAATTTTTGCTAGTTCTTAGATTTGTGTCACTGTAAGGAACTGCCCAAGGGTGAGTTGCTGGTGGGGCCTCAGCTATCACCCTGTGCCCACCCCTCCAGGACTGTACTGCTTTACTCTGCACTTTTACCCCTGGGTTTATTCTGTGTAACTTCTTGTTACTCATTCTCACCCTTGGATTAGAAACAACAGACATCATACCATGCCTCTGTAAAAGGGAAGCAAAACTAAAATGAGCTAGTTAACGGCCACTTGGTAATTAGATGCTGTTACAAACTAGGTAAATCAAACAAAAGCTCCAGGCAAGCCGAGACAAGTCTGGATGAAGCCTGACATCTCTGTTTCTGAGGCGTTGCACGCTCAGTGCAGACCCCATTCCCCAGTCTTATCCCAGCCCGTTCTTGTGGGCTGGCAGCACCATAACCACAGGCTTGGGGTGCTGAGCTGCTCACCTACCTGCTGGGTAGTGCAGCCTGCGGGCACAGGGTCTCCGTGTTTCATTCAGGCCTCTTCCCTACATCTGGGGAAGCTGGGCTGCTCTTTGGGAAGGAAGGGGTTAAACCCGGCTCCTGGTAGGTCTTTGGGGGTGCCAGCTGAGCTGGGGGCATGAAGAGTAGAGACAAGGAGCTGCAGGCTGTGTGAGCAGCTTCCTACTTGGAGGGATGGCCATCATGCCCCACCACCACCAAGAGGGGCTGGCCTGGCCTGGAGCCAGGTGAGGGGACAGCCCCAGCCCTCACCTGGCCTGGGATCTGCAGGCGGAGCTCTGCACCCCACTTCTGTGCTGCTGGCCTCGAGGTGGCTCTAGGAGGGCAGCTCCCCCTCCCTTCAACAGCATCCCCTTCGGTGACTCCTCTGTTAATAGAGTTAACTGTTAATAGAGTTCCCTCTGTTAAGTCCTGCTGCCAGCGGAGTGCCTGCTGCACAAGAGGCCCTGCGGGCACCCTGACATCACCTCCCACTGGCTGGCTCCAGCCCCGAGTTTTGCATCTCCCACAGACCTGGGGTTGCAGCTTAAAGGGTTTCCTGGAGGCTGCCTCTGCTGGGGGCACCCCTCCTCACAGGTGTCCTGCCCCTCCTGGGCTGGGGGCTGCTGCTTGCCCAGCCTGGCTTCTGAAAAGCCAGGCCAGGGGTGGCCACAGAGCTGGCAGAGCCAGCTGCCTGGCTGCCCCTCCGGGGCTTGGCTGCTCACCAGCTGGCAGAGGGGCTGAGCTGGCCCCAGCCCCGGGCCAGAGCAGAAATGAATGCAGGTGCACGCCTGGTGGCAACGCTTCCTGCTCTAGCGTGTTGACTCCCACCTTGACATGGTGCTGCAGGGCAGGCAGCGCTTGGTGCAGGCAGGGAGAGCCACCGTTGCAGACAAGGAAGGGCACAGAGGGCTCGCCCTGTGCTGCTGCCAGCTCCTGCCTGTCTTGTGCCCCATGCAGGACTTTGTCCTCAGCCCAAAGGGCTGCAGCTGCCATACCGCACACTAGGAGCAAAGAGGCAGCCACCCAGTGCTGCCGTGTTCCCCAGAGGTGCGGGGTGCACTATTGCTGCACGTATGCTCCCTGCCAGGACCAGTGCATCTCGGGGGTGTGCAGCCACCTGCCTGGGGCACTACATGCTCCAAACCGGACAGGGCTACCTCCAGGGTTGGAGGAACCTCCCCAGGGCAGGGGCTTGCCTTGCTTGGCAGCTTCCCGGTGGTTAAAGGACCTTAGGTGAAGTGGGGTGGTGGCCAGCCCAGCAGGACATGGGGCTGCCAGGGCCTACCCACTGCCACCTGAGCTGGGCAGGCACCTAGGGGTGCTACAGGGTTCCTATGGACAGAAGGCCAGCCAGGGCCACAGCAGTCCAGGTCACTTTGTTCTTTGGATTATTACTTCTAGTGCTGTCAGCCTCAGTGGGACACACTCACCATCCCCAGGCTGGAGAGGCGGCTGCTCACCTTGAAGGCTCACACTCACGGGGCCACATCTGCCCTTGCCATAAGGTGACTCAGGACCTGCCTGGGGCCAGGGAAGTTTGTCCTGGTGCTGGTGGCAGACCCACACAGCATCGCCTGGGACTGCCCAGCCCTGGGGAGCTGTGCAAGGCAGGCACTGGCTGGGGAAACCCACTGGTTGTGCCTGACTGGGTTTGGGGTTTGGATGGCTTGACTCTCTGTGCATGGTCATGTGCACTAGTGCCAGCCCCAGTGCTGCACCAGGTCCCATGTTGCAGGGCAGTGACACCTTGTCGGCATTGCCTTTGGCTGGCATTCAGTCTGTACAGGTGCCTGGCTCTGGGCTCCAGCATTGCCTTGGGGTCCTTCCCTCCTGAGCCAAGTGCTAAGGTGGCCTTCCTCTCCCAGGTGGGCATCCAGATCCCCAGGGAGATGCCTTGTGCTTATCTATGCCCAGCTGCTTCCCTCACCCCTGCTGCCTTGTGTGTGCATGCTCAGAGCCCTAATAGCTCAACACACACACATCACATGGGCCCATATCCCCATGCTGTACCCACAGCTCTGGTCATCTCGCACAGAATCCAGGGCAGCCCGTGGCGTATCCTGAGCAACTATCTGGGGGACTCCAGGACACCGTGCAGCCCAGCCCCCTCCAGAACAGCACAGATGGTCCCACACGGATCAGCTGGCCTCCTAAGTCCTCCTGCTTGGTCCTCATGCCTCTCTGGTTAGGTTAGCCCTGCGAGACTGATACGGGAATCCAACCAAGCTCTTGTGCTGTGGTTGCCAGCCTACTATGGTTCTTCCTCCTGGCACGTGGCAAGCCACAGAGCCGGACTGTGGCAATCAGGTGTGTTCTGGTACCCTTATTGGCAGGCTGCACCCAAACTGAGCCTGATGGGACCCGGGAAAGCAGGAGGTGTTCTATCAAACCCCAGATTTTCCAGTGACTACTATCTCCTTGCCTACCAATAAAGCTGCAGTGGCTGGTCCCCAATTTATCCTAGTCTTAAGCCTGTTTTAACTGGTTATATTGGATGAGTGGCCCCAGTCTTACACGTGAGAGCTGGAGTTTGGCATAAGGGCAGGTACCTGCTGGTGGAGGGGGTGATCAGACACTGAGCCAATGGTCCGTATTTTAGGGTGCTTTGTAGCCAGAGCCAGGGCCCCTTGCTGCTTTGGATCATTTCTAAGCAGTCTGTGTAACAGTGCCAAGCTGCAAGGCAGGCAGGCAACTGGGAAAGAAGTTAAATGCTACAACCAGACAAGGCTGAAAGCGTTAAGAGCCTGAAACCAAATGAAAAGCTAGAAACAGCACAAGAGATGCCCCAGAGCAAGGAACAAGTGCCCCAGGGTGCTGAGGAGGCTACAGCTGGAGGAATCAGGGCTGTCCCAGCCTTGTCTCATCATCCATTGCATGAAATTAAGTAAAGCAACAGAGGAGCTGAGGATGAAACAGGGTGAGCTCAGGCCACCCGCTGCCTTTTCCAGTGGTGGCTGAGGTCAGGGTTAGTGTGGGAGGGTGGATGGGGAATGGGTACTGAAAACACCGTAGGGCTGTACACAGGCTGATGAGAGCTGCTGCAGAGCCACGAGTAAGTCAGCTGGCTGTGGGGTATAACTCTTCATGGGGACAAGGGCTTGGCTGCTGGCACGAGGCATCTCCAGTTACCAGAGGTCTTCACCATGTGTGTGGCCAGATTGCTGGGAGATGGCCCCTGGTACCTATCTGGGGGGATGCACACACTTGGTGAGCTCTTGGCCCCCCTTGCAGGGCTCTTGCCTTTCTCAGGGCATTGATGGGCTGAGCCAAATGCAGGTGCAACATCTGGGGGCTCCCCAAGCTGGAGGACCCTCCTTGACTGCCAGTCACTTCCAAGCCTGGCAAGTGTCCCCGCCACACCGCTCCCTCCCTGCCTATTCCATCCCCCTGTTCATAGCCAAAGCCAAGCAGTAACACAAGGCGTGGAAAAGGGCCTTTATTTAGAAAGCACATGGCACAGTGCTCCTGGGCCCTCTTCCCTGCTATCTCCCACCCTTCCCCCACCTCCCACCACTGTTCCTTTTGCTGTGGATGCAGACACCTCCCCCCTGGCAGCTCCCCAAGGGCAGGACCCACTACCCAGCCACAGCACCCAGCCCACCCCACCCCCAGCCAAGTACTTCCATCCCTTGTAAGCACCCACCTCTGTACCTGCTCAACAGACACCACAGCCCCTCAGAGCTGTGTCTACACCACACGCCCACCCCCCATGCTCCTTGGCCAGGGTGTTCCTGCACAGCCCCTGTGGAGGCATGGGGGGGACATCCCTTGTCCCTGCCCTGCTAACGGTGTGGAGGCTCCTGCTTCTGGTCTTGCAGTTGCTGCTGCCTGCAGAAGGGCTGGGGGCTGAGCAAAGGGACGTGTCTGATGAGGTGCAGGGGTGAGACTGGGCTGGAGATTTCAGAGCAGGGAGATGCTGGCTGGTGTTCCAGGGCTGGGAGATGGCTTCTGGGAGGCACAGCTGGCATGGCAAAGGGCACAACGGCCTCCAAGGGGATGAGAAAGGTAGGCACAAAGCCGTAAGAGAGATCGAAGGCTTTGGGGGCTACTCCACTCCGCAACGGGGCAAGGCGGGCTGGTGCCAGGCTAGTCAGGGCACCTGGGCGCCCCGCGGGGCCCACAGGGTCCCTGCCCGCCTGGTCCTTCTGCAGCAGCTCCTGCAGTTTCTCCAGCTGCGTCTGGCAGATGTAGGAGCGTGTGCGGCTCTGGTGGAAGGACTCCAGAAAGGAATCGAGGGGCAGATCCTGGGCCAGGAACCGCTCTATCTGTGTCTGTGGAACAGGCAGTAGGACAGCATTAAGCCAAGAGAGCCATGGGACCACAGAGGGAGCCCAGATGGTTGAGCACCCTCCGGACCCTGGACTTCTTTTCTCCAGGACCTAGCACATGGGAGGGCATGGAGACTGGTCTGGGGCCCAGGCGAGGAAGGGGCAGCAGCACAGGGGTCTTGCCTGACTCACCTCCGACTCTGCCTCAGAGGCATCGAGCTTGGCTTGGAGCTGGCCCAGGGCGCTCTGTGGGCTCCACTTCTTCAGGTACGCTTCTGTGTTGGGAAGGGATGGGGCTGCCCACAAACATCCCCCTGCACGCCTCCCCACTGATGGAGCCGTGCTCTTTGCCATCCCCAACCATCAGCTCTGCCCACCCCCACCCCCCCCCAACTGAAACACCCCCAAACACGTCCCTGGAGCCACCTGCATGCTGAGGCCTGTACCACACTGGGTCCTGGCCAAGGGCTGGCTATGGTGAAGGCAGCATCACCCCTCAACTGCTCCTGACCATGGCTGGTCCATTTCCCTGGGGCAGGTTCAAGGATGCTGAGCCCACGCGGGCCCTTGTATGAACACAGGTTGCTCTGGCCATGCTGGACTCTGCTTCATCCCATCAGCTGCACCCCACTCACCCAGGCACTGCTGCTTCTCCCAACATGCCTCTCGTATCTCCTGCAGCTCCTGATACTTGATGGCTAGGGAAGCCTTCCCGTCCTCCAGGCGCGGGCGCAGGGACAGGTTCACCCTGGCCAGGGCGCAGTTTGAAGCCAAACACATCTGCCGCTCCAGCTGCAGACTCTGAAACTGTGGGGAAGGGAACGGGTTGTGGTGTGCCAGCACTGGGAGAAATGGGCAGAACCAGTCCGAGCTGGCAGCCTGCTGGGAAGGGGGTCCATCTCCATCCAGGGGTGAACCCTCTCCTCCTGCACTGTACCCATCCCTCTGCTCTGCCTGGAAAGGGGCAGTGTCCCTTTGGGGGGGGGGTGTGTGCAATGGCTGGACCCTGGCTGCGCGCAGCTCACCCTGAACGTGGCAAACCTCACAACCCCTTTGCAGGGGAGAGGGCTCATTAGCTAATGAGGGTGTCAGGAGAGACACACACCCTCCCTCGCTGCACACCCACCTTCGGCGGCGGCGCAGCGGGGAGGGGAGCGGAGCGCTGCGAGGCGCAGGGGCAGGGTGCTGGAGCCAGGCTGGGGCTGGTGGCGGCACAACCCGCCGCTGTCCCGCAGCGCCGCGCCAGGACCCCCCCCCCCCCCCCCCCGCCCCCCCCCCCCCCCCCC
>JAVJGJ010000001.1:100569712-100587637 GCA_035590215.1 Microhierax caerulescens
CCCCCCCCCCCCCCCCCCCCCCCCCCCCCCCCCCCCCCCCCCCCCCCCCCCCCCCCCCCCCCCCCCCCCCCGCGACCGTGGGGGGGGGGGAGGCAGTGACCGTGAGGTGTTGTCTGTGAGGGATAGTAACCGGGGTGTGTGTGTGGGTGGCAGTGGCCATTCAGGTACTGGAGGTGGGTGGGAGGCCTTCATGAGGGACCCTGCAGGAGGGCAGTTACACGGGTGGGGGTGAGTACCCTGGAGGAATGAAATGGGGTGGGTTTTGGGGTGCAGGGGGGAGGAACAGGGGGTATCTGCCATGGGGGGTCAGGCGTGGGGGGGGTGCTTTTGTAGTTGTGCACTACAGGGGGTGTAGTTGTGGGGTGGGGTGTCAGGTACAGGGGGTGAGGTGGAGCAGGGTACCTGGGCTGCTGCAGGTTTCTAGAGTTCCCCTTGAGGGATGTGCTGCTTGTGTGGGCTGGCAGCAAGGGGGCTGCCAACAAAGGCAGGTGCTCTCAGCTCTTTGGGAGCATCTGTGTTGCTGGTGGAGGGATGAGGGGCATCCCCTCAAGCTTTTGATCTGATACTGTAACTGCCCAGGGGACAAGTAAGATATCAAAGTTTCCGGCATCTTGGAAATGCTGTTTCTGTGCTTCTGTCCCTAAAAGCAAGAGCCAAGAGGACTGCAGATAACAGGAGGAGGATGTCATCAGTGTTTCTCAGTCAATAAGTGTCACCAACAAGCCTTATTTAAGCCCCGAATTTTTTGTATGAAATAGGTAGTCACAGACACTGTGCAAGTGTGGATTTCTGGCTACAATGTTGTGTGTCCTGAACCAAGTTGAAAAATCTCAGTTGTTCTGAATCAAACCTCACTCACACGATAGACTTCTGAAAAAGTACTTTGAATCCAGGTTTCAGTCTGTCCTTGAAAATGGGTCAAAGCTATAGTAATCAGTCTGGTATCTAGTATGTACAAGCAAGGGTTGCATTCAGCAGCAAACTGTGGAGATGATTTTTCCCTTAGGTGGAGCTTTCTAGCTCCAGAGATCTGCATGTGTTCGAGCCTGTGCAAGGCTAAGGCCAATGCAATACAGTGGATGTTTCACAAGGATGTTTTATGTTCAGACTGTTGCACAGCACAAGCATTTTCTGTCTTTTCTTATAACAGAGCCTGCCCTATCTAAGAAAAGCTCAGTCTAAAACATGAGCTTGGGTAGTTAGATGTAACTCAGCTGACACATCTGAGGATGCGAAGGTTCCCTGAGTCAATTGTAGTGTCTTGTCTTTAGCCAAAAACTGTTTTCTCTGGAGCCAGGGGAATAATAGCTAATGGCATGATGCTGTGGGTACTGTGTAGTTATTTTTTTTGTGTGTTCATTCTAAATTCATACTGTAGGAATCTGCTCTTGTTAAATCTGTGATTTAATCTAGATTTGGATGTCTCAATGGATACGTGGAACTTTTATACTTGCCTGGTGTCCTTATGGCTGCACAGATTTTACATCTATTCTGTTGTTGGTTTTGGGATCAGCATTTGGATCATCATTCAGTTCACCACCACCAAAACCAAAAAGAAGGTAACTGAACACGTAAACACTTTTGTCTGAGAAGACCCCAAAAGTCTGTGTGTGGGAGTAGTAGTTGGGTAGGGGTACGCACTGGTGAAATATGCTGCTTCACTGTAGGCCCACCTGGGATCTTGCAAATCTCAATGGCAGTTTAGTTCATCTGATGGTTATAATCCTCAGTCTGGATTGTTTGTGAGTAACTAGATGCCCTTGTGATGTTGGAGCAGATATCAGCTGAACACTTCTCACTTTGTTAATTGGATAATGTGTCAGCCTGGGTTGCTCTGTCACTTCAAGTACATAGCTCTGCTAATGCCTAGTGTTTTCACATTCACGTTTCTAGTGATGATAATGAGAGGGTTGAACTGATTTTAGGACAGGAGTGGGATTAGGCCATTCAGGTTTTTTAAACCTCCTTATGCAGTTGAGTGAAGTTCTGCTGCAGGAATTGGGAGGTTCTCTGATTCAGCTGGATCCTGTTCTCTCCTTGGTGTGTGAGATGGGTGTATTGTGGTATGACCTAGTTCAGAGAAATAGTTACTTGTGTGTTTCTCTAGGTGTGAGAGAAACTATAGTGCTTTGGCTGTTGCCTATTAGTGGTGCTGAGAATCTGGTCACAGGATTTGAATTGTAAATGCTTTTGGGAAAATGGGGTTAAACGTCATTTTGAAAAGAGATTGAATGTGGTGTGGCACTTGTTTCACAGGGTGAAAAATCCAAGGAGAATTCTGCTGCTTCTGAAGGAACAGAAGGCAAACTAGTAAATGGATGTGCCACCCTGCAGGCAAAGGAGGTCTATGTTGCTGGGGTCAAGATTTTCTATGGATCTCAGACTGGCACAGCAAAGGTATAAGTTACTTCCTTTCACATACATGAAGTTGTTTTGAAATATTGTTGAGGTTCAAGTATGTTGCTTGCTTTAAAAACACTGCGCTGTGTAAAAAATCTGGAAGTTCATCAGCTCATTAAAAGTCATTGCCCAACATGAAAGGTAAGTGAAAATTAAATAAATAACAATTTTTCTACTCACTTTAAGTGGGGCATGTAGTAGAGACAGTGATTATGAAGCTTAAAGTTTACTCTTACAATATATTCTAAATTTGCTAGCAGATCTTCTTGGAGGGAAGTGCTATTTTGGGTGCTTTCTTAAAAATAAATTTGTGTGTGTGAGTGTAAAATCATTAGTTGTTAAAGTTAATGTAAAACTCTTTTAGCCAGTATACTTTCTTTTTAATGTGAGGAATTTTAGGTACAGTTGTCATGCGTCACTGTTCTTTCTGTGTTGGGATAAGTCTTGTTTGACCTTTATGATAGTTGGGTTGAAGTCATTAATAATTTTCTGTTTCTTTTTTCAGAGATTTGCCAAAGGTCTGGCTGAAGCAGTTATTTCCCTTAATTTGCCTGTGGAAGTCATTAGTATGGGAGATTATGATCCAGATGATTGTTTATCAGAAGAGGTGGGTATGTCATAAATATGACTGAAAAATACAGGTTTTTCCTGGGACTGTGAAGGCTGTCTTCCTGTTGTATTTCTCTCCTGCTATCCTGGAAACCTCCAAAGCTGTGTGTTAAAAACTGCTTCCCTTCTACATAAGCAAGTATAGCCTGTCAACATTTAGCAGAAAATACCTAAATTTTGAAAATTACTGGAAAAGGATCATGCAGAATGTTTTGATGCAGACAGTAACTTTATGTGAGCTAGTTCTGTAACTCAGTTGCGAGTTATGTGAGAGTGGCTGCACCAGGTTCCCCTGTTCTGTCTCTGACTCTGTACATGTGGGGAGTGGTTCAAAACCAGAGTAAGTAGATGGTGATAATTCTGCAGCCTTTGTGGACTTACAAGTTAGGAACTTCTTGTGAGATGTATTTATATTGTATAATTCTTGAATCTGTGGATGTAATATCGAGTAATCCTTGAATCTGTGGGAGACTTCATTGCTGTGAGAGTCTGTTCAAGAAGCTGTTGACTGGGGTGGGGAGGGTAGATGTCCAGTTCTGTTTTACCACTGTGACCCTGTTAAGTAGGGGAAAGACAACTTGATCTCTCTTGGCTAATTTAGGATGGCTTTGCAGGGAGGATGGCCATTCAGCACTACTGAGATCACCACTGTTGCACCACCTGCAGCATGCCACACCAAAGACTACCAGCCTACTTCGCAGAACTCTCATCCTTTGACTGCTTTCATCTGCTGATGTGTTATGGCTCTCTTCTGATCTAAAGTGTCAGAAAAATGCAATGATCTTTTCCATTCTGTTCTGTGTGTATTATTAGACAACCAGCAGGAACATTTGTGTGTTCTTGGTAGCTACGTACACAGATGGACAGCCAACCGAGAATGCAGTGTGGTTCTGCAAGTGGTTAGAAGAGGCTGTGAATGACTTCCGCTTTGGGAAAACATATCTGAAAGGCCTGAGATATGCTGTGTTTGGCTTGGGAAACTCGGTGTATGTTGATCATTACAACACAGTAAGTATCTCCTATGCACCCTTCTTTGGTTTCAGCTTAGCTTTTCAGAGAAGCATTCTTAAATGCTACAAAACTGCTACAGGTACTACAAATGACACTGGTAGTTTGTGTGAGAATTGCAGCTGTTCTTTGGACTTGATTAAGGACTGGGTTTAGGGCATGGACAGTGCAGATTTGAAGCAATTATGAGACTCCTTTCCTATAGAAAAGAGCAGCACAAGCACTGCATTGATCTGGAAGGTATGACAGTACATATGGCAAATCCTTACTGAGTTAATTTTCTGTCTTTGAAAGCTTTCTATCAGTGCATGAGGGCACCTTACTTTAACCCCTCTCACTTGCTGCCTTTTAGTTTAGGGTGCTTTTCTTGAGCTTAAGTACTTTGCTGTATTGTGTGGATTTTAGCTTTATTTTCTGATGTGAAATATGACAGTGTCTTAGCCTGGTAATTAGTTTCATCTCACTCAGGTAAATGGCATGACTTGTCACCAGGTTGTTATGTTTGTATAGTTGGGGCCACATGGAATGTGTTATGCATATGGCCATTTTGAGCAGCAAGCATCGCACAAAGAAGTTTGTTCCTGGAGGTCATCTCTTACCACATCAGTGTGATAGCAGAGGTATTTTCAAATGGGAGCTGGAGGATGTGTGGTGGTGTTCAGAATGGCTTGTGTCTGTGCTCTGAGTCAGCAGGTGCGAGGGAGTCTGGAAGTCTCTGCCCTGCAGTCCTGTGCAGCTTGCTAGCTCTATTTCCAGGCTTGGTCCTTGTTTGCTTGGTTGCCGGCTTTGCTTAACTTGGGCTTCATTTAATTTTCCTCTAACTTTCACCCTGTCCTAGGTTGGAAGAAATGTTGACAGGTGGCTGTGGATGCTCAGTGCCAGCCGTATCATGACACGCGCTGAGGGGGACTGCAATGTGGCCCAGAGCAAGCATGGCAGCATTGAGGCAGACTTTGAAGCCTGGAAAGCCAAGTTCCTCAGTCGGCTCCAGGCCCTCTGCAGAGGGGAAAAGAAGCCCTGCAGTGGGATGTGCAAGAAAGGAAAGTGCAAATCTCCAGGGAAGCAGAGCAAGGAGAACCCAGATCGTGAACATGGGTCATCAGAATATGAGAATACTGAGGTAAAGACAAACTTCATGGGATTTTGTTTCTGGTTTGGTGCCCCTTGGAGCACTATTTGAATTCTCTCCTTCCTCCTGTAGTCCAGAGGTTGCTGGGGGAGCTTGATACTACTTTACTCTGTAGCAGAGGGGGAAGTGGGATGAGATCCCATGGCAGTTAACAAGTAGAACAAGCCATCCAAAAAGGATCAAAGGATTAGTGATGGATCTAGCCCAGACTGAATTTCTATGATGTGGGAGCCTGCCTTTTGAATAGGGGGAGGTATATGTTGTGCCAGTTGCTCCAGGGAGCCAGTCTGGGCTCCAGTCAGAGTCTCGGCTTTGTCTCATGGCCAAGTGAAGCATTTAGTTCCCTCTGAGAAGTTAAACCTGCTTCCACTTCAACTCGGTGAAGCTTAGGTGCTTTGCCTGCATCCCAAAGTTTTTCCAAAGGCAGCTGGGGAAGTGTTATCTGAGGAACTCCTGCGGTTCCCTCTGAATGTGTCTGCCTGTAATTGTTAATGTGTCTTCTGGAGTGTTTTTTGATTGCAGGCTTTGAATAAGAAATGTTCCTTCTTGCTGTACGGTGCAAGACTTGGAGCTGCTATGGTACCTTAATCCTCCCTGCAAACCATTTATTTTTGGGTTGGAAATGATTGATATGGATGGCCATGTTGAATTTTGTAGGGAAATGGGGGCTCTTCTGGCTGAGTGGGCTTGAAAGTGCTGGGCACTGCAGGAGCAAGAGGCATAAATCTTGCTGTTGCACTGATGCTGCTGTGCTGTACTTCAGCTGTGAACAGGAAGGGAAACAACTTTTCTGCTCTGTGAAGAGTTTGACTTGGAAAGCAGATCCCTCACTCCCTGTTCATTCATATGGGGGCACTTGTGAGTTAAAGGAGTATTGTTAGACTTCAGATCATCATAGTATGCAGTGGAGGTTGGACTTTTCTGTATTGCTTCTGGAGTGATTGGATAGGCATGTGAGGAAAACGGCAATCTGGGGGCAGGATCTCTGGATTGACTTTTGGGTGGTCCACGTGTTCCTGAACTCTTAAAAGTACATACCAATAAAAGCCCTGAGTTTAAATGCATTTCATATGTTATACAGCTTATTGGTAGACTATTACTTGGTTTTCGGTAGACTCCACTTGATGGTGGAGGCTGATTTCACTGGCTAGCCTATCTGAAGGTCTTATGTTTAACATTCAGATTAATTCCTAATTTTTTTTTTCTCTGGTCTCTTACATAGGCAGAGGAGTTGTTTGAAACCAGTAGTGAGGAGGAGGCTGATGCTGAAGTAACTGGAGGCACAAATTTTGTTGTTGATGTTGAAGATCTTGGCAATATCATGAGCCACATGAAGAAAGTAAAGGTACTGGTGTTACAGCATGTATAGAACTGTTAGCTCTTTGCAACCAATCAGTTGAATTGATTACAATACTACTTGGCGGATTAGAATCTGTGGAGTCCAGTTAGAGGGAGAGCAAAATAAGAGCTGTTGGAGAGCCTGCCACAAGAAAGAATGTACTTGGAGGTGTGTTGGGTATAGTTCCTGGCTAACTGTGACTTGTTCACTGAGAAATGCTGCAATGGTGACCTGCGATTTTCAGTCTGCAGAAAAATTACTTCCATAGTTAATGTTCAGATCTGAATTCACTCTCCCCATGTGAATCATAGTCCAGTGTCTAAACACAAATCCTGTTGCTGTATCTGCCTGTGGGTGTGTCAGCTGAAATGAGGGCTTGTGTTGTGCTGGGGACCAAAGCTTCAGGGGTGGAGCAGTGACATGGTGCTGCAAGACCTTCTGTGTCTTGCTTGCTGCTGCCCTGAGATAAGGTGCTGTCCTTGCAGAGCAAGCCAGTGAGCTTGATCTGACCTGTGCTGAGTCTGTGAAAAGGCAAGCATAATTCCTGCTTCGTTTTGGGGTGTTATGCTGTTCCTGTGCACTGCTGTTCAGGTTTCTTTTCCTGTGTTCAGTCCACAAAAAGGATATATCAAGCCCATTAGGTTAGCACGCAAAAAGGAGCGAGGATATAAATAGCTACTAGGCTAAGCTGCAGTGTGCTCCCCGTGCTGCTGGCCGAGCAGTTGGCAGCTGGGGTGGGAAGGGTTGGCCCTGGGACAGTGATGTAGTGTGTTGCTGTCTGCTGACTCTGTTTCCCCCTTAGTGACCCTTCCATGGTGGTGTCTTTCCTTGTGAACATGTGAGCTGTGGTCCATCCCTTTTGCAACAAACCTGCCTCTCTGCCTCTTCTTAACACCTTCCTCCTCTTGCATGCCTGTAGACTCACAGCTCTTCCCAAACTGTGACAATATCCTCAGCAGTCTGAGCTGAGCTGCCCCCGCTGGGCCAGAGCAAGGCAGGCCTGGGGGGCCACGGGAGGCTGTGTGCTCAGGAGGGATGGAGGTCGCAAAGGGAGCAGGGGATCCTGGCTCCTCACCTTAGGGAGGGGAAGGAGGGAAAATACTTGCTGCTGCTTGTAACAGACTTTGTCAGGAGAGTAGCCCACTATCTTGGGGGCAAGGCAGGCTTCTGTTTGCGAGCTCCTGTCCCTGGGCTTGTGCGGACTCGTGCACTGTAGCTCGCAGAAGAAGGATGGGTGAACCAATTTGGCTTTCATTTGAAGGGAGAAAAGGTCAATCTTTCTCCCCGTGTAACTCCAGTGAAGCGGTCCTCTTCCTCCTCTCCCGCGTGCGCTTGTCACTAGAGGTCACTGACAAAAAGGGAACTGTGTTTTCTGTAGCACTGTGCCCTGGGAGATGGTTTAGATGATGGGAGGGAGGTGGCGTCATCCAGCAGTTTTATGAAAAATTAGGCATTGAGTTTTCGCTGACTGACAAAATGTGGCAACACCATGATCAAAGGGTAGTGTAAACCAGGAAAGCCACATATCATCGTAGTTCAGTTTATGAATAAAAAGTGAGCACAGCTATAAAATACTTGCTGCTTGTAGCTTCTCATGCTCATTGCCTTCAGCTGTGCTTGCTACCAGAACAATGTGGTGTGGTTTTGTACATAGGCAGTGAGCATTCATTGCTGTCTGACTTTGGCTGGTGCACAATTCAACAATTAACTACTTTCTCCTTAGTTTCCTTGTTGCTGTGCTTGAGTGGTGAGAGGCTTGTCTGTTGTATGTACAAGTTACTACAGAAGTGCAGGTACCTTTGTGCAGGTCACGTTCCTGTGGCTCGGACCAAAGTAGCCCCTCTGATTGAGGGACAGGCTCTGAGCACAGACCCTCCTCTGGAGTTGTAAGCTGCAGGTTTTGAGCTGCTGCCTTTTCCTCGGAGGAGGTCGCAAACAGTTGTTCTGCTGTGACAGCTGAGCACTGCTGTCTTCTGCAAATGATTAGATCCTGCGAGTGCAAATGTGGGTGTGGGACTGGCAGTATGGTCCTGCTGTGCATGGAAGTGTTGTGGTCCCTTTGTACATGAGCTGTTGTCAGCTTCTGAGACAGGAGGTTCTAAAACTGTGTGTCAACCTTTCTTCATTGCTGATGACTGACAGCACAGTTCAGTGGCATGTCCCTGGTTTTTGGATTAATTTTGAAACCTTAAATGATGTAGTTCTTATTGCTTGTCCCTTTATTCCTGTTCTGCATGGCTGTAGTGCCTTGCTGCAGTCTGTACTTCTGGTCTCATACAGTAAGCAGTGCAGGTAATGGAAAAAGGGCTGTCAGTGGTGACTTCTTTGTGAATCCTCACCTCTCTTGTATGGGGTATTGTTTCCAGAGTGATGGCACATTATAGCTGTGTAAATATTTTATGAGGGAGCGTGAACTGATGGCTATCCCTGTCATTAACTGGGAGAAGGAATGACTGTCCTCATGGTGAATCTCCTGGGGAACTTGTGCGTGGACTTGCAACAGGTTTATGCAAACACTTGAATTGTAAAATGATTCGGTAGGTACATTACTGAAAATAAATGCTGAATACATGAAAGAGCAGGAGGATCTGCATTTATGAAAGTAATCTATTGTGATCAGACTCTCTGGCTCCTAGGCAGGAAGATTTAGTTTAAATTCAGTGCATCTTGGTTTAAGTCACATCCTCACTTTTGTGGCTGTGAGTTTGTGCAGTGAGTTTTCTTTTTCAGATGAGTTGAGTTGTGCCTTTAGCCATTTTTTTTTCTCTTGCATAATGCTGAACTGTGTAAAATTAGTCTGATGCTTCTGTTTTACGCTGGTGTAATCTGTTGTCTTGCAGTAATCACTACCAACATGCAAGTGCTTTCTGGTTTTTTGTCATGGAACTATCCCTATACAAGCTAACAAGTCTGAAGAAAACTTGTCTGTGATATAATCTTCAAATACACACTTCTTCATACGCAGAGTACCTTGGATTTGAAATGTGCCTTGTTTTCAGCATGGGTTTTGTGGATGTCAGTGTTGTGTATAAACTGCTGTGCATGTGGAACATAGAACAACAGGTTCTGGCTTAGTTTGAAATATGCTGGGGTTCAGCTTTGCTCTCTTCCACAGGCATGTGTGAGAATCACTAGCAGATTAAGATGGATGCGTAGTCACAGATAGTCATCGTTCCTTGTTGTCCTGTCTTTTGTGGGATGGTAGAGTGAGGCTGTGGAGGCAAGCCTATCTAATAATTGTTTGCTTACATCTCTGCAGGTGATCTTAATTTAATTTTGCATCCATCTCCTGTTGCTTGACTTGATGGAAATCAAGTCTGAGTTTTGTTTTACAGCTTGTTTCTCACATGCAGCAGCTTCACTGCGCTTTACAAAGCCTTGTCAAAGGGCTTGAGATAGGTACTGGATTCTTACAGTCATTTGGAACAGGCAGGTGGTTTCAGGAGCTCAAGGTGAATGCCAGAACCTTTTCCTGGTAGAGCTGTAACTATTCCATACTGTCCCTTGGCAAAGAGGTGGATTTTTAAAGAGCTTCTGAGGGTAAAGACACAGTTCATGGTGATGGTGCCTTCTGTGCCCTGGATCTGAGCACAAAAAATTGGCACCAGGTTGGGCGGCAAAGGGAAATCATTTAAATATATTAAATGATAGCTGATACAAAGGTAAATTCCACACTGTTGATCAAAACTCGTACTATGTGGCAATGATTACTTCATAGCTGCCAAAATCCAGCCCTTTGTTTTCTAATTACATTTTTGGAACTTGCTGCAGGTGATGCTTATTAGGGCCTTGAACTGGAACCAGACCTTTAGGTCAGTACAGATAATGCCTGTGCTTTCACGGATGGAATTACTGGGCACAAAAGTCCAACAGAGTATGATATGACCACAGCCTGAAGGAAGGCTGGGCAGGGCTGAGGCTGCTTCTCTCAGGTGCCTGATGATCCAAGGCTGTGGTGCCAGGTGGGGCCGGATGATGCACAGATAGGTGGATTAAGGTTTGGATGTTCTCTGCAAGTTACTGCCATTCCAGATGCTTGTTCTTAGGCTAACCTGGGCCTGTTCTCCAAATTGCTTCTGTGCAGCAGCAGAAGGCAGTCGTGGTTCTTTAATAACTAAGTGGACTTAAGTTTTACAATTGTGCCATACTTTCCCCATCCTCCAAAGCTGCTCTTCTGAAATGTGTTTATGAGATAAAATGTGAAATCTAATGGGTATGCTTGTGGTCTGCAAGACTGCTATTAATCATAGGGACACCATTTCTTAATGTAGATTATCTCCTACAGCTGCAAGATTGTGATAAACTAGAAAGACAGATCAATCTAGACTTGTTCCCAGGGAATGAAATAGCTGTATTAACCTTCATATTTATAAATTGCAGGCATGAGTAATAGTAATAATAATATCCTAATTTTATTTGGATGGGTTGGGAAGTAATCAAATGGGCATATTTTGTTGACAAATTTCAAGATTAATGTTTTTGTTTTCTAAACCAAAAAGTTTAATGATGCTGATAGTTGTATTTGCAATGTAAATATAGAGGAGCAGGGTGTGTGAGAGTATAAAACTAAGACTGAGTTTACAGGAAGCAGAATGTGTCCCAGAGCATGTTCAAGAAGTTTTTATTTGCTTCTATGCCTGTTTGCCACAGGAGAGGTTTCCTGATCCCTTTTGCCACTCTTCCTTAAAAAGTCACCCTACGTTAGCCATTTAACACCATTGGGATTGTAAATCATGCCACTTGCAATATTTCCTGAGAGCCCTTTGTGAGTGTATGACTGCTGTGGAAGGGAAGACCAAACCTTGCTGACACTGGGTGAAGAAACTTAAGGAAGTTGACTGAAGTTTTATTTGAAATGAAGCAGTAAGTGTTAAGGTATAAGGTATTTAAATACAAACTTTGTGTTACAGGCAGAAACTTTTTGGAGTATGCCAGAACTGTCAGCCATCTTTTAACTGGATTGAATAAAGCTGGGGTACTTAACTGTGAAGATTTAGAAATGCCTAAAAAAGATGTGCATGTTTATCGAGCTCTTCAAAAACTTATCTGTAATTTTTAACGGGTGAAAGATTCCTATAGGAAGGATGTGCTGTTATCTGCCACAGATCAGGCTCTGGGCTAGATTTTGACCTCTGCTACTCTGGCTCAGAACTCAGTGTGATCCTGTATTTTAAAATAAGCTTTAAAAAATATTAGCTGCTTGGGGACTACTTCTAGCATTAAAATCTGGATTTGTCACAGGGACACTTCACCCTTCCCCTTTCCTGTGGCCAAATCTTTCTTCTCTAAACCTTGGCTATTGAAAAGAATTACAAATCATAAACAACATTACAAGAGATCTTGAGGCTTGCCTTTTCTATATAAGATTTGGGAGTGCCCAATGAAAAAGATGGAAGAAAAAGAAAAAATACTTTAAAGGTAACCTCTGACTGGACATTTGGTCTTTGACACGTGGTAGGATACTGGTTTCCTTGACAAGCTTTTGTAAAGGGCTTTGAGATTTATGAATGAAAACTTCCCCCCCCTAATGGTAGATACCATATTTCTTGCTGTTCTTTAGTCTATTGTAAACTAGTCAGTAAATGGGTAGCGAAGCAGAGCTGGTAGATACAAACAATTCTGGAAGTCTGAAGTCCCCCTGAATGTTTGGCTCCTTTTTATTTGCAACCCTTTCTAGACCACATCTGTTGTTGGAGATGATCAGGGCTTAGCCTGCAGCAGTCTAGCTCATCTGCTTACCGTATCTCCCAAACTTTGTGCTGCATTTCTCAGGTGTATTTTTTTTCTGTGTGTTTAAGGTTCTTGCCAGCCAAATAACACAGTTTAACAGAAGTCTACAAATCAATGCAGAGAGTAATAATAATCTGCTGGTGGTAATTACAGGGAGAAGCATGGAGGAAGTGGCCTGTTGATGTCATTGCTGTATTCAAGGAGAGAGTAGCACAAGGATGTCCTATGGGAGCACAGCATCTGTTGCCAAGTAGATATGTTGTTTGAATAAGGTGTTAGGAGGCACAGTAAATGCGTCCATGTTCCCCTAGACAAACACTGCAGGCTGGTCATTCAGCAGCGCAGCCAGCAGTAAGCCTGTCCACATGTAGTCTGTAATCAAACTTCTATTAGCTGACTGCCTAGTGGTCAGTAGTTTGTAAGTGGCACTCAAGTGCAGAAGCATACATCCTTGTCTCGTTTGGTGTCCTGCCCCTCTGTGTGAAGCGCAGCACTGGTCAGTGACAGAGAGAGCTACTTTCTCTTTCCTGCTATGAGGTGAGCCATAATCTTGCTTCCTTTGCTGATACTTAGGCTGCCTACCTTTTCTCGTTTGTGCCAGAGCTGATATTCCGACATACCTCATTTGCTGTTGGTTGCAGAGGCTTGACATGAGATGGAGATTAGTTTGCTAGGTGGTGTGGATATGCAGACAAGATACAGCCTCTCCTAAAAATATTCTCAACAGAAGAGCATGGCATAAGGGAGCCGAAGTAGGATTATCTCAGCTCTACAGGAAGAGCTGGACACTATAACATGGCATT
This sequence comes from Microhierax caerulescens, assembly GCA_035590215.1. Taxonomy (NCBI): domain Eukaryota; kingdom Metazoa; phylum Chordata; class Aves; order Falconiformes; family Falconidae; genus Microhierax; species Microhierax caerulescens. Next base: position 100,582,731 of record JAVJGJ010000001.1, read on the forward strand.
AAACTGTCTTTGTATTGCACACTTACATGTGTGCCAGACCATTCTTGCTTAAGCTTCTGCATGAGGAAATTACATTCCTCCTTGCTGCTGGCACGTCCAGAGCCTCTGTGCCAGTGGCTCATGGTAAGGCAGTCTGTGTCTGTGTCTGTGCTGGCAAATGATCCCTGCACAGGGGGCCATTCTGACCCAGCTGGGGTTTGTTTGGGCTGGAATGAGCTGGGTCCTGGTGACAGGCAGGTTTTCAGTGCTACTGAAAACAATAATGGATTGTTAGTTTTAAAAAGAGGAGTGCTGTTATATATAATCTACTGTAAATGAGTTGCAGAAGAGACCCAGGTGTGAAGTAGAAGGCTTTGCTGGAAAAGCAGCTTGTGTGGTTGTGTGCGTGGAACTGTGCTGCGTCCCCTTGGAGAGGATGAAGCACTGAGTCATTTCTGACTCTTCGCCTGTAACTTTGGAATTGGAATATGGGCCTTTGGGTCTTGATGGATGCTCTGCAGTGCTCTTGGATATTAGTCTTGGTCTGTTTTCCTAACTGACTGGTTTATGTTATCTTGCACTCAGTGAAGATTGATTATGGTAGAAACCAGGCAATTTCCTTTCGACTTTAATAATGTATTCTTATGGTAATCTTGTGGCCTCTCATCTAATAGTTCTGAAAAGCTGGTTGATGCATATCATTGAATGGGCTGCAGATCAAAATGGTTAATTTGGGCACTTGGAAGACTTGTATGCAGGTCCCCATCAAGGAGGAGACAGGTGGAGAAAGTGCAGATAGGGACTTTCCCATGCCGCTTTTCAGTTAGCACTGACTTCTGCTGATTAGGAGCTTGCATGTAGTCTTGGGAAAATGGTCTTCCTGGGAAGACTAACCCGGGTGAGGAGTTGGGCTTGTAACTCTCATGGTCCTAGGAAAAGTGTGTTTCTGACACTTTTTCTCGTGTTGCATAACCTGTGTTAACATTTTACGGTTGGAAGCTTTACTGTGCTATAGGAATTCTGAAGACCAGTGAAGGCTACGGCAGGTACAAGAACTGACTGCTGCTTGCTGATGTCTGATGCGTCCATGTGCTAGCATGCGCTGGGTGCCTGCCTTTCTGTGGAAGGCATTTAGGGTTTCCTAATACAAAATAGCAGTCTGCAGTCCAACCAGCTTTGTTGCTTACAAGGGTTGGCCTTTCCACAGGAAATAATGCTACTAGGAAATACACCTCTAGCTGGTATTAGCTCAGATTTGTTTGAAGAAGCCTTTAGCCAATGATTGCAGAATTAAAATTAATCACACTTTCTTTTTTTAAATTTGTATATGGTGTTTTGACCACTTGAAAGATTGGTGTTGAAATGAAATGTCCTTTTAGTCCTAAACTGTAAGGAAAAGAAAGAAATGACGGAGTAGAGAAGCCTTTTACAGAGCCATTAAAAAAAAAAATAACCTGCAAAATATGTCAAGATGTTGTGAAAGGATGTGTGCTTCATGCTCTGTGTGTGAGAAAGCAGAATAGACTGAAGTGGAAAATATTACTGGTTTTAGGCTGGGCATTTCAGCACACTTGTTAAATCATGCTACCTGGATTTTAGTTGAGATTATTGTAGCACAGAAGAAAGGAGTAAAAATGTGACTATATGGCCCAAATATACTTTCAAATATAAGGTAGTCACTTTTGGGTGGAGAAAGACACATTTTTAGTTTTGAATCTTTTGTTGCCTTTGAAAATCAGTTTTTGTTATTGTTTATTGAACAGTTTGCCAAATCAAACAAATGTTGACAGAATCATGCAGCAGTATGTGGAGTTGTGGTTTAACGACACCTTGTAAAAACCTTCCCTACAGCACAGCAGTGATGTTATAGCTCAGAGAAACAATCTTAAACCCTACTGTAGCCCTGCAGATATATTTCTAGAGTTGTGATCTGCAAATTTTTTTGTCCTTAAGGATTGAACCTACAAGAAAATGGACATCAGTGGGATCATCTAGTCTTCTGCATTTCATGGAAGATGCACAGTGCCCTTTCAGACTGATTCAGTTGAATAGCAGCATACATCTTCTGACATTACTTGTCTGCATCAATTTGGGTCTTCAAATGCTGTTGTACATATCCAAAAATCTCGGCATTGACTTTTCAAACAAAAGAAAATGTGAGATTCCTTCTGTAGAGGCTCAGCTCCAGGTCTGTTTGAATAGCATCCTTTCTCTGGATGGCAGCTAGTACCTGCTGCCTCAGAATAACATGAGGGACATTTTGCTATTCTATAGGTTAGTAAAGGTAGATGTGGATGGAGACTTCCTTCCAGCTTGTTGAAAATTCACAAAGGTTTCTATTCTGGGAGGGAAAAAAAAGTCTTGCTTCTGAGTTTTTGAGGTGTTTTGGGTTTTGTTCCTTTTCTTGTTTGTTGGTGTTTTTTGTTTTCTGGTGGTGGTGGTTGTTTTGTTGGTGACAGTCAGAACTTCTCAGGGACTCTCCCCATTTTGAGGGACACTTGGAAATACATGCTGTGATTTTTGCTTTTGATCAAGCTACCACCTATTTCAATCAGGGTAAGGGAATGGATTGCCAAGTTCCCAATCTCTAAGCTGTCATGCTTTCAACCCTTGTCTGCTTTTTGCTTCAGTTCAGGCTTTTGTGCTTAACTGGGCAGTGATGTATGGAGTAGGTATATAGCCTGTGATTATGTAGACTCTAGGTATTTTTAATAAGACTTTCTTGCTTTTGGTGTGTTTGCTGGTTCACAGACTACTCAATCCAAGTTTCCAGTATTCATCTTTGTGCTCACTTGCAAACACTCAAAGCTGTTTTTATTGGTGACTGACAGCAGTTAGAGCATCCCATGTTGCTGTAAGACTGGCAGGCTGTTTCTTCCACAGACTGAGCAAATTGCACTTCTGTCTCTTGTTACAGTTGGGTTGTGACAGCCAGAGCTTTGTACCTGGATGAGGAAGGTCCTCACAGCACACTAGCAGTCTTACGCTCTTCATTTGCGTTCACAAATGTCTTTCTGGAAGCCTGCTCCCTGTCCCGCTCTTTTTTCCAGGTGTTAGTCTTGCAGGAAGGTTGCTTTGTAAAGAAATGAATGCTGTTCCTGTGGGCAGCCTGATGTCTAATCAGCTTTCAAAAAACCCCTGTGTGGTTCTTGCCTATGGTGCCACTGACAGATGAGCCTGAACTAGGGGAAAAGTTGTCAGGTTTTCTAGCTGTCCTCTTGTCGCTAGAGCAGTGCTTGCAGAGCTCTGCTTGGTGTGAACTTCAGCTCCTCATTTGTATAATTCATGAACTCTAATGCTGCATTTAATGACTCCCCTGGGAAAGTTTTACTAATGTTTCTTGCTGCCAGGCACTCTTTTCCTGATAGCCCTGCCAACATTTTTCCTTAGTACTAGTTCTGTTAGTCCTGGCTCCAGCCCCTGATGTATTACTGTTTTCTTAATGTTTGTGCCTTTCATTTGTTAAAAGACCCTGGAGCTTTTTGATGGATGAGGCTGTAAATCATGACAAGGCCAGGGGTCTCCTCTTGTTTGACTATTGGGAGGTTAAGAAAGAAGTTTAGTCAAAATTGGGGGATTTTGGGTGTAATTTTCCTTCTGGGACTGAAAACTTCTTGGGGAACGTGTTTTTTTTCACCATGGAACGTGAATAAATAGAGCCATGAGGCTACAAATGCTAAATTAGGTTAATTTAGGGAATAATTCTTTGCTTGGAGTTCTTGATATTTTTTTTTCTTTTTCTCACCTCTGCAATATTACTTAGAAAAATGTTTGATGTAATAAAAGGGAAAACACAGGGAGATATTGGGCACCTTGGCATCTTGGAGAGAGCATTTCAAAGAGGAGGAAAATTGTCAGTAGCATGTCCTGTTGGTCACATTCAAATGTGGCTGTCGATGAGTTTGGGCATATTTGTAGGAAATCCTTTGGAACACTTGAACTGTAATTTGTGAAATAGGCAGCAACACCTCTGTCTTAGCAGGGAATGCCGAGGTCCTTTTTTGTCTCTGCCCAGTGTCAGAGACCCCCTGCTCTTAGTGCATCAAAAATGGGCTTCCGCCTGCCCATAAATTATATGCTGCCTCTGCCTGTTATGCTGCCTGTATGGCAGTAAAAGGGAAGAGATAATTTTTTTCCCCCCTCTCCTATAGAGGAGGGTGATCATAAGTCCTTACACTTGAGCTTCAGTTGTTTTTATTCAGGTCTGCTTCAATGGCAGTAGCAGAAAACTCTCCAGTGTGCTGCAGCAGGAGCTGTGCTGAGTCTTGAGGTACCAAGGGATTGGTGTGTACCCCTATGTTTTCTCATCTGTAGGTTCTCTCATTTGTGAACACAGGCCAGAAGATGACTCTTCTGTTTTTTTTGGCACTGAAATATTTCAAGGACCTGAAAAGAAGCCTCTTGTCACTACTTACTTGATTTGTTATAGAAAGACAGTAATTTGCCTTGGATTTACTACAGCGCTTTCTGCTAGATTACCAGAATTTGAGAAGTTTGCTCTGTGCAAAGTTAACTTTATTCTCTCCACTCAACCCTAAATAATAAATATGAAAGTTTTATTAAAGCAAGTGAGTAAAACTCCTGGGGCTATGAATTCTACTTCTCACAAGAAATACCTGAAGCCATTCACTTGCTGAACCTTGTTTGCAGGTATTGCAGTTCAGAGAGAAACAAATGATTATTTTGTTTACAGGCTTTCATATCATGATGAGGAAGGAAGAATAATAACTCTGTGAGGGGGAAAATGATTATGTAATGTGTTTCTGCCCTGCCAGTAAGGCAGTTTTACTTGTTCTTATGTTTAGGTGCTTTTCTTTGATAGTGCGTAATAGACACAACGGGTAGGTAGAAATGCAAACCCTTTGATTGCAGAAAGGCTTTTTCTGTATCTGAAGGCTGTCTTGAATGGGGTGTCTCTCATTTGTACT
>JAVJGJ010000001.1:100587737-100606057 GCA_035590215.1 Microhierax caerulescens
CTTAAGTCAATTGCTGCATTTTTAATATTATGATGTGCTCCATAATACATATTTAGTTCTGGAAGAATTAACCTGGCATGAGACTGTAGGCAGACAGGCCAGGATGGTGTCCGCTTTTAGATCCTGTGTAGCGTTTTGCTTTAAGTGGCTAACAAATCTGTGCTAAGGTAATGCCTTTCCTTTTAAATGGGTGGCTGGGCCTAGTTCTGGGTTAACTGATAGCTTGTGGGATGAGAAGCTTTCTATTTAAGACGAATAGTTAAAAGGTGAAGGTTTCATCTCCCTCCTTCCTTATGCATGAGGCTTTTCCAGTAATACTAACATTTTATTGTTGAAGCATTTTGCTGATAAATGAAGATCAAATCTCAAGAAATGAGGCTTCTAAATCCAACAAATGACAAGTACTTAGAGCTAGCCTTTCAGGGAAGTTTTGATGCATTATAGAAACCAATGAAAGCCTGCCTGAAAACTTGGCAAACTGAGTGAAAGGAGTAGAAGATGGAAACATCTTTCTCCTTTAGTAACGACCACACTTTTAATGGTCATTAGAAAATACCTTTATGCACAACTTCCCTGAAACTGTGAGCAAAGTTTTATTCAAAAGGAGTAGGAAAGCTAATAACCTCTGTCCCTAAATGTTTTACTTTCCTATTCTCCTTTCAAGTGCGTATTGGGAACTCTGTTTTGTCCTTGAACCTCTGAATGTGTGTGTGTTGTGGGGTTTTTCCTTTTTTTTTTTTTTTTTTTTTTTTCTTCTTTCTTCTGAGGCATCTTTATTGTCTGAAATTTTGCTCACGTACACAAAAGGATTCTGTTTGTGTCCAGGACCAGCTAGATTACTTTCCCTGTTTCTGAAGAACACAGTTTGGCAAGGCAAGAGCAGTGGTGTGTAATGCTAACAATTGGTGGGTAGACTCAAACTGGAAGTGTTTGTATTAACTTCTTGATGCCTTTGGCACAAAAGTGGCTTGGATGTGGAATAGCCTCAGTTTTGTGAAAACAAAATGTCTTCTGTTGGTTTTTTGTCTGTTGTTTATCCTAACTCCTTTAATATTTCAAAAAAGCCATAAAGGACTGACAGATTATAAGTTGCATGAAATATTGAAGTAATTATTTACACTTTTGTGCTGCTTTGTGCAGGCATGAAACAATAAATACCCATAAAGTCTCAGTAGTGACACATACAGCTGGGGATTCACAATTCCTCATGTGCTGGGGTTTGCTTCTGCTTGTAACTTTATGCTAATATGTGATATTCTTGCCTTTGGTTTTAAGTAAGCTCCGAGGGCTTAACTGAGTCTATAAAGCAGCATCTGCTGGAAGCCAAATTGAAGTGAGATGCTGCAGTTCATGTGTCTGGAGTTGGCTGTGGGGCGGGGAGGAACAGCCTTTTCTTGCAGGGCCTTCGATGATCACTAAATTTTGTTGATGCATATGGCTGCTGCCTTAGGTGACCGTGGAGAGCACAACTTCTACTCTGTAAACTCCTAGGCTGTGTCGTGATGTGGCTTTCTTCTTTGACCTGTCCAAATAATTGCGACAGTAGCTGCTTGTCACTCCAGGCAGTTGTCAGGCACAAAATTATTTGCTCCCTCTGGCTTGCATTCGGTAGGCAGATGAGGTTATTGTGCAGTCGTGAAACACTTGGGCTTAAATCCTGGAATCCCTCCCTCTCTCAGATGAGATTCAAACACCTTGTTTCTTAAAATACCCTAGAGGATTTTATTGCTGTGTTAGGAGAACAAACGTAGTGGTGTGGTTGTTGAGTTTGTCTGTTTGTTTTTAATTTACTGTCCTAAATTACTGAAGGGTCAGAGTCTGATGGGAAGAGTGATAAAATGGCAGATTACACAAATGCAAGAATTCATGTGTGGGTACTTGCATCAGGTCTGTGGCTGAACTCTGCCACTGTTTAAAATGTGATTCTTGAATCTAAATGATTGTAATTCACTGTCTTTAAACAGGGAGAACGTGAGCTCGAGGACGGAGGTGTTGGAACGAACTTGACTCAAGAGAACTCTGGGAAGAAGGAGGTTGGAAAGAGAGAGATGATAACCCCGGCTCTGAGAGAAGTACTCACGAGACAAGGTGGGGCTCTGCAAAGACCAGGTGGTGGACCAGGCTTTAAAGTCTTAGTGCTAGGCTTTCAACAGAGCAAGTGAAAGGTGGTGTTCTTTATGTTAAAAACATTGCTCTGGACCCTCGGTCGTAGTAGGCTCTAACCAGAGGCAGGACAGAGCTTAGGTATGGGCTGTTTATACCTGATTGTTGCAGGGGAAGAATCTAAAGCGTGGTGCACACTAAAACATACGGAGAGTATATCAGAGTTGGTAGAGTTTAATGTATCTGCTAAGGCAACTTGTGAGAGAAAATGGTAGTTCAACATGCCTCTAGCTCCCAGAGTGTGGGTTCCTCAAAGAATATTTAAAGATCAGCTTTGCATCTCTATTTTGCACCTTAGTCCCCTACTTTTATTTCAGTTTCAAACTCTGATTTTGTTATTGAAACTTTATTTCCAAAAGTGGAAGTAGTTCAAACTAACAGTCCACTAGATGATTAGATCAGTAGCTGTCTAACGAGCTGTAGAGGACAATTTTAATGAACTTAATGCCTTTTTTTAAAACAAAGGACAAGCATAAGAAGAGCCAGACTGACAGCCTTGCAGTTCAGAAGCCTCAGTTCTGAGTGGCAGAGCCAGGGGAAGGGTGATGCAAGTTTCCCTGTGCTACTCCCTTGGAGACTAAAGGGAGTTTAGTCTTAATTTCCTTTATTTCTTAGGATGAGTGTGCTCAGTTTTCCTGCTTGCTAAATCAGTAGTATCTCTCCTGATGCTTCTGAGAACACACTTCTGGTTATTGCAGTGGAGGCATCTTGCTACAGAGCTGGGCTCTGAATTTCTAATGGTGATCTGTGTGAGTCCAGCAAGTGTGGGATCCCAACACCTTTGCTCACCAGGATCATGACCATTCTTTGGCCTAAGCTTTTGTAGATGTCTGGTGGTGTCTTCTGCCATGAAGTATCTGACATGTTTAGTTATTGTTTTTTTTTCATTAACCTTAGCACAGCTATAAAAAAGAGCCATTCTTTAAATTCATAGTCTGAAGGAATAAAGCAAAGACTTAGCAAGGAGCAGTAGTGACTGCCTCCTCTTCATGCCCGTAGTGTTGGTGCTGCTACGACCAGTGGAGGGATTGTAGGAGGCTGGTTCAATAAATCTTTTCAGCTTCAATTCTGAAGGCTGTAACATGGTGGCAGTTACACTGCAGTATGCTGCAGAGCATCTGGGATGCTATTACAGCCTTTTATTTAGTTACTACTGTCTGTGTTTTGATTCAGAAATCAAATTGTTTTAATTGCCTGCAAGCAAGTTTGGGAGACAGGTGGATTTAACTAGCAGGCCTGGGGGAGTGGGCTGCTGGAGACATGGCTGTCTAGAAATGGGCAGTGGGGAGGTAAGTGTGTTTGTCTGCTGCAAGTTTGAGAGGTTAGAGGGGTTACTGACTCCATGGAAGGGCGCACAGTGTGCCCTGGATGTCTGCTTTGAGGCACAGGAACCCTAGGCGGACTGTGGAGACTGCCTGTGGTACTGAGTTCTGAGAGGCTGGTTTTCAGCACGCTGCCCTGGCTTTTTTGTGGTGCAGGGCTCTGTCCTGGCGCTGCCTTGTGCTGTGGTAGTTGCAGCGTTTCACACTAGCTTGCTTTCTTATCCAGTCTGTATTGGTTTGGTTTTGGGAGTGAATGAAGCTGTGCTTTTCTAATGGTATATAAAAAGTGGTCATTTGGAAAATTACAATGGTGCTAGAGGGAAGGTCACCTTCCTAACATAATTTTTTTGACACAAAGGCAAGCTCCCCAGAGAACTCAGAGTTCCTTGTGATGTTCCAGGCAACAGGAATTTATTATCCATATAAGTAGATACGTATTTCTCCCTTCCTTCAATATGCAGGGTGGTGCCAATATTGCATCAACTAGTAGGTTCTACTTAATGTAAATCTGCAGTTTCAAAGATTTAAAACTGTTGCGTTTGTGTTAACACTGCCTCTTGCAGGCACAGCCCTCCCTTCCCTTCCTCTGCTGCTCACCTAATTCTTTAATGGTCATTCAACAGTGAAGAACAGCTGCCTTTCTTTTTCATGTCATGTAATGTTTTTTTTCTGCAAATAACACACCAAGACAGACTTATGTGGTTATAAAAATAAAACAACTCCCTTCTTCCCTCAGCAGTGTTCCCCCCAAAATAACAAGTGCTATGTAGTCAAAAGATAATCTATTTAGCGACAACTGGTTGCTTTGGGTGTAAGTTCAGTGTCTCTTCAACATTATCCCTGAGGGCATAATTAGCCGAAGAGGAGGAAAAACAGTGTTAGTAATTCAGGAGAAAGCTGCTCTTTTAAATTGTAGTTGCATAACAGAAGTCTGCCTTTGAACAGTATCTCTCCAGGATATTGTAATGCTTGCTCTTACTTTGATTCACTTTCAGACAAATTTACCTTTCAGTAGGTAAACTGCATATTGCTTAAACAATAGTTTTATTTTAGCAGTGGTATTGAATTTCAGCTAAATATAGCCTCACCTACTGGGTTGTATAGATGTTAGCCCTCATAGTTGCTTGGTTGCAAATACCTTTATAAAAGATGCTCTGTAACAATTGCTTTTTGAAGTCATAGCCAATATTGTGTTGTGAGAAAATGCTGATTCCCTTTCCAACACTATTCAGTCTTGCATGAAATACAAATACAGCACAAACTATTTAATGCCTCCAAGTAACAAGTATAGTGGGAGGGAGGAGTTGCTAGTTTGAAGCATTTGGTTGTGTGTTATATTTGCAGTGGTACCATTTTGCTGTTTTAATACATTAGCAATTTCATCTGTTTAAGTAGATGTCATGAAATAAACTGAAAATAGAAACAAACTCTTCACATTAATGTTTCTTGTGATGATTAGTTAGATACAGCCTAACATGTTCATATTTGCTTTCTGCAGTTGTGTGGATTCTTGAAACAATTGCTGCTGGTCTGAAAGTTGTGGGTATTTTGGGGTGTGTTGTGTTTTTGTGGTTTTTTGTTTTTTGTTTGTTTTTTTTTCCTCAGCCTGGTTATCAGGAGGATTCTGTACATGGTGAAGTCTGCCTTTCCAGAGCTGCTGATTTTTCAGGAAATGCGTTTAAATCCTTCTTTAGCGTCAGGGGGTGTCTCAAGCTGCTGTTTTAATAGGAAAGGTGACTGAAAAAAACCCCACCCTAGTATGAATCCATTGGGGTTCCTTCAGTGTCCCCTCTATCAGCTGTGCTTATTTTAAGAGTACAAAATCTTGACTGTCGTCTTATGTTTTCCTGCTGCTATAAAGTCAGTGCAGCAGTAGTGCAAAGACCTGTGCTCTATTCGGGTTGTTAACCATCCTTAGTCTTAACTGCTCTTTGATTTTTCCAAATGTTTTATTGATAGCGATGAACAAACTGTCATGCCAAATGCAAGGACTCGTAGTTGGGGTAATCATGGTTTTACTGCAGCTGACTTCATGAAATATTTGAAGGTCAAACATGATATTGCCCAGTGACAGCCAGTTTCAGCTTCCCCATTGAGCTACAGTTGTGTTTAGCAGGGTTTCAGGTCATCTTTGATGGGCTTCTCCTAAATGTGCAGGAATAAACAGAAAAAACAAACCCAGATCCCTGAAGAGCTGATTGTTTGCTTAAGAGATTCCAAGGACCTGAATTTCTTAAGCTGTTCATGACATGTATTTCCGACACGCTCTTTGCTTTATTCTTTTCTACTGTAGCACTATTAAATAAAGCTGTGTGTTTTGTGGTAGGCGGTGCAATGGGAATGGATTCATGATACCCAAAGACTGACTCCACTGACATCGTGTGAATTATTCTGTGGTGTTGCTGCTACCACAGGTGCAGTTTTGCTGCAGTCCTGTTGGATTATTCTGTCTTCACTGATTAAGCAAGCCTACAGTTTAGTACCAGGGTGCCCAGGATACTTCTATTTTACTTCTGTCCAAAGGCAAGTGGTGTTAGAGAGAGAGCTTGTATCTGAAGTGCTACGGGTTGCTTCAGTAACCACTCATTTTCATGCTTTGATTTCATTGTTGATAAAAAGACACACTTCTATCAGTGTTTTTCAGAGTGTATGGGCAGTCGGCAGGCTGACATCAGAAAAATATTGAATTCTGGGCTTTTTGAGTGTTTACCAGCCTTGTTGGAATCAAATTTTTGAAAGTACTTGGTGGCTTTTGCTGTCCATTCCTTGATTGAGGTTTCCAGTACCTGCAGCTCTGAGCTCTTTTGACTGTCTCAGCTTGGCTCACTGTGCTGAGCTTTTTGAGAGTCCAGACTTTGGAAATGAGATCCACTGTACAAAGATGTTGCACAGAGATTGGTGCTGCTGGATGTATAATTTTGCAGGCTATGTGCTAAAATGTTTGCATGCATCTTTGGGATTTGGTGTGCTCTCTCTCTGTATGCATAGCTAGTAAACTCCAGGTGGCACTAGCAGCTCACAGCAGGGCCAGGGATGGGTAACACTGGTGCGGTCCCTGAATGTACCAGAGTATTCAGATATTGACCACGAGAAGACTGAAAATTAGTTTAAAAAAGAGAAAATTGTTCTTAAGCAAGCAGAATAAAAACAATGACCGAAACCAGACGAAGTTAAGCGTGCTAAACTTTCTTGAAGTTCCTTAGAAAATGTCTGTGTAAATACAGAGCAAATACATGGTTAAAGGGGAAGAATCCAGGAAGCGGAAGATGCTGAAGTCCCACAGTGTGGATGCTGCCAAGAGCTGGAGGTGAGCTGACTGCAATACTAATTTGCTGGCACAGATGTAGCAGCTTATCAGGAGCAGAGTAGATGGTGCAAGTTTGGTTTTGTGGGCCTGATTCTTCCCTTGTGTTACTGGAGTTGGTAGAATTACCACATGTATAATAGGGGGAAATAAGCATAAATGCATTTATATTTGAAGTGCTTCCTTTTTTTTTAGATTTTGGAAGGGCTTTGGAGATTATTGGTCTTTGAAATTAAGTCTATTAAGCTGGAACAAAATTTAAGATACAGTCAGGCAAGGATAAAATTTGCTGTCCTTTTCTCATAACATGACTGTCTCACTCAAACAAGGGGATAGTTTATGCAAATGGAAATGTGGAGAAGGAAATGTGCCTGGAATGACTGAGAAAGAGCAGCTCAATAAAACACAAAAATACTACCTTCTCTGTAGCAACTTGTAGTTCTATCTGTTACCCTGGGTACTTGAGGTGAGAGGAGGTCTCAAGAATTTGCAGTTGATTTGGGGGATGGATTAAGATGGGGTGGCCTGCCATGTTGATGACCATGGCCGTACTTCTGTAAGACATGCTTTGCTGTGGTTGCTGCTAGTGGAGGTCACTAACGTGACCCATTCATGGCAAACATTTTGCAACAGCTCAGCAAATGATCTGGCTTACTATGTTGCCTTTTGACAAAGATGCCAGATACAAAAGGCTTTTCATGGTTTTCTTCAGTATCTCTTGATGTAGGTAAAAATATCAGGGTGTCTCTGGCTGTATTTGTCAAAGGCATAACTTCACAAGAAGTTATATATTTGAATATTGGAGGTTTTATATTCCTACTGCCCAGGCAGTTCTGTACTGCAAAGGAAAAGGTGCTCTTGGGTTAAAATGGACATCTGGGTGTAAGTGAAAACCCAGATTTTAAGAAATTTTAGCTCTTTTATGATCAGCTGTTGAGGCTGGAATTTATTAGAGCATTCCTGCCCTTGAACTCTGCCAGTCTCATTTTCTTGATACTAGATTAGGTTTGGTTTGCCTGCTGAAGCAGCTATATTTCTTTCACTAACCTTAGTAGGCTTTTACTGTGTGTTAAAAATGTTCAAGATGGTTTTTGTTTTGTGTACAATGAAAAGGATCTGGTGCAGCATTTCAGGAGCTCCACTGAAAGGCCACACTTTTCATCCATTCTGGAATGACAGCATTTTTGCATATAAGGTACAGTCCTGCAATCCTTTCTTTGTGTCCTCACTCCTACTTTGGGCTCATGGAAGCAAGTCCTTCCACAAATCACAAGCATTTTGTACTTTAAGAACACTTTTTTTTGAAAAAGATGAAAAACCCTAAAGTAGGTCTTGATGGGCTTTGCAAGGGTTTATTGAAGATTGAGCAGTGCTAGGAATGAAACTGGTGGTTTCTTCTATTGCACTTGAGCAATCTGAGTAATTCCACTTCTTTCTACATCTGTTCAAATTATATCAATATTTTATACAAGTTCCTTTTACCAATGGCATTTCTGGTTTGTTTTTCTTACTAATTTTCAAGCTTTAGTCAGAACATTGTCTTTGCAGTGGCTCAAGTGCATCAGTAGTGTTACAACTTTCAAAATGATCCTTGTAGTGGTGGTGATGGATTACTGCTCTGTCACTGACCTTCAGCAATGGCCCTTTTAAACTGCACTCTTTGCAAAATGGCAGAAAATTGGAAACTTTTCCCCTGTAAACATACTTCTAGTGTGAAGTTCTCCTTTTTGCACTGAGTTTCAGCTTTAACAGATAATCATTGCTTCAACCCAGAGGGCTTTTTAAGGAGATTGCTTGGTAGAACCACACTTATTTGTCAGCCGTATGTCACTCTTGAAAGAAAAGCATTCTGAAAGTCATTGGAGGTTGTGAAGCACAAGGTGACATCAGATTGGCTTTTACCAAGCTTATGGTGACTGCACTCTTAGAGAAGGATGGCTAAGTCTTGCACCTTTTTTGGGATTTTATTTTTCTTTTTCAACCACTATCTAATTCATTCTTTCATAATTAAATCTTCTGCTTTGTGCTTTCAAAGTCTTCTGTTGCAGCAAGATTTTGGTGGTATAGGCATCTGAACTGGAAGGTGCCTTTGGGTTTTCTTCTGGATGTTTTGCCATGTTGGGATAGTCAGCAATCTTTGAAAGCTGTTCAGTGTGGCTTTCTTACAGGTGTGGTTTTTTGGGTTTAGACTGTGCGGGTATCACGGCACTGCTTCTGCTATGGACAGTTGCAGTTGTAGTAATTTGGTTAATCTTACCTATTCTGTTTTCAAAATTCAAATGGCATATGTGCTCACATAGATGTAATCCATTGATATTTGGGAGCTTAGAAAGACTTGCTAAGTGTATGGTGCTGGTGAACTAGCAAAACCATGATCGGAATACCTTGATATCATGGAATGTGATGTAGGGTAAATAGACAGCAGTGTTCTGTCTCTGGCTGAGAGCTCAGTAGGGTCCCCCGATGAATTCTTTGAAATTCAGGTAAAGGACTTTAAAAACTATTATATACTTGATAGAGGTGAAATGCTGCAATGTAGTTTGAAATGGTTACAGAACAGTTTTGCCCCAGACAATGAAGCAGTCACAATCTGTGACACTGGCCATCTCTTTGGTTAAAAGTCTGCCTGTGGTCTATTAAATTCCAGTTGAATTGTCATGGTGAGCAATCGCCAAATGTTTATCAGCTTAGTGTTATTGCCTGATAATACTAATTTCACACACAAGCTTGTTTAAAAGCTTAATTAGTGTCTTGTTATAGTAAAAATTACACTTAATTTCAGTGAGGTTTGGCAGTCTTCTAGGTCATTCAAAATTCATCATCTAGCTCAGGATCAACTAATTCACAGACTTCAGATTAGATGTTCTTGTGCCTTTAGTAAGAAGTTGAGCTGATTATTATGAGCCTGCTTATAATTTAAGGAATTCTTTTAATATTAGGCTGTAGAAATAATAAATGGATTGGGTTTTTTCAGCCTTAGTATCTGAAGGTATGTAGGGACTGTGAGCAGTGTCCCATCAGAGCAACACACTGCATTATTTGGAAAGTGTTGTACCCAGATATTTATTTAGCTATTGCTCACAAGTAATATGCCCTAAGAGCAAAAAGGTGAATGTGTTCAGTGAGCCCTGGCATACATAGGTACAGACTTCTGGTCCATGAGTAAGATTTGATTCGACCACAGTTTGCCTTGGCAGAGCCACAGTGAAATTATGACAAAGCTGATGGCAGAGATGAGCTAGCCTGAGCTTTCCAAACGGTTGTCCAGCAGAAGCTACAATGTGGACCCTCAGACTGCTCCTGAACATGTTTTCTGATGTTTGGTTTAAAACTTAGCACTGCTTGGTTCTTGTCTTACCCCTTTGTACTTTCTTCTAGCCTAGACTAGTTTGCTACCTGTGTTACTAGCCAGCAGTAAAGCAATTACTTGAAGAAACAGGCTTTGCAGAGGTGCGAGGGCTCTGCTCAGCTGCGGTAGATGTGTAAAAAAGTGTTCAGCCTTGGTCACTGTCGTTGACCAATTAATTTAATTTCCAAATTTGAAAAAGCATGGCATTGCTAGTGTTCGCTGCAGTGGCTTAGCAGAGTAACAGTGCTTTCTACAAGAATTACCAATGTGGTGAAGACCCAAGTTCAACAGCTTCATACAGTGGTTTTAAGAAGTTCTGCAAGTATATGCTGTTTTCTTCCTGTAACCATAGCTGTGACTCCTGGCAGCAGTGAACAAGATGAGTAAACCCCTGCTCATCACTAAAGCTGGCTGAAGTTTGTAAGACTCTGTTTTGATGTTGAACATGTACAATTTTTTTTGGCCTTTAAAGGAAGCTGTGGGCGCTCCACATGGTGGAAGTTGATTTAAGTAACTTAGAAGAAAATGCTGCAGCTTTGGGCTCCGGAGCTTGGCACCTTGCTCAGTTTAGCTGCTTCCTCTCTTTCCCTTAAACAACTCAGCAGCTGATCTGGGCAAGCGTGTCCTATTTCCAATTTAATTTTAATCTAAACCCCATTTTAAAGCAGTCATATTACTTCTACTGACAAGTGATCTGTGAGAGAGTAATCTCACATGAATGCTGTTGCTGGCTTCTGAAAAATGGAAAAAAAGGCTGGGGCTGTGCTGGTTGACACCAGCCGAGTCTGGCTTGGACAGCTGTATTAAAAGGAGGAGAAATGCAGCACCCTTTTCAAGGCTTGTCAAGAAATCCTGTAAGGACATGAATTTTAGCAGCATGGGGAGGTCTCAGCTGAGATTACACATTGCTGGACAAGCCTGTTGGCAAAGAAATGCTGGAGAAATAGGTAGAACAGACCCAGGGTGGGAGAGATGATGTGATGCAGACAAATGCAGTTGTGTGCACTTGGCTGTGCTTCTGACAAGTGTCAGTCAGAAGTTGCCACAAGGTCTCAAGGTCTCCTGGGGCTTATCCAGTCCTAGATAAAGGTGTCCCCAGTATTGCATGTGGCTTTGGAGACTGTCTGTTCCCTGTTCGGAGTGCTTATCAGGGTTACACTGATGTCTTTCTCCAGGAACGGACTGGATGATTGCTATGTGAAATACCAAGGCTTTTTGTTTTTACAGAGTTCTTTCTTCCTTGCTGTATCAGGGGTTATGCATTTAGTGGGGAAAATGTTGAAATATTGTCCATTCCCACAGAGCTGAAAATGGGAGAGGGAGCTCAGGACATGGGAGCAGCCTGACACCAGAGTCCTCAAAGCCTCACTTAACCTGGCAGTTGGCTCTTTTGCCATCTAACAGGGGGTCACCACTGTCTGGCTCTGCCAACCATCTCCCCTGTGCTGCCCATGTGTTCGTACAGTCTCCTGGAGAGTCACCTCAGGGAACTGTTCAGGCCAAAATTGCACATGTCCTAACCTCCCAGCAAGGTTAGAACCAGCACAAGGAGATTGGAGCAAATATCAGGTCAAGAAAGAGGAGCCTGGGCTGATGTCTGCCAGGTTTAAGTGGCAGAGTAGCTAAAGCAGCATGCTCTAAATGCTGTATGATTCCTTGTCAGCCACGTGTGTGTCAACACAGTTTAGTTTTTAGCTAGTGCAGCCATTGTGGAATCTGCCGTCACTGTAGTTCCTGACTGGCTCAATGTCCCAGGAGGTGTGGAAGACTTTGGGGCACAATCACGTTCCCAAGGGATCTTGCTGTGCAGGGAACACATGGTGACAAATGAGCAGGGCAGGGTAATTGTGCTGCTTTTCATTGCAGGAAGTGAAGGCCAGTTCTTCTGTTGAGCAGAAGGCTTCTTTTGCTTGTTAAGGTCATGCTGGCTGGTAGGAAGGAGACTTGATATCTAAAATTGGATGTATTTTTTACCTCCCCTTGAAAGTGTTAACAAACATCAGCCTAAAGCAGCTAGTTGAGATGTGCTGGGTTTGGGGACAACCAGGACACTGATGTATAAACACTACTGTGTGAATGACACAGTGAGGCTTCTCAAATCCCTCTTATTTTTATGCTGATTTTGAAGTGACTTTTAATCCTTCAGACATACTGGTCTCTAAGCACTTTTTTTCAAAGAGGAAAATAACCCAACTCAAGCAGTTTGGGTAATAATAGTACTTAATGCTTAACGAACGTTGTGGAATTAATCCTCCTGGACCAATAAATTTAAATTGTGTTCATCTTGGCTGGGGAATGGGGAAATGCTGTGAAATCGGCTTTTCTCAGGGTATGGAGGAGTGGCTGCCTTACAGTGGCTCCACCATGGCCAGTGGAGGTAGAATTGGTGAACCTGTGAAGCTTGGGTTCAGGCTGAGCCCTGCATTTTGGTTCTCTTCCTCTGCCCTTGCAGCTGCACTGTGAATCAGATGTTGTCCTCCAGGCTTGGTCAGACCTGCCAAGGAGCAATGGAAATGAAGCCCCCTTCATTCTGGAGAAGAGTCTGTTCTAGGGAGATGGCTTGGGGCCAGGGAGATGCTTCTAGTTTCCTGTCCTGCTCCCTCCCACGTGCTGTCCCTTGGGGTCAGCAAGGTGTCCCACATTGCTGAGTTAGACCTGTTAGTCTGCTATCCTATTATATGGAGAAATCTTCTGGCCACCCCCAGCTGATTCCAACAAGACTGAGCAATTTAAGTAAATCTCCCATTAAGAGAAACTGTTTCAAGTTGGCCAAAGTGCCTTGGGTGGCCATGGCCTTTGCTGTGATGTGCAGGCTCCTAGAATCAAATAGTATGCTGCAGGTGGGCACTGACAGCTTGTTGGTAGTGTTGCCTTTAGGCTAATGTGGAAAAGCAGCATTGAGACTGTGGTGCTTATTGTTGTGTACCAATTGGTATGTTTTGTGTATCAATTATTGAAGGTTAAAATCAATTGTTCAGTTATTTTCTTGCTTGTTTTTAGGTTACAAACTAGTTGGAAGCCATTCTGGGGTGAAGCTCTGCCGATGGACAAAGGTATGCTCTTTTTCAATTAAAAAAAGTAGTAGAGAGTTAAGTATTACAATTTCCAGATGAAATAACATTTACCTACATGAAAACAAATCTCGTCTTCCAAGCTGTAGTTCTGCTTTTCAAGCTATTAAAGTCCTGCTGCAAAGAGTGAGAATGTGGCTGTAGCAAAGAGCTGGGAACATAATTTTCTGTTGTTCTTCCTGTTATTCTGCTGTCTGCTGAAATATCTCCTGCCTACCAAAATATATGGCAGGAGCAGAGCACTGCAGTGAAAAGTGGGAAGGTTACGTCACCAGTGTGAGGTCTTCTGAAACAAAGATAACATAGTCCATTATTACACTCGAATGGGCACACAAGGGCATTTGAACTTCTTGTACTGTGACTGATATATCTGGTTTGCGACAGTCAGTGCTCCTCCACTGGTTTTCAGCATTTGTCAAATAAGGTTTAGATTGAGAGATAGCTGTTGCTTCTTAATGCTGGGACATTTTAAAAATTACTATGTGGGAGTGTGTGTGTGTGTACGTATGTAGTCAGATGTAATATGTCTGCGTGTATGTTTACGTATGTATGAGAAAACTCATCCTCTAAGCTCTGCTTTTGTGTATTGTAGGCTATGTAAGCCAGTAGCTTTTTCAAGTATGCAGGCTTAACGAGGTTCCTGGCAGAGGCACCACAGCCCTGTATAGCAAACTTCAGCCACTTTGGTATGTTTATTGTTTTAGCTGTCCTTCTCAGATCCCTGAGAAGCTTTGAAGTTGAAATCTGGTCTATAATGTTACATATTTGGGGAGTAACATTGATACAGGATACTGAAGCCTTCAGCATTCGTGGGATGATAAATTATGGGAAGCATAATCTCATTAAAATGCCAGCATATTTCTAATTCTTGTGCTGTGTCAGTGATCAGTTCCTTGGTCTCTTAGCTCTCTTTTGCTGCATGATTAACTTTGCTTATTTTTGAAAAGAGCTCTTTGGATGACAATCCACCGAAGTGGGTGTCTGCAGTGAGGTTTTTGTATTGAAATGCCTGGTATCAATGAACTGTTTCATTGAAGGACTCATTCTTGTGAATGGTTTAAAGTGCCCACCTCTGTGTTGACATGAATATTTGTGGGACATACTGATCCCACTGATGCTTCTGCTGTTTACTCTTACAAATATTTCTCTCTCCTGTCACTTTTGATGTCAGAGAAGGCCATGAAATGTTTAAAGAAAAAGTTGTCAAACTTCATCAGTGCTGTGACAGAGAGAGAAAATCAGAGAACCTGTTTTTATTAAAGAACTGGAATTTAATGCAGCACCGTAAAGCCATTTCACAAAATAAATAGCAGCTCTGTGTGCTTAGATATGACCATACTATTTTTAGCTTAAGCAGGAATTGAATGTAAAGTATTCTAATAAATTGAGCTGAAATTGGTTACAGGCAGTGGCTTTGACTCAGATTCACACCAGTATGTGACTATCCTTAGGAAGCTTGTTTGAGATTTGTATCAGCAGAAAGCAGGAGCAGGGCTGGAAGGATTAGTAGTAAGTAGAGTTTCATAACGATATCTCAGATTAAAATGATTGTGTTCTGTCATATTCTGGAAAAGAGCATAAAACCTGCAAATTTTAGGAGTTGTAGATTTGTCTGTTTTATGAAATTCAAAATATAACTTGCTCTCCTAGAATTTGTGGATATGGGTAGAATAAACGGCTTTTCCATTTTGTTTAATCTTTCAACTGTATAAAAAGGCTGTGCTTATGTTAGGGGTTATGTGCGTATTCTTTCCCTGCTGCTCAATGGAGAATTTCTTTTGGATCACCAGGACTCTTCAGGTAGAGGAAGGTTTACTAAAAGTTACTGTGTCATATTTTAGATTTTCTCTTGAGAGTAGTAGAGATCCTGTCTCATTTATTATTATTTAACTGAGATAATGAAAGACAGTCTTTGCTCCAAGCAACTTGCATGCTAAATAGGAGTTAAATCCCAGTGGGAAGGCTACTGTGGTTCTACTGTGAGGGAAAGCACAGCGTCCTGCTGGAGCCGCTGACTGGTGTGAATGAGAGTTTATAAGGTCAGGGTATTTATTTAATTTAGTGCTAGAAGAAATACTCTACTAGACAAATGAAAAGAATTGAGTGTTCAGTAGGGCAGCCTTGAAATTGATCCTTGTTACTCTTTAGTGTGCTTTTACGATAATATTTCTTGCAGCTTAAGTGGCTTCACCTGCTTGCTTTTGTTGGCTGATTCAGTTAAAAGCTTCAGTAAAGCACACTGTTGTGCTGTGGTGTTGCAAGTGAGAAGTTATTGATTATGTTAAAGTTTCTTTCCTCTAAAACAGTTATAAATTTGACATCATAAATGCCTTTTTTTCTGTAAGGGTGTACATAAACAGGAATGCTACATACTGATCTGTGTGCTATGAAACTTCTTAAAACAGACTGCATCTGTCATTATTCAGACCTGCTTCACAGCTGTGACTTCGCTTGCAATGTTTGTCACAGGCGACTTTGAACACTGAAGCTGCCAATATATGACTGAAAACTGCAAATATGCCCAGGGAGCAGATTTCAAACCTTTGCACTCAGTTTGGCTACAGATAGTGTTTTTTTAACTTTCTTGGTATTTGTATGTGTCTTTCTCTGCTGTTAGTCGATGCTTCGAGGCCGAGGAGGCTGCTACAAACACACGTTTTATGGAATTGAGAGCCACCGCTGCATGGAGGTCACGCCGAGTCTGGCTTGTGCAAACAAATGTGTCTTTTGCTGGAGGTAAAATAATGCAGTTTTACTTTGAGATAGGGGATCTGTTCCTCTCTGTTCCTGTCCTGTTCCTCAAACCTAGGGCAGTGTTAGTTGTGTGCCCTTTTCACTTGGAAACTGGGGGAGGAAGGATTTGGAAGGGAGGAGGGTTACTCTCTCTGCACTCTTCCTTCTGAGACCTGCAGAGCCTGTGGGTCAGGGGTTGTTGGAGGTGAGCTGGGTGGGTGAGCTCCACATCTTGGAGGCTGAAAAGGACCTGAGGTCTCCCAAGTGCCACTTCCCCTAGAGCTTTGTCCTGTGCAGCCAGGTCTTGGTCCCCATCAGGTGCAGTCTAGCTGGGGACCAGTGAAAGGAGGAATCAGGGAGGCCGGAGACAAACTCCTGTCTACTGCCCTGCAGTTTCTACTGCTGCCCGCGCTGAGCACCTGGTAGGAATTTGATTCCCTCTGGAGCTCTCTTCTGGGACTCCCTGTGGCTCCTCGTGCTCTGGGGAACATGGGCTGGCTCATGTTGTGCAAAGGCACCAAGGTGCTAAGCAATGTCAGTATCTAGTATCTTTGTTTTGAAATTGGACCATTTTTCTTATTCCAGATACCTTCACCCCACCAATTCAACTGCGTTTTCAGGGAGTGAAAAGTGTTGACTTTGTAGCTGTTGCTTTCCTAAACCACTAACTAATAAATTACTTTTACATTTTAGTCAGTAAAGTGACCCCTTTTCTCAGCAGAATTACTTTGCTGTTAATTCTCTAAAGTGAACTTTGCCAGGATCTGAACTGTGAGCTGCTCTAGCACTGCTTCTTCACCAAAATGCCTGGAGTTTTGAGGGAGGGTTTTGCTAGGAAGGAGGAGTGCAGGATGGGATCGGTGAAACAGAGAGGCTCAGCAGAAATAAAAGCAGTGACATGAAATTGTACTGAGTGGGAGGATGTGGAGGCTATTCTTTTGTCTTCTGCCTTGCTAGCTAATTCATACCATGGGGGCTGTGCTGCTTTTGGTATTTGTCTACCCCGGGGGGCTGGCTGCCAATAACACCCATTCCCTCCCTAAGGCTGGGTGTCCAACATCGCAATATTTCCATGGCAAACCAGCCAAATTTGTCTGAGTGCCACTTCCTGTCTTTCATAGCTTCAAGTTTTAATAATGCAAATATTTCATGAGAATATTTAAATGACAGCATCAGTGCAAAAGAACTGCTATAATTTTGAAGCTGCTTTGAAGATCTCTCCCATGTTAGTGTTAAGTATAAGTGCTAGATGCTGGTCATCCTGTTAAGTTTGCATTTGGGAGTCTATTCAAAAATGTTAATTGGTGCTCTTGATGGGCTTTCATCATATCCTGGCTTAAAAGGACACAGCAAATGGCATGTTTAATGTGCAAGTTTGCTGCTTTTCTTCAGAGCAATCTAATGACTGGGAAGAAAAATGTACTACTCATATTTTTTTTCCATTTATCAGCTAGCAGTGGTGCATTTAATTCTGCAATGGTGACTGTACTGGTAGGAAGAAAATTACTGTGCATATTATCTCACTGTCCCTACACAAAAGGTATATCATAAACAACAAATAGAAAGCAATAACATCATCAGAATGAGGCATTTTGTTCCTAGTATTGTACTGCAGACCACTAATGCTGTTCCCCTTCAAAGTGACCCAACTCAGTATTTTGTAGCAACAGCAGCCTGTGCCTGGAGAATGGGACTCATTAGGGAAGTCAAACAAGTGCAAATTGAAAAGTTCAGTAATTGGGATAAATCACCACGTGTGATACAGGATGATGAGTTAGAAGCACATGGAATGTAACTGTCACTTTTAAGAGGGATCCTGAAAACAGTAGCCTTAATGATAACAGTGCTTATTTCATTAATGGTAACAACCTGAATTCAAGGAAACAGCTTTTCAGGGGGACTGTGCTGAACAATGTTCTCATTTATTTACCTTCTGGTGAAGTGCGTTGCAGTTGTTTAACTCTTACGTGTGGACTGCTTTGTGTTGTCTTTTCTCAGACCTCTACCAAGCTGGAGGACTTAAGGCTCAGTTTGAGACTCATCCCAAGGTTCACTTTATTTACACCTTAAGCCTGGCATAAACCAGAACTGCTGCTGGAAGAAGCTTTCTTCACTTTGGACGCTTTTCAGATCCTGTGCTTGGGCTGCTGCAGCCTTCATGTGGCTGTGAGCTGTACTGATCAGGTTAATTTGGTGTAGGAAGGGACTTCCATACCCACTCTCCTTGCTGCTGATTGCATGTCAGCACAGTTCACACACCCTGCTGCCAGGGCAATCTATACACTTTTTATTTTAAACCCACCACACCTTGCAGATTATTAATCATGTGAGACTAAATGTAGACTTGCAGTCACCGGTAGCTGGGTAGGATAAATATG
>JAVJGJ010000001.1:100606157-100617149 GCA_035590215.1 Microhierax caerulescens
TAGGATAAATATGTTACCTTCTTATTAGCAGTTACCATCTGTGCTGTTGCAGACATATGAAGCAATAGTTTAGATCTACTGTTGGCAGAATGTTTTTAATAAAGGTTGTATGCCTTGCTGGTCTCATCGTGTAGCTCTGCACCCTAAAGTTGCAGATAAGACTGTTGTGATTCTTTTGGTTTTTTTTTCCTTGATCTCTTCAAGACTGTCTGCCAATGTTCCCACCTGTATAATCCCTGCAGCTCTCCCAGAATTGCTGAGGAAAAGGCCAAGGAGCCTGTTTTTCTCTTCCTCACTTTGAAGACATACTGTGGTTCAGCTTCTTTCCCAGGGAATTGGATGTTATGGTAGTTGGCTGGTCGTGACTGGCAGATTATGGCCCTGAACCAGGAATCATGGGTGGAGCAAGCATCCAAACACAGAATCAGAAAGTTACGGGGTTTTTTTGTAAAAGATGCAGCTTGACTCTGCACTGGAAGTCTTCCTTCTTGTGCCTGGAAGCAGTTCAAGCCTGTAGTGCCCCCTTCCTGGCTTGTGTTTCCCTGCCTCTCCCCCTCAGAGTGCTGGCTGAGAGTTTCATGCAGAATTATAATGTGGCAGCTGCTTTGGAAAGCAGGAAAAGCAGATTGTTCGTTTGTATAACGTTCCCCCTGCAAGACAGCACTTATGCTGTGTTGAACTCCTGAGGCTGTTGCATCAAGAGCATGGTGGAGGAGGGAGAAACCCCATACCTTAATTACTGCAACATCCCAAAGTCATAATTCTCTCTATAAAAATAGTCTGTCACTATCCATTATTGCTCTCAGCTGGTCTTGCTGTGTTTCTAGTGTCTCTTTAGCTTAATTGTCTAAATGGAAATGTGCAAGTGACCAAATCTTTTAATCAATTAAAGCAAATGTGGGGACTGAGGCTTTCTGACACTGTACTGTGGTGCAGTCACCAGGCAAACCTGATTTGATTATGTTTTCTGGCTGAGTGTCTAAAGCACAATCAATTATTGTGGAGAGATGGAACAGCTAAGTAAGATTTAAATTAATAGGGTTTATTATTTTTGCATCTGTGGAGGAGGCAAACCAGACAGAGTGAAATATCCTGTAAAGAAATTGGTTCATATTTCTTCTGTAACTTTATTATGTTTATACCTGTACTTGAAGGTTTCAGCTTTAGATCGTACAGTAGACAACAGCTGCAGTTCTGTTCAGACAATCTAAGTAAGTGTATAGAGAAAAGCCAGCAATCACAGTAAGCCCTGCAAAATGAAGAGACTCAAAACTAATAATTTCTCATAGGAGAGTTATTTAAGGTCATTGAAAAATTAAGAAACTGAAAACGTAAATTAAAACAAAAGCTTCTTCTCATTAAGTAATTTGACTCCAGAGGCTAAATTCCTGTTTCAGGGAAATGGGAAGTGTTATGATACTAAAGGAAGTGACACTACAGGTTTGTGAGACTTGGAACCTGAGCCTGAAAGCTCAGAGTCACCTTGCATCTGAAGTCCTTGTCCTGCCAAGTTAAAACTCTCTACTCCCAGTGTTTCAATTTGGTTATTTTTTTCGTTTACAGAATTGATATATTGTGACCCAAGGTTCATTGTTTCATTCAGGTTTGATTCTTCACTGCTTTGTTGACCTCTGGGCCTGTCTGTCCTCCAGGAGCTTGTGAAATAACCATATAAACAGGGTGGGGGACAGGGCATCATAGGATATACCTTGCTCATGCCCTGTCAATGGTAAAAATGAAAAAGTCTTGGTGCCTTTATGTGCCGCTCTGCCAGCACTATAATAATTTGAGGCATTTCTAAGAGAAAATGTTAGTGTGGCCCATCAGGTGGGATGGGAGCAGACCCTGGCTGACTGTCTTGGCTGGGTGCACGTGTGCCAGCTTGCAGGAGCGTTGGCACTTTGCTAAGATGCTGGCAGTGCCTTGTACTTGATGCTTGTGCAGGATGGAGTTGCACCAGTTTCTTGGTACTGTGCAACAGGGTGGCTCTCAGTATCAGACACTGTTTTGCCAAATAGGACACAGAATGTGGGGGTAAGGTCACTGTAAATGCAAGTAATCCCCAAAGTAGTATCTGCCATGTGAGGATTCCCACCTCACGCTGTGCAGTGGGCAGTATTTTCACTCCTGTTACACAAGAGGGTTATGAAAGAAAAAATACCCTGCCAGCAACTTGCTGGGATTTAAATCTATGCTGTCTTACAGCAGTGCATGTTTTCCTGTCTTGGACTTGTTGAAGGCTTTTGCAGTTGTCATTATTTACATATTTATGGCATCAGTAGTGAATATAAACAGATTATTTACCACAAAATACTTGTGTCTTGGTAGTCACTGTGGGTGGTTGGTGACTTAGTACCCTGTTACAGTAATGTGATGGAGTGATTGTGGGCTTTGAAAGTGAACTCATACATTCAGGTTTGTTTTGAAATAATCTTTGAGACTCTGCTGAACATGATTCTGCTGGGAAGGAATTAAATATGTTTAAAAGAGCCCAGGGCAAACTTCTGGGAGGTACTCGGCATTGCCTGCCTTTCTAGAAACTGTGGTCTTCAAAGTGAGCATTTTGTAGAGTTGAGATGTAGTTTTTCAGCATGGGATGTCTTCCATCCCTAAGATTTCAGAAGTATGAGTTAGGAAAGAATCATATAATTGTTTAGCTTGGAAAAGACCTTCTAAGATCAAGTCCAACCATTAACCCAACACTGCCAAGTCCACCACTAAACTGTGTCCCTAAGCACCACGTACATCTACACATCTTTTTATATACCTCCAGGGATTGTGACTTCCCTGGACAGCTTGTTCTGATGCTCGACCACCCTTGGAGTGAAGAAATTTTTCCTAATACCCAATCTAAACTTCCTCTGGCACAACTTGAGGTCGTTTCCTCTTGTATTGTTTCTTATCTGGCAGAAGAGACTGACCCCCACCTCTCTGCACCCTCAGGTAGTTGGTAGAGAGTGATAAGGTCCCCCCTGAGCCCCCTCCTCTCCAGGCTGAACACCCTCAGCTGCTCCCCATCAGACTTGTGCCCCAGCCCCTTCCCCAGCCCCACTGCCCGGCTCTGGACACGCTGCAGCCCCTCAGTGTCTGTCTGGGGGTGAGGGGCCCAAAATTGAACGCAGCATCTGACATGTGGGCTCACCAGTACCAGTAGTGGGTTCTTGCAAAAATCTTGTGAAGTTCTGTCCTCTCTTGGTTCAGAGGAACTGGCAAAACCAAACTAGTATAAATCCTCACTAATGTACTATCGTGAGTTGCTGCCAGGTGTTGTAATACAAGCAAGGAATCTTGCAAGGAAAAAAACTAGATTACTTTTGATGGAGCAGCTGATTTGAAAAAATCTTAGGTAGGTTAGTGAGGGTACAGCTGCGATATACTCCTCCTGAAAATGTAGAAGTTATGGGTTAATTTATTTTGTGTAATCCAAAATTCATAATTTCATTTTGGGCTTTCACCTGTTTCTGAAAATCTTTTAAAGTTGATTTTAAGACATGAGAAGTCCAAATTCTCTTTTGGAAATACTGAATACTTTCTCATTTGTAAAGTGAGAGTTTTCTTTGGATATTCAGATATCCAAACACTTCAGCCTTAGTTCTCCAATTTTTTTGTTCTCTAAAATTGTTTAAATTTATCAGCATTTAACAACAAATATATGCCTTTTGAAAAGCTTTTTTTCTTTTCCTGAATTTTTTAATAATAAACCTGTTATTTTTCTCATTCGTACAGCTCATAAAAGATTGCTTAGAGCAACATGACAATTACCTATTAATTTTACAAAGAGTTCTGTAGAAATGCTGTGTTCAGCTTCCTCAGGTGGTGGTCTAGATAGAGGTTTTGTTAATTGTTGTTCCTATCAAAACTTCTTTCTTTTTCTTTTATAAAGTGAGTGTTGCCTGATTTGTAGAAAATAAATCTGAGAGACTTGAAGTCTTTACTTTGTCCCTGCTGAAAGGCATTTTGCAGTCAAATGCAAGTTATGGCGATATGATACCATCAACGCAGTGATCTTCTTCATTGCATGTTGTCCTCCCCAAGTTTGCATCTCCAGCCAGGTTGGTTCCCCCTCAGATGTAAGGCTGGCTCCTGAGCCATCATTCAACTCCTGGGAACTCCTGGGAACTTCTGGGAGCTGTTGAATAAGACCGCTCCAGGACCTGACCTTGCAGATGCCTTTTGGATAGATCCAGTGTCCTACTGAACCAGTGGTAACTCACTTTAGAGTCAAGTTTTCCACCCGGACTTGTTCTCTCGTACAAGTGTGTTACTTACAGAGTGTTTCTTTGGCGGATTATGAGAATAGTGGATAAGATGGTGTCAAAAGCTCGACATCTTCTCCTTTCCCTTTGCCTGCAAGGACCGGTGGTGGTCTTGGTGTGAAATGTTCTCAGCAGGTTCATGTTGGCTGTTACCTGTCCCAGCGCTGTGTTCTGGAGCTCACAAACACTTACTTAATCCAGTATGTCTTGAGGAGCTGGTAGTTAGGAGGAGCTAGTATAGAAATCTTTGGCTTCTCCTCAAGTGGGCATTGCGTTTGCACTTTTCCAGTGTGTTTTAAATCATTTTCATGTGCTCCTTACAGACTTCCAGCCTACTGCTAACAACCTTGATACTGTAGCCAGTTCATCCAGCATGCCTTAGGGGTGAGTTTAGCAGTCCTAGTGAAAATGTTTCTTTTAGATTAAATATCTCTAATTTGTTATCTTCCTAGTCCAGTCTGGGCTTTTCCCATTGCCATCAGGAGAAAGCAGAAGAAAAGGTGTAAATAGGTTTCTTGTCATCATGGAGAAACATTGAGCATTGTTTGCTTGTGCATTGGATGAGCTTTTTTCTTGGCCTTCCTCTTACTCCTCACATCATTATAGGGAAAGTCGTTCTTGGCCCATTTATATGTTTTGTATGTATGCATGTGTTGGCGGTTTTTTGCCTTGCCTGTCTTCTGATGATGATCCTGCGTTCCTGTGCTACTGCTCTTATTTTTCAGCTGGAGGATCACAAGGTTGGAGAAGAACAGGCTGATTTCTTGTTACTCTTCCTAGCTTTTCTTTTTATTGCTGCATTTTGCCCTTCTGCCTTCATAGGCTCCTGAACTTCTTTGCCCTTCAACTCCTGTCCTCTGGGATCTTGCCCACTGGTTCTCAGGGTTCACTGAAGTCTGCTTCATGAGCTCTCTTGTTTTTCTTCTTTCCCTCCTCTCCCTTCCTGAGAACCCTGTGCTCTGTCCTTTGTGATCACTGCCACCAGCCTTTTCTCACTGTCAACATTGATCAGTTGATCACTGCAGTAAATGGGACTTTATACTCATGCGGCATTTTCCCTCAAAGTTTCTTGAAAGACTTGATAATGCTAAGCATTGCTACAGAAGACAGCAACCATTTTACGAGGGTATAGAAGCAAAAGCTGATTTATTAAAATAATACATGAGTGATCAGGGAGGGGGATGCACTGCCCCACTGAAGCATACACCTTCATAGAGTCTGATTGTTCTTCAGCCATGCTTTGGTACAGCTGGCCAGTAATACTGGTTGATCAAAGGTCTGATGAGAATGCAGGTAAGCCTTGATGGAGGCAGGCTTGTTAGCCAGGGGTGAGCTGAGAGCTCCTCATCATGTTTTGTGCAGTGTTGCGTCACTCCATGGTGGTGGGGTGCTGTGGCAGTGATGGCTTGTCTGCAGTAGCAAACCAAACCTGTTTCACACCTGGAATATTTGATAAAAGAAGGATTTTCTGGCGTGGGTGGCTTGGGGTGAGATTAAGTTTTTGGCTTGTGTTCTCTGAGGAAGGGAAGGAATCCTATGCACAATTACCTGCTTGAGGCTTGAGTAGCTGGTGAGGGGGGTGATGTGGAGGGTCAGAGAACCTGCAGGGGAATGGGAAGGTGACTGAAATTCTGTCTGCGCCAACGGCTGTGAAACAATCTCATCAGCCACAAGACATGACTTTTTCTTCCCCTATTACAAGAGAAAGTGCTTTTTGCCAAATAAGCTGCTTTGTTGGCATGACCTGGTATGTTTGTTAAACAGAACGTGTTAAAAATTCAAGGACTGTTAGAAACTAATAGCTGTCCAGTGTGCATCAAGAGCCTATTGATTTTCTGCCAACTTGCCTTATTAAATATACAGGGTACAAGTCATGTAGTTAAACATATAAGGGTTTTATAAATGCCTTTTATAGTTGGCATTCAGAAAACTTTCCGTGTTGGCGGACAGGGAAAAAAACCCCAACCCATGGAAATTTGAAAAGCAAAGCTGTTTTAGCTTAAAGGATCTTTGAGATGGTATAGTAGTTTGAGAGCAGCATTTCAGTCTTCACTGTTGAGGTGAATGAAGAAATGCTTGGGCCAGAGGGGTGTTTTTACTGGTGCTGCGTCTCGAGTTTGTGTGTTTTAGCTCTATCAAAGCGTGGAGCTGCAGGTCTTTCTCACTTGAAGTCAGAGGGTGTCTTCAGTAAGCACAGGACCAGTGTCTTCATTCTGAGAAAGTGCTTCCCTGTCTCTTCTCCTTTAGTTAACCTTTAGTTAAATGTTGGGCATCAAGTCCTAATACCTGTGTAGCTGGAAGGCTGAATACGGCAGGTAACTTCACAGTCATCTCTGTGGCTGACTTCCAGGGATGATGGGGAGTAGTACAGGGAGCAGAGATCAGCTGGCCAGAAAAAAGTGTTCCAGGAGTCTTTGTTGCTTGGTCTTGTTTTCTTGACTAGATCTGTTTTGAATCCAGCAGTGCTATTCTGAAAAATGCTGCAAAATTTGCTACTCTTCTGTTAATAAATTCCTCTGAGCTACAGTGGAATCGGTAGGGGAAAAGCAGAAGAACAAAATACGTAGCATATTTTGGGAAAAAAGCAGGAGAACCTGGGAAGAGAGCAAGGAGGTGATGTGCAGGAATTGGTTTTCTTAGGATGATATTGAAATGTCCCTGCTCAATACCAGTCTAAGTGCGGCAAGGCTGGTGGAAGATTCCTTTCACCAGGGAGAGCTCTGTGCTCTTGTGCAAGCTCTCTCTGGGTTGTGTGTGTTTGTGTGTGAGCATGATGGGATGTACCCAGTTGTTTGTAATATTTAATTTGCTGGTCAGGATGTGCTTTTTTCCCAGATGACTTAAAATGGCTCTGTAACATCCTCTCATGCTAATGAAAGAGGGAGTGGGGAGAAACACCACATATCTTCCAGGTGCTTGGGTGGATTTGCCTGGGTAGGCTTTTTCCATTTTTGAAGAAAACAAAATATCAGTACAGCAGTCCTTTCTGGGTAGGCAAGGTTGGCTTCCTAATCCAGTATGATGCGAGTTGTCCTTAGCTGGAAGATCAGCGGTTTTTCTCCTGCAGTCTGCTTGGCTCAGAGAAGTTAACATTTTGTTTCTATTTTTTGCCTTTGGGTTTCAGTAACATGGTAGCTAGCAGGTCTCAGAAGTGATGAGAAGCCCCTACTGAGTAAGTCTGGGAGATTAACCAGATCCACCAGCAGTGCACCTCCAGCATACAGCAGACTTCCTAGTTTCTTCATACAGTCTGAAGTAGTCTGCCCTCATCTGTCTTGTTACTACAGCATCACAGAAAGATTGGATTAGAAACTAATCCCGCCCTTCTCTGGGTGGTAGTTGGTACCTTTGCAATGGAACTAAAAATGGCTTAGGGCCTTCCTTTTCTAGTGCTTTGCACAGCTGTGGCTAGAAGAGGGGTTTGAACCAGTTTTCCTTTATTTACAGAGGTCTTTCTGGCTGCAGAGCATCCTTTTAGCTTAGAAACTTTTTAGCTGTCATTGAAAATAGGTATGTTAAGTTTAATATAGATGGCAAGGTCCAATTTTCATTCTGGGGAGACCAGAGCTTGGGCAGAGGGGGATGTAAGAATGGTGTTCACAGATGACATCTGACACTTGTGTTGGAAGCAGGATATTGCTGAGAGTTTCTTGTTGCTTTCAATATTGTTAACCAAGGTCAAAGTCCTCAGGGCGACAGTAGGCATGTTATAAGTGTCAGTAAATAACTGCCTCTTTTTCCTTCAGACATCATACAAATCCAGTGGGTACAGAGTGGCGATGGAAGATGGACCAGCCTGAAATGATCTTGCAGGAAGCTATTCAGAACCATCAGAACATGATCAAGCAGTTCAAAGGTAACTTCTCCTGTTTCTTCCCCATTAATGATACTTGTAGAAGATAACCAGCAGCAGCGTCTTTAAAGCAGAGATGAAAACATTCTGGTCATCTGTCAGGTGCTGGGAAGGAGTTGTGAGATTTATGATATCATAAAGATGGGTAAGTAAGAAGAAACTTTTGTGGCGCATGTAGTGTTTTTGGAGATGTTCTGCCTTTTTTTTTTTTTTTTTTTGACATAAGAACATGAGTCAGCCCTTGGGTATCTGCTGGTGCCTTGAGGGACTACAGTGGATTTGCCTCTTGTGCTTCTTAACAGTTGTCATCTCCTTTTGCTCAGTGTGCGTGGAGGCTTCTGCAGTGGTTAAAGCTGGCCTGGACAATGAGGAGTCTTGAATCTTATGTAAAAGTATGGGCTGGTAGAAGGCAAAAAAAGTCAATGCTGAACCTGATAGGAAATGTGCTTCCCTCTGTTAGCGGCACGTGTGGTCTGGTGGACTGGGTCACAGCTCTAGAGCTTGGCTAGGGAAAAGCGGTGAAGCTGTTGTAGTGGGCTGGGGAAAGGTGATGTCAGTTTGGTAGGGGAGGCTTTCCTTGGGGAAGAGGTGGTCATTGGTGGCAGCAGTGCATCTTCTTTCAGACTAGGCAAAGCACAGCTGTCAGTGCTCAAGGCAGGGCAGTCTGTAAGGAAGTGCAGGTCTCATTGCCCAGCCTCCTATTTCTTTTGCACTGCAGCCATGTGGGCAGTGTGTGGAGAGCACTGAGTTAAGGTGGGATGCCAGCAGCAGTGCTGCCTGACTCGCTAGGCAGAGCTGCTGCAGGGTTTCCTGGCTGCCTGTTAACTCAGCTGGTGGGATGCAGTGCCAGCACAGCAGGAGTTTGGTACAGGTGGCTTGCATGAATGAAGAGCATGTAGGATGTCACTTCTTGTCAGGAAGGCTAGAGCAGCCATAGAAGACTGTTACAGCTCTAAGCAAGCGTTCATCGTTAGCACTTAAGGCACTGAGCACTTTTTAGACTCTGCTGTTTTATTCAGTCTGTTCTGGATAGCCAGGCTCTTAGATGAGTTGAAATGTAACTGAGCATGCTGAAAGGATTGTGACTAAGAGCTTGAGGTCAGGCTCATGGCCCATGACAAGCAGGGTGCTGTAAGGGTTGTACAACATCAGTTGCCAGGTCATCATCTCCATCAACAGATGGGGATGATGATAGAGAACATGCCCTCAGCAACTTTGCAGGTGATACTAATTTAGGGAGGGTGGCAGGCATGCTTGATGGCACAGCTTTACTTCAGTGGGACCTTGAGAAACATGAGTCTTAGGCCAACAGATACATGTGGAGCTCAGCAAGAAGTGGAAGGTTGTGTATGAGAGTGTTACAACCCCATGTCAGTCCCTGCTGGGAGACCCACCTGCTGCAGTAGAACATGGGACAGTAGGCTTAGGTTCCTGTTTGAGAGGTTCAAATTAGACATCAAAATAAGCTTGTTCAGCCAACATTGTGCTCAGAGAGGTAGAGGTCCCTCCAACCTTGGAGGCTTTCAAATCAAGCCATTATCACCCTGGTTCAGTGTTGACAGTTGTCCTCTCTGAGCAAGAGGCTGAACTAGAGAGCTGCTGGAGCCCCCCCAGCTTAAAGTTCTGTGGCTTTAATTAAGAGAGTTAAAATTGAAAGGCTTAAACAATAGCACCCCCCCTCCCTTTTATGAGGTAGGACTTGACTCAAAATAGTCTTTTACATTTGCTTAGGAAAAAGCCAGATGTTTAAAGCAATGACTAGATTTGCCTGCAGTTGCTGGTGGTGTATCAGGGTATGCTTGTGAAGGCTGCAGTTGTCCTCAAGCTGTGCAGTATTCGTGCAGTGTGATGGAAGTGTTGCCCTTGTGTGATGGATGTGTGGCAGAAATGATGTTGTTTGCACTGAAGAAAGATGAAAAGCAAAAGGCACTTTGCAGATACATGAAAGCCGTACCTTCTGAAAGCTGCGTGTAGAAATCTGTTTAAACCCAAATTCAGACTGAGGAATAACCCTCTCCTTCCCTTGCTATACCCTGGTATCTTCCAAAAAAGGGTTGGGAAGAGGGAAAGATTCTAGATGGACTTGGCAGCTTCTGAAGATATTCCCAGTGTCAAGAGGCCTTTAAGAACAGTCCCGTTTTCTCTTTTTGGAGCTTGTTTTCCACTAAAAAAAATCACAAATGTTCCCTGAAACTTGCATGTCCATCCTCAGCACAGTTATGCTTGACCTGGAACTGTGAAAGGAGAAAAAAAAACCAACCAAAAAAACAAAGCTCTGAGCTAGAACAGTGCTGCAAAGTGGAAAAAGAAAAGATGTGTTACTTTTGCAGAGTGATATATGGCAATGTGCTTCCTGTCTTGGGAGCCTAAAAGTAAAAGGCTTACTAATGAGAAGACAAATCAGTAAGAAAAGCCCAGTAGCTTGCTGTTACATTTTGTGAATTTTACGTTGTCACTTCCCTAAGGTGCATGTGAAAATATTGTAGAGTAGAATCAGTGAAAGCAAAATTGAGTTGAAACACTGCGCGTTAAGCTGAAGCTGGGGAGAGTTAGAAGCTGTGCAGTGTCTTGCAGGACAGAAGTCCCCTTCGTGCTGTGCCAGAGCTGTCCTCTTGTCCAGGTTGGAAGTGCCTCAGGCAGAACACACGACTATTTCTGGCAAGCTTAAAAGCACTCCACCAATGGTAGGTTGGATTTTATTATGATTGGTTTTTAAAAGAAAAAAGCCACACCAAACCCCTACAAATGACCCCAAAGCTTGAGCAGTGAGGTGGACTAGGTTGCTTTGTTGAAGGGCAGGTTGCACTGGGCTCTGTGGGCACTGGGCTCTGTGGGCACTGGGGTCTGTGGGGACTGGGCTCTGTGGGCAGTGGGGTCTGTGGG
>JAVJGJ010000001.1:100617249-100628157 GCA_035590215.1 Microhierax caerulescens
GTGGGCACTGGGCGCTGTGGGCACTGGGCGCTGTGGGCACTGGGCGCTGTGGGCACTGGGCGCTGTGGGCACTGGGCTCTGTGGGCACTGGGCTCTGTGGGCACTGGGCTCTGTGGCACTGGCTGGGCAGCCACAGGCACACAGAGGAGTTTCCAGCAGTGTGCTACGTGTGGCTGCTGAGATGTTTGAACGCTGATCTCCAGCTTCAAGCAGACCAGACTGTTTGGGCTGCTGGAGAAGAAAAGCATGGGAAAAATACCCTAGCTAGAGAGCCCTCAAGGCTCCTTGAGTGTCTGATAATGCTGCTGAGATAACACACAAAGGTATTTGAATAAATTGGTTCTCTTTCTAATACCAGTACCAAAGCTTTGCGTTCAGGTACACACACAGACACCTCTATGGGCCAGAGGAAACAGTGAGCTTATCTGATGTTTTATTAATTCTACACCTTGTAGTAAAAATGAAATATCCTTTGAAGGAACAGAAGAATTCTTGGGGATCCCCTATCCTATAGGATATCCTAGAGGATGGCACTCTATCCTGCAAGAGTCCCTGTGCACAGTTCTAGAGATGATGATGTGTCATCTTCTCTTTTAGTGTTGCCATAGTTTGTACTGGTTTTGAAAGACCATAGACATTAATGTCACATAATTCTCTTTTAGAGTAACTGATGGAGACACATCTTACTGATAGGGAGCTAAGGTGGGAAGGTGTGAAGTAGTTTATTTGATGGATACATTTTCTCAGTAGTGTCTAGTAAATCTCTGCGCCCTTGTGAAGGGCACACACAGCATAGAAACATAATTCAAAAATAGGAGAGTGGGAGTCTCTAGTAATAGAGCCCTGGTTCAACTTGGGGGGAAAATGAAAAAAAAAAACAACAAAAAACAAAACACCAAAACTGTGTAACCTGAGCTAGGAAAACCTAAGACTACCTGCGTGTCTTGCTGTAAGAGTGGATAAAACAGTTTCTTTGTCTCCTCAGTCACCCAGGCACTTGTGATGACTAGTGTACAGGTACTTGCAGAGGGGTGCCTGAAGTCAACAACCAGCTGTGCCAGATAATGCTTTGCTTTCCCAAATTTAAGTGCATCAGTAGGAGAGCAGCTGGAATCAGCTTTTCAAAGGAGATGTGCTAATTAAAGAAGGCTTGGCTGTATGCTTTGCTGGGATCTGAGCTTGGTAGGAGCAAAAAGCTGTACACCCCTGCCTCTTGCAGGGGTTTCTCAACTTTGTACGGCTCCAAGCTCCTGCACCTGTTGGAGCTGCTGCATGCCCTGCCAGATCTGCCCAGGCTCTGACTTTGGTGAAATTCATTGACTGAAGACAGCAGGAGGCTCATCTGCAGGAGCAGAGGTTGAGCACTGTAGTGGTATGGGAGCCAAAAGTGCAGGAGAGTTCATGTGTTCCCTGGAATACCCACTAATCCTGTTTAGTTTATTCCTGTCTAGTTTGTGATTTATGTGGTCAAATGATTACATACAAAACCTCTACCCTTCTCTGGAGTGTATTTGCTATATGCCAGATTTGCTGTAAGCTGTTTGGAGAAAGTTATTCTCAAACTTTATGTGGTGATGGAATTTTTTCTGTCTGTTTATAAAGCTGGCACAGTAATTGTCATAGTCCAATTGCAAGATGCTGACAGAGAGAAATTAATTAATTCCGAAAATGACTTACAGTAGCTTTAGGAATACCAAAGTTAGTCCTTTAATCTCAGTGTGTGGTTGAGATGCTTCTTTCTTTTCAAATAAAGTTCTCATTTAGTACTGTCAAGTTTCAGTGGAATAACCATTAGTCCTGTCACTTATTCAGGGCTGAGCCTGGCTGATTTAAAATGCACTAAGCTTTGCTCTGATCACAGACCAGCTTTTCTATGTGAGGCTGAAGCAATATCCACAAATACCTCTTTTAATCTTGGCTTTACAGCATAGCATGTAATTTTCTGTATTGCTTGTGCTCCAGCATCTAGGCAACGAAAGGTGAGCTGAGGACCTGGTTTCAAACTAAAGTCTTTGTTTGGTTGGTTTTTTTTTTTTTGAAACATGCCAACCCCCAGTCTAAAACTTCAGATATTATTTGAGTACATGAAGGCACGTCAGGGAAATGTGAAGTGACATATTTGGAACAAAAGCTTGTTTGTAGTCAGATGATTTCACACGGGGTCCTGAGTACTTGGTTGGATACAGATGGGCTGGAGAAATATTTGCCTTTCCCCTGCCCTCCTGTTGGTATAATGTGACTCAGATTGGTTAAACCTGTAGACAGCATTTTAATGTGGACGCTACAGTAGAGCTCAGTCGTGTTTTCCAGTTTGTTCTGAAATGTCTCTTGCTATTCGGAATGGTGTCACGAGTTGGGTTTTGTTTTTGAACGCGTCCTCAGAGCTGCATTTCATGTGCTTGCCAATATGGATTCAGACACGGTGGTTGGCATTCTGCCTGGCAAAGTGTGCCCGGCTCCTCTGGGGAGCTGGTCTTCATGGGGCTGGGGACCACAGGGGGTCAGCAACAGAGGCAGACATAATCTGGTCTTCTTTTTTAAGAAACCTACTTGAAGTGGCATTAAACTGGCATTTGCGTTTGTCTCAGCATTCAGGCTGAGATGTTGCGGTCTTAGCAATGGAAAGCTTGACTCCAGTGTTACTAGGAAATGGCTGGCATGGTTAGCAGGGCACACAGAGCCCCAAGCTCTGCCTGTCTGGCCATGCACTGTTTTGTGGACTCCTGCAGAGCTGGCTCGGTGGCCACTGGCTGTGGCCTGCTGTCTCCTCTGGTTCAGGAGGACTCTGGCTGGTTTTGCTCTGTCTTTCGTGTGCCAAGAGTGTATTTTAGATACAGATGTGTGGTTTGGGAAGGGGTTTAGTTGATTTAAGCCTGTTTTCCCTCTTTCTGCAGGTGTGTCAGGGGTAAAAGCAGACCGCTTTGAAGAAGCAATGACAGCAAAGCACTGTGCGCTGTCACTGGTGGGAGAGCCCATCATGTACCCTGAGATCAACCGGTTTGTGAAGCTACTGCACCAGTACAGCATCTCTAGTTTCCTGGTTACAAATGCACAGTTCCCAGATGAGATTAGGTAAGAGTTGGGCAAAATATCTTCCTACTAAAACATTTGAGTGCTGACCTGTGTTTTAATTTCGTTTTATCTCTTATCAGTCAACTCTACATGAGCACTGGCAATGAAAAAGCTCACTCGGCATCTATTTGATTTTAACCTTAATCTCCCTGTGCTCTTTCTCATCTCTTTCTCTCCCTGTTTGATTTTCTTTTCTATATCTCCTAAAGTGTGATTACCTCTGGAAGCGAAGAGAATGTAATATAGTACCTCCCGGAGGTGCGACAGGAGGAGAACAGCAAGTGAGCTGCGTTTTGTGCTTGGGGACATGGATAACTGGTGTGAGTGTTTCCAACAGCTAGAGCAGGAGACTGAACTCATAAATCGCCTTTTTGGTGTATGTGCTTCTCTGCAGTCCAATCTTTGTTCTAACTCTGTAAGACCAGTTGTAATGGTGCAAACCAAAGATCTATACAAGCCCAGTAATTCCAGCAGGACTCAGAGTGCAGGATAAGGAAAGTGGAGAAGCACATGCTCATCAGCAAAAGTGAGATCAGTAGTTTTTAACCTCCTCTTGGAGGGTTTGAGCTAAGTGTTCAAAACATTTTAACGAACTCTGAAAGTCTTTACAAATGCAGAGAATCCCTGTTTCTGATGTTCTTGAGCATCCAGGCTGCTTTTAAGAAAATCTGAAGCAATGTAGCAAGGAAATGCAGTATGTGGTGTGAGCTGCAGGGTAGTTGGGAGCTCATCAGAATACTGTCAGCTGGTAACGCTGATGAAGTTCAGCTCTGGTGTTACGTGAGCATGTTCGCAGAGCTATATGCAGGCTGGGTTTGGCATGTTGCTCAGCTTGTCATTTCAGCTCAATGACTCTCTGTGTTAGCACTTTCTGATAGAGCTTCCTTTTTGCTTCCTTCTCATGGTCTGAATATGGCAGTGAGGGGGGAGGGCATGCAATTTTTGAGTGAGTAATTATACACTACAAAGGCGTTCCAAATGATTTGAATAACTGTGTAATCAAGTTACTTTAAGTTATGTATTATGTGCCTGATAGACAGAAATTGCTCTTTCCTAAAAATAGTATTTTAAAAAGAGAGCACACACTATATTTTGAAACTGCATTTCCTTAGGATCTGCTGAATGTTTTTAAAAAGAAACAAAAAAGAAAGTAATAAAATGCTAGTCTTGCTGTCCTAAAAATTGCAGCTGATTTTGGACTCATCAAAGCAAATTATTTGCTTAATTTGGGAGCTGAAGTATGCACCAATCTCACTTTTCCACTGTCAGCAGAGGGGAGCTGTAGTCTAAAAGTTAGCCCTAAAGTGGACAGCGTGACCTCTGGTGTCCAGTGTGCATGTGGGGAGCGTGTCCTGGGGTGTTTGCTGGGTTTAGGAGAGGGGCCTGCTGGCTCTGCAGACCCTCTGACTGAGTCTTCAGCACGGTGCTGCCTACGCCTTCCTCTCTCCTCTCCTCCTTCTCTTGTATTTAAACTGTAGCTTCATCTGCCTCCAGGCACATGCTTTCGGAAATTGAAGGATGTTTTATAGCATGTGGGCTGGTGTTGAACAGTTACCTGGCTCTTGTGCTCTTCCTTGTCTTGTTTCTGATCAGTGGCTGTGAACTAGAAACCTTGTGTGTGCGTCTGCATTTATGAGCATCAATAATAATAATGAATAGATGCTTATTATTGTTCATAAGCAAAGAATAGTTTTTATTATATTGATGTTTCTGTTCTTTGTGTCAAACTAGGCTGTGTCCTGTGTGGTTTGTAAAACCACCTCGTGGCCTGAAGTAAATTTATTGCTCTTGAGTTGTGCTATGCTACTTGCTCATGATTTCTGCCCAAGTTCATGTGTGGTAAACGCTGTGAATTTGATCTGGATGGGATCTTGGATATCTAAGCTAGCAAGGAAATTACAACCAAAAATTAAGGGAGAATGTCGAAAAATCCATTCTAGTACTATGCAACTAAATTTCCTGTTAATTGTGAAATGTAGCTATATTCCAGGAATATCAGTTTGTGTTCTGCTTCTCCCTGGTGCTGGCTGGACCTATGACTGCCTTTTCTTCTTGCTCCCCTTTGGCAGGGCATGTGCAAAGTTGTCCTGGCTTCAGTCCCAGCCATGGCAGAGCACTGTGGACCACTCCCTTTTGGAGCAAAGTGAGGCAGAAATCCCCCCTTGAGATCTCTCATAATTCCTTAATTTTCTCCAGTCTTGCTCTTGCCTGTCCTTAGGATTGAGACCCTCAGAGAAGAGATGATTTTTCTCAGCTCATGTTTTGTAACACACTCACTCTATCTTCAGTGGGGCCCCTTTCAATTACGCAAATGCAGCATTAAGTAAAGAAAAGAGTATTTTGGCTGTGTTCTTTGAAACTGAATACTTTGATCCACTTATGCCTAGAACATTTGGTCATTTTTGGAGATTGTGGCTTTGGGCTGCCAGACCAGACAAGCTTGTTTACAAACCAGGTTTTTTTAAACCTAAAACATTGAATCGGTTCTGGGCTACTTTATTCTCCTGTCTGAATACATACAGAGAGAATATGTTTAGGTAAGTTGTTTGAATGTCTCTGTTAAGTGTTTTTTTTTCTGGAGACTAAAGGCTCTGCTCGAGCTCATTCTGGACAGTTCTTGTCACTTTTGGCGAGGGCAGGGGCTTTGGTGTATTTTTAGGTGGCACTGTTTGGCAGCTGAACAATGGTTTCTAATTTCTTCTCATCTTCTATAAAGAATAAATCAAGCTGGGACTATAGCCTGCTCATTAACAGACTTCACAAATAACGCTTGCACAGTGTGGTCCTAAAACTGTTCAGAGCTAAAGAGTTATGCGGTACAATTAGGATGTCGTATCATCTTAGAGACACCGGGGTGGAAGATGCCATGAGGGGGTGGACGTATGTGTTACACTCACTGGCTTTTTCAGTTTTGTCTGAGATAAGGGAGCTTGTTTTAGGTTGTTCCTCTTAATGCCTTCCATTATCCCTCTGCTAATGGACTGCAGGGTTGCTGCTTCTCCTTTACACCCTTGGGATTTATAGAAGGGATTAGACTCAACCCAGGCTCTTTGCACAGTAGAAGAAGTTTAATCTTTTTAGAAGTTACTGGCGTTGGGCTCATAGATGCCGTGCTTGCCGGCATTATGTGACCAGAAAGTCTATATTGCAAGATTTATATGAAATAAGAACCTTGGAATTAGAAGGAGAACACATTGGAGGATTGTGCTTGATTTTATTTTCTAAATGCCTTTGATTTCCCTTCAAAAAAAAATTTGGCTGATGATGCCAGCTGTAGGTCAGGTAAGTTCAACATGTCCAGCAGTAAAACCTGCCTGAGTTATGGTTCTGTTTCTGTTGACTGGGATTATTTTTCCATGGCCCAGGGAAATAGAACTTGGGGAAGGGGCTGAGTTTCATGGTTTTTAACCATGGGGGCTGTGGTGAGCAGCAGAGCCTTCCAGTGCTTGGTGTGAAGCCCTGGCAGTCTGCTTTGAGAAGCCTTTCTGAATGTGTTACAGCTACAATGGAGTGAAATATGTTCCAGTTCAGTGAGGAAAAGATAATTAAAATGTCAGCCAAGGCCTCTGTATGTGACATTCTCAGCTTTGGGGTGTATTATTTGTTGAAAGTAGGTTGTAACATCTTGCTGTTAAGATGATGGTCACTTGGCAGAGATGAACCACTGGAGTTTGGTAGTTTCACTGTAAATACTGTATAGTTCCTGTCGCTACTGGATCGGCAGAGAAGCTTATTTGATGATGCTGTATTTTATGTGTGCTTTGGTAGGAAAACACAAATCTGAGAAAACAACAATTCTCTTCTTTTTATTTCCAAGGAACCTTGAGCCAGTAACACAGCTGTATGTCAGTGTGGATGCCAGCACCAAAGAGAGCCTGAAGAGAATTGATCGACCCCTCTTCAAAGATTTCTGGCAGAGGTTTCTAGACAGTTTAAAGGCCTTGTCTGAAAAGGTACCCAGTTCAAAACGTATTTTTACATACTCTTTTCTTCCTTGTGCACCTTACCTACTTGGGACAAATGTAGAAGACTTAAGATGGACTGTGGAATGGGTTCTGGATGTGTTGAGAGCATATTTACATCTTTTGTATGTTAAGGTGTGTAAAGTCCAGCAAGTTTGATCAGTTTTCAATGCGGGGAAAAATTTAATGGTGAGCAGAAGTGTGTCAAATGGAACAGTAAACTCTGCTGTGAATATAAGATGCTGTGAGAGGTAAAGAGATTATAAAATAGTAGAATATTTCCTGATGAAGTGTTTATACTGAAAGCAGACTGCTGAAGGAAAACTTAAATTCAGGAAGGCCTACGAAGAGTCATAAATCTCTGTGTGGCACTTAGTACTGGTTCTCAAAGGTTCCTTTGAATTACAGTACATAAAGGACATTAAAATGTGTTTTTAATGGAGTTTAGTAGCTCTGGTTGCCCTCTGCTACATACAGTAATCTGCTTATTTCCGGGAAATTTACCCAGAACAGTAGCAAGGGTGACCCTTTACACTGTCGGTAGTTTATGGCTGTCTGAGACAGCTGAACAGTGCATTCACCTGAAGGCCCATGGGATCATGTTTGCTGCTGTCAGCTCAGAGCTTAGTCTACCGTGTAACAGGTCTTGTATTAATTAATGAAGCACTCATGGTCCTAGCATCACATGAATTAATAAGAATAGTGCTTTATGAGCGTGTCTTCCCTCTCTTATTTACTGATACTGCGCTCTGATGGAAGCAAGTACTTGTGTTTACCAGTTTGGCAGAAGTCGACGTGTTACCTGCTGAGATGAACAGACAAGAGAGACTGTTTCATTTGAATAATGAGTTTTTCTGCGTTCTGAGATGACAACATTGGACCGTTTTCTGCCCAAAGTACTTAAATTAGTAGATCTGGGAGACTCTGTGTGTAATTGAGTGACACTGTATTCTGCAAAGGGATGTGAGTAGCTTGATCAAGCTGTTTGTGTGCAAGTCTGCTGGCTGATACGGTTAAGCAAAA
This sequence comes from Microhierax caerulescens, assembly GCA_035590215.1. Classification (NCBI taxonomy): domain Eukaryota; kingdom Metazoa; phylum Chordata; class Aves; order Falconiformes; family Falconidae; genus Microhierax; species Microhierax caerulescens. The sequence goes on from JAVJGJ010000001.1 coordinate 100,625,307, forward strand.
TCTCAGGTCAAACTCTGGGCTTACTGTACTCGGGTACGAACTTACGAAGTTCTCTGTGTGACTAGAGGCGGCTGTGGAAACAATAGAAGCGAAAATACTGAAGGCAAAAATATTGAAAAAATATTTTGGGAACTTGCTTTTGCCCATCACTTCTTTCCTTCTGCCTCTCTTGACCCTGGATAGATATGGTTCATTCGTTGCTTTGTGCTGTCAGAAATTTCCTTGAGAAGAATTGAAGGTGAAAGTATTGGCAAGTCTGTCCATACAGCTAAAAATACTCTGGTCAAGGTGAAGAGGAGAGGAAAAAGAAGCTCAACTAGCAGGTGCATTTTCTCCTCGAAGCAACTGCACTTTGAAGGGTCCTTGAAACACTGATAATGCAAGGGCCAATTAATAGTTGCACCAGTCAGTTACACGCTGTTCTGCCAGCGCCTGCTCAGCTGCATATTGCATCATCACACGGGGGACAGCGAGAAGTCTTGGAGAGGCTTCTGTTTTGTTATAACATTCTCTTAATGTTACGTATTGTTCTGGTACCCCAAAACTATCTTGAACTGCTTCTGGGCAGAAGCACCTTTATGTTTTCCTGCTGGGCTTGTTGCTTGGTGTTCACATGTGATATTAAGCACTGTTCTGTAGGATTGTGATGAATGAAAGGTGGTGAAAGCTAATGCATCTGCTGATTCTTGAGAAATGCAGCTCCTCTTTCAGAATAGGGCGGGAAGTGCTGATGCATTGTGTTCGGAAGGTGATGCTAATATATCTGGAAACAAAATACAATTCCCATATTTTCACGCTGCCTGACAAACTGTCCAGGCTTATTCAGGTGTCCTGAGACTGAGGCAAGCAGGCATTGCAGTTGATAGGAGTCAGGAAGAGGAGGGGACATAGTCCTAGGTGAGAAAGGAGTGAGGGTGTCCTTCTTGGCTGTTCTCTTCTGCCACCAAAAAGCAGGCTGATTCTTGTTAAAAATAGAAATGGAAGTACCTGGGCAAAGAGGTGGTTTTCAAATCCTGTTGTCTTGGTGAGGTAGTTACACTGATAAATGGGTTTCATTATTTCAACTGAAGTTCTGCACAAAGTTCTTGAGCCCTTAATAAAGGAGTGAATGTAATAATGGATTGTTCCCAGTATGATTTAACAGCATCATAAAGCATGTTGGTGATCAGTTGCTACAGCATTTTCAAAGGAAGTTCAGGACTAAAAGATAAAAATCTTTTCTTTCTGCGAGAAACACCCTTTTCCTCCACTACTATTTGGAGCAAGATTTATCCTTTCTAGAGTGATTCTCATTGAGATGATCTTTGTGTTAAATTTTCTATGCTGAGAAATGTTTTTTGAGAGGAGTTTATGTTAAACAGCAGGTAGACTCCAGAAGGCTCCATTAGTTTCTTGTCATATGTCTCCCGCTTTCCAACTTAAATTGAGAGAAAAAAGTCAGACATTAACATATGCCATTTGGAATGTGCCCTTTCCGAACATCACATTTGAAAAGTCTTGGAGTCTTGTCCTCTGACAGTCTTGAGCTCATAAGAATCGGAGGTGACTTGGCTTGATGGACAAGTGCTTGGAGGTAATGCTAAGGATGTGAATCCTTAATCTCATCATAAGCTTGAAAATCTGTTCCAACGGTTGAAAGGCATTTCTTCCAGCCATTGCTGCCTCAATGCTGTATCTAAATGAGAAACAAGGTGCAAGTTAATAATGATGGTCCAGAAGCCCAGGAGGGAAGAGGTATCTCTTGAAGTTTTATGATCAAGTTGATGCTTTTTTCAAAAATAGTGTGAACCAAACATTTTCTGTCTTAGCAAGAAAATAAGGAACTGATGTTCTGTGAGCTGTCATCTACCAGCAGTCAGACTCGTGATCCATTTGTGTTTTGACTTTGTGCTGTTTCCTTCAGTGTTACTAGACCAGATTCTGTAGGTTGAGAAATTTGAAAACTGTTGTTCTTGTTGTTATCCGTAAATCACCAAGTGTTTTCCCAAGCGATGGGTGTGTTGACTGAGACAAATGGGAATCCCCCACTGAGCCGCTGGTAAAGGAAGTGGAGATGCAGTGACCCACTGTGGCAAAACTGCTTACAGATTTCTACCCAAGCACTTTGAAATAACTGGAAAAAAGGTGGTGAATGGACATACTGGCAGAACATACCCTGTTTGTGGATAAATGTTACAACATTCATCATGAATGCAGCAACTCTGAGCACGCTTTTTTCCACCTGTTGAGAGAGTAAGACAACTCTTGAAGGAAGTGGCGGCTGCTGGTCCATGGACATTTATGGGCTCAATGAGCACAATGAAAAAAAAGTTCCTGGTGTTGCTTATGTGCTCCGAGGGAGCAACCTTGACGTGGTGTCACCTCTTCTGTCTGTATCTTCTTGACATAATCATGATAAATCCTGTCCAGTCTACTCGATATGCTGTACCTTGTAGTACTTGCTGTGCTGCCAGACACCAAGTAAGCATTGCTGAACTGCTTTAACTTTCAGGGGACAGGTGCCAATGTTCTCTTAAACAGATTGGAGCCATGCACAAAGCAAACAGGGGAAAAAACCCTTTAGGTTAATAGATGTTATGGCACTGCAGGAACTGATGATTGAAGCAGAACCTTATCCTTCCTGTCCTTCCAGGAGGGTCGCAAAAAGCAAAAGAAATAGCTTATTGGCACTTTGTGGAGTTCAATTATACTTCTCTTTAGACATCATACGCGAGTCTTGATTTAGACATTGGGTAAAACCTTGCCCTCAATCTTTTTCTACTTCAAGGAAATGAAGATTTCACAGAAAAGCTCTGTGGGGGAAGTTTAGCAAATTTCTGCACAGGGGGGGGGGGGGGGGGGGGGGGGGGGG
>JAVJGJ010000001.1:100638851-100651964 GCA_035590215.1 Microhierax caerulescens
CCCCCCCCCCCCCCCCCCCCCCCCCGAGCTTGGACAGATATGAGCAGGAGTTGCCTGAAAGGAAGATACTGCTTTTCCCCAGGTTGGTTCTTCATTCCTTTGTCCTCAAGTGTTTGGGGAGCAGAAAGCTGAGCTGGCCTCTGTTGACTTGCATTTTTGTGACCCCATTATAAAAAGGTGATTGCTGTTACATAGTTTTCAGAACGCAATGAGAAAGTGCAGTATCTCTTTGTTTCTTGAGCGTGCTGCCAACATTGATGTGGTTTGTGTCCTCCAAAGAGCAAGACATGAAACAGGGGAACAAGTCATAGTGTGGTATGTACCAACTATATACCATACCATATGTGGTATGTCTCAGTGTTTTCCCTTCTTTTAAGGTCTTTCTTGGACAATATTCTGTATTAAGGTGCCTTTAATGAACCAACTACCATGTACAATCCCAAAGAGACCACATGTGCTGTATTTTAGAGAACTCTGCCACGGTAACCCAAGCAAATGTATGGGTAGGCAAAGGGTATTTGTGTAAAACTGTTCAGTTTCTCCCTGTGTGGGCAAAAGTACCTCATTAGCTGCTTTATATACCTGAGATTATGGGCTGGGAGTTAGAGTTCATCAGAGCAGGGCAGGATCACAGGAGCAGGTTGTCCCTTTGCTCCCAAGCACTGTGCACTGGCCTGGAGAAACGTTTCCTGGCGTGAAGGACTTGCAGTGCCTGATGTTAATTTTACACGGCAGCACAGACCCTTCCTGGTTTTGGTAGCTCTTAAGGACGGGCTTTGTGCTTCCAGCATGTGTTGTGACCACGTAATTGTTGCTGTTACAGGGATGTGCTCTGTCAGAGTAGCATCTCATCTTGAGTCAACTGATTTACCAAGAACAAGAATTGCTGACCCTTGAGCTTCGGAACAGAGGGGATTTCCTGGCAGAGAAGGGTTTGGCCTGTAGGGATGCTGGTTTCTGGGGCATGGAGCATGTGTGGGTGTCTCTCTCGTGAGGCTGCTGAGATTTTTGGCATGGCCAGACTCCTCCATCCTTACACCTCCCGGCTGCACAGTGAATGTGCTGTGACCTGCAGCCATGCACCATTTTGTCCTGTGCCCTGCAGAGGCAGAAAGCAAGATTATCTCTCCTCTACTGCGCAGCTGCAGATCAGAGCAAAAGTGTCAAAAAGTCCAGCACAATGTTCTGCTGCAGCCCTGTGAGGAGATAGATTGCATCTGGAGTGCAGCCAAAGAGGCTTCATTTGGCTTTTAGATGTTCACAACTGAAAAAATAACACGTTAATAGTCAGTTATTCTGTTTCTGCAATCAGCCCTTTGGAGAGCGTGCTCTTCAGCCGTGACCTGAGTCAGGAAAAGGCTGAAGATTGCTGCTGAATGCTGTCCTGTTGCCCAGACTGGATGGATGTACTTGGTGCTCGGAGCAGAGGGTCACTTTGGAGCAAGGGTGCATCTTGCTTTCTGCGCAGACATGCAGGCATTGTGCCATATAACTGCTCTGAAGAACTCCGTGTTTTTTGTAGTATTACTTTAAAAGTTATTCTGACTTCTCCAGCCTTGAATAGATTTCTTTCGGTGTACTCAACTGCTTTTCTCTGTGCTCACAGTTCTTCATTGAGGTCTGCATTATTGGTTATTTAGTGTCCCTTGATTATGACCTGATGGGCGGTAGGGCTCCTGCTCTGGCTGTAATGAGTGCGCTTGGCTGCAGTGTGCACTGTCTGTTGCCCTCCCAAATTTTTGTTTTGTGCAATGCTCGCCTGATCTAAGGGAGCCTTCTCAACCATTGCTTCTTGTAGTCCTTCCTCATGGAGTGGTCCGCATACTGCCCTTGGGTCTCCTCCTGAAAGGCACTTGAGGAAAATCTGCAACTCCTAGATGGGCAGGATGGGAGCTGTCGAGATAGGAAGACAAATCTGGATGCTGCTGCTTAAGGCGGGATCAGCTTGGTGAGCCGAGTGCTGAGTATCTTCAAGCATGGAGACTCCTCAGCCTCTCCCAGCGACCCCTTTTGCTGTGCAGTCAAGCCCCTGTGGAAATCTCACTTAAAAACGCAATTTGCTCTGCTTCAGCCTGTGCTCATTGTGTCTTGTCCTTTCCCTGGGTGTTGCTGAGAAGAGTCTGCCTCCAGCCGCTTTACTTTTCCCATCAGGTATTTATTTTCAAGGCCATATTCTAGTTTTCTTTCCCATCTCTTGTTTTCTTTTTCCACCCAGTGGGCATGCACGGTCCTGCCAAGCCCCAGAGCTGCCCCTTCCTGGTAGGCTGATCATCTGCATAAGGAGCTTTTTGGTGTAAAATAGATGCAGTTCCACACCCTCAACTTTCACCCATTCAAAAGGTTCTTCAGCAGAAAATAAAAAGTTACTATGATAATGTTACTCTGATCACTCTCTGAAGTGAAATAATGGTTGCTTTTCCTGGAAACACAGGACTTGGAGCATTGCAGTCTGGTTTTCAGTCCTGATGGTTTAGATCATTAAATTCTCAGGGCGGGCTTAAGCTCTTATTTCTTGTTTTTCAGTGTTTCTAAGAGGATCTCCTGGGGCTCTATTATTGTACAACCAAATACAAATAATAGATTAATAAAACAGGATTGTTATTTGTACTGCTGGCAGTCTGTAAGGATTACTTGTATATAAGATTTTGTGGTATTAGGCCCTTAGTCATTTTGATCTGTCCCTTCTACCAGCTTTTTCTCTGCTCAGACAATGCTTGAGAGATGTTGCCCCCTGGAAAGAGTTTTCTTCAGTTGCAATATTAATTTCTGATTTTTTTTCTACCTTTTCTTCTGTATCCCTTTGGCAATATTTTTCTTTATTTGCTTCTTTCACCACCAGTTGTGATTAGTTAATACAGATTTTGTGATAGTTCAGTTACTGAAGTGATGGAAAATACAGGTTGCAGTTGTTACTTGTCAGTTAGTGCTGCCCTATGGGAGGAAAAGCCTTTTTAATGTGCTTGTAACAGTTTTGATTTTATGAAGTACTTAACTTTAAAGTTAGACTTCTAAAATTCATCTAGGCTGTATATTGGAGAGTATTAAAAATGAGATTTAAATGGGAGGAAAAAAACCCCTCACCTCCCTTCATGCAAGCCTTCAATGCTGAAAGAGGAAACACTCGCTGAAGCATTGTACTTAAGGTAAGCGTGAAAATGCTGCGGTAAGAGTACACTGGTAATGTTTCGTCCTCTCCACAAAACTGTTCTTGCAATATTGCATTTACTTGGCTCTGACAGCATTTGTCCTGTGTTCAGCTTGTTGATCTGAGCTTCAAACCACTTTTTGGTGGCATTTGTTTAGTCCCTCTGCAGAGCAAGTGTAAAATTAATAAATTGTTATTTTATGTTTTTGCAGAAGTGTTTGCATGCCTCATGCATGTTCCAAAGTGGGGAAGAGAACAGACTGTTAAGAGTTACAAGAACAAAGCACGGAGAGGGAATAGGGATTAGCCCCTAAAAACCATTAGATTACAGAGGGAAGAAGTGAGATGGTCCTAGCAGTTGCAGGCACCACAGTGCTGGGCAGAGGGGTGTCCCCACTCATCCTGGCTTGCGAGATGACAAGTGGGTGGACTTCCCTCCCTTTGGTGTCTGAAGGCTGGCAGACTGCTTGGTCATCATTGCACATGGATGTCCTCTACCAACGTAAGATTTTCTTTTCAGATGTTTGTATTTTTGCTGATCCAGTTGGGTTTCAGTCACGTCTGTCTGAGTGCATGTCCCGATGCTCCAAGCCTGGCTACATGCCTTCACACAGCTTTCACATCACACCCTCTTTGTATTGGTGGTGGCAGGGCAACACTTCCAGTTGTTCAGTATTTTGTGGCCTTCCCTGAACCTGCCCCGTCTGCTCTGGCAGTTGCAGGAGCATGTGGGGAAACAACCAGGCATGTCTAAAAGAAGTTGACAAGTGCTGGAGGCTGTGCCTGTGATCCCAGGAGGAAGCAGGGCACCATAGGGTCAGCCCCATGATTACGAATCCCAGGGGACCCCTGCCTTCTGTGTCGCAGAGGATGGAGCCACATGTTTCTTGCTTGCTCTTACACCTTCCTCCATGCTGCCTCCTGGAGAGCTGTCCCAGGGAGAGAAGTCCCAGTGATTGCTGCAAGTGCAGTGCTGAGGACTGGCAAATAAGATGCAAGTGTGTATTTGTTTCCTCTTTGATGACAGTTTGTGTTAATCGTTGTAGTCTGATTCATAAATTTTTAATAGACTAGAGTTGATTTTTTTTCAAATATATTGCTTCCACTGTATTTTGGCAAGAAACATGAGCTGTGGGCAGTCCCCTGCAGCATGGTCTCCTATGGGGTGTGGGTGACTTGGCACATTCATCTGCCAGCAGAGACAGAGGGGGGAATCAGTGTAGACCCCCCTCAAAAATCACAGTGTGGTCCTCTGAAATCACAGCATGGCACTCGCAGAGTCATCTTCCTCCAGTCAGTTGACGTCAGTTTTTGCTGCCAACAAAGATGCTACTAGTTGGTTTTTTTATTGCTGCAAGTGATCCTTTCAGCCCCTAGAAAACATTTTCTATCTTTTTGGAGACCTCATAAAGGAATTGAACCTTGAGAGAACACTTGGCGATGTTTTCTAAGCTTGCTCCAAGCAATGTGGCAGTACTGTAAATGCCACTTGTCACACATGTCCTTCGGGGTAGCAAATGCCCTCCTGAACTGCCAGCACTTCAGTTATCTAAAGGCCTTGCCCTAGCACTTCACACTTGAGCTAAGTATAAATATTTTCATTAGTCTATAGGAGCATTCCATACATCTGTTGATATTATTTGTTATCCTTAATTCCAGCACTCGAGACCAGTGTCTGCCTAGTCTGGTCTCCTGTTATCTGTATGTCCTGTTCGAATTCCCCAAATAAAAAGTATCTGCTGTCTGAAGATCAAGTGGATTTTCCGAGACTTTCATCCTGCAAGTGGATTTCCTGTGTTTTATGTCTCTGTGTTAAGGCTGAGATTTTAATTTTCTTTTTTTCCTTTTTTATATCCTCCACTGCTGCAGCCTGCTCAGCCAGTGGTGGTGATGCTGCTCATGCTGGATTTAGCAGGATGCACTGTCCCACTCACTGTTTGCTCATTGCCAAGCGACATTTTCATTACACAGTAAAGATGTCCAGAAACTTGCTCTTAATTTCAGCACAAAACTATCCTGCCAGAACAAAGATATGCCCCAAAAAGCTTCACTTCATGGTGGGCTCCCCACTCTGATTGCACTGCGGACCCAACTTCCCAGTCTGAGGACTGGGTCTGGATCAGCAGCCTGTCCTAGGAGCTGGTATTAAAATGTGATATTTATGTACTGTTGTCTTGAAGCTGCCTGCATTTGTTTACTGCTGTGAGCTGACCTTTGAGGAGACATTTCTCAGTTAATTGGGTATCTAATCACTTCAGATTATTGATAGGCGTATGTGTTTTGGAGTTTTTCCTCGTTTGGTATTTTCCCCTCTGGTTTCTTCTTTCTCTGTTCTATGGCAAATGATGCGTGTTTATTTTTTGTATTAGATCCTTCATTGTTTTTCTCTTTAGTAATTAACTGTTCATTTCATACTGGCCTGTTGCTTCTTGGCATGAACCTTTCTTTTGCCAATCCATTCAAACTGAGAGCCTCCTTAAATATGTACTTGAATGCTGTGGCTAAAGTTAGAGGGTGCTTATGTGTTGTGGCTAAAGTAGAGTCCAGCTGTTTTAATTCTTGTGATATTTGGCTTTCAATAATCGTTCTCTCAATAATTCTTTAAAGTTACTCTCCAAAGACTTTTTTTAAAAAATAAGAAGCTCTACCTTGATGATTTTCTTAAGACTCTGACTCCTTGTCTGTATCGAATCCTTGCTTGCGTTTGTCTCCTGGAGAATTTTGCAGGTTTACCTGGTGCTTATGTTCCCAAGACAACAGGCAGTGAGTGTGCTGGGACATTTGTGGTTCGTAGAAGAACATGTAGTTCTGTGTACATATATGCTCTAAAAACCTTCCCCTGGCTATGTTCAGATGTTAATGGGAGGAAGAAGATGCTCCCGTTTCTTACTGGTTTGTCCTAGTTATTTCTTAGTAAATAATCTTGAAAGTTTCCATAGTAAACTGGTGTAGAAAATGCTATGGGTTTTTTTTTCCCTGCTCAAAACATAGAAATGTGTTTTAGGTAAGTGGTGTTTTGATTTTTATACAGAGGGCACAGTTCACTTACATGGCCTGTAGGTTAGAGGCTCCGAAGTAAAGCATGGCTAGATTAAGTATTGATACAGGGGAGTATCTGGTGTTACCTGGGGAGTGGTCATAGCACGAACACCAGGACTCAGGGTCCTGGGATCTGTCCCTGCTTTGCCTGAGGTCAGTGGATACTGACAGAGGTATTGCAGTGGGAAACAGTCTGAGGTTTAGTGATGGAAAGTTCCTTACTAGCTTACCCTTCTCAGTTGAAAAATGTAGCAAACTGAACAGCGTGCATGCTTCCCCCACGTGGCACTGACGTTCAGGTAACCGTGTGCCACAGGCATGTTGTGGGTAGTAGGTAAGGGAGGATCTCCTGACTCGAGCTGAGCCTAAGCCTGGGCTTCCTGGGGCAGGAGAGTTCGATTCCAGCCCTTCCTGGAACTGTGAAGTCCCAGCCCTGGGATACAGCCTGACCCCAGCCACGGCGTCTTGGATTGCTGCGGATTTGTTAAATTGCTGTTTAGCTCTAGCCAAACTGGTGCTTTTGTCATGTTTTACGGTCTTTGGTGCCAGGGGAGGAAAATGAGTTAATTCAAAAAACAATTAGAAGATTGCTTTATAAATAAGTTTGAGATAAGTAAAATAAAGCATTAGTGGAAGAGGAAGGGAAGGAGAGGGGAAGGATGAAAACAAGCAGATGCGAGCAGTGAGACTGGATTTGTTCCATGGCTGAGTGCTTATATTGCTAAGAGAAGTCCTTTTGTCATGAATAGCTGTTGTGGTGAGCAGCTTTTAGAGGGAAAATCAGAATAACTCCAAGGAAAGAAGTTCTCAGAGTGCTGTCTGCCACTGTGCACAGAAATAAGTCAGGTCTGGGTGTTTTGGAGAGGCACTGGTGTGATGGGGAGCTGCGGTGCTCAGCAGTGGGATGGAGAGGACAGGTCCATGCAGTGATAGTGCCAGGCAAAAATCCAGCTGCCCTGCTGCTGCAGAGGGTAGTGAGGGGTAGGTGCTGCTCTTGTAGTTAGCGCTGTAGCAACTGTGTTTCTAATGTTTTGCACCACGCTTCTATAGGACTAGGTCATAAGTAGGGTATTTCCAGTGTTTCCCGGTTGTGATTTTTAACGGCCACTTTGTGCTTCCAATAAAATGTTCTGCATAACTGGTCATGGGAGAGCCTTTTCTCTGTGATATTGTACCTAACGTGGAGTTTGCAGATGGCAGACAATGGTCTGTCTGTTCTTGTTCATCCTGTCCAAAAGTCACCAATGCCAAGTGATCCAGCTGGAGGAAGTAAAGTATCTGTGTAGTGACTAATGGTGATGTTTTATGTCTGGGGAAGCAAATCAAAGAGAGATAAACCTCCTGGTTGTTATCCCATTAAGGTAAGTACTGGGGATGTATGGAGGGAAGATAAGTGTATAGCAAAAGGTGGCGCAGCTCACAGATGCTATGGAATAGCATTCTTGAAAGAACATGTGAGGGGGCTCTTGGTTTGGGTCTGGTTTGTTTTAGCCCCTGGGTTCTTGGAGTAAGTTACTGAGATTTCGGTGCCCACCACCCCACCCCACCCCCGCCGTTTGAAGCTTTGTGCAAGGCTGGAACATGCTTCCTTGGTTTGAATGTGTTGCTAATGTAATTCTTCCTTTATTTCAGCAACAGCGCACTGTTTATAGGCTGACACTGGTGAAAGCTTGGAACGTGGATGAGCTCAAAGCCTATGTTGACCTAATATCTCTTGGTAAACCAGACTTCATTGAGGTCAAGGTGAGTTGCATAGAGCTAATCTTTTCAATCAGTGTTTTATTTTTTTCTCCCCATTCCCCACCCCCTAGTCTTAAACTTATACGTATAAATTCAATTCTTTCAAAGATTTCAGTGATGCATAAGGAACTTACCTCTTCCTTTTAATGTAATAAAAACTTACCTCTTCCTTTCTAATACCTTGCATGTACATTTGGAGTAGACTTCAGTATTATGCAAGACAAGATTTGTACCAGCCAGCATCAGTTTCTGCCCAACAGAATCGTAACCCTCTGGTCTCTTTTGTATTTCTCATGAATGCAGAAACTGATAAATGTAGATACTCCTTTGTGTTAACCAACATCTTAAACAAAATATTCTGGGGCAGGCTTGTAGTTTGTGGTATTATTTTTCCCATCCTAGTCTCAAATTTGCTGGAGGAGAAGGTGATAAGGTGTGGTTTTAATGATATGCTATTTGTCTGGCTGTGCGAAACAGGGAAATACTACCCTCTGGAACTGGAAGAGGTACTAACAGGAGCCCACGTGGGATACAGCAGGGGAAGGAGGTGCTTTATCTTGGAGTTAATCAATTTAGTATACAGAGGATGTAGAAAAGGCACATTACAAAGTGCTCTGTGAAGAACCACTATCAGCATTTTCATCCAGCAAACTCCTCTGTAGACCAGCACGTTTACCTCAGGTCTGTTTTTTTGCAGCTCAATTACTCCTGGACTTTCTTGGTCCTTTTTTCTTTTTCTTTTTTTTTTTTTTTTTTTAACCTTTATTTACTGTGCTTTGAAGAAAACGCCTGGAGTTTGCTGCAATTTCCTTATGAAACAAAACCCAGAGGTTTTGATATTATCAGTGTTGAGAGGTCTCTTTCTCTCTGAACATGCAGCTGAAGTTGATAACTTAATACAAAATAAGATTTTGAGTATGGTTTGGGGGGGAAAAAACCCTCAGCTTTACAACATGTATCAGACTGCTTTATATTCCTTGGGTAAAACTTAGCAGGAGGAGTGCTCCTATGGGGCCCTTCCTACCTGGCATCTCCTGACTCTCTTGCTGTAGCCTGGTTGTACGAGATCCTTCCAGTGTGCCAGAAGGGCAGAGATGAGTGTGCACAGCAGCAGGGAGTATGGGGCTGTCAGTGTACGTGCTATTTAGATTGCTCTGTCGTGTGTAGCAACTTCGGTAAAATGAGTCAGGTGTAAAATGTTTCTGAGCGCAGATTCTCCTGAGCACTCTCCAGGGCAAACATCTGTCTCCTCCAAGGCAGAAGGCTGCTGTTCCCTTTGCCTGGGGAGGGATTCAGCCTCGTAATCATGGTTTCTCAGCAGCACAGAGCTCAGTTCTCCCAGCGGCTCTTCCCTGGCAAAATCATGCCTTGGACTGCCAGGGAAATAGGTGAGGAAAGAGGTGGCACTAGAGGTACTCCTGGCAGTCTTCCAGCTGGGACAGGCTACTGCCCACTCTGCTTCAAAAAAAAAAATGTCATCTTTGCAGTCCAGGTGCTTCAAACTGCTTGTCAGATCTCGCCCAGCGATGACTTTCCTCTGCGGAAGGGATATGCATTGAATACTTTGCCCTGTTTGCAAAAGTGTAAACTGAGGCAGAGAAGGGCTGTGTGACATTCCCCAAAACCACATAGCATGGTAGTTTAGCTGGGGGTTCGGTCTTGCTGTACCTGCCAACACCAGCCACAAAGGGGGTTCAGAGGGGTTGCAGGACACAGAAGGCAGAGAGGTACAGATGGAATGATGCACTGTCTGGCCACGTGCTGTTGGGTGGGTTTGGGACTTTTGTGGACTGATACTGGTTTTCAGTTGTTGTTTTTTTGTATGGCTTGTTTTTTTGAAGTTTATGCTGTTTAATATTATTTAAACTTGCAGGCAGGATGCCTTGCTCTAAATACCATATTTTCAGAAATAACATATTTCAGAATTTCCAGCAGGTAAATGAATTTCTGCAAGTGCTGTAGGACAGAACTGTCCTTCAGGCAGGGTGGTGATCCTGGCCAGAGCATGGTGCTTTCAAGCTAAGCAACAGGACAACTTGTGTCTCAGTTTCTTCCTCTCTGAATAGTTTAGTGTTATGCGTAAACTGTGGTCCTACAAACAGTCTGTAGTTGTCATATGGAAAATCTCTTGTCTTTCCAATTGCAAGAGCAGTACTCGGAGAAATTAAGAGTTTGAGCCTTTCAAAGGTTGCAGCATCTCTCTGCCTTGTCTCTGCTAGTTGTTGTATTTAGGCTGGGAGTGATGGGGAGAGTCTTCCCTTCCCTGGTTACAGCTCTCATTAAAAACTGCAGTACAGCATTTCACAACTTCATCATGATCTGTATACTCAAAGTCCAAAAAGTCTTCTACAGTTTGCTCTTTTTTTCCAGTCTAGCAGAGGGAGGACGATTTTTCAGAGCTCTCAAAACCATACAGCGAGTCTGACAGCAGCTAAGCCCCGCAAGACAGAAGTGAGAAACTGAGTACAAGAAAACACACTAATTCCTTTTCAGCTTCAGCAACAGGATTGAATTGTCAGGGTGCTGCTCCACCTCGTTCACTAGTAGGCTCTGAAATAGTCTCCATTTTTTTCCATTTAATTGAGCTTTTGAATAGAGCTGTGCTGTCTTGTTATCTTAATTTCGAAGATAGGAAAGCAGGGTTCGTTCATACACTTCCAAGTAGAAAGGACAATGTTGCAAGCAGGATTGCTGGAGTGCCCGTTTGTAGCAGGAGCTGAACTGGTCTTACTGCTGTCTGAAACAAATGGTGCAACTCTGTTCTGGCACAACATAGGGGTTCTAAATGGCATTTCCGTCTTTTGAAAAATTCATAAAACTTTGTTATGGCTTCCCTGAAGCAGATTTGCTTGACACTAGATTGTGTTTAAATAGACCCAAAGCTGGATGAAAGGTCTTGCTCACAGATTTTTATATTAAATGTTCTTATGTGAGAGCAAGGGGTTTTTAATAAGTTGCATTGCTTCCTTGCTTGCCTCTTTGGAGCAAGTGTAATGTTCTAAAAGATGGGCGCTTGGTGCTCTGCAGAGGGGAAGTAGCTCACACTAAATATAGTATTAGCCCAGTCAGTGGCCTTATTTGTTTCACAGTTTCATCTGCCAGTTCCTGCTAAACAGCAGCGTTTCTAAAGTGTGGAAAATTTGGCCCTGTAGGGAGGCACAATGGCTTTCTCCTCTTGTTGCATTGTTTGTGACTTTGAAATGTGAGGGGATTACATCATTTCTCACTTCAAGCACAGAACCAATTTTTCACTTTTGGCCAGGACTAAGTGACGTGTTCTGGAGTGGCTGATGAACAGTGAGTTGTGTTGCTGCGGCGTAGTGAGGGTGTCCAGCCAAGTACCAACAGGAGAGGCTGGGAGAGGGGATGTTATCTGAAGGACAGCTTCCTTACTTGGCCATCCTTCTCTGAAGTGTTGATGGATTGCTGGTGGGGTGGGGTGTCCCCGTGCTGCTGGACGTGTTCATGTTGCTGCTGCACCTATGCTTAGACCCTTACCCTGTGGTCTGACCTAAGTAGTTATCCTCCTTTGCTGTGCACTTTGCAGACAGGTGGTTTTAATCTGATCATCTTTAATCCTGGCTTGCAAAGCTCTTGTCTAACACCCTACCCATGAGATCAGCCTTCTCTTACAGCAGGATCACTGGTGCATATGGCCAGTGCAGTGGTTTCAGAGGCATCTCAGCAGTGCTGTTGAGCACACTGGGGTTGAGAATACTTCAGGGTGCTTTGTTGCTTCTGCCTGTGGGGGATTCTTCACTTGTGGGGTGAAGCAAAGAGACAGGGTCTCTGTCCCTACGATGTTTGACTGCTCTGGAATAAAAGGGAGCAAATCTCTTCAGCAAAGGTGAAGAGCAGAAGCAGGACTGCATCACACAGCCCCCTGCTAGAGCCTGGGAGTTTGCCATTGTGCAGCCAAAGCGTATGTAAGCAGAGTGATCATGTAGGTATAATCCCTCAGCATTCAAAGTGGTGACTTTGTACAATAGTACATAGGAGTTAAATTCTGACCCAAAGGAGGTAGGGTTGACGTGTGTTCAAATCTAGCACTCGGTATTGCTATCAGTATCCTCTTTTATGCACTCTGTGTATTCATCTGCACTTGGCAAAAACTGCCAGTGTGTAGCTGCTCTTTAGTTCAGCCCCAGTAGCAGTGGTGTCCACACAGTTTATGACCTAGGAGTTTTCCCGAAAGACCTCATATTTTTGATTAAAACTAATTTCTTTTGTTCCTATGAGAATGAAGCATATTGAAGAATCTGTTTGGTGTGTGAATAGGGCTTAGCATTTTGTTTATTTTTTTTCAGAACCCCAGTGTGACAGGTCAAAAAGGCAAAGACAGAGTCCTGCTCAAAGCAAATAAACTAAAAAAATATTGCAAGATACTGCAAAGCATTTGCCAGAAAATGAGGCTCATCTCAGCAGGGATTTCCTGGTTAAATACTTGGGATAAATGACGTTCATTTAAAATGAATGTAGCTAATCCACTGTTGCTTCAGAAAGGCTCACAGGGTGGAGTGGATAGAGATTTAGATTCTTGCAGGCCTTAATACTTGTTCTCATTTACATGAGTTATCTTACAGTGGTATAACTCTGTGGGACCCTATTCTTTCTCTTATTTAAGCCAATAGAAATTAGCCTTGATTACCCTTGTGTAAAACTCAAGTAAAGGAAGAAGCAGTGATGTGGTTATTAATCATGAATCAATTTTATTTATTGCGTTAGTCTGTTTTAATGCCAGAATGTCATTGTCATAGTTGTACAAAGTTTATTCTTAGGAGTTGCACATTCTAGTTTTAAAATAACTTTTTTGCAATGTTACCCTCTTTAGTATTAAAAGTCAGAGATTTGTGTTGACATGCAGTATTTTGCTATTTATATTCCTTCTTAAACCAAAGGGGCAAAAGGATTTTCCTATGAAATGTGAACCATAGAATCACTGAGGTTGGAGAAGACCTTTAAAATCCAGTCCAACCATTAACCCACCACTGCCAAGCCCACAACTAAACCATGTTGCTAAGCACCACATCTATGTATTTTTAAACACAGGGATGCCAGTTCCGCCACCACTCTGAGCAGCCTGTTCCCATACTTGAACCACCAGTCAAGGATTTTTTCCTAATACCCAACCTAAACCTCTCCTGGCCCAGCTTGAGGCCATGTCCTCTTGTCCTGTCGCTTGTTACTTG
>JAVJGJ010000001.1:100652457-100667177 GCA_035590215.1 Microhierax caerulescens
CCCAGACCCCTCTGCAGAGCCCCCTGCCCCCCAGCAGGTCAGCACTCCCCCCAGCCCGGTGTCACTTGCAAACTGACTGAGGGTGCACTCGATCACCTCATCCAGGTCACTGATACTGATCAGGCCCTGAGGAACTAATTCCAGATGTGAATGGAGTGTGCTGCAGGGTCATGCTAGTGCACGGCCAGATGAGGACATGAAAACACAGCCTGGACCTCTGGTCACTGCAGATACGTTTTGGTGCAGCTGGGCACATTTCTGCTTTAATTGTTGCTGTGTCTGCACATCCTCTCGTTACAGCCGCTAGCTTTAAGGTTGTGCATGTGGAAGCATGCATGTCAAGTGTTCAGCCTCAGACACCTGGCTTTGCATTTCAGAGCTGGTTCTGCAGTGGTGAGGGAGATCTGGTTGCTCTGGTCAGAGCCACAAGTGGAGTGGCATCCCTGGGGAAGTGGTCTGTATTTGTTAGAGTGAAACTTCATCATGCAGTTCTCAACAGTAGCGTGGCTTCCTGCCTGAGCAGAGCCTTGCTGCTTCTCTCCATCACTTCAGTTTAAGGTGGCAGGGGGAGTGGGCCTGCCTGGATTATCCTTTGTTGCAGGGCTGTTCATCCCGTGGCGCTGTCTGAGGGCAGGACTTAGGCAGAGCACAGATGAGAGCCATGGCACTGCACAGAATTTCCTCAAGTCTTCATAAAATCAGTTTTCAACCACTTGAAAGCATTTGTACGTGATGATTGTTCTGCAGATCCAGCGCAGCATCCTCGTGCTGAGCTCGTGGTAGAGGATAGGCTCGGTGTGTTTCAGAGCTCAGGATGATGTTCTGGGACTGCAGCTCCTGCTCGTAGTGTCTGAGACTTGCTTATGGAATTAAAAAGACCCAGTAAATGACTGCAAGGAAGGACCAGAGGGAAGTATCTGTCCCAGTCTTTGTCTTGTCATATTAAACAGTAAAGATTATTTAAGTGCTTAAAATAATGAAGAAAATGAGCTCTGCTTTAATGAGTTTTTAATTGCATGCAGCAAGCGGCGATTACCCCCACCTGTCAAAAAGCTATTCAGAGTCTTGCTGCTATTCCCACCTGCATTTAGATGAACAGAAGGTGAAGTCTCCTGTCCTAGAGCCTGCTGTAAAATAAATCTAAGCAATATGTAATTTCTACGCCTGAAAAAAAGTCAAACTATTGACCATCTAATATTCTCTCAACTGTGAGCCATGGATCTAAGGACAAGACACACAGCATGGATGGTCCAAGGTGGCAGAGTGGGCAGTGGCAGGGCTGCATCACCTCCCTGTCATGCTGGAGAACCACAGGGCCGTTGGGCACTCGACAAGGGGTCTGGCTCTGCTGGATGAATCCCAGTTGGCCTGGACTGCTGTGGAAAGCTGCTTTCAGGGGGGCCCTGAGCAGCCTCTGCTGCAAGCTGCTCCTTTCGCTATTAGCATCTGTGTGTGACAGAGGTAGGGACCCAGCTTGCTATTTCTGTTGATCCAGCTAAAGGTTACAAGTTACTAATAGATGTGCCTGAGGAGTTCAGCGTGACATCAGTGGGTTTTTTCATGTTGTTAGTACACAGTAAGGCTTGATAACAAGTTTCATTGCAAACATAGGTGAATGACTAAATTTTGAGTTTTCAAGTGACCCTGCCACACTCTTTTGTTAAAAAGTCAGTCTTTAGTCCAAGTCTTTGGTTTGATACCTCCTCAATTTCACACATATATTTGTATTTTCGCATTCCAGCACTGGGCTTGGGTGCAAGTGTAAGCCTGATGAAAACCCAAGGTAAAATGGATTGTTCTCATCTGGGTTTTTTTTGCTGTTTCAGTAAAGGTTAGTATCCATAATAAGTGGGAAGCACAGGGCATGGAAATTGTGTTAGGCTTGTGAGGCTTTTAGATATGAACAAGGGAGGCTGCAGAAAAAAAAAGGAGCAATGGAGACTGGTTGTGTGTGATTGCCCAGTGTTGCTGTGCTCAGCCAACAGTCTGTAATAATAAATTTCTGTCCACGGCCCTGAGTGCTTGCTTGCAAGAGAGGAAGGGCTAGCACTATGTACTGTGTTTTGCAGCTGGGGAAACTGAGGCGGGATAGCAGTGGATTGTAGCAAAGCAGCTCATCGGCTGAAAATTCAACTCCTGCCTTCCAGCCTAAGTCTTCCTAAACCTCCCACCTACCCCTGTGCTATTGCTCTTTATCGGGGCATAAAGAGCAGAGTGTGAGTGATTTTTAACAGTGGCCATTTTCAGTATCTGTACGGCTTGTCTGTGTCCCGTGTTTCAGAGTTTAGCTTTTACTGGAGGAGTTCCTTTGATTTCAAGTGAGTTGCTGAAGGTTCATGGGCTGCAGTAGCACAGATCTGCATATTCCGTATGTGTGGTGCATCTGGAGAGCTGGTGGTAAATATTGGGGTTACGCTGCATAACTATTTCCATTCCTGCTTCTCAGATTTAACTGACACAAATAAACCGATGTCCTTTGTTAAATCAACTTGAAAGCGATTATTAAAAACAACCAATGAGTCCAATGAGGAGCAGACGTGCATGAAAGCTTGTGAATATAATTTGAACAATGCTGATGCTCAGATCGTAAGCATTTTTATTGCAGAGAGTGCAATCTATCAACATGTCATTTGAGGCTTTTTATATTTGTTTTGGGTCAGGGCTGCCCCAGTTTTTAAACAGTGGCTGTCACTCAGCAGCTTGGCTGACACTTTCGTTCTTCTGTTAATTCACTTGAGCATCAATTAAGCAAATTTATAATTTGTGGGCTAGGAGTTAAGAAAATTCTCTTGTTCGGTAATTAAGTTGGGAAGCCTGGAGTTTCAGAGTTGAGAAACAAAGCACTGTCATAGTTAGTTCTCCAGTAATTTTTCCTTCATAGTCCTGTGGATTAAAATGATTGCTGGTTGTCAAGATCTCCGGCAAGGAGCCAGATCACAGTGGAAAAAATGTGCCTCTTGCTGCAGTGATAATCATCTTGGCACAAGGCATTGCTTAAGTACAGTGTTGCACGCTCGGCTCCATTACAGCAGCACAGAAATCCAGAGCATGCCCAGCGCTGTTGCTCTGTATTCATACCAGCACAACCAAGAATAGCTGAGATGATTTTCAGAAGGCTCCTGCATTTCAAGGTATTTGGCCAAAGCTATGTGGCATGATTAGGATGCTAAAAGTACCCTTATTAAAGACTAATTAAGAGGCAGCATCATTGATGCTGCTACTGCAAGGAAGTTGGTGTAAGAGCTTAGGGTATACAATAGAATGGTTTCCTTTTTTTAATGCTTGATGTCTTAATAACTGTCTTCGTGTATTGCTGAAAAATATAACATGACTGCCCTAATCAACTGTTCACATTTTTAAAGTGGTATCAGCACTGTTAATTAACTCAAATTTTAAGAAGTTGGGGAAGTTGAAAGCTGATGTGCTTTCATTTAGTGTGCTGCTAAGCTGATTTTCATTGATTTGTGCTTGTGAATTAATCAGCCATCCGAGCACTTAGTTATTCCATTTGCTTCTCTGCTTTCTTTGCTTGTAAATGATATCTTTGAAGTTTATTAAAAGAATGAGTCATGTTGTAGCTTCCTTAAGAATTTTCCCCCACTGTAGTCATACATTTTTCATGGTGTTCAAATCATAATCTGTATAATGAATGCAGGGAAAATACTGCTATATGGAACCATGTCTATACAGCTGAACTCTGGAAATACGTATCCTGTTATTTACGTGGCTGGCTGCTCTAATATAAGAACATTTAAAATCTTTTTGAGACTTTCAGAGCCAGGCTAAAAAAATTAACATTTGTTGTTTAGCACTCCCCTGGCTTGGCTGCGGTTGTGCACAGTCAACCTGTTTCCAAGGCGGCTCTGAGTTATGGTTTGTGGCTCTAATATCGTTTGCATGGGCAGATTAATAGAGGAAGTCCCTCATAAATTTACCAGCGAGAAAGTAATTGCTTCCAAAACTTGTACAGTTTCTAATTAGCATGAGTCTGTTTCTTTTGTAGCCCTATTTAAGCACTGCATGATTCACCTTGCTTTAGTTTTAAGTGTTTGCAAAGGATGTGTCTCTGCACGTGTCACGGTCAGCAATAAACAAGTTCAATGTAGGTGAATTAGGTCTTGGGAGTGCAGCATCAGCTGGGACCAGGTGCCATAAACATAGTGTGGATGCAGATGCCATTTAAAAGAAGTAGAAGTGTTCTTCACAGAGGAAAACATGAGAATGCAAAACATAATCATCCATAAAATTGTGTGCACTCTGTTTTAAAAGACTGGTGCTTGATGGGATTTTGTGACTAGAATAAGTAATAGCTGAGCCAAAGACCAAAGGTGATGAAACCACCCAGAGAGGTAGAGAGGAGTTGGGCTTTTGTCTAGAAGAAAAGCTGTTTCTTGTGTGAGTTTGCCCTTTTGGCTACCAGTGGATTTGTGACCTGGGTTGCAATACCACAGGTTAAACCACCTGGATGAGCCTTTAATGAATTTTATTTGGAAAGAAAGAAATAAGAAAAACACACGTCTCAGCAAGCCACGTACTGCTGAGCTAGTTTATGAGACTATTAATAAAGATGGAGCAAGGCAGTAGTGAATTTGAGTTCATGGCTAAGACTAAATCATTAATTCAGGAGGTTCAGGTGATCCAACCTCCAAATTAAGAGCAGCTGATCTCAAAATGATGAGGCTGAAGTTGTGTGGAGCGCTGTGTAGGAGAACTTGAGAGGCTGCATTCACTGACCAGTGATCGTTGCAGCGCATGGAGCTGGTGGCAGCAGGGGGGGTGGGTATTGCAGTGACCTGGAGAGGCTCAGCTTCTGCTGCAAATAAATCACC
Source organism: Microhierax caerulescens (assembly GCA_035590215.1). Lineage (NCBI taxonomy): Eukaryota > Metazoa > Chordata > Aves > Falconiformes > Falconidae > Microhierax > Microhierax caerulescens. The sequence goes on from JAVJGJ010000001.1 coordinate 100,657,287, forward strand.
TAAACAAGCAGTGCTCGTGTCTTGGCTTTGTGTAGGTGCAGCAGGAACATGTGTCCTGCTTTGACGTGCTCTCCTTCGGTCCGTTTGCTGTATTGGGTGTTTGGGAAGGGAGCTGGAGAAAGAACCCAGTATCCCTGCTAGCTTAGTGCAAGTAAATCTGAGATGAAGGTGTCTTTTGAACAATGCCAATTCTAAATTAGCAACTAGTTTTGAGTCTTTTTCCAGAAAACCATCAGAAAAGCTGCTTCCCCGAAGATTCCTACTCCTGCATGTTCACATTGGTGAGCTACAGAGCTTTACAGGCTGATGTGCCGTGGGAAGCTTCTCTCCGTGCTCTGCCCAGGGGGTGCTTGTAGCGCTCATCACATCAGCTTGCACGTGCCGAGTACTTCCCACGCCATGGACTATTTTTTTTTTTTTTTATCGGTACAGATACAACGTGCCAGTATTGCATGACCTTTACTTCTGCCAAGTCAGGGGAGATCAGTAGCGATGGGGGCTTTGGGGGGGTGTGAGTGATGGTGCTGGCCTTTCAGCTGGCAGATGGCATCGGGTGGGAGATCTACAATCAGTGCAAATCAATCATAAAAAAAAATTCCCTCAGTGTTTTGTGTGGACATTTGCCCTGGGGCCATTACTTCAGCTCTTGGCATTTCACAAAGCAGCACGGGCTGGTTGTGGAGCGGTAGGATTATAGAAATTCCCCAGTTGTTATCAAAACAACTTGGCCCTTGACCAAAACAACACAAGCTGCTTTTTAATGTTGTCAAGTCACTTCTACTCATCAGTAAACAATTAGAGTTTTTTTAGTGCACCAACCCAAGCCTGGATTTTTAGCCTCCTTCAGTGTGTGTGCAGGAGGAGCAGGCATAGATGGACTTTTTTTCTAAACAGTTCTCGGTATTTACTGAATTAGTTTAAGCAAAAGAGTTTAAAAGTGAGATGAGCTGGAGGGAGTTTGTATAAATGCCTTTATATTTTGGGGTGTTTGCTTGTGTACTCAGCCCTGAAAAATAATCTGTGTGTTTGCTGGCTGTACTGTGCCAATGTTATTTTTTTATTGGGCTCATAGCCCTCGATATCCAAGGGGGATATTGAGCAGTTTGGACGAGTGTCCCCAGTTTGTATTCAGGGGTCTGGAGCGCTGAATGCCCGGCAGTGGCTGTAGCTGTCTTCTCCTGTAGGTGAGGTCTGGGGGAAAAGCCGGGAGGAGCATGCTCAATATCTTCCTTAAAATGCTACTGCCTGCCCCGGTGAGCAGCCCGCAGCCCTCCATGCAAACAGAACTGCTGATACCGAGCCAGAGAATTAAAGAACTATCTTGGAAACAGCAACTTGTGTTACTTTAGATGGAGGAGGTTGAGCAGAGTTCTCCACCTGGTTTCTAGAAGCACTTGGCCATGTGAGGCTTCGTGTTCATCCTTTCATGCTGGTGTTGAGGATCTTGGTCTGGAATCGCTGGAAGCAGCAGCAGAGCCAGCAGCAACCCAGCTCTTGTGGTCTCCACTGTGGTCACCTCTGAACAGCAAGCTCATTGCTGAGCAACTGGGTTATTTCTGCCTCCCAAGGAGTGAATGAACAACAAAGAACAGCACCTACAAAGCCCTGAAATTTTCTTACAGTCTTGTAAGTCTTCTTAACTGGAAGTCAGTTGTGCTGCCATGGAGAGGAGCAGACCAGAGGCGAGGCAGGCTGGGTTGGAAAGATGAAGCTCCAGCAGTGCCACGATGCTGTCCAGGGCGGCTGCCTTTCCTCCCCCATGGCCTGTGCAAATCTGTCTCCCTTCTTTCCAGGCTGTAAAAGGAGGGTAGGAGCATGTCCCTCTTGAAGATGTTGACTTTCCTGGCTTCGTTAAGGATCGTTAGGTGCTTGGCTACTGCACAAAAACAGCTTAGATGAGCAGAGGGGCAGAAGCAAAGCCCTGCTTTTTCTGGGGGAACTCTATTTTTGCGCCCAGTGAAGATGCTTTTATCCCCATGGAGTTGCTTCTGGTTTAGCAAAGGTCTTAGAAAGGAATGGGTGATGTGGCACTGGACTATGCCAATTTGCCGTTTTTCCACCTTTAAAGCCCAATTCCATCCCCCTGGCTTGAACCTAAAGTTAGCGCTTCTTTTCAGAAGACCTCAAGGTTTCACAGACATGCTCTGCTTTGTTCCACTTTCCGATTTTTCCAGTGATTTTGCTGTGCTGTCAAAAATCATACACGTGCATATACAGAAGAAAAGGATGATTTGCATAATTGCAGATATTTTGCTCCTCCCCCTCCAGCTTTTCCTTAGAAGGAAAGGTGTTTAAAAGAATTTTGCTGTTTCTCTGGGCCCAGGCTGCTGCTACCCTGCCAGCATCTGCATGTGTGCACCTTTCTCCCAGTTTCTCAGTCTGGGAACCGCTGCCTGGTGGGACTCTGCCCAGCCCGTCTGCACATGGATGTGTAATGCTTTACAAATGCACATTTCTTACATCAAAACTGGGAGTAACTTAATTTTTCTCTTCTGTGACCAGTAGTTAGAAAGAACCTTGAGATCTCAAGATCCAGACAATCATGTGAATAAAACTGTTCTACTTAAAAATCTCCAATATAGGTATTCATAGAGGCCCAGGTTACAGTTACCTGGGTCTCATTGCATGAGCACCATGGGGACAACAGAAAATGAGGTTTGGAGTGCAGGGACTGTCTTTTCACCTTGATTGCCAAAATGGTCTTGGTCTGGGACAGTTACAGTAATTGTCTACAGCTAAAACGGGCAGTTTTAATCCTCTTGAAATCATATTGAACAGCTGGAAGCAGGGCCAGCCAGCACTGTACAGCTGGCAGAGCTTCCCTGGGCATGGTTAGGGAGGAGGACATGTACGATGGTTTTACGAGGCGCCAGAATTTTTATATTAATACTAGAGGACAGTGGCAGAAATCACAGCCTTGGCTTGGAAGGGGAGAGGTCCTTACCTCTGTGGCACATAGGACAGGTATCTCTAGAAGTGTCACGCTGACTTGTTGCATTGGATGTTCACAAGACTTTCTTCCAGGCGTGTCGTGTTTTAAGACCAAGTGAATTACTCAAAGGTCCCTTGGTGGCTCAGGAGCGGCACGAGCATCCTCTGTCTGAATGGTTTTAAAGCTACTTTCCACAATAAGGACTAACCTATGTTTTTCTGCAGGGGAAGCCTAGGCACACAGTGGTTTGGTGATGGTCACTGAGGAAGAGACTGATTTATTTTATTTTTTTTTTAATGCCATCTTCAAATTTGTTACCTTTCCATAAGATACAGCGTTAAGGGAAGGACAGAGCAGACTGTTGCCAGGGTTTGCTCTGGCTGATGCCAGTAAGCTGACTGTGATGATTTCCATATTTCTTTTCAGGGCGTGACATACTGCGGTGAAAGCTCTGCCAGCAACCTCACCATGGCCAACGTCCCCTGGCACGAGGAGGTGGTGCGCTTCGTCCAGGAGCTGGCAGACCTCATCCCTGACTATGAAATCGCATGCGAGCACGAACACTCAAACTGTCTTCTGATAGCTCATAAAAAGGTGAGACTCTGTCAGGGTGTGATAGTGGGCACCGTATCTTCTTGGAAGTGTTCTACAATTGCCTTTTTCCGAGACATTTTCTCTCTATAGAGTTAGCTGGATTATTTTCTCGGGGGGAAAAAAAGATGCATTAGCTTATATTGCAGAGCATGCTGTGGAATTGCAGCTGTTCATGATAACTTGCAGCATTCCCATGGATCCAGACAAGAAGCAAGTATCTCCTGTGCTTTATCACACTTGCTTTGCATTTTGAGAAAGGCAAGAACAAGTCTTGCTTAGGTGGATCGTCTGGCTTTGTCTTGTTTCTGTTATTTTCATGATGATTTTCAGTGGCATAGACAGCTTGCTGAGAAAGTTACACCAGAACAGGCTAGTGTTGTGCTTTTCCTCTTCTGCATCTTCATGATGCCTGCCAGAGCTGTAGATATCCTTCCCTTTAGCCAGAGTTAAGATCATGTACGTTTCTTCCTTTGGAGAAATAATTTTGGCAGAGTTAACAGAGGATGTTTTCCTTTTGAACTGGAGCTGCCTTTCTGCAAAACTCTTGCAGGACAAATGAAGCATCTAGAACAATTACATGTGTTCTCCATCTTAACGTTGGAGAAGAAGTAATGGTGCTGCCTTCTGACACCAGTCCAGTATCCCTTTATGCTATTGGAGTGCCTCACAGGCCAAGCATGTTTCAGCAGCCTGTGTGTAAAACGTTATTTGAAACTTGGGTTCCTTTGTAAATACCATCAACACAATTTGAAATACAAGAGCAATGCCAAAAAAATATTAGATTTAAAGGATGCTGTATATGAGAAATATCAAGTACAATTTTGCTTTCTGAGCTTCAGAAAAGCTTAATAGAAAGAGAATAAAAGTGTTTAATAATGTGCTAGCTAGGCAACTGATGAAGCAGCTACTTATCATGCAAATTGTGATGATCTTTCTCTTTGCATATTCTTTGCTTGTGGTTGCTGAAGTCACAAGCGCTCTCATGTCCCTTGCTTAAATGGGAGCTGGTTTTAGTGCGGGGTGGTGTAGGGATTTCCATGGGAGGTGATTCACAGTACGCGCAGGGAATAACTAGTTAAAATCACCATTTGCAAAATATCCGAAATATTTTAAAGCCACATTTGAGAATTATTAGAATTTCATTGTTGAGAACTTCTGCACAGTTACAAAACTGTTACTTGCTTTTGCAATTTGCAGTTTTATGGGAACAGCTGTAAAAGAGCAGAGGAAAATGGTATACCTGGCACTATTTTTGTTTTAATTCACCTTAAAGTTGCTTTATTTAAAGTTGCTTTATTTACAGTCTCGTCTTGGTTGTTGCCATTGGCAACTGTGCCTAAGCAAATCCTTGATTGCAAAATACTATTTTCCGTTCTAAGGTGAAGGGCCCAGGGAAAGAAAGGAAACAGATTGCCACCGAACTTCTTGATGCATAATTTAAGTAACACTGTTAGTAACAAGAATAGATTGATACCGGCCCAGGAGGAATTCAACAGCTGCTTTGCTTTCCAAAGCCATTAGGAGAGGGTGTCTTTTGGAAACAGTCTATACTCAGTACTAAAATAACTAATAAAAAATAGATTTATTTCTATTACATTTAATTTTGAATTTCAGGCTCCAGTGGAGAATAAAATTTGTCAGTGTATATTATTCGCAGCAAACCTGTACTCTGGGAACAGTCAAACTAGTGATTAATTGCAAAATCAAAGGTATCTTAAAAAAGTTAAGGAGTTGCAAGAAGATGGTAATAAAAATCATTAGGAAATGTGATTTATTTCACTATGTTCTTCTAGGTCTGAGAGTTTTGAGGTGTTCAGTGCTCATATTAATAATTTTAAATGCCAATATTGAAATGCCAGCCTGTATGAAAGAGTTGGAAATGTCAGAAAAATAACGCTGCTTGCTTGCAGCCACTGCTCCCTGATTTAGGGAGAGTCATTGATGGGCACATGCTTACTTGATGAGTAGTAGTTTAAGATCTGAAGTCTCTTAAGCCCAGGGATTTAGGTAGAAAAAGGGGGTTTAGGTAGGGGAAACTGCAGTTTGTATGTCTGGTGTTACTTTCTTTTCTTGGGAAATCGAGAGATGATACAGAGATTAGAGCTGTTGCATTTTCAGGATACCTCAGTGTTTCAAAAAGCGTATTGTTGGGGTTCCGAGTCTCTTCCCACATATGCGAGCATGCACACGCACCCTGCTGACCAGGAGTGGGTTCCTGGTGTCTGAGCCCACAGTTACAGGTAAGGCGTTTGTGAGAGCCTTCAGGACTTGGCAGGTCTCAGGACGTGAGATGTGTCCCACTTCACCTCTGAGAGCTTTGGATCTGGCACTCCTGCGCTATCCCAGCAGACCTTAAAAAAAATCTCATAACCTGAAACCTTACAGTAAAGTGTTTGTTTTCCAGTTACCCTTCATAGAGCCTAAAAAAATAACACAGAATGCCTGTGCCCCACTCACCATAACTTGAGAAACCATTAGTTACAGGCATTTCCACTTCTTCGTTGTTTTTTGGGTTTTGTTTCCGACTGGGTGTCAGCTGCTTGAGCCTGTAGGACAAGCAAGGACAGCCAGGCTTGAGTGCAGCCCTTCCTTGGCTTGGTCCGGGCTCCCATGGGTGGGAGAGCTCCTCTTCCCTGCCTTTCCTGCATCTTCCTCCCAGCTTTCTGCTCCCTGCTGTGTACAGGCTTCCATCTGCTCTTGAGAGGTGCCCGGTGTGTTCCATCCTTTCTGATTCTGTAGTGATAGGGCTAAGTTCTTGAGTAACTGTTGCTTTGTAGCAAATCCTGTAAACTCCGTGGTCCAAAACCTTAATTTATTACAGCACTGTTGAACTAATGGCTGAGATGCTGAGACACAGCAACTTTATCGTTTAACAGTTAATTCAAGTAACCTTTTCCAGAGAGACCTTAGGTGCTGCTTTTCCTGGATTGTAACAGTAAGTGTATCCTCAGGACAACCATAACAAGTGCCTAAGAAGGGGGAATGTGCTGCAGCAGCTGCCTTGCAGCAAAGATTTTTTTGAATGAAAGTTAGTATCTTGGTAATTTATAGAATAAAACCCTCTGCCTTGGTCTGTTGAATTTGCTTTATGTGTTTACCACCTTCTCCATTGTGTTAAAACGCTTGCCTGCCAATTCTCTTCTATTACGTTCATTTAAAGATCTTCCTTGCTTTTGCAAGTGGGTTGTTTTCCAGCTACATTCTCCCTGTTGCTTTACAGCCACAAGTTTCTCATTAGTACATTCTCATTAGACACAATACATTAGTGTCCTAGCTGCTCGCTCTGGTCCTTAGCAAGTTTGCTAGTAGGTGTGAGCATCCCCGCCTCTCCCCCGTGATGCTGGGATTGATTTCTGTATCAATTAGTTGTGTGTGGCACAGGGAATAGTCCTGAAATCCCATTGCTTTTTGCTGTCTTTGGATGTCTCGCTTAGCAGGGTGAAACGAAGGGCTGGTGGGTTCAGAAGAGTGGCTGCCATTGTTCTTTTTTACCTTAATAAATGGGTACACCTGACTTCCACAAGCAGATCCAAGTCCATACCCTGGATCCGGATGTTCCCTTATGGTGTGGAGGCAGTCTTGTGTCCCGAACCTCCCTTGCCTCACCAGTTGAAATCTTTCCCTGGTTGATGTGGTCTGGGTTAGCACTGCATTCTCCAGCATGGCAGTGTGAGCCTGGCATCCACAAAATGACCCAAGGTAGATGATTTTAGGAAGGTCCCTATAATCATTTCATTTCTATGACTAAAACGCAGTGCTGAGGTTACACAGGGTACCTCCAAGGCAGGTGTCGTGGTTAGTTTGAACTGAAATGAGTTGCAAGAAGATAGTAGCCTGGCCAAAGGTGCTCATCACTCTCTGTCAACCAAGAAATCTTCCCAGCAAAGAGGGAATCGGCCTTTTCCTTCCCACTGGGTTTTCCAGCACCGCCCATGTCTGCACCATGGGGGCTTGGATGGGACATGAAGACTTCACGTGCATCCTGGCTGCACTTGCAGAAGGCTTGAGAGGTTGGGTGAAAGGCGCTGAAGTTGTTCCATGCTGAGCATTTCATCTATATTTAGGGAGGAAAAGGAAGCACTTAACTACCAGCTGCAGATTGACTAACAAGGGTTATATTACAGAAAAATAGTCCATCACATTTTATTTCCTTCCTGCCTTGCAAATCATTTGGGGAGCGTAAACTGTTCTTGTGATCCAGCATCCCAGATCCAGAATTTGGGTCATGTTCTCTGCCTGCTCACCCATCAGTTACCCTGTATCTGTGACAGCGTTATTGTGAAAGGGGGAAAACAAACTGGGGTTGCTGCTTCACGTTGCTGCTTCAGGTCACCGAATAGGTGCCGCATCCCTGTGTCTGCAGCAGATGCGGGGGGTGACGTTACTCCCCAGCTGAGGACAAGGTGTCTCAGTAGCGAAAGAACAGCCAAAGAACATACTCATGCAGGCCTGAGTATGAGTGTTATGTTTCCTGAAGGTTTTTTTCTTTCCGTTGTCTCCTTCCAAATAGGAAGGTGGCTCTGCTGTGCTTGATCTGTTAGTTATTAAAAGATGATCACAGTTGTGCTGAAGTAATCCATTTTTCATCCATTGGAATTAAAACTGTCTGGTTGTAGCCTTGGCTTAATTGGCAGATGAGATGTTCTGCTCTGCAGTGGGTAGGGATTAAAAAAAATATATCTGTAATAATGAATCTTTTCTTTAGACTAACTCGTGCAAGGTTAGATATAATAAATAGAAGCTAACGAGTTGCAGAGGACTGGTCCCATGGGCATAGGGCCATGCAGCACTGGTGGGGGACGGTGCCTGCTCAGCCACGCACGGGTCGGGTCAGCGTTACCGTTGGTTTCGTGTTGCCTTTTGGTTTCCTCTCTTGGAAAAGACAACAGCGGATCCCGTTTCCAGGCATTCTAGTTGCCAGCTTTAGAAGGTGTTTCATCTGCTGTAAGATGTACGATTGCTAATGAGCACTTATTTAATTCACTGAACATACAACTGCAAGGCTACTTTTTGTTCCCATCTAAAATTGATGGAAACTTTTGGTACTGTTAACTGTTCATAGATACTGTCTGCAACGTTGCTGAGGAGTTTAAAACTCTGTTGTTCCCAGGGCTTGGTGTCCCTGCAGATTTTCATTTAGCCCCATGGACATAGCATGTAGTGAGACTTGCCTCTGCATGCCTGGTGTCCTGTTGCATGCATTTGTAACTTAATAACCACCTTGATCTTTATTTCTTCCCCCTAAAGCCTGAGGTTACAACTGGTAATTAAAAAGAAAAGTTTTCAGCTTTTTAACAAGCAATATGACCCTGTTAAGATTAATTATTCTACAATATTTATTCTTCTTTTCCTGAGTGACTCCATTTCAGTCACTTCCACTGTCAAACAAAGGGAGCCTTAAATAATTGTGAGCCTTAATTAGGTGAGAAACTGTGTGTAATAATTCAATGAATTATTTGTTTGACTTGGAGAGCTTCATACTGGCAGGTGGTGAAAATAGTCATAGTGCTTGCATAATGTAAGTGCTTTGCACTCCCATTATATATGATCTGTTTAATAGTACCCTGTGTGACAGTGTAAAAGCTGATTTGTTTATTGCAATGATGGGCTGCCTTCAAATTTAAATTAAGGAGCTAGGATTTGAGCCATCAAGATAATCTTTACAGAAGCCTTTTTTGATGTTGTGCCCAGAGAAATGGCTGATGGTAGAGACCAGCGATTGAAGACCAGCAGCTGAAAGCTGCTGCATTGCAAATCTGGAGTGGTAACTAATTCCCAAGTAACACATTTGACATGTACTTTTGACCCTCTACTTGGGCATCTCCTGTTTCACGTACCAGTGGTCTGAAATGCTTATAAGCCAAATGACTTGGGGAAGTGGAGTGGGAAGATGTGATTTTATTTTTCAGAAGGGGAATCACAAAGGTAAAGACTGGCAGGTCAGTCACAGTGAGAGCGGGATGAACCTACCCCCTCAGCTTCACGTGTGGCCTCGGCTGCTGCAGTATTTAAATTCCTGCTGACTGCAAGAACCCAGCTGCACCATCTAGACAGGTCATGAAACTTCTGTCTGTACATTAGCCCACTGAATGTGTGGATGTGGCTCGTAGAGGGATTCTCTGCAAGCTTCTTGCTGTTCCTTTGAACAGGTAGCAGACCTGGGGTCTGTAAGTGTCTCCTGGTCTCTTTGCTGACAATGAAAATGTAAGAAGAAATAAAAGGGATGTTGGGTGTTAACTCCTGTCCTGCCACATGGCCGGTTGCAGTCAGTATGAAAAGTAGCCAGGACAGATTTATTTTTGAGTATGTGATAATAATAGTCACATGTATCACTGCAGATTGATAAAACTTGCAGTGTTTTGATC
>JAVJGJ010000001.1:100697672-100717547 GCA_035590215.1 Microhierax caerulescens
TTTAGGGACTGCTTGATGTTAACTTTGTCTCCTACCAAACAGTCTTCCTCTATGCATCAGACAGTGCATTTATGCAGCAGCAAATGTGAGTCTGTCCTGCTTTGAAAGAGGTATGTCTCATGCCATGTTGGAGCTCAACCAGGAGGACAACTTCGGTGTAGAAAACGAAGCTGGGTTAATTAGCATTGATAATATACAGCTGTGGTTGGCTTCAGGGGCAGCAGTTGGTCCATGTAGATAAGGTGCAGCTGTGGCTGGTTCTGTTGAGGGGTTGAGAGTCAGTGAAGAGGGGCAGCTGAGGAAGAAGAGGAGAGAGAGGAAGAAGCAGAAGAGCAGAGAAAGAAGCAAGAGGAGAGCGAGCATACCCTGAGTGAGGAGGAGAGATGAGGAGCAGGCAGCAGAGGGGCTGCATGAGGAGTGTGCCGGTATGAGGTGGTACAAGACCTTGTTGCAGCCTGATGGTTTTGAGTGCTGTGACACTTTGGCTGTGATCTCAGCAGCGTTGCAAAAGCTGTGATTAAAATGCCGCTTGCCTTTCTCGGTATAAGGAAGGGGGATTGCTGTGCCTGCTCCTCCTGAGGCCCAGGAGAGCTGCCTGAACCCTGGGAAGATGCAAGGCTGCCTCCTTCCCCCACCCCACAGCATCCTGCTGATCCTTACAGGTAGGTGCAAGCTGGGGGGTTGCTGTGAGAAATGCAGTTCAAAACAGGATCAAACACTTTCAGTGCCATGTAGAGGGATGTAAAGAAGCTGGGAACAAAACCCAACCGTCAATAGCCTTCCCTCTCCTCACAGGTGCTCTTTGCATGGAGCTTATTCTCCACCAGTAACGTGACAGTGGTGGAGGTAGAGGGGATGACAGCAAAGTCATTGGTGCCCTCAGAAAAACGTGTCCAACACCTGCACGTGTTTTTGATTTCTTGTGGCAGTTGTAAAACCTGTGAGCATAACCCTGACGCACAGACCGCTGTGATTGCTGCTGCTTGGAAACAGCAGGAGCAGAACAAATCCCCCAGGAAACAAGAAATTGCTCTGCATGATCCTTAAAATACCACGAGGTGCTCTCGTCCCATCATTTGAAGTGCCACACCATTACTAGTAAAGAGATTAGCGGGAATGGCAGTAATTCTTCAGAGACCTTCACTGTGAAGAGAAAATTGTGCCTTTCTCCACTGGGAATCCCGCAGCTCTTGGCCAGGAGTTCATTTGTTCTCCTTTTAGCTCCTGGCTCGATAGACTCTTTGTACCCGTAATGACTGCAAACTTTGGGCTGCAGGCACGACAGTTCCGCACCCTTTAGTCTTCCATCGCTTCCGTGAGCGTTTCTCCTGTGCTGAGCAGCTGGCACCTCGTGCAGAGCACGCTGCAGCCTGGGGTCTGCTGAGCTCATGCGCTTCCGTTGCCATTTGAAGCTGGAGCGAGGTAAGGTGCCGTGATGACCTCTCCTGGTGCGGGTGTCACCATTGCTTGGGTTGGCATTGCAAAACCCGCAACTGTTTCGCAGCCTCTGCTTGGGCAACAGGGATGTGCTTTACTGACCCGGGCTGAGCTGCTGCTTCAGGAGGCTCAACGGGAGAGCTTGCCCCCAGCCCCAGCCACAGCGGTTAACCAGCAAAACCTGGACATAAGATGGGGAAAGTCACCACGGTCCCTGGACCCAGCAGGAGCCCAGCAAGCCCATTAAAGTACAGAAAATTGAGGTAAGACATGTAAATGTCTTTTGAACATCTTTTGCCGTTTGACCATCAACAGCATCAATAAAAAATAACGTTTGACAACATCTGTTGAACATCACAGCTTTTGAAACAAGGATGCCCCGGGCAGCTCCGCTTGCTGAAACTGGGACCCCAGTGGAAGCCCTGAATTTGGGGGAGGTTGGAGGGGACGGTCGCATTGCTCCTGGCTCTGCCCTGAGGCTGAGCGAGTCAGCCTGCAGCTGGCTCCATCTAGCCCTTGCTCCTGTCTCCAGCAGAGACCCAGAGATGATGTCTGCTTGACTGTGATCCCCCAGTCTTGGCATTTCCCCCCAAGTTCTCCCCCAAAACCAACTGCACAGGCAGAATTGCTTTCTGCTGCCTGCTTGAAAGCTCATGGAAACGCTTCAGCCTTACGGAGGCTCTCCTAAACGGGTGCTCCTTGGGTTTCTACTTATGGAATCTTTCCAGTTTTACAGCACTGAAACTCATTGTTGGATTACAGTATTTTCTTGTGCATTATGTGTTTTCGCTTATTACTTCAATTATTTGCCTTCCTCTGCAATTTACCTCCATATTTTATTCTATAATGGTTTTGCTGTGCCTGAGGGTCTTTTGAGCTCTAATAATAATTGTAGGAGTAATAATATAAATAATCCCGGTGCTACCTGCATGCATCTAGTTACTTGCTTTGCATTTCTAATAACAGAGCTAGATTGGATCAAATGGAGTGTTTTGACATTTTTCTTTTACCTCTCAAAGGAGAATTGCCAGGTGCATTTGTCATTCCCAAACATGTGGCAAGTGGAGTAATTCAGTGTGTCACCGGTGGCTACCAGGTTTATCAGCCAGTTTACAAGTTGTCGAGGGTCCTCACTGAAGGTAGGATTTTTAGCCATATGCTAAACCCAAAAGTTTTGGTATGAGGCATGACAGTTCAAAGATCCCGAAGTGACATCCGTTCGCTTAAGGCAGCATTATTGATGCTGTGTCAGCATTATTGAGCTTTGATTACCGTAGCCATAATGGAAGTGTTTATTTGCACCAAGGAAAAGCCTAGAGGTTGTATGATTGTCTGAACTGTCCCTGCCCATGGCAGCTTACAATTCTAATACAGAAGAACAGCAAAGACTTGGGAGAAAATTAGTCCTTAACTGTCCTGCTTTTGCAGGTGGCAAACTGAGACCGAAGGGTTTTTAGACTTGCCCAGCTTCCCACCAGGAGTTGTGGCTCAGTCACGAACTCTGTTCCCAGAGTAATGGTTTGGGGCTGCAGCCACATCATCCCTGATGCTGCTGATGGAAGTTCTGTACTCGAGATGTTATGCTCTCACCTGAAGGCAAGAAAATATTAAGTTTTGTAGAGGAGAGCGAAGGGAGGCTGGTGGGTTGTCTGATGAGCTCGGTGTCTGCGGGACCGAGCTTTACCCATCACATCCCTGGAAGTCATGGCTCTGTAAGCATCAGCTGAAGGTGGTTGTTTCTCATATGTGTGTGGAGAGCCTAGCGCAACGAGACCTCACCTCAGCACCCCCAGGTACGCCACAAATTTCCCAACAGAACAACACCTGCAAAAGTGCGATGGTAAAACCTGCAAGTGTCGAGATGGTTTGGTTGAGGAAATGTTAGGAGAAGGCATATTTCTCATTTTGCTCCAGATCTGGCTCCTTGGCATCCCAAAGAGAGAAAGGAGGAGGCAATAAGGCCTTATGGCTGCAGAGAAAGTTGTTCTGAAACCAGCTGAATAAGGAGGGAATAAACCATCCTTCCATTCCTTCCTTCAGCTTCAAACATCTCAGCCATGCAAGGATTTCTGAACCAGCACATTCATGGTGTGTACAAGTGCCCCGGTCCTCTAGAGCCTCTCTGTTCATTTTGTATTTTTAGTACGAGGAAAAAAGTCTTTGTCAAGGATCAGGACAAGGTGGAGACATGTACTGAGCTAGCTCCAAGTAAGAGGCAGCCAAAATCTTGAAGACCCTGAGCTAAGCCCTATCGGACTCCTCTGCTTATTTTTGCCCTCTGTGCCCCTCCTTGTATGGTGCTGCTGCTGTCTCTGAGTGATGGAGGCTCCTGAGGAAACCCATAACCAAGGGCTCTGATGAGCTTCAAAACATGGTGCCTGAGGGCGGTTTAACCTCCCAGCTGCACGCACCAAGGGCGATGCTGGAGTGTCTCCAGTAGATTTTTGGAAGAGGACTTAATAACCCACTAGGGTGTCCCATTCAAGAGGGAGTGTTTGGAAACATGGCTGATACAGCCAGGAGCATCCCATTAGGACCTTGGTGTGGCGGCCCTGGGAACGCTGGCACCGGGCTGAGCTGGCTGCAGGTGGCTGGGGAAGAGATGAGCGATGGGGACTGTCAGTGATGGATGTGTTTGGGCAAAGCACCCCGTGGGTGCCCTGTTCATTTGCTAGCTGATGGGCCACTGGATCACTGCGGGGAGAAAACGTCTGGACAAATGGAAATGCAAATCTGAGTGAAATGTAGAGCCTGCGCTTCCAGAGCTGCCTGTGTCCTGGGCTGGATGACTAAGAGGAGATCAAATGGATCAGAATAAGCTTCTCTGACAGCAGGAATACTTTTTTTTTTTTTTTAAAAAAAAAAAAAAAAGGCACTGGAGGGGTTTATCTTTATCTGTACCTCCTTGCTGGTAATTAGGCAGCATTATCAGACGGGCTCTCCTACAAGGCTGATTTACCGATGGAGCAATAACAGACGGGTCTCCGAAGCAAGGAGCTGCGCTTGGATCACACCCTGGACGCCCATTTTGTGAATCACAGTAACGAAGTGGCTGTCTCCAGCCATCTCTCCCTTTTGTGCTCACTAAACCTCTTCTCTGCTGTTATTAATGTGCTGGTCAGCTCTGATCCCGCATCGCGCCGTGGCACACGTCCATACCCCTGATAAACACGGTACCCGCACCTCCTCAGGGCAGCACCTGGGTCCTCCCCGCCATCGCTTTATTCTCCTTTGCCACGTTACCCAAGCCCATGCCTGCAGCATCCTACCTGTAAGTCCTTTTTGGATCTCTGTTCGTTGTTCCTGGGCTCTATTTACAAACTGTAAGTGCAGCCACTGCCCAGACTGTGCTGGGCTCTTGTCAGTGGCTCAGAGCCACTTGGAGTGGTTTTCAAAACGACACTTGAGCCAAACTCTCAGAGATGTTTGCTTGTAGAAATGGGATTTTAGGCAAAGTTTTCAGGCTGCCCCAAATCCCATTTCTGAAATGGTTGAGGGTCCTGGGACAGAGGTGGGCTTGGGCTGCACGAGTCTGGCAGAGGGTTTTGAAGATGCTGGTCAGGCTGAGGTACTTCTTCACAGAGAATAGCCTTCAGCCCCCAAGCTCAGGGTCATATTTTAGGTATTTAAATATCCTTCAACTCAGGTTCCCTGAATCTCAGACCTCACTGGCAGCCCATGGAAATTAAAGTCCTGCATAAAATGGAATTTTGGCTTCCTAAACCTCTTTTGAAAATGTCACTTAATATCTCTGCTTGCTTCTCTTTACCTGGACCTTCCACGGCAAGTTTTCCTTTCTGACTCTCCTGGCATCTTCAGATTCTGGTCCCTTTTCATTTTAGGCGCTAATTATTTTCCTCACAACATTAAGTGCTCCAGCGGGCTGAGCAGCCTGGTCGCTTACTCTCCTTTTATACCTCCATCCCATCAAATAGTCATGCTCGCTTTGGCTCATTACACTTTATATCCTGGACTCTAACTGGCAGCGCGCTGCCAAGCCCGAGCATCCCTGGAGTTTCTTACTGCTCACTCCAGAAATCAGAGACGATTTCTAGAGTCAGGCAAGAAATGCTGTGGGTGGGTTTTTTGTTTTTTTTTTTTTTTCCCCACTCCCCTGAGGCTTTTCCAGTTTTTCAGCCAGATGTGGGTGTTGAAGAGCTTTGGGGGTGCTGGGGCAAAGCCCAGGGAGCAACGGGGCACAGCTCCCGGCCATCCTCTGTTCCTGGAGGGATGCTATCGGCTGAGTGACAGCCCCAGCTGATAAGCCCTTGCTGTCTCTGTTAGCGCTCGATCATTTCGATCTGGGTTTTGACACTGCATCTCTCTCCAGTCCTAACATAATGGGAAAGGAAATTATATGTATTTGAAAAAAAAAAAAATCTCATCACTTTGACAGAAGTCAAGAGCAATTTTACTGAAGTCAGATTTGTTACCCTGTCTCATATTGCTGAACTAGCAGGCAGGACTGTTAATTTTAACTTGAATTTGTCCCTTTAAATAATAGAGAAGTGTGATGTCACGTCTAGTGCTCTACCAGTGCCTGTAACGCCATCAGTCATTTAAGAAATATTATGACATAGATATTTTAAAAATGGTGAATAGCTTCTATCATTTTGGAAAAGATCCCATCTTAAATGGATTGAACCCCTGCAAAAAACCCAAACTCTTTGAATTGTTTTTGGTTGGGTTTTTTTTTTTGTGGGTTTTTTTTTGTTTTTTGGTTGGTTGGTTTTTTTTTTTAATTTAAATGAAGTGAGGGTTGAATTGGCTTTGAGATGGTGTTTGGAGTGGGAGATTGCGTTGCAAACCTGAAACCTCCCTCACTTGAGCATGCACCAGAGGGCACTGCACGATGTGTTGGGAAGCCCGGAGTAACCCAACCAGCTCAGCCAGGGTTTGGGGGTTTTTGCATGTGGGCAGCATTTGTGCTCACTGCTGGAGATGTCTCTCCTTTTGGGGAGGGGAGGTACAGGGCTGTGTTGCCCCCTCCCCGGGGCTGATGCTACCTACCATCACAGCAGGTTTAGCTGAGCCACCATCCGCGGTGTGACCGCAGGCTCTGTCCCACACCGAGGGAAGAGTCTGCAGCCCCCAGCCCGTGACAGCTCCTGCCCTGACCCCGCTGGGGATGGGAACGGTGACATGGTGTCAGCAGCCCCCTTAGCAGGAGGCATCTCGCCACCCTGGATGACACCCAGCTCCCTCGCAGCCTGCTGAGGTCGGGCAGGGGTGCACGCTGTCCTGGGCTGGGTCAGCCACATCCTTCAGGGCTTGTGAGGTCCTTTCCCACCCCATGCTTCTATGTCCCATCACCCCTCCACCGAGCCAGCTGCCTGCAGTTGCTGCCTGCTCCAGTAAAAGCTTTTCCAGAGGGACACATCTGCTCCGAAACCGAGCTGTGGCACCACGTCTGCAAGAGAGCTGATGGGAAGGGTGGTGTGGAGGGACAGTCCATGGGAGACATTTCCCCCCCCCCCCGACCGAGGGCTATCTGGGTGCTCAGCTTCATCTGTACAAAAAGCATGGAAGGGAACGTTCCCAGGTTAGCTGGAAAAGCAGGCAGTACTGAAGGGTAGGTGTCAGGAGCCTTCCCCAGGCACCACCCCACCAGCCCGACCTCACTGCTGGTGTTTGGGCCACCTTTGCACTCACTGCCCTCAGTCCAGTTCCACTAGATGCCCTCATGTCGCTTGGGGTGTCCATCAGTGCAAGAACCCTGGGTTGGGATTTGCTTCCCCTTCTTTTCTACAGAAGTTGTTTGTTTGTTTGTTTGGTTTTTTTGACTGCTGAGCTCATGTGTGATGTGTCACCACTTCAATTCTTTCCTCTTAAACTGGGGAACCTGGTTCCGTCCACCTTTACCAGTTGGGCAGCAGTGTGAATCCCAGGGGGCGGTGGGGCAGAGCAGGAGTGTTTCTGTGGTCGGTAATCCTAAGGACGTAGCTGGGAGGACATCCCTGGCTGGTGCCAGCAAAAGGACAAACTGGGGAGTCCGAGCAGCCTTTCATGACCCTGACGTATGCCGTGGCAGCTGCGCAGGTGACGCAGCGTCCCGCGGTGCTGCCGGCGTGTGCCACAAGTCACAGTCACCGTGTTACGGTGATATCGGTAATGGGCTGACACGGAGCGTGGGATAAAGGTAATAATGTGATTGCAGCTGTGGGTGAGCACGTATGGGAAACTGGAACAGGACTACTGCCCGGAAATTTCCATTGTCAGGTCAACCTGGGAGAAGTCTCTCCCACAGATCGAGGGGTTACTGTGCAAGTTGGCATTTCTGTGGTGTGGCTGATGGCCCGGTGGCAGGTAACCTGGCAGAGGTGCGTGCTGCCTCTTTTCCTTCGAACGTGAGGGTTCCTGCAACCTGAGTAAAACCTGTAGGACTGGGTTTGCGTTTTTAGCACACCACAGTCCTGCACCGTGCAAAGCCAGGCTGCTCCTGGAACTGCCAGGAGCTATAAAGGAGTAACGGAGCTGGCAACCCACTCCTACTCCTGCACCTGTTTTGTATTATCTGTGGGCAAAATCCTGAGGCCTTTAGTCACTCAAAGAACAACTAGGAAGAAAAATTATTCTGGGGGAGGAGGTGTTGGCAAGGGTTGCCTTGCAGACCTCTCCTCAGATAATCCTTCTGGGAGGGGGGTGTAGCAAGACCCCCCTTCCTCTGCTCGTGGAGAAGGCCAGGGGATTATTCCTAAGCACCCTCTTTGCTGGGGGATTTCCTGCGTGGAACGATGTGCCCATGCACTGGGGATGCTTGTACATGTGCCTGTAAATCCATCTGGAAAAAAAGTCCCCAGGCCCTCCCCCAGCTCCTGCATGATGGCCCTGCAGATGCAGTTCAGGTGAGCCCGGCTTGAGTGTTTTGGCTTAGCCTGTGCCGTGGGAAAGGAACAACTTCAGCTGACCACATGCCCAGGAACAAGCCCATCACGTGGACTTCCCACCTCCTGCCTTATTGCCGCCATGCAGTCCCTGTGCCCTCTCGCCCCCATTGACTCCAGCATCACTTTTGTCCTTAGCATCCTTCCAAGTCTTTCTTCAGAGTCTCACTCCCAGGTAAGGATGGTCCCTCCATCAGTCTGGGACCAGATTAGGAGGGCTTCATGGTGAAGGTCCCTTCCCTAAGCTCCTCTGCCCAGCCAGCCCACCCGGACACACAGTGAGGGCTGTCCCTGCTTGGATGGTCTCTTCTGAGCAGCTCCTCTAACAAAACCATAAGTCAACATGTGCTCAAAGGCATTTCTCTTGCAGAACAGGCCCTCTTACAGCCACCATCTCTGAGGGGGTCCTGGGCAGCGTGGCCAGGTGGTCAGCAGCTGAGCAAAGGGTGGCACTGAGGCACTGTGCCACCTGCTTGTTCTCCCCAGGTCATTTAAGTTGATTCCCATCCTGTCACCCCATCTGTTCACATTCAGCACTGTTTCATCCCTTCTTCACCCCCAAAAGGAGGTCCATGGGCTGCTCTCCTCCAGCACGGGGGGTGGCTGGCAAGGGACAACCAGCAAGGAGGTTTCCCAGCAGCCTGATGAGGAGGTAAGTGCCACATGAAAGCTTAATCGTTGCTCTCCAGGACCAAATTGAATCGATGTAATCCTGCATACGCTAATTTGAAGCTCTGTACGATGATATTAGTTGTTGTCGTGACCTAGTCCTTCAATTACTTGATTCATTCACATTTAGTATAAATACAGGATTAACCCAAAACGAGGGTTTAGGAGGGGCAATCTCTTACTCTTTCATTTTAATCTTAAATATGTTCAAAAAAAATCACTCTAGTGATTGAAGGGAGGTGATTTAGGAGGGGATATAGGCATGGGGTGGCAGCAGCCAGGGGGTGGATGGGGCCTGGGGCAGCCATGGCCATCACTGATGTCTGCTTTGAAAAATCCCAAGACATTGCTCTTCTTTTCCCTCACCCCTCCAAGACCCTTTAATAAGCTTTTCCCCCCAGCCTTATGGTTTTAGCATATTTTTTTTACTTTTTTTTTTTTTTTTTTTGAGAAGACACTCAGGACATCTCCTCTCCTCTGGGGACTGCATTAACGTATGGATCAAGGCAGGTGAACATGGGCGCCACACCTGCCTGCACGCCAGGCACAAAATGGGAGCATCATCCCGTCCCTGTCACTGCCCTGCGCTTTCTCAGCCCTGCTGTGCTGGGAAGCCCCTCTGCACCTCCCAGCCGGTGCGGGAGCAGGAGGGAGCCAGCCCTGCCGGAGCAGCCCCAGGCAGAGCCATGGGGAGGGGGCAGCACGAACGCCTGAGGCTATCACACGGCACAGCCCATCGAACAGCCTCTGGGCTTTCCTCGGTGGGCAAGTCAGGCAGGCCCCTGGTGTCTCATCTTGGCGCTTGAGGGCTTCCTTGCGTGTGGTAAACACCAGTTGCAACTGGTACTTCTGGTGAGCTGTCCCCTCTCCAGGATTCAGATCTGTCTGGGTCAAAGAACTGAAAATCACCCTGACACACCATCCCAGACCCCTCTGGCAGGGAGCACCAGCACTGCGCTCGCAGGGGACGAGGCGGAAAGGTGACAAAAGTCTTTCTCAGCTTGGCTCGCCCACCGTGCCCCAGGGTGAAAGCAGGTGACGCTGGAGGTGACTTTGCAGCCCCTCCACTGGGCACTGCAGACCACCTCGAGCAGCAGGGTTTGTCCATCCCTCCCGTGCGTGAGTGCTGGATGTGGGCAAGCAGCTCAGCACATGCACCTGACGCGACAGCTTCCCAGTGGGACAGCACCTTCCACCCAGCACGCAACAGTGGGGATAACTCGCTGCACTGGTTTCCACCCTGGGATCCCAAAATGAGGCCAGATTTTGCATAGGTTGTGGTTGCTGTGCTAAGAGGATGACGCAGAGCCATTGCCATGGAGACAGAAAGCCAAGGTAAGGAGCCACGCTGCTCCTGGCAGCATCCCGGGAGGGGGGACCTCACCCCGAGCCCTGCAGCATCTGCTAGGAGACTGTGGGGAAAGGTGCATTTCCCCAGCTGCAAAAACACAGTTTGGTATCACTGGCAGGACCGTTTCCTGGTGCTTTTATTTTAAGCAAACGCCTCGGCTCAGTATGGGATGTAAATATTCAAGCACAGGTTCATATCTTCTTTCCTCCTTCTCCTGCGCGTATGTAAACGAGCAAACACAGGCTGCAGAGCATGCGGACGGATGCAGGTTACACAACTTGGTAGCTCTAAATCATGCTTAGCATTTTAGGTAATAATAGCTACACTTCAAAGAATTGCTTAATGACTCCTTTGCTGAACCATCCGAGTCGCTCGTGTGAGAGCAGCGCAGGAGCTCATAAAACCCCAATTAGCGGCTGCGAGCGCGCTGTGGCTCCTGAAACACCAAGCGGGGTTTTGCGGGGTGGGCAGCAGCCTGCAGGCATAACATCCCGTGCCATGGCACCTGGCTCACCAATATCCACCTGAAATCCCAGCAGAGAGCAAGCATGGAGGGGCTGGAAATTGCTTGAAAGACCCCCTGGTGTCAGGACATGTTTTTCTTCTCTTAGGAAGAGAGGGACCGAACTTTCTCATCCTTTCACATAGCCGGGGTAGGATGCTGAGACCGGGTCCCCATGCTGGCGGGGGACCCCTATCCCTGAGCGGGTGCTGCTACTATGTGCAAACATCTGAGCATCCGTTTGCTGCTCACCTCCTCTCCTAGTGTGTTACCAGCCCCTTTTCTTGGCTCTCGGTGGGCTGGAAAGCAGGGAGCTGCCAGGAAAATATGGGAATTGCTATTTCCCATGTCCTTTTCATATGTGATTTAGCTCAGGTGGAGATGGCAGACAGGTTCCCAAGGGCTAAGCTTGATGTCCATAATGCTGAAGGTTCACATTGTCCATGGGTCCATCTGTCACCCCAGGGCCACCCAGCAGGACTGGTGGCCCCAGGACAGGGTTCCTGAGGCTGGGCTGAACTGCTCAAATGCTGGGTTTGGTCACGCTGGATGAAGAGCTGGTGAAACAGCACATGGTAAAACCACACCAACGGGGAGGTGACTGTTGGGGTGTTGTAACAAAACCAGTGTCTTGGCTTGCTCCATCATACATGTGGGTGCAGGCTGCTCTGTGTTCTCCTGAAAGAGCAAAAGAGAACAAAATGACCTCATCAGTATGAAACACGCACTGGGGATAAGGCATCGTGAGCTCCTTGCAGAGGTTCTCTTTGGCTTTCCTCTCCTGTAGGCAACGCTTTGAGCGATAAGGGGATGGTGATCATGTCACAGCCATGGCACGAGTTGGCAGGTGGGAATGCCGTGATGGATGAGCCCTGCAAATCCATCCAGTCCTGCAGGTGCTGTGCAGAGAGGTCAAGCTCAGGAGCAGAACAGATTGCATGGACCAAGCCTTGGTGGGTTTTATTTTATTTGATACATATATGATGAAAATATATATTCAAATATCTTTTATTTGAATGTTTTCCTGATTGAAGGCAACTTGAAATTTTCCAACTGTGTCTCTAACTCAGTCGAAGGTGAAATAAGCAGTCAAATGACCCTGTGAACAGCAGAACCAACAGGACCTGCTTTCCTATGGACTTACGATGTTAAATTCTTTACCCAGTGCTCCCAGTTCCTTCCCTTATCCCCCACCAGTTTGGCAGGGAAGGTGGCACAAGGTACTGGTTTGGAGCTACGTGTTTGGTGATGGACTGGACAGTAGATGTGTTGTCTTCTAAGTACGTGGCAGAGTTGAATTTGCCTCTTCCTCACAGTATTTGGGGCTTTCTCTCTTATCCAGCCAGTTGTCTTGAAGCCTGCTGGAAGAGCAGATCATTGAGATCTCTGCTCCAGTATGACATTGAGTTTGACTACACCAATATATGCAAAAATATTTTTAGTGAAGATAGACAAATGAGTGGATGCACTGGCTCTGTGACTTCGGCTTTTCCTTAGACTAAAGCTAGGAACAGCCATAAAAAGAGAAGCAGTTATTTAAATTGTCAGCAAACAGTTTCCTATTTTTTCTTTTATGTTTTGAAAACTTAAACCAGCCCATCAATAAGATTTCTTCTGTTTCCACTGTTAGTTGGAGGCTGATTTATGTCCTGAAGCAGGATGATTTAGGTCTCATTCAGATTTTTCTTCCAAACTGTTTGCCACTGGAGGTAGGGATTCCCATCATTTGCCCACATGCGGTTCTGTTAAGCCCTTGCTGCCAGTACGTCTCGCACAAAATATCACCCACTAACTGTGGAAACAAAAAAAAAATCCTTTTTTTTCATTCCTACTTTTGAACAGCCATTCGCTGGAGCCAAGGTACTGGGGGGGTTCTCCTTTCATCCTATCCCTTTGCACTGGACCTACTAAGGCTTAGTGTGACGCTGGTTTCTGTCTTGCAAGCTCAGGTGACATTTTTTGCCAGATTTGCCACTTTTGAAGGGCTCTCTCCTTGGAGGACAAGGGCCAGGATCAGGCTGAAGCCTTTCCTTGGCTGGGCATGACCCACTGAATACAGCCAAATAGCTGCCAGGGAGGCAGAAGCCATTGAGACAGAGGGACACGTGGCCATCCACATGGCATGAATCTCATTTCCTTTGGAAATCTGGGTAAAAAGAATAATTTGTGATTAAATTAGTTAAGTAACCCTTTATTCTGAGGGATGGATGACAACTTTCTCCATGGGCTGAGCTTGGACATCAATGTCCACGAGGGATTCAAAAAGTCAGCAAAAGGAGAGACTGGGGCAAATAGGCAAAAGTGGATTAAGCATCAGCTCCTCCATGTTTAACCAGCTTTTTTGTTTGTTTCCAAATTCCTTTTGAAGTTCTAAATAATCCCTCGTGACACTTGGTGAAAGCAAACAAGGTTTTCAAAGCTTTGCATTTGAATTCAGGAGAATAAAACTCTGCCTATAGGTTTCCAACATGTTTTATTCTCTTTGCTTCTTATCTTTATTAAAAAGCTGTAATTTGAGTGATTAATTGCAAATGAATATGGCTATTTTCTTGGCCTAACACAATATTGCACTTTGAGAGTCAGTTGTCTGCCCAGAGCAGATACACTGAATCCTCCTTCCATGTCAGCAGAAAAAGGGTTATCATATAGACTCCTCCTTGGATTATGAATTAATTAAATCAGATTTAGAGTCTCCAGCCAGCATGGCTGTCCTGTAGCAATACGTTATATCAATTAAACTCTCTAGCCTGCGTTGTGGGAAACACTGAATGAGAGAAGAAGCAATGGGGTCTTCCAGCCTTGAAAGCTGTGCAGGTGAGAAGATGTTTCGCTCTCCTGAAAATGTGATACAGAGAGACGAGACGCATCCCAATGCACCGAAAACATGCAGCAGTGACCGAAGTTAACACTGTTTGGCGTGAAGTCAGCTCGCCTGCGTGCTCAGCCATCCCTGGCTTTCCGGGCAGCCTCACCTTTTGGGTCAGAGAAGGAATTCAGCAGCAACATGACGTGGGTTTTGGACACGATCCTGCACAGCTCTGTGTCCGGCTGATGGGGTTTCTGCCACCCTGCTGCTTGGACTGCACGTGATGTCCCTGCCTCTGCGCCCTCCCCACCCTGCCTAACTGCAGTCAGACCCAAGGATCTAGGGAAGGATGGCTGAGACGGTGTGAGTAAGAGGTGCCTCATGCAAGGGCAAGCAGCCTCTCTGCTGGCCACAGGGTCTGGGCGCCCTGGGCAAGGTAAAGGACCCAGGGTCTGAACCCATCTAGCAGCTCCTCTCGCCTGAAGCACCCTTGCCTTGGTGCTTCTTACATGTTGATGCAATACCCAGCTCTACCTTCCCGTCTCATCCTCAGAAACCCACTGTTTTCCCCAGCATCACGAGAAGCGATCCTCTAACATCCTCGTTGGCGACCAAATCAAAGTGACACCGCTTCCACGAGGAAAGCAGCAGCCCCACCAGAAGTGAAGTGAGCTGTCAGCTGCCACGATGCGACCGAGGAATGCTGCAACCTTGCAAGCTCTGCTGGGTCTAGCGCTGCTGGCACCTTGGTGATGCAAATACCTGCAAATACTGATTTCTGCCTGAGATTAAATATCTCCCCAACTGCAAGCTTGCCAGGAGACTTGTTGCCCTGCAGAGACAAAGTGAGGCCAAATGCAAGATTTAGGTTGCTGAAGAAAAGACATAAGAAAGCCTTTAATGAACTTCATTCGTGCTTAATGACATCCAATGAACTCAACGCTGAAATGATGGCAAATGAGGGGGTTTGAGCTCATTGTGGAAGGCAGACTTTCTGTGTCATTGCCATGGCTCAGCCCATCATAAATAAAAGGGATGAGACGAATATTTCACAGTCAAAAGCCAAAAAATCCAAGAATCTGAGGTGACATTATGCTGAGGTTTATTTGCCCCTCACCGTAGACTTCCAGGCTGACCAAAATGGATCAAGTAAATCCAAGCATTGTTTCAGAAACATGGGTCTGTGGTTGAAAATACAAACAAGGCTAAGCATCTTCCAAAAGCTGAATGGCTCACCGCTACCGCTCCAGCCTGGCCAAGCCAGCCAGCATGCAAGTCCATGCCCGACTGCCAAGGCGTTTGATCTGGAAATCAGATGGAGTACACACCATCCTGATGAAAAATATTGCACACGGTCTAGACTTCAGGCTACTTTCCAGTATCTAGTATCTCAAGGAAGGGATCTTTTAATTGAAAGCCTTAATGTTTCTCGTTATAGTTAAAATTAGAGCAGAACGGCAATAAAATTGGTCATGGGATTGAGACACGTTTTAAGGGAGAGAAGGAAATTTATTCTTCATTTTTTACATCGGAGCATCCTTTAGAAGCCCATGCATATTTGAATACGTCAATGCAAGCATTAATAATTAAAGGAAAAAACAACCACATCTCTCCGAAATACACACAAGAAAGCAACAGCTCAGGCCAGAGGCTGGAGTCTCTGGGGACACACTGTTTTTGCTGGCATTTCACCTCTGCCCGGTGTACCTCATTATTTAGGAAAGCACTTTCCCGCCAGCCTCTGCCAAGGAATGTCTTACCTAGCAATTTGCAGCTGATGGCTAACCTCAGCATTAGCCTGGGAAATTGAATCTTTGCTTGTTATCGGTTTGATTTTGAAGGAAGACGCAGAGGTGTTCACGCAGATTATAAGCAATTTGGATAGATGTGCCTCGGGGTGGAACACTCCAGCCGCCAGCAGAAACCCTTGCAGAGCAGTGGTGATGCTCCAACCAACCTGATAGCCCCAGGTCCATATGACCCGCAGCCACGGTTGCCCAAGATTTGCCAAAAAGCAGGCTCCAAAACTGCTTCCTCCCTGCTCCCCGGAGCCAGATGGATGTCAACAGGCTATGGCGATGAGTCGGAGACGTTTCGCTCCCCGGCGTGGCCCCCAGCCAAGCAGACGCCTCGGCACGCCGCTCTGCAGAGCCGTCCGGCGGCCCCACGGCCAGGAGCATCTCGCTGGGCACCGAAGGCGGTTCACAGCGTTGGCGTGAAGAAGGGAGTCTCTGACTTAGATGCGGTTTCCCTAACCAGGCTGAAATTGCACTTCCCCTCCCTCCTCATCCTGCCTTCCTCCATGTTGATAGTCTTCTCATTCATTAAAAACCTGCTAATTATCTCAGCAGCTTGGAGCTGGGTTGCAGCATGGAATTAAAACCAGCTTTTCATTTTGGCATCCACCGCCTCATGTAATTAATGAGACAAGAGAAAGCCAGAACATGCGGGTCAGCCCTAAGTGCAAGGGAGGGATTGATCGGACACGGGCAGCGCTGGAGCTCACGGCCGGGATGCTCTGAAGCTGGCCTTGGCCAGGGTGGGCTGCACTGTGGGGCCAAATCAGGGAAAAGGGGGAGGAGATAAGACTTTCTGTCCTGGTTGTTCCCCTTGTTTTTCCTCCTTTGAATTCGAAATACGGACCAAGTAGTGCTCAGTGGAAACCCTGCACTCAATCTTCAGCACCTCTTTGCTGGGGAAGAAAGGGGAAAGCAGCCTGCCAAGGCTTGACAGCACGTTTTGGCCATCCCCGCCATGCTGAGCAGACCAGGATGCTCTGAGAGGCTGGGCTCTTGCAGATGGACTTTTGGATGGAGGTCTGGAAAACGGCTGGAGGAACCTGAAACCGTAGGAGGCATCAGTGCTGCCTGCAGATCCGCCGGTGCCAGGTCCTCTCCCTGCTGCCTTGGCACGAGCGAGCGGCCACCAAATCCAAATGGAAATGCTGCTCTGCTCGCTGGCCACGGGCAGGAGAAGGCCGAAGACTCCGTCTTGCAGAGCTGAGCTGGGGTGACGCAACCCTTCCCCACAGCCCCCCCTCCCCCCAGAGCTTGGGCTGGTGGTGGGAGGGCAATGCCTTTGGGCACTGCTGCAGAGCAGTGGCAGCACCAGGACAGAGGGGATATATCCCTCCCCCCGACTCACCAGAGCACTGGTAGAGCACAAACTTTCCTCCCTGCATTCACTTGGGCTCCCCTCACCCACCCCGCTGCCAACAGCATCCCTGCTCGCCGCCCACCGTGCCTGCTCTCCAGAGCATTGATTTACAGTTTGTTGCTACTGCCACTGAGTAACTACTGTTGCTGCTTACTACGGACTTGCTCGGCTTCCAGGATGCCCCTGACGGGTGGCAAGATGCTGCTGGATCTGGCAGGTCAGGGTGGGAGAGCGTCGCTCCTGGGGGAGCAGCAATGCCAAATTGGGTTTCTAGCCCTTTAAATCCTATCCAGTACTGCAAAAAAAGGACGAGCGAGCAGGAGAGAGCCTTCAGACTCTTTTAATTAAAGCTTGTACCATATTCTGTCTTCCCAAGTCACGGCAGTCACCCTCGCTTCTTCAGGACATCTTGGGGCTTGCCGGCACCGTGGCATGGATGGGGGGAGTCGCTCACCTGGGACCGGTGGCAGTAGGTACGCGCAGAGCGACGGGGCTGCTTGCATGGCTTCTCCCCCTCTCCCCGCTGTCAGCTGGAAGCATCCCCCTTTTATTTCATGTCTTTTCATTTGCCGTAGAGAAAGTGTAATGCCTTGCTTCGGGCTTGTGGGGACGTTGGCAGGAGGCATCCTCCCACAGCACACCTGGGGGCGAGGGGCTCCTCACCCTGCCACCGCTGCTCTCTTCCCTCCCCTCTCCCTCCCTTTTAAATAACTAAGTGTATGACCTAGAGTTGTTTTGTGTTGGTTTTTGGTTTTTTTTTTCCTCACTCCTTAAATGAAAGAGCTGCCATTCAGCAGAAGATAAGTTGGGATGCCTGTTTCATAAATCACCGGAGAAGTTGGTCCCTGCCGCGCTCTCGCCGCCAATTGCCCCCGCTGGCTGCGCTCGCGGCTCCTCTCCCCTCTGCCTCTCCCGTGTAAGTGCACCAGGTTAAGAGAGTTTTGCCATATTCTTTCATGCGCATTGCACTCTCAATGCAGAGCATTTCTTAAGAGCCTCACGGACCAAATCCCAGGGTTATTAGGAAGACGGTGTTGTATTCACACTGGAGTCTCAGCTCTTCAGTCGTATAACCCATAGCAGCTTTAGCTGGGCTTATAAATTGCCCTTCAGCAGGAACATTGCGCACGAAGAACATTTAACTGCTAACTATCCCATTCACCGATCGATTTTTCTCTCCCCTCTGCTCCTAACTGAGTGATCTCTTCATTTGTATTTCCACACAACACGGCTATTTCTTTAAATTATGTGTTGCCATTCCTTCGTCACTGTCGCGGGTTGGTGCATCATTAGGATGCCCTGACCTTAATGAGAGCCCATTTTTCTCTTTGTGGCCAGTCCCAGGTGAGCGTGGGTGCCGAGGAGCCTCTGTCCTGCATGGATCCCCGGAGGGGAACAGAGGCTCTGCCAGGAAAACATTTATCCTGGTGCCTATCCGAGATTAACAACACTTTTGACAAATAGCAGACCTCCTCAAGGCTTGAAATAGGGTTGAAAAAGCTGCCGCTAATCTCCTCGAGAAGTGCTAGATGGTGGCCACCGCTCTCTGTAAATCAGGAGACAAGCTGTTTATGTACGGCATGTTGAGACATCAGTGCAGAAAAAAAAAAAATCCCTTCTGTTAATCCACCCGCAAAACCTCTGCTGTTGCTGTCATCTCGCAGGGCAGCGGGCTTGCGCAGGGAACACTGTAACCTCAGCGTGGCCCAAAGCACGCGGGACTGCGGGGCTGGGTCGGAGAAATGGGCTTTTTTCTCACCGACAGCATCTGCTGATGGGACGGGGAACTTGCAAGTGAGCAAGGGAAGAGGAGCTGCATGTCTGTGTACGAGCAGCTGAGCAAGAGCACCTGGAGGTATCAGGTGGTTTGTGGGCAGCGAGATGTTTCAACTTGAGCAGTCGAAGGAAGGAAACTTAGAGAGGAGGAGGCACGGCACCTGCAAGGGAAAGCGAAGATGCCAGGGCAGAGTGAGATCCGCAGCGCAGGCTCCGTGGTTATCTCATAGGAGTGCAGGACTGTGGGCGCAAAAAAAAAAGGTTGTGTCCCCAGGGGGGTTGTGTTTGCTGGTTGTCCTCGTAGGGATTGCTTTTGTCGGTGGCTCCCACCTCTTTGGTAGCGATTTAACCGTTTGTGACTTTTGGTGGCACCAGGAAGGATCCTGCCCCTCGTGCCCAGGACATGGGATAATAGGTCCCTTGTTTCCAGCTTGCAGCAGGAAAGCAAATGACTTGGCAAGGAAACCTGAAAGTGGTGAAAGTAAAAAAACCTGTTCCTGTGGTCCAAGCGGGGCTGCAGGCAAACTTCTTGGGTGAAGCCCCTGAAACCTCTTTCCTCCACCCTGCAGAGCTGGAAAACTCAGAGTAGGATTTGAAAACCACCGACAAATACAGGCGGGGTGAGGAAAGACGA
Organism: Microhierax caerulescens; assembly: GCA_035590215.1. Classification (NCBI taxonomy): domain Eukaryota; kingdom Metazoa; phylum Chordata; class Aves; order Falconiformes; family Falconidae; genus Microhierax; species Microhierax caerulescens. The sequence goes on from JAVJGJ010000001.1 coordinate 100,716,888, forward strand.
ACAAAATGTTACATCTTAGTTCAGCAAAGTGACTCAAGCCTCGCAAGCGTTCAGAGTAATTATTTATAGTGCCATCAGCAGAAATAATAGAATGAAATGAAGGACTGAAAAGTTTTGCTGACTATCAGCGAACGCATCCTGGCACGGGTTGATATTTCCCGGGCCCAGCCCTTTGCATCTCCAGCGCTACCAAGCGTGCAGCCTGGGGACCCCGCTACGCCTCGCCAGCGTGGGACCCCTCCGAAAAGAGACGGGCAGCGTCCAGGAGCTGCACCCGCCTGGAGAACAGAGTTTACGTGGCAGCTGTGACTTCCACCCTGAGCCAGCCACCTCTGATGCCTGAGCCTGGACTGATCTCCTGGTGGGTGCCTGAGCTTTGAGGGAGCGGCGCTCTGCGGCAGGGGAGGGCTGGGTGGCCAGGTTTGGCTTTTCCCTTCTAATTCGATGAATATCGAGGTTAGAAAGGAGGGGGTGTGGGGTGGGGGGAGCAATTTTCAAGATCAGCAGTTAGTGTAATACAGTGCTTTGTCCTCCGTAATTAAGCTCAGCATTTTGTGTTTCGATAACGCTCTTGAACCACGACGACAAAAGGAATTAGAGGGATTGGCAGGCAGAGACAGGCAGAGAACCGCTCACCTGGCATCACCCAAATTAAAGGTG
>JAVJGJ010000001.1:100728069-100740546 GCA_035590215.1 Microhierax caerulescens
GCGTGCCAGTCTTTGATCCAGCGGTGAGCCAGAAGGTGGGATGTATTGGTTGAAGGCATCCCTCTGCTCAGTTTGAAAGGTCTCGAGCCAAGGGCTGTTGCCTCCTAGTGGAGTTGCCTCCAAGACCGTATCATGTCTTTGGGTGGATTCCCCTTATGTTTTCTTCCTGCTTTGTGCTGTATAACTCATCAGATATTCACTGGACATGAAGAAATAACAATCTACTGTGGGGTTTGTTTTGTTTTGTTTTTTTAACTCATCCTGGTAGGATGAGATGTATGAGCACTGCTCTCTGTCCTAGTGACTATCTGAGCGTTTCTTATAACTGGAGCCAAACCAGCTCCCGATTTCTGACAGCCTGAAGCTAAGCCCATGCACCTGGCTGTTCCGAATGTGGCTGACTGAGCTGTCAGGCTTGGGTCACCTGCCTCTCACCCCAGTGTCTGAAGAGCATCACAGCCACCTCCTCCCTGCAGCACCCAGTGGGGTCTGGTGAACTTAGCTTTTCTTGTCACATATTCTTGGTCTTTATTAAGTGTCAGAAAAGGAATTGTTCTGCATTGGTCACCATCTTTTGCCAGGCTTGGTTTTTGTTCATTGTCTTAAAGCCACACATGAACTTGGCATTGACTCAAGCTGAACTTCAAGTTTTGATCTTGACAAGATCAAGAGAATGAGAAGACCGTTTGCATGACCCTGTACAGCCATTGATGCTTAGATGGGCTGCAGGTGGCAGTTTTTACTGTTGCCTGATATGAGCTGCAGGCTGTGCATTTTGGGAACAGCCGTGGGCACATGTTTGTCTCAGCCACAAACTCACCATTACCAGGGCTATGACCCAGCCTGAATCCTACCTGAAAATATTTTCAGAGAGCATTTAAGGCATTTTTTAGAGTGGAGAGGTATGTCTGTGGTGCTGTACTTGCATCCCGACCAGGAACAGAGGAGCCCAAGCTACAACCAACCTTCTCCCTACTCCAGGTGCCAAGTGCGTTTCTTCAGCCTGTTCTCCAACTTAGAGGGCCACGTATGTGTTAAGAAACAAATCCTTACATCGAAGTGCCTGTAAGCCATGTTAGTCACCTTGGATGTTACTGAGCACCCTATGAATGAAATTGCTTTGTGTATGAAGGGAGTGATAACGCACTATCTCCCTCTCCTCCTGTCTGCGCTTTTCCAGCCCGCTCTCATCTCTGCGATCCTCTTCCCTCTCCTGCCTCCACTGGAAGCAAAAATGAGATGCGAAAGGAAAAAAGTATTGAGGAAAATCTGGAAATCCAGATGTCTCAGCATCAGCCCAAGCTGTGTCCTTTTTATGGCTTGTAATGAGGAACATTGGAGTGACTGAAAGCCCCGACCCCCAGCCAGCCATCGTACCTGCTCTCACCTACTTCTCTGAGAGGTGAAGTCTGGAGCAGATGCTGATTCTCATTTTAAGTCTTAGGATTTGAGCTATTAATAAGCCTGGAAAATAACCACATGTTCTCTGAATTATGTAACAGATGTTAAATTCCCCAAGATGAAGAGGTGTCAGCCTGATGGAAGAAGTGATGTGAAGACCTTTCTTTTTCCTTTGAGTGGGGTTTCTCCTCTTGTTAGCAAAATCGGTAATCTGCTGGTGGGGGTATCAAGAAAATCAATATCACCCCAACAATTTAGACCCAGCCCACTGTTGCCCCCTTCTTCACTTTGCACCCATGTTTATGCATTTCTTGCCTTCCTCTGGCACAGATTTTGAAGGCAAGTGCTGTCCAAAACGAAGTCCCATTGAAAGAATGTGTTGTGATGAAGAGCTGTTGAATGAGTCACTGTGCTCGTGCTGGCAAAGCGGGCTGTGGAGCGGCCCAGATCCTTACGCTTGGCACGAGAGAGCGAGAAGCAAAAGAGGAAAGTAAAGTTAGGGCCAGGAGCTGCAGTACTTGGCCAGCCAAGGGGGCTGGGTTGCAAACGCTTTTCCATTTAACTATTTCAGCGACGCAGCTGCCACCAAGGCAGGGATGTGTTTGCAGCTTCATTGAGGAAGCAGGAGATGGGCTGAAGGTGAATGCAGAGGAGATGCCCCAGGCAGGGGATTAAAAAGGGTTTCACTTCTGTCTTCTTTCTGACAATCTCTTTTTTTTTTTTTTTTTTTTTAAGTTTGTCTTCTTTCTAATCCTCCTGTGTTCCAAGGGAGCACTCGTGGCTCCATGTGGGAAAGGTCCTCAGCAGCTCAGGATGGTGTTTAACCAGGAGGGCTCTCTTCCTAGGATCACTGTCCTTTGCCTTTTGGTACCTTGCATAAAGATGGAGGGAAGCTGTCATCAGCTGTGTTACACACAGCTGAGACATCCCTTGGGGGAGATGTTTATAAATGTAGATTGAAGACGCTGGGCCCTGAGGGTACCACGTTTTCTGTGGGTGTAGATACACAGCGAGACTAATAAATCAGCCTCTGCACTAATAGAGATGCTTGTGCTCTTGGCTGTGACCCTGCTGGCTGCTCTCTCCGAGGGGTGACTTTGTTTAGACATTTATTTCTGAGATCTGCTTTAGTACCTCCTGTTACCTGCTGGTGTGACAACTGCAGGCGCCTGTTCTGACACAACGTGCCCTTCCCCCGGGGATGCCTCTGGGGAAACGTAGCTCTAGCCAGAACAAGCTCATGGGGGGAACGTGCTGCTGGAGGTGTGAGCTGTGTTCGACCACCGCTGCTATTAATGCGATGGTAGAGACTGTAGAGCTCTCCTGGATTCCTCCTTTTTTCACACCCTGTACCCTGGGAGTGGAAGAAATTGCAAAGTGAGTTCCTGCTAAGTGTGAAATTCAGAGGGACCATGAATGTAATGGGGGTCTCCTAATGGGGGTCTCCTGAGCACCGGGGTCTAACCTGGACAGCACACTACCTGGCACAAGTCTGGGTCCCATGCACAAAGAATTAGTTGTTGGCCACTTAAGGTAGTAAAAAAAGAAATGTGGAGACCAGGGAACCCCGTTTTGGGTGGTTTCAGCATTTGCCCACAGTTGCCCTTAGCTTGTCCTTCGGGAGCAGTTGACAGTCTTGCACTCTGTTACTCACTGCTCAGTACTGATTAATGGGCTTCTAATGTCATTGCTTCTTTCATTATCCAACCAACCTGAAGGATCAGCCATTTTTCGGGGCTGGGGGGGGAAGAGGGCAATGTGCTGCTGGCATGAAGTGGGTGGCTAGCAGGGAAATCAATTAGTAAATGTGTATTATCCAGACAAAGAGTGGAGTCTAGCTATCAGGAGGTGTTGCAAAGCACAGAGATAGGTGAGGTAGTCCAAAACATTGAAGGACTGTATCAAGAGCCCAAGCAGAGCCTCGAAGGGTTGTAATAGCAGTGGCAGTAGTAATAGTAATTAATGCTGTACTTTGGAGGTCTGGTCCTGGGTCAGGCCTCAAGCGCACTTTGTGCTCTGCAATTGCCGATGAAATGGGAAATAAGTTCTTGCGTCGAAGTGCTTAAAAACCGTGTAGAAGGAGAGTGAGGCCAGACGGCTAGTGACAGATGGGCAGGGGAGAAGAGAGAGGTGAGGGCAGCTGGCACGGGCAGGGTACGTCTCAGGGCACCAGCAGGCTCGCGGCTGTCACGGAGGTGGTGTCAGGAAGGATAACAAGGTGCATATGTGGATCACCTGGGGGCACTTGCCCGGGCACAAGGGTCAGCAGAGGGCAAGGAACGAAGTGCTTGTTGCAGGTATGAGAGCGGCAGATATGGCAGGGTGTTGGAGGCATGGGCTGATGTCCCAAAAGGAATTGGGGATGGTGGGTCAACAAGGTACAAGCCATGAGGGGTCCTGGCAGCGGATACACTGGCTTGTCTTGGGTGCAGAAGAGAAGGGGGAGTGTGGAGTGGTGTGTCCATGGTGGCAGGGAAGGAGTTTTGCAGGCAGTTTTTGAATGGCGATGCTGCGGCAGGTGGCACGTGGTGATGGACAGGAGCGAAGTGACACAGTGCAGAAGGCGTCAGTCAGAGGTCGTGCGGGTCATGACTAGAGAAGAGTTTTTCACAGGAAGGGGGCTTCCCCCCCGGGGGCTTGGAGGTTGGGTGTACCTGTGGTGGGGGGGTGCCTTGCAGAAACACCTGCATGGCTCTTGGCAAGGACATGGGTGGCCCTGGCTCCTCCTCTTGTGCAGGGGTGCTTGCACCCGCGTCCCCGTGACATGGCAGTACTGGCTGTACCCAGCTCATTCCTGGGAACAGCAGCAACATCTCCATCGGAGGGAGAGGTAGTCGCACTCCTGGCTGTGTGCAGGGACCTCGTGCCAACGTGCGCTAGGCTGGCACCGATGGAGCACAGCTCGCTCTTGGGAGGACTCACGGTGTCGCACGTTCACGCTTGGAGACACCGCGCCGGCATCTGCCCAGCACTTCTGAGGAGACGCCTGCAGACACTGCAGGTCGGCTCTTTTGTGACTACTGGGCTGCAGCTGCAGCCAGCCCTGGGTGTTTGATTTGATTTATGCCAACTCTGCATTGCAAAACATATGAGCAAATCGCTGTTGCCCCCTGGAAGAAGCAGGGCTGTGTCCCAGAGCACACTATTCCCATGGCATTTAACATTCTCTGCAAAACCAGCTTTTATTTAGAACTGAACATCTGTTCCAGATGTGGTTATTCACTGCCTGCGTCGCTGCGCTCCTGCCATTGTTGTCCTGCTACACAGTGAAAGGCTGGCATGAATTATTGAAAGATTGAGTTTAAATAAATGATAAACTGGTACTATGCATGCAGTTAAGTTCCTGTCCACTCCTTACAGAGTCACACTCCTGGTTTTGATGTCCCCATGATGAGCTCGCACACCTCCCAGAACCTGCCATCTCACCTGCCTGATGGGGCTAATCGAAGAGCATGGAGAGGGGCAGCCCAAGCATGAAGGTGGCCAAGGGGACGAGTCTCCTGGGGAGAAGGAGGAACTGCAGCAGAGGAGCAGGCAACCAGAGTTTCCCTCCTGGCAAGTGCTTTTCTCATCTCAAACTGTTCCTTGCAAGAGGCGAGCTGGCTCGGGGGCTGCTCGCGAGGGCCGTCGGTGGGGCGGGAGGGAGCTGGCAGCTCCCAGGGGTGGGTGGTGGGGACAGTGCTGGGGACCAGCAGCGGGTGCATGTGTTGGGAATGTAAAGGATCCTTAGTTAAAAACCCAGAGTAAAACCGCTTCCCAGGGGAACATCTTGCAGGACTGTGCTGAACGTAAACGTATCCCAACCATCTACGTATACGTGGTGCAAGGGCGAGGGGCACCCTGGGTTTGAGCCTACTATGGGTCTAAACCAGCCAAAACCTCCTTTTCTGTTGGCTCTCGTCTGGAAAGTCCAAATGGATTTTTGGAAGCCTGGTAGTCTTGGAAATTGTTTATTATTTTTTTGTTTCTTCACCATTTTGAAAAATGGCTTGACTCACAGTTGCATGAGGCTGTGGGGATTCACAGCAGACCATCTGTTTCAGCTGTTAGCAGTCATAAATTTTTTTTCATATTTTTTGCTACTTTTGATATATTTTGGGGAAAAAATGTTCTTTATGGCATTGGAGGACTTCAAAGTTGCTTATTTTTTTTCTCTCTCAGAAACAATATACAGTGGATGTAGTTGTTATAAAATAATTACATTTTTATTGGGCTTTCTAAACGGGGAATTTGCCTCCTGTGGACACTCAGGAGGACACGGAGTATTGTTTGCCTCCTTTCCACCATGTATTTGGCTAATACCTGCTTTGCTACTGTACTGTGATCCATCTACTTTTTTTCTGGGTTAACTAATGCAGAAAGGCTTTCATTTAAAAAAATACGGTGAGATTTTCTTTTAAGCCCCTACGTTTCTGGAGCTAAGTACTTACTGATTAAATCAGCCTTATTGTCTCCAGTTATTCTACCCAGAAACTGGAAAATTACTCAACTCCTTGACAGGTGTTCACAGCTGATGGCTCAGATTTGTGGATCGAGTGCTGGGGCATATGGCATGATAAATAATAGAACAAACTAATCCTATTGACACTGTCCACCCTCCAGCCTGCACACATCTATCCTTGCTCTCGCTGCGCGACAGCCCATTCCCCGAGCCAGCTCCTCTCAGAGGTGCTGCTCTCGAGCCACTGACTGATGAGTTTGGCTCATCAATGTTTGAGCAAAGCGTCGGAGCGCTGTTTTTGCAAGGACCTCTGCTCAGCGTGACAGGCAGGTGTTCACCATGGGTTTGCTCCCCGTCTGCTTCATTAGTTTGTTCAGCTGATGCTTGCGATGGCACATCTTGCCAGAGTTTGCCCAAGAGCCTTGCTGGTGGTTTCCCTGTTGCTTGTGTAGGATTTTTACATACAGCAAAAAAACTTCCTTGAGTTTAAGGGGTACTGGGAAATGCAAAGGCTGGGAGCGTGAGGGAGGGTGCAGTGTCTTGCATGGAAATGTGTGATGGGGGATGGTGGCATTGTGCAAGGATGAAGCTGTAGTGTGTAATGGGCAGAGAGCTCGTGCTTGTGCTGGCTTGGGTCACGCATCCCTGAAAGAAAGAGCTGTGGGCAGGACGTAAAACGTGAGCCACAAACCTCCGAACCCACTCTTGAGTCTTGTGATGGTGGCAGAGTGCAGAACTTACACTGAGTGTCTTAGACCTGCCTGTGACACCTGGGTGAAGTGACAGCCAGAGAGCCGTGGAGTATTTCCAACCATCCATTAGGACTGCGGCTTTCAGCAGGATTACAAATGCGTCCTGGAAAACGCTCCTTGGAGCTGGCCAAAGAGCTTTAGTTTCTGGGCGCAGGGGCTGGTTCTGGGCATGGGGCCATGCCGCGGCCAAGCCCAGCGTGTGCCACTGCGGAGCGAGCTGGCACCGAGGGACACCGCGGGGACGGCGGCTGCTCCTGTCCCGCTGCCCGCTTCAGGGAGGCGTGTGCCGCTAAAAACCGTGCGTGTCCCTAGCGCAAAGCAAAGAGACCATCGGACGTGCCCCGGGAGCTCGGCACCAGGTCTATGTGCTCCCGTGTGCATGTTCAGCTATGGCCCGGGTCCAGCTCTTGTCCTTTGCGTGCGGAGGAGCAGGACGTGGCCCGTCCCTGTGTCTCTTGCTCCCATTTCTGAGCAAGGCGTGTGCCCCGAGCAGTCGGGGCAGCCAGCGCACCGCGATGCCTGCTGCAGGCTCGCCAGGGGAAGGTGGAGGAATGCACATCTGGAGGCTCAGAGACGTTTGGTGCCTGTGTGGTTTTCATTTGGAGGCCTTTCTGTTGTTGATTGACTTAATTAAAATTAAAAAAAGAAAAAAAAAGAGAAGCAGACAGGATTGGGCTTTTTTTTTTTTTTTTTAAATGAAATCCCTGGCTTTGAGAGCTACAGAGCCAATTTTCAGTTTTGAAATTTTCTTTCCTTAAAAATTTTATTTTTAAAGTTCCCAAAAAGAATTTTGAACTGCAAATTGGAAGGAGGTGTTAGACGTTGTAAAGCAAATCCAACCCCAAATCTATGAACTGATTCAAAAACCATCTTGTGTTTTGCAAAGTCATTTTTCCGGAAAAATTAGATGTTTTGTTTATTTTCCAAAGAAAAACACTGCTTTTTAAAAACTGAGTTCTCCAAGGTACCTCAAATACCCCTCAGATTTTTGTCCCAGTGTTGAGAAATGTGGGTGGCACTTGGCTGCGGGATGCTCTCCCCCTTCGCCCCACCTGCCGAACGCCTGCTCCGTGGTACTGAGCCTTTCTGGGGCATGGCTAGAGATGTGCAGATTTGATGAGAAGGGAGGAAGATGATTAGTGATCCTGGGGCCCCCATTCGTTCTTCGTGCCCCAACATGTGTCTGCTTGGGCTTGCAGCCATCCTCCTCCATCCATCAGGTCAGACCTTGGCACATCCCCCGGAGACCCCACTTGCGGCTCAGGGCACAGCCCTTCTTGGTGTGCCCGAAAATCACTGCCCAGATCCTGAGTGAGATGAGGAAGTAAGGAAAAGGAAGAAAATATCTCCCCGTCAGGAAATCTGCCTGTTAACACCCCAGACACAAAAGTCTCAATGGAGCTTTTCGCCTTTGAACCAGCTAAAATGTTGCTCACTGATGGGAAGTCTAAAAATAAGCGCGTTCTCCACAAACAGCTTAAAGATGTTGAAAATGAAAAGCAACAAAGGATGTAGAACGTATGAGTCACTAAATTACAGGGCTATCTTTCTAAGAGCAAAACAAAACAAAAAAACCCCCCAAACCCTCCCTGCTGAAATTCATTGTGAGTTTTCTGGGTTTGGTTTGGGGCTGTTTGTCCCACGGTGCCTGCGCAGAGAGTCATCTTATTTTTGTGGGCTAGCGAAGGGCTGAAACCTTATCCATTTTTATTACACAGTGTGCCAGAGCTGCTCTGTATAAATAATAAGAGTAAAACCAGTCTGCTCAGCGGCATGAACAGGAGGTGCTTTTTCTCTTGCACATGGGCATTTCTGTTGATTTTTTTTTTTTTTATTTTTTTTTTGTGCATAAACCCCCTTGCACTAGCTCACTGGATGTCAAGCTTTCTTATGGGAAAGAGTGTAAGCATACATTTGTCTGGACAGGGTGTTCTTCTGGCCCTGGCTTAGCCACAAGTGTTTAGTACTCAGCTGGGAGCAAGCAGATTTTTCTGGGTGTTAGCATTTGTCTATAGCTTTAGTTTGTTGAGATATTGTAATTAAAATGAGTTCTTGGTTTGTTTGGTTTTGTTTTGAGTTTGGTTTTTTTTTTTCTTCTCTGAAGGTCTCATTTTGTGATGAGCTTTGCTAGGGTGGACTGTGTTGCAAAACTGAAGGTTTTTTAGCATTTGCAGATGAGCTTGAATCAAAATCTTGGCATTTGAAGCAGCAGGAAAGGGGATGGACTGGTGCCAAACCTATGCCTACATCTGATGTTTGCAGCCAGCCCCAATCTCTCTAATGGGCTGAAATGAAATCTGGGGTCCAAGCAGATGGTAGGGCTGGAGATGTGAATCTGCTGGTGCTGCTGCATCCCAGACCTGCTGTTGCGGTGTGGAATGACCCTCGCTGGGGTTTGAAGGAGCTGGAGGCTGCCCCTTCATCCATCCTCTTTGCTGCGGCGCGGGGAGGAAGGGCAGCAGCACCAGGCCAGGCGGCGTGAGAGCCCTTCCCCGAGCCCGTTGCGGTACCCGGCTGGCTCGCTCCCGGCCCAGATAACCCATCGATCAATGAACCGGTTGCCTGCGTTGGCAGGTACAATAAAGGCTGTGCACAACCATCATAAATCCTGGAGTGGAGCTTGCTCAGCAATGATTTAATCTAGATACTTAGTTCTGAAATGCGCTAATTAAACTTCAGAATGAAGCATCCAGTGCAGAAGCGAGCTGAATAAAAAGTAAAAATAAAAGTTTCCCCTGGAATAATTAACCATCATTAAAAAATGAAAATCCAGGCTAGGGAGCAATTGTACGCTTTCCACAAAGTGTTTCATCAGAAATAATGGGATGAAATTAAGCAATGCAAAAATGTAGGCTGGAAGTTGCAAAGCTTATCCCACTCATGAGACCCATTAGACTGCGAAATGTTACTGAACCCTCCCCAGGGAGCGGTCAAATGTGTATTTCTCAGGACATTTAAAATTGGACTGGACAGAAACCCCCTCCCTTATACTGTGGGGAACAGTTACAGATATCCTCACTTCGAGGGGCATTACAGACCTCTCTGAGTTTTAATTTCAGTGAGTCATCCCTAACAGAGGAAAAACTATTTAATTTCAGCAGAAGACTTTCTTATCTGAGGGACCTCTCAGTCTGACCCTACAGGCCTTACGTCTGGATATTGTGAAGGATGTTTTTAAGACACCAGCCTTTTCTAAAATCATCACCGGCTTGCCCTGCCTCCCCCTGGATGCTGCATTTATTGCTGTCCCATCTATCGTGCGCTCACCTGACACTTCAGCCACAGTTTTCCTTGGTCTCAAAAAAGGCACCCAAGCAGAAATGGAGACCTCGCCCTGCCTACGCAGCCGTGGCTTTGCTGAGCATCTCCCTACAAGCTGGGTGGCACCCAAATGTAATCAGTCTGACTGGTGTACAACAGCTTGATAGCAAATTATATCAAGCGATAACCCACTTGATATTAGAGTGACAGCTCAGCGCTGACAGTGACAACGATCACCGCTCCCCAACAGGCAGCCAGGCAGGTCTCTGACAACAACTGTCCCTGCCTCGCATAATTTTTCGGCGCGTTGCTTTGTCACATTAGTATTATACTGTCTCTCGCTGTATCATTTTCATGAGCATAATGCGAATGTCACGGTGCTGATTTCCGAGGTGGCCCTTTCCTCCGCAGAGCACGTCCTCCCATCACTGCTCCCCAGCCACAGGAGCTGCTTTGCTACCCAGGAGATCTCTAAAAACAGAGGGTTTGGCACGATCAGCTCTGTATTTTAACAATGAAAAAGAGAAAAGGGCCACTGCCTGGACTTGTTTATGTGGACACAAGTCTGGAGATATTCTGGATATACTTACGGATTAATGAGAACTTGGTCCTTTAACAATCTTTAATAACAAATATATAAGCCTAATGGATTTTCCAGCTACTGTTTTCAGCCATGAAGGTTGGAACCTTTTTGGCTAATGTCTTCCAGAGCTGAGGGAAAGGAAATTAGCTAAAGGCAGGGAATAATGTTCTGCAAATGAGGGGCTTTGCCCCCACTTTACTCATGTAAGATGAGGCTGAGGGAGTCACAGGTGAAAGTTTCCTTATGGAACAAGAAAAAAAGAAATTAGAAGTAAAATGACGTGAAGAGATCAGTCTGAGTCTCACCTTGTTGAAATAGTGTTCGGTCCCATCATTCCCCTTCCACAGATGGTACCGAGGAAAACATTGCTGGAGCAGGAATTATCTTTTCACTGGACAGAGGAATGCCAATAACTTGAATAAAAATGGTAACGTTGCGGGACGTTGCAGAGCCCTGATGGTTTATAAGGGACTTGGACCATGGCTAAATTCCTGCACCTCCATCCAGGCCCTGGTGGGCAGGCAGCGTGCAGGCTCAGGGGCAGCAGGAGGCAGAAAGCCCATCTGCGGGCAGGACGGCTGAGCTGGTGAAGCAGAAATAGTTTACTACCAATGGAGAAGGGATTTCTAGTTTGCAGAGGAAGCAAAAATCCCTCTGCTCATGGCTTCTGAGCTGGTGATCACGTTCCTTCTGATGGTGAAGTCCCAGCATGGGGAATGGTGTGATGCACGAGGCTGAAAGGAAAGAGCCAGGAAGAATTTTACTTCAGAAAAGTACAACCCAGGCGGGATGTGAGCGAAACACCTTTGAACCATAAAGCCGACACTTACTCTGAAGGCTTCGTTCAGCGCTTACACGGCTGTGGGAGTGTTGCTGTAGATGTGGGGTGGCTCTCCAGGCTGTTTTCCAGATCCAGCCACGGCAGCTTTAGTCGAGTGTTGGGTTCCCGTTAGAAACTCTTCTGAAGTCAGCTGCGTTCGCCATCAGAACACCTCTCCGTGTACTTAGACTAAACCATCTTTAGCTAAATTTCACCCCACTGGGAGCACACCGGCCCAGCTTTCCCCAGTACGGCTTTTCCAGTGGCTTTGCCAACCTTGGGCAGGATCCAAAGCCCATGTGCACCTGGTGCCCTCAGGGAACTGGGAAGACAAGAAGCTCCACCACGCTCTGGTAACCCACTGAAGATGACCACAGTAAGGAAAGGTGTCGCCTGGTTGATCTGCGGTGATTTTAGCTCAGCTGAGATGCCTGAGGAGATGCTCAGCAAGTCGGGAGAACCGCACTCCATCAAGCACTTGCTCGTTCGTTCTGGAGAAGTCAGGACCTGGCTGGAGCTGCCAGCATCAGGGATTTTTGTAGCTACCTGCTCTGCTCCTCCGCGCCCACCGGCATCAAACAGAGGGCACGCGGGGGGGGGGCTGGGCTGGCGCCCGGGGTTCGGGGAGATGCACACCTCTGTGCAGACAGGAGCACCAGAGACACGTGCAGACATGGTTTCTTCTCCTCCATTGCTGTTTCCGAAAAAAGAACCGGCACCTTACCCCCTCCCTCCGTGGTAAAAAGAAGACCTGGAGAAGGTTGGGGGAGTCAACTTTCCAAGGGGGTCAGCCCCCATGTTAGGGATTCCTTTCCCGTCGTGGACTGTTTCGGGGTCGTGCTCTTTCCCAGCTGCCTCCGGGAGGGAGGAAAGGCGGGCGGTGGGAGCCGCGGAGGATGGAGCAGCCGGGGGCTGGCCCCTCTCCCCTGCGTGCAGCATCCCGCGGGCTCTGGGGAGGGGGCAGACGGCGACCACCACGCGATCGGGTGGCTGGCACCGAGGTGCCGGCGAGGAAGGGGTTAGCGGGGGCCTGCCGCAAGGTGGGCTGCGGCGGAGGGTGTTCCCCGGGCGGGCGCTGCGCCGCCGCCAGCACCGGGCCGGCCAGGCCTGGCTGAAGCGACCGGCTGGGGCGACCGGCGCGGGCAGCCCCGGGGGCGGCGGCCGCCGCTTCCCGCCGCGGCAGGGCGGTGCCGGGGGGGCTGGACGCAGCTCAGGGGCT
>JAVJGJ010000001.1:100747416-100779606 GCA_035590215.1 Microhierax caerulescens
GGATAAAGATGCACAAGTGATGTTTCCTTGCTGTTTTGACGTTCCCTTCATCTCAGCTAGAAGCTCTGAGATACTTTTTCTCCTACTGCCAATAAGGACCTCGTTACCCTATGCCATCAGTTAGTTCAGTATTATCTTCTTGTGTTCTCCTACTTGGAAAAAGATAAGATAAATGTTGCAGAAAAAGAAATATTTGAATAGCAAGGACTGTGAGGCGGTTGGTGTAACGCTCTGAGCAGATGCAGGTGATGGTACAAAGCGTCTCCTGCACCAGTGGCCGGTGATGCCTGCTCAGCTGAATGTGCTTGGTCTTGGCTTCGTGGTACCCCCGGGGTCTCCTGAGTGCTGGGGGAGCGGTTGCCTGCAGGGGCCGGGAGAGCCCCCACTGCACACTGCCAGGGAGTCCCTGGGGGTAGGCACAGGGTGGTCATTGCTCCCCTTGGCACTGTTAAAGGGACAGATTTGGAGGGAAAGAACGAAATGAAGGTGAGGTGGAAGGCGCCTGGGACAGTGCCGAGGGAGCTGCAGGTCTATCAGCTGCGCGTGATCTCATCTCAGTACTGATGCTGCCCAGCCCCTCCGAGTGTCTTCACAGACTCCCGGTTTTTAAAGCCCAGGAGGAGTGTCAGAGCATCTAATCTGGAAAACAATCTATCACAAGCCATCAGCTTTCACCCCGTTAACTCCAGCCCTGAGCGTTAACTCCAGCCCTGAGCTCGGCAGCTAAAGCGTGATTTCCAGCAAGGCATCTGGTCTTGTCAGGGAGACAGCAACGTGTCACTCGTTCTGGTAGTTTGTTCCAATGGTTGATCACCTTCTCCATTAAAAACTCTTGCTTAATTTCCAATTTGCATGTTTATAGCCTTCAGCGTCCCACCATAGAAGCCCTTTGCCTTGAGGTTTTAGAGCTTTTTAGTAGCCTGCATTTTTTTCCTTTCATAAACTCTTCCCATGTTCTCAGTCTTTTCGTGGAAGCGCCTGGTTGTTGCACACCGTGGCTCCTGTTGTCTTGTAGAGGGACTGAAGCCATCGGAGGGAACGGGAGGCTGGTGCATGCATGCAGCAGCCTCCCCAGAGATAAAAGATCTGGTTTCAAACAGATTTTTTCATGTTTCCAGGTGAATTACTAGAGGGGAGAAGAGAGGAAGGTTCAGAGATTTTTGTTGTGTTGTTGGCTTTTCTTTTACTTTTTAATATCGGCTCAGAAGCTTTCAAAACCAACTGTAGTTTATATGAAGATGGAAATTTTTAACTGGCCCTGGCTAAACTCCACCCTCGCAGCCAGAGGCTGGGGGCAGCAGCAGCAGAAAGTGGCTCAGTGGCAGAAAGGAGAGGGCAGCAAAATAGCTTGGGAATGCTGGCTGCAAAAGGTGAGGATGAGGTTGGAGGCTAAGAGGAGCTTGGGTGAATGGAGGAGGTGCTGGTGAGTCAGCTGTGATGATTCCTTAAAATTATGCAGGTTTAAGGCTGTTTGGGATTGAAAAGGGGTCTTTGTCCCCTTGGTGTGTGATGTGCTTGCCCTGGAGATACAGAGCTATTGAGTCATTGCAGTCCTCTCCTCCCAGCAGTTTAAGCTGGGGATCAGCCAAGGCCATAGTTAAAAAATAACAAACAACTTTTGGGTTTAAAACTGTCCCACTGTATTCTCACACGTTCAGCTTTCAGAAAGAAATGAGTATATTTTATACTTGACCTGGCATCCTCAGCTCTTCCTTTCTGCCATGCAGAATTCAAAGGCAGCCATGAAGCATCAGTTGTTTAGCGATGTGATGTCTTTTAAAGCGACCTTCCACTTCTTTTTAATTTAAAACTTTCTGGAGAAGGTGGGGAAAAAACCAGCACAAAACCATCTGAAGCTCCTATCGCTTTGTACTCCTCAAACCTGGAAGTTTGTTGATTGTGAAGTGCCTCTGTGGCACTACATCCACCAGGCTTGTCACGCAGATCTTGTTTTCTGCATTTCAGAGGACTTTTCTCCCAGTTACATCCTTGAGTGCTGAAAATGGTCTAAAGTTTGTGAAGCCCTTTTACCCACTGATCACCGGGGGGAACGTTATTGCTAGTATCCCAACCCAGCGTCCTACCAGGAAGGAGATCTCCGTTTTCTTGGTCATTGTCTGAAATACGGGGATATTTTCTTAGGCTTGTGCCAATAAATAACCACTTTGAGCAGGAGTGCCATGTATGGTGTGATAAGGACGAGGGCAACATGTGGGTATGAAGGGTCAGGGCTGAAAGTGGTCCCTGAGCACCACTTTTAGTCCGTACCTGTATGACCACCAACAAATGTGTAGCGAATCTCACACGCGTGTGTGTGCACTGAGGATTCAGGTCTCATGTTTGCAGTCCATACGGCCTTGTAAAAGGTATGAAATTAATCTGGATGGATTAATTTGCTGAAAATGTCATGTGTGTCAGTGCTGGGTCTAGCACTGTTCTATCTAGCACTGGATAAGTAGCCCTGTTCCCAGAAAGTCGGAGCACTCCTGTTTTCCAGAAGTAAAAGAAAAACTCTCAGAGGAGGCTTTAGGGCTCACCTGCACTCACAGCCCAATGACTCTGCATTACAGGCTGAGGAAATCTGGCTTCGAGAAATGGTCGGGTGTGTTTACTGCTCTGTGCAGGCTGCAGCAGGGAGGCTCTTGTCTTTCTCTTCCTGCAATAGATCTGCTTATATATAGCCCAGATGTGCCTTTCCATGTGTTTTGGGGGATTTGGCTATATTGGTATCAATAGTCAGAAAATACAAACTTTCTGAAGGATTTTCTGCCCGGGAGGGTGTATTTTAGGGCTTTCTTTTAAGGCTGCCTATCCACCAGCACTGATTTTTCTCAATCCCAAGGCGCCCTTCCAAGACCCACTTACATCGGTTTTGTAGCTACAGAAAGAGCCATCTGCCTGAGCACACTTTCATTCCTGTGTCTTTTCATGCACCTGAGCTGAGATTGATTAAACAAGGCTCCTGTATTTTATTGCAGCAGCTTAAATCTTCACACCTCATTACAGAGCCCTCAGTGTGCTCCCCTTCATCTCAGAGCTGCTCCCGATGCCAAAATGAGACTCTTTGGGCCCTTCAGACTTCCCTTTGATGCTTGGGCTCATATTGCATTTGAGGTGCCAAGCTTTTGCACAAAATAAATAAATAAATAAACCTTTAAAGCTATTGTTAGCAACAGGGAGTGCAGGTGATAAGGGACAAAGTGTCTTAGTGCTCTTCCTAGCAGCAGGGTTTTGCCAAAGCCCCACGTCTGCAACAAAACACTTGACTTGTCTCCCCTTAACTCCACCGGCTGCAAACGCAGAGTTGGGGATTTAGTCGAGCTCAGTCGCTCCCGTGCCAGAGAGCATGGGCTGACCACCACCCTCAGCTGCTCCTGCCTCCTTGGGAGAGAGGGCAGGGACTAGTGCATGGACAGCGATGAAAGGAAAATGTACCAAAGAGCAACGAAGACTCTTGGGAAAGTTGGTTGTGTCCCCTGACTGATGCGTCGTGGCCAGAGCGTGGAGGATCAAATAGCTCAGGAATTTCCCAGGTGATATTCAGGGTCTGTTTGCTCTGCTCTTCCCTTTGGATCGAGTTAGATGTTACACAGCCTACCTGAAAACATAATGGCAATTGCTCAGCTCTGGGGAAAAAGAGATAATTTTTTCAGAAGTTGTTGCTCTTATTTGTCTTAGATGTTGTAACGTTGCTCTGCCCAGGGACAAGCATCTTTAACACCGTTACTTCATCTGATTAATTTTTAAAGGGTTTTAGAGTGAGCTGGGGGACGTTACAGCTACTGTTCCAGTTTCCTTACCATCTGGTTGCTTTATGGATTTTTCTATGTTTCCCTGTATTTTTTTAGCCCAGTTTCCTAAGAAAATGAATCTTACGCTGCTGTACCGCATGTGTGTGCTTGTCCACCCATGTATGTGTGTTTTCCCCCATTATCAACTCGAACCCTCCGCTCAGCCCCAGCCGGGTCTGTGGGAGAGATGAACATCTTGATGTTACTGTCTTCCCATGGTTCCCCACCAGCATCGTTTCTGCCTGGTCTGTGGGGCGCCTGTGGGGCGGTAGCTGCGGGGCTGGTCAGCATCCAGGGCAGGGACCTGTTAGCCCAGGTCACCTACAACCTGCTGGGCAGCAGCCAAATTACAGCTGAGTAGAGAAGGGCAGGACGCGGTACAGGTGTGACAACCAGGCAGTGCGGGTGGTGGTGTGTGTTACGTGCCTGAGGCTGTAAAACCAGGATCAACTCCTGGGCATTATTTTGTGTGGCACGTAGGAGAAAGGTTAGCGAGAAATCTTTTCCAAATTGGTAACTACCAAGGGAGACCCTGGATCAATACATATTGATCCTGATTCTATCTTGTTGACTGATGCTTAAGCTAAACCTTCCAGTTTAATAGTCATGTGGATTTTCAATTGGGTCTGCAAGCCTTTTTAGAAAACGTATTACAAGAGCTGGTGAAGAATGCAAACCAGAGCGAGTGTAGACATGTGAGCATCGTGTAACTGCCTTTTTTTCCTGACGGGAAATTGCTTACGAACATCTTATAAATTTCACAAATGTGGTTGTGCTGAAAAGAAAGAGCGAGGCTGGCAGTGCTGCTGCCGGGCGTTACGGGGGATGTAACCTGCTGGTGAGTTTGGCACAGGGACTGAAACCTTGGCAAGGTACCATGGTAACATTTCCATACACATGTTTATGGGTTCTTTGAGGGCTTTTTGGTTAAATGTCAATGTTTTCATGGTATTATTCAAGGAGATTTCATTGCTCCAAAATCCCACTATGCCTTTGAAAACTGCTTTCAGTTTGCAAGTTGCTCGGTGGAAAATGTGTCTGTCTCGACTGCTCAGAGATGGAGAGCAAAGCTCAGTCACTGCATAGCTGCCTGTTTGGAGGCTTGTATAGCTCTGTAAAATGGGGCAGCACCGGGGGGGCATCTTCCCCATTCCCACCCAGAGGAGGTGGGTGCACATCGCTGCAAATTGAACACAATGAAGGGACAGAAAGCTGTCGGCACCCTGCGCTCTGGCCCCAGCACCTGCTGCTGAGCGAATGCCTGGGCAGAGCATCACCATGGTGTGGGATGGGTCCCGTCAGCACTGGCTCACTTATGGTTTGAGTTTACCCAGGGGCTCAGCTGGTACTGGATGGAGCAGCCACAGGCAAGCTTCAGGTTATTGTGTCTCTAACATGGACTTTGGCTAAATTAAAAATGAGCCTGGACTGATCTTCTTCCCAGACCAGCATCAGGCACCTACGTATTTTAATTAAGCTCTTTATATGTTTCAACATAGGGTGCTTTGCAAAGTGTGGTGCTTTTCTTTACGCGCTCTCCCACATACCACACCGTGCAATGACCATTTTTGCCATTTTCTGCCCCTCGTGCAGGCTCAGTTTTGACAACAGGCTCCCGTCTGCAGGATGCTGAGCGCTCCTGAAGCGTGGCTGCGCATCCTTGTTTGGACATCTGGTGCTGGAGCTGCTGCTGGTCTGGTTTTGAGCATCTCTTCTTAGGAGGGAGGCTGAGAGCTGCTGAATTCCAGAAGCTCTGCATGGTTTCCATAGAATAATATTGCAGTTTAAAAAAATAAATATATATATATACACCCAGGAAGTAGAATTTAATCCAGGATCTTGCACTGTAGGATATTATGGGTGCCCCCCCATACTGAAATGCATTACAGGTTCCCAGGTAGGAGCCGATTTTAAGCATTTCAGCCCCCAGGGAAGATGCGTTGTCATTTTTTTTTAAGTGGTTGTATAAATGAAGGCATAGAAAACAATTTCAGAAATGTTTTAGTCCACCTAAATCCATGGCTTGCAGCTACTCCAACCGTGGGTGAGCTCAGGGAGTGTGGGGGGGCTGAGCTCCCTTCACCCAGGGGCCGGGGCGGGTGGGTGCTGGCATCAGCCCCCAGCCCCATGGGCTCATCGCACGCTGCATGTGCAGTGCAAGCTCACCCTGCAGCTCCGCCTGGGCTGTTGCAGGTGTTAGATTTAAATCTCTTTAATTTGACAGGGTTTTGAAAATCAGTGTAATTGCTTTTACATTGGGTGTGTGATTATTGAGAGAAAACACAGATTGACTGCTGCCTGAATACTTTGTGGTGGGACTGGAAGCTAATGAGGATGGTGCAAAGGGCTGGACGTGTCTCCAGCCCTGCTTGCTGGGACCTAGAGCGGTACCAAACCTGGCATCGCCTGGGTGTCTCCCTGTGGGTAGGTAAAATTCCCGTCTTAGAGCAGAGCAATATGTCAGAGCGAGCAATGTATCAGAATGAAATACATTAATTGGCAAGTGGTGGGAAATTACAGATATGCTTAATGAAAAAGAAAACCTTGTTTACAATTTCTAATGTGCTGCTGAAGAAACTGGCTCCCAAATAAAAATACTTAAAATTACGATTAGGATTTATTTACATAATTACTGCAAGAGAAATTCTAGGTACATGCTAAGCAGTGCAAGAGAAACTTCATGGCTGTTCTTTGCTTTCCTGAGTCTCGAGGTTAGTTTGCTCTTGGTGAGTCTATTAAGGCTTTTACTAACTCGGTGAGGCAAGAAGGCATTTGTTATAAAATTAATGTATATATAGGTATATATATATTTGTTTTATTGACTGTGGTAGGAACATATGGCTGAGTAAGAGCCAGATCATCCTTGTAATTGTAGTGTTGGCTGGAGAACAATTCAGTAGGTGGCACTTATCTCTGTATGGCAAAGCAAGCTGATGTCCCAGCGTGGCAGCAGTGAGAATGCCCTTGGAGTTTGTTTCCAAGGGTCTGTGTCCCCCCACTGGTGTGAGGGAAATCTGCCAACGTTGCCATATAAATTTATATTAATGGTCCGTTCCAAACCATACCGCCCAGGGTGTCCTGGCCACCTTCCAACCCCTGTGGAGACCCTGGGCCGGATCCTCGGCTGATGTCTGGGTGGCTCTGCTGATTTATATCTGCTGAAAACCTACAGTGTAAAATGCAGTCGGCCCATGATGGGGCTGTGCTGATTGAAACCAGCCAAGGGTGTGACAAATCTTCCTCTTAATATTTCAATTGACTTTGGCAAACTTGCCTCTTTCTCGTGTATCCTAAATCAATGTGTAAGTGCTGCTGACAGTAATTTCCACTTTTGTCTGTGCAGATGGCTGCCCTTCACTAGGCTGCGGTGTTTATACCTGCTAAGTTTGCAAACACTTTTCTGCTACAGCCTCCCATTGAGCGGTATTTTTCTTAGCTGTCATAGTTGGTGAGATGAAAATGTTCTTTGTTGGGCCGTGCTGGAATGTGACTTTTCTTCTTTCAGCGAGGGCCACCGAAGTCTGGAGCGGAGGCGTCGGTGTGACGTGCTTCTCGCTCAGCACAGATGCTCTGGGCTGCGGTTCTGAACCACCTTTGAGGTCGAGATGCTCCAGAGCAGGGCCTGAGAGATGGCATCCAGACTGTTGCATGGCTTTGAAAGCCACGCTGCTGGATCCTATGACTTTTTAATTGCATGTCAGCGACCCCTATGCGCTATATAATTACTATGAAATAACAAATCTCCAGGCTGAAAGCTACAGTACGAGTGCTAGAGACTCCTGTTATCCTGCTGCTCTGTCTCTGCTAGCTCTTGTTCGGCATAAAGAAGAAGCTGCTGCTTTTTTGTTTCTTTCTTTAGCTCATGTCTTAGACACTAAATAAAATCTGCTATCCATCAGTCATGCACCCAGCTCCAGTGCGCGTCCCTGGTGTAGGGTGCTTTGGTCCAGCTACTCTTTCAAGGCAGGCTATTGTACTGTTCAAGTAAAGCAAAAACAAATAATTAAAATTACCTTTTCTCTTCCCTTTTCTCTTGTGCCCAGGGAGAAGATGCCATTCCACCATGTAACAGCTGGCTTGTTGTACAAAGGCAACTACCTGAACCGCTCACTCTCCGCTGGCAGCGACAGCGAACAGCTAGCGAATATCTCGGTGGAGGAACTGGATGGTGAGCGACGTCCTTGTGGTTTTCCAAAGGGGGCTGGGAGCGGAGAAAGGCTTGTTCTCACCTTTGCTGTAATGTTGTCATGCAATAACCGGAGGTATTCTCCCCGTGAAGCGAGGAGCTAATGGCAGGTCAGAAGTGAGATGGCTCAGAAGATCGGGGACAAAGAAAAGGTCCCCGACCAAGGTTATGTTCAGAGCTGTGGATTGATTTTAGCCTCAGATGTTGTCCTTCTGCCTAGAAATAAGGCAGCTTTTTGAAAGAGTAAGGCTGCTTTTTATGGGTAAAACTTACCAAGAGAAAAAGTTAGGCTAATATCTTTTTATAAAGGAGTCTTTAGCCCTTCCTGGGAACCTGCAGGGCTGAAACTTGCCTTCCTAGGAAGTCTTCTCATTTGCTCCGTGGCCTTTCAAATGTGGGGCTTCTCTCTGTGTCTCAATATAACACGATGCACGGAGGTTGCTTGTGACTTAAGAAACCAGAAAGAGCTTTAAAACTCCCCTTTCCAGGTCAGTGATTGAGAGCACAGACCGGCCTCGGGCTGGCAAAGGCTATCAGGAAGGTTGTCTGCATCTGCTGCCTGCAGGATCCCATAATTTCCTCCCTAGAAGCTGGTTGCTGCTAATCCCTTCTGCCCTGCAGACGGGATGTGAGGCCAGGTAGCCTCCCAGTCTGGTTCGTGGTGGGAAGGTCTCTTTCACGGGCAATTTGTGGCTCACCAGGGTCATTTCTAAGCGAGTGTTAATATTGTTGACAGCTGGTCTTTGAGGGCTGTGGAAAAAATTTAAGCTCTTGGTTTGCTTCCCAGTGGACATTTGGTACAAGCCATGATGATAACCAGTAGTCTCGATGGAGAACTTGATGAGGAAGTGAGCAAGGGAATGGTGCAAGGTGGAAATGGTCCTTCCAGGACAGATTGGAGGTGTTTCGGCAAAACAGAAGGCCAACATTTCTGCTCACCCTCCAGCTTTTCACCTGTGCTTTGGTAAATCAGACTTTAGTTTTCAAGGCTTTTTCAACTCAGAGCCTTTGGATTTAGCTTTCAAAGCCTTGCATTATCTTAGGTAGAAGCAGTGTTTTCTGGGTATTTGTAACCACTTCTCTTCTTCCTAACGAATATGTGGTGAAAGCGGCTCGGGTGAGAGATGCAACACGAGAAACCACCTTCATGCAGCTTAGCTGAGAGCCCAGGACCACGAGGCCTGCAGAGGCATCTTCTGGGCTCTCCTTCTGGGTTACAGGAGCTTCACTTGAAGACTCAAGTTGGTGAGCAGAACTGGCTTAGCTTCTGTGCATCCTCTAGATGCCAAGTTATGTTGCAAGGTAAAGCTTAGCTGTTGTCCCTATTCAGGATGACAGGGGTTGGCTGAGCAGACAGGAGGGTGTTGGATGAAGTCTGGTGGTTTATTTCAAATGCAGAGAACAAGGGTTTTTCTGCCATGCCTACCCTGATTAGAGCACGTCTGCTGTAATTGCCTTTGAGATTTGCAGACAATTGTCAAGAGCTGATTCAAGTGGCATCAGGGCTGCAACCCACTGTCAGGGCCATCCCATTGCACGAGGGAAACTTGTCCTTGATTTCTTCCCCTGCTGTTTGCATGGAAATAGTCTGTGGCTGGACATGGGAAGGAAGCCCAGCCTCATGTCCACCCTCCCCATGCCTCCCTGCTGTCAGCCCGAGCCACGCTTGGGCAGTCTGTGAGTTTGGTGAGCCCTCTCGGCATCGCTCCAGGGTGGGAGCATCAGCTGCGGGACAGCAGAGCACAGCCCCACGGCCAGACCTGCCTCCCGCAAGGAGAAACCGCACTGGAGAGGCTGTGGATCATCTCCGTTAATTAGCAGCAAATGAAGTGAATTAGGTGTAGAGGAGCCGTCTTTCGAGGAGGCAGTAGCCGAGTGCTGCATCCATTTAATGTGGTGGTGCCCCATTATAACTGTGCTGTTGAACTGGAGAGCAGCAAAGTTCATTCACCTCTGTTCCCAAAAAGTAGCCCCTTGTTCTTCAGAATGGTCAGAACCCATTAACTAATCATCCATTTGTTCTCTGGCTCCTAAGCACAGACTTCTTGTTAGGATTTAGGCATATATTTTCTGACAGCCTTTTTCTTTATAAACACCTATTTTTGAGGTCTTTGCATCTTTGCCATGCAGATATGCCCCAGTTCTTAGCCTAGCAGAGGTCAACCTCAGGCCATTTTTTCCCACCTGCAAACACAGGAGTGGTACCAAATTGATTCTGGCTAAAGCCAGAGCAGCATAAGAAGCTGGAGATACTTTTCGGTGTGCCAGCTACCGGAGTACAGCCTAGCCACTGGAAATTATATGTATTATTAGGTCAGCAGTCACCGTCTTACTGTGTTTTGTCACTAATACAAGGTCAGTGCCTGGGTACGCTGGTAGCTGGTGAAGGAACCACTGTTCATTGCCCAAACCCAAAACAGAAATAGCCTTTCTCTGTTTAAGCATAAACTATCTCAGGGTGAGTAACAAAATGTTCTTCCTTGAGAAGTTAATGTCAGTGTATGGGAGCTTTGTGGATATATCAAGCTGTGATAGCTTGATGCCAATAACATATTTGCATTTAATCTTGCAGGCTGGGAAAGAAATGGCAAATTCTTCTTGGTTTCTTTTTCAGTGAGAATTTTGGCCCCAAGGGAGTTCCAGGCTATTGAGGAATTCCAGTCACACAAATTATTAAAGGTTTGAAGCTGAAGAAGTTGGTGGGAAATTTCTGTAATGCTCCTCTGTGCTCAAGGCTCCAACAAGTGCCTGATCTGTCAGGTTTTTTCCAGCAGCATTTTTTTTTTTCCCCACGTCTAGCATTGCATGTCTCAGCACCATTCACTTTGGTGAAATGAGGACTCTGGGATGCTGCAGGGCGAAGGAGCTGTGTAGCCTGGCTGGGAAGCAGCATGCCCCCCCCTCCCCTGCACATCCCTGCAGTGAATACTGACCAGTGCTCCGTGTTTGCAGCCTGTGGGCGATGGGTGAAGGATAGTATGGAGATCAGGAAATGAAAAATATTTCTGATTTCATGTAAGGGGGAAGCCCAGAACATCTGAGCACCGTTCAGAGCGCTGTGCTTAGGGTGCTGCTCTGCCTCATCTCCGACCGCTTCTTTTTCTCCTAGGAAAACTTTTCTGACTTGCATCAGCCATCTGTCGACTTTAACTCTGCTCAGTTTTTTTCCATCCTGCTTTAAATACTATGCTGGCAGCAAGGAAAGAGGCTGGAGAGATAGCAGGTCACTCTGCTGATGGCTTGTCTATTCCTAGCAGCGGTGTTTGCTATTTGCGGTTCTGTAGTAGCGTGAGGGTTTTTAGAAGCTGTCACCGTCACAAAGGGAATTAACTTGCAGAAAGCTATATTAGGCGATACTTAACTTTGTAACATCAAGTAAATGTCGAAGTTGGAAGTGGCAGGCCATCCATAACCTGTCTCTTAGGGACCGCGAAGTACGTTGGGGTCTTGGATGGATGTTATTGCCATATGCTTAGTGGTTTCTATGCATGACATTATAAATTAAGGCTGGGAGGGACTGTTTTACATATAGATTTTCTGGCTATTGTTGGTTGACATAAAATTGTGGCACACTTTATGCATACTCTCTGGTTTCCACATCCCTTTTAAAACCAGATTCTGTCTTCACATTACGAACTGCTAGGGAGTATTTTTAATAAAAAATGGTGGATGGAAATAATCATGTCAAGCTTGAGTCATCCACCTCCATAGGCACTATCTAAAGGGTATTGTCAGGAGGTAAAAACATTTCCATAGTAGGAATCTGACAAATTTCACCTGAAGGGAGGCACATGCATTATAAGTAGGATTTGCAAAAAAGTGTCTGTGAAATGCATGCTAGTCAGTGCTTAGCAGAGAAAACCCAAATGTGAACCACAGCAGCAGCTATTTGTCCAGAAAGACATTTATGATAAATCCTTACCTGACCCAGATTCCTTTGAAATCAGCAGTGCCTGTGCAGGAGGAAACGTTGCTGCATGGCAGCAGGACAGCTATTGGCATCTGGTGGCTTAGGCCACGTAGCCCCTGCCCCAGTGGGGTCTGGGCTACCTACAAGGCTTTTTCTAGGCTGGGAGATTTGTGTGTGTTTGTGTGTGTGTGTTGTAGACATCAAACTTGATGCAGCCCTTAAGGCTGAGATCCAGGCTGGAATAGCCAGTGCATGATTTTGCCTGCCTAAACTGGAGATGTCAGTAGAGCAGTACATGAAACGGGGTGCAAAGCTGCTGGCTGCAGGAGCTTGGGGTGCAATAGCCTTCAAAGCAGGAATCTGGGGGCTCCCCTCACCAGGGGACTTTTATATCGTTGGAGATTGTACACGACATTGCAGGACACGCTTTACCTGCTTCTTCTCAGCAACTTCCCTTCTGTCACCTGCAGAAGCTCTTAACTGGGTCACTCTTCCCTGGGCTCCTGTGTAAAAGTCGACCGTGAGCGGCTTCAGGGTATACTGGGAAACGGCTCCTGGAATAATTTAAAGGGCATGGTTAAATGATGCCCCATATGGATTTTAAATTAACAGTTGCCTCCCGCATGCCAATAATGCAGGCAGCGAGGCGGTGCCAAATGGCTTAGGGTGTGCAGGGGCTGGTTCTGGAGTCCCAGCAGCGCGAGGTGGTCAGTCATGGGGCTGGTGGTATGCTGGGTCCCTGCTGGGGGACACACCGGGGAAATAGTCCCACATCACATACATGGCCATGCCACACTAGCCCTCCTGTGAAAATAAGGCCAAAATCAGGAGCGTTCACCCTCTTGTACATGTCTAATATGATGGTCCTTAGATGTTGTAAGTCCTGGGAAGGGAGGGACCGTGATGCTGCAGAGCACTGCCACTGTGCAGTCTCGTTTTGGGGGGTGTCATTTAACGGCAAGCCTTGTGAGCCATGAGGATTGTGGCTGATGCGGATCCTAGTTCAGTCTTGAATTACCAGAAAGGCTTGATAAACGGTTCCTTGCTTACTGGAGAGTCGGGGCTACTGTGTGACTCCTCGTATCTCTCTCCAGGTGCTGATTTTTCTCCGGGTCTGCTTGTTTGCTAGCAGAGATTTTAGTCCCGCTGATGGGTGCAGAAGGTAAAGGGGCAGGCAGATTCCCTCCGGCCCCAACAGCCAGCTGGCTGTGCTGTGTCGGTGGCTGAGACTGATTATCTTTGGTGTCCCAGGTGAGATCAAATGGTGTTTTGGAGAAGCGATGCGCTCGAGGAGGGAAACCCAAGGGGGGAGAGTCATTAGTCACTTGACTGACTCATGTAGCAGCAACAGGCTGAGTCTGCTCCGTTCGGCTTTTTGTCCATGGGAAGATAAAAGCACTTGGAAAAGCGGAAAGAGAAACAAGGAAGAAAGAGCATTCTGCTGGTGAGGAAGGAGTCGCAAGTGTGTTCCCCTGGGATGTGAGACATAGCAAGGGGGAGTGTGCAGTGGGTATGGCCACCCCGGGATGCTCTGTGCGTGCGTTGGTGCATGGGTCTCCAAGTCCATGCTTCAGTGTAAGCACCACGAGCAGCCTGTTAATTAAGTGGATGAAACTGTATAAAGCTCATTTTCTCTCTTGCAGAGTTCTTTTAAAAGAGAGGTTTATCCACAGTGTCTCTGCTGTGAGTGATCATGGCTGGAAATTGAATAATTTATGTCTTATATTGGGCTTTAATGGTGTTTCATGTCTCTGAATACAAAACTGTGGCATCACTGTGCAGATTCTTCTGTGGACAGGCGCAGCTGTATCTCTCACTTCTGCTGTGCTCTATCTGCTATTTTTCCAGTTGCGTATTTTAATTACGGTGTGGGTTTCCTTGGGACTCGGTAGTTTCGAGTATGAAGCAGCCTCCATCTAAAAATCATAAAAACCGGCGCAGTACTAACGTTCTGCAGAGCACGACTTTATCACAAGGTGCACGTTTGCCCCAGAAAGTGTGTGTCCAGTGGAGGAGCGGAGTTGCTGATGGAGAAATTGTGGCTGCCTGTCCCAGGCTGCGTGCCGGCTTAGCCCTGATGAAGTACAAGGGAGTTCACCGAGGGAGAGGTTTATAGTTATAATTCACTGTGGTCTGCCCCGGCCTCATCAGCCGTCTCCAGATGTCAGCACCGGCTGGAGCAGCTGGCAGACGCAAGGTCCCTGCCCCGCCGCCGTGCATCTGGAAGGGCTCAGCTCCCCTCTGCTGGATTTGGGAAGCCGTGCCCAGAGCGGCAGCGAGGTCCTGTGTGCCACAGACAAACAGATGTCCAGCCAGCCAGCCCAGCTTTTGCTCTTGGCCTCCAGAAAAGCTGTTTTTTTCACTGGAATTAGTAGTACTTCCCACCCCAAACAAGCAATGATAATGTTTGGACACCCAAAGCGGCTGAGCACAGGGAGGACTGGCTCCTCCGATTTCACCAGAAGACCATGTCCCGAGGGGTTTGGCTGCTGCAGTGCCGTAGGGGCCATCGAGGCCTGAAGATCAGCACTGGATTTCCTCCAGCACTAGAGACCCTCAGCAGAAAGGTGGCAGAAAGCTGTGGACGGGGGGAACAACCCCAGAACAGCAAGTATTTCCACCCTCCAACACTTTACAGCCCAAGCCCCACACAAGGCGCCAGCACTTGGGCAGGCTGTCCAGGGGGACAAACATTTTGGGGGGTACAGCCTTGGGAAGGGCTTGGAGAGGCTCTGTTCAACACCCCCTCTGCCAAGGGGCGATGTGTCACCTGTACTCCCTGCCCCCAAAATACAAGAACAGACATCAGCATCATCTCTGAGGAAAGAGTCCTTACAGCAAAAGAATATAAATAAAATGAGATTGGCTGCCAACAAATTAGAATTACAGGGACACCATCTGGACAACAATTAAAGAGATTGTTTGAACTCCAGCAATGCTGACATAGTTATAGGAATTGGCTGGCACAAGCAAGTTACAAGTGGTGGATATGGAGATGTCCTCGGTCAGAAGCTTGAGGGCTTCTGGCGTATCGCAGTGGAGAAGGAACCTCTTCAAGCTGGAAGAAGGTGGTTTTGGGGAGAGGGATGTAGACTGTGTCTTCATCCAGCTCCTTCTAACTCTGCCGGTTTTGCCTCTCGCTGCGGAGACGCTGCTGAGGCTTCGGTGCTCCCTGGCCCGCCGTGAGTGGTGCCAGGCTGATGCTCCTCGCAGCCGTTGCAGACGCTGCCCGTTCACTGTGAGCCCGGCTCTCTAACGTGCTGCCTGCGTCGCCTCGGGCCATGGGAATGGAGCAAATTCAGATCAAGAGCTAAACATGCTTTAAAAGGCGTTTAAATCTTGCTGTGACACATTTATACAATTTTTAATACGGATTTTTAATTTTTTATGCAAGCGTCTAGGCTGGATCATTAATTTTACACGTTCCTTCAATCCCTTGCCTTAAACCCCCAGCTTTAGCAAGTTACTCCTATTCTGTGTGTTTCTGTGTGGACTCAGGGGTCTCATCCTTACCTACTACCTTGTTCTGCAAATGTACCCCTAGGCAGTGACATTTAGCTGTGCATGGGGGGTCGGGGGCCAGGGTAGGGTGACCGCAGCCCACACCTGTAAGGACATGGCAGGTGTCCTTGGGAGCAGGACCCTGGGAGTGGAAGCAAAGGAGCATTTAGTGTCTTTGTCATCCCATGTCATCCTGGCATGGGAGAGCTGTGGATACAGCAGTATTTATATAATAATACAGATATTGGGGTGTTGTACGCTGTCTGCACATGCAGCCCGGTGGCCACCTCCGGGCACACCTTTTCGTGCTGGTCCAGCTCCCAGTGAGCTTGTTTGGGATGCGGTCCATCTGTCCGGCGCATCTTTCCCTGGCAAAGGGAGACATCAATTTCTGATCCAGGTCTGTGGCTTTTCGGGCTGAGTGAGGCTGGCAGTGCCACGGGAACAGAGATTTTTGTCTGAAGCAGCCTGGGAACATCTTCCCCACCCTGGAAATGGAGGTGATGGTGCTTCTTTTTTGAATTGGGTGGGAAGCATCTCAGCTCTCCGGCTCCTTCCCGAGCTGCAGGGCCAGGGCACTGGGAAAACCTCAGCTCTGTGGAAGGCACAGCAGCTCTGGGAAGTCAAGCAGTTAGTCCCCAGCGGAAAATTACTCTGACAAGCCATTTCTTGTCATTTAACTACACAGACAGAGGCATGAACCTGGACTGGGGCCTGGGTTTAAGCTGCCTTAGACATCCCCTCCGTGGCGCTGAGTGCCAAGGAAATAGCTCACTGTTTATTTCATTTCCCGGGGCCTCCTTATCGGCACTGGGCTTGGGGGCTGATCCATGGCTTGAAAAGGGCCCAGACAGGCTGTCATTAGAGTCAGTCAGAAGACGGATGGCTCGGCGTGCCGGTGCATCCCAGCAGCGTGGACTGGAGCGAGAGGATCCGAGCGCTGGCACGGGTGGTTGCAAAGCGCAGGAGCAGGATGGACCTGAGGGTCTCATGGGCGCTGCCAGGGCTCTGGTCACACAGACAGCATCTTAGAGCTAGTCAACATTAAGCTTCACAGGTCCCTGCTTTAATTACCGTGATTTTAAATACTCAAGGATTTGGAGGTTAGTGTGATGCTCTGCATGCTGTGCACGTGCCCTTTTTGTGGTCGTGATGTTACGGACTGTCGGGTGTCCCTCTGAGTTGTGGAGACCGATACTTTAGCCAGGCTGTGCTTATTCACTGTGTCTTTCAGCACATCAGCTTTAATCAAGTCATAGGAAACCATACGCAAACGGAATCGATTCCCTTGCCTCCATCAGTGCAGCCACCTCACCAAAGAGCAAACATCTGCACTGCGTCTACGTGCTTTCTATGGAGGAACATTCAGAAATAGGTGTGCCTCCCAGATAATGAGGTTTAGGAATTAGCTGCAATTATGGAGGACTCCAGATATCTATTTGTAGTTCGTCACTGGGATGTTTTAGCCTTCACTCATCCTTTGTGCCTCAGTTTACCTAGCAGCAGTGATACTTGTGAAGGGGGAGAAGAGCAATACAACCGCCACTGCTTGGGGTGCTGCGAGACCTCTGGGTCAAGCATTATCCCTGGGTCTTGCTTCCCATGAGCACTGGCTTTGCTTTGACTCCCCAGTGCCTGTACCACAGTCCCTGTGGTCACAAATGAGCCTGCTGGTGACACAGGGAGGGGACTGGTGCAGAAGGGTACCGTACTGGCACAGTGCTGCTGCAAAAATGACAGGGAGAAAAACTCAGTGATTCAGAGAGGGTTTCACCTGGCTTTTTTGAACTTTTTTTTTTTTTTTTTCAAATGCCACGCGAAGCAATGCGATGTCAAGGTTAGTGCTCCTGGCCTCGGTTTGGCTGTGGTGGCATCTGCTCGGTGGTAGCAGACAGCATCCTGGTCCTGCTGTGTTCCTGGGCAGCAGCCATTGCCCGCAGCTGCTCTTCATGAGCCTGCTCTGCTGTGCTTCACTGACAGGGGTTGTGTCCCTGTCCTCTTGCCCCTGCTTACAAGAAAGTGCATTTATCTTCCTGAGGACGAGACCAGCTTGCTTGGCAGAGTGAGAGGTCGCTTAGCAGGGTGCGAGTCCGGATGAGGGAGGCAGATGACAGTAATGCCAGGAATTAAACAAATAGACCTGACTGTCTTCTCCTGCTGGCTGGAAATCTTGGTTTCCCAGTTTCCCTTGCCCAGTGGTGGGTCCTGAGACCATCTCATCCCTAGCTGAGATGAGAAATAGGTGCAATGCAAAGGCTGGGCTTATTAAATGAGCCATACAAGGATGTTCCCTCCCAGGATCTGCACTGGGCGGTTTCCCTAGAAGTGGGAGCTGGGATGGGCAGGAGGAGAGAAGGGGCAGCAGGGGAGGGACATGGGGTGGTGGTACAGCAGCAGGACAGGGCAGGAGGGAGCAGAGGGAGCAGGAGGCAGTTTGGAGCTGGAGAGGAGGTGAGAGAATGGGCGGCTGTAGCCAGTGCTGGATTTAGTGTTCCCAGAGCTAAACGAGCTGGCAGCCAGAGCCATGTGCAGCAGTTGTCAGCTTTTGCAGGACCCTGTGGTCACAGCCAGATGGGGATGGGGACAGGGGGACGGAGCAGGAGCCCGGTGGGGAAGCACTGCTTTTTCAGTTTGACTGGCTTTGGTGACATCAAAGAGGATCAGTACAAACCCTTTGAAGTCAGACTTAGCTGCTCCTTGCGAAAACAAAGGGGTGCAAATCTCCCAGGGTGACCATGATGCTCCGAGGAGCTGGATGCTGCACAGGACTGCAGCTAGCGAGGGCCAGGCAGGTACAGCGATGCTCCTGGGCACGCTGGTGAGGCACAGTGAGACCTCAACCACCTTTGCTTTTCCACTGTGACATTTGATGTCAGAGACGTGTCCAGGAGCACAGGGCATGCAGCAAAGCTCACCAGAGCCAGGCAGAGAGCGGTCGTTCGTGACATGCTTTGTGAGCCTTCGGTGCCAGGGCAGCCGCTGCAGGGGAGGGTGCGCGGGCTGCAGTCACTGCAGTTCCTAAGGCCGGTGCCAGTCTGGCTCGAATTATCCACTCTCCAAGTGAAATGAATTAGACTGTGCTGGATTTTTTGCAGACTAAGGTCCGCTCACGTCGCGGGGTGATGCTGCTCCACGCAGGGCTGTGCTCCCAGCGCAGCAGAGGGGGATCAGCCAGGGCTCTCCGGGGCACCGTGCCCCTTGCACCATGCGCATCTGTGGAGGATGAGCTGAGCCGGGACCTTGCTGTCTACCTTGGTCTCGCATTCATCCCCACACTGGACAACTGCACCCTGGATCCAGCTGGGGGGACCAAAAGAGAGGGATTGTGGTGGTGCTGTTGGGACCAGCAGCAAGATCTGTGTGAGCGTCACATGAAGCAACGCTCAAAATGAGTCGTGACATGAAATCGTGGAGCTCGGTGTCCTTGGGGACTGGGTATACAAAGTCCTGGCAGCATTCCACAGGGGGAACAGTAGATAGGACTAACGTCTGTCTGGAATTTTAATGGGTTTGACAGGTAGTGAGCTGCTCAGCCCCACACTGTGTCCTGCCTGGAGCCCAGGTGCTGCAGGCAGCTCTGAAACCCTTTGCAGCAACAACCACAAGACAAGTAAGAGCAAGAAAAATAACTTTCAGAAACATCAGTATTTGGAATTTTCAATCTTTGCTATTGCAGAATAGCACACAATCTTTCTTAAAATGTTTCCTTTATTTTGGTAAGAATTCTGTAAAAAAAAAGGTCAAAAAACCCCAAAGCCTTGGTAGTGAAAGATATTTATGTCTCACGTTCCTGAATGCACACCATTAGGAGGTCATTTAAGAAAAGTCCCTTTCTAAATAAGCCATTTGAACACAAGCCTATTAGCAACATGTGGGATGAGGCAGTATTTTGTGTTTTAGGATTATTCTTTTGGGCAATTTCTATTTAATTTGCTAGGAAACACAAATCTCATTATTTTTATTTCAACTAAATCTAATCCAGGGCATGAGATTTTGTGAAAAGGTTTGGATGAGGAGGGGGAAGAAATACGGCTGTGTAACTGATTGTAATTGCTATTACTTCCCGAAGGTAAAAAAGACTTCAAGCATTTTTTTCCTCAGCAATTCTTCATGTTTGCACATAAGGAGTAAATTGCACTTTGCAGGGACACAGTAATTTCTGCCTTTGAAATGTGAAACTGTGTTTGCCGATGTGTCTGACGGATGAAATGTCCATCACAAGCACTTAAATGTAGCTTGTCCCCGCTTTCTAAATTTGATTCCAGTGTTGCAGAAAGGAAAATGAGAAAATAGAGACAGTGTTGGAGGATATTGCTGAAACAAGGTTGTCTCCTGCTTTGCCCCTCGGGGAGGTGGACGTGCGATGGGCTCGGGGTTCCCTCTGTAAGCGCACGAGGTGACGTTGTCCCAGGCGGCACAGGCTGTCGGAAGCCAGTCCGTGCCTCTGGGGTGGCCACGGCAGAGCTGCCTCCCAAACAGCTGGGCAAATATGGGATTGTTCAGTTCACTAGCAGATAAAAAAAAACCAAAACAGCCCCAAACAGACAGAAATAAGGAGGGGAATCCATTTCGATTTGAGCCAAACCAGCACATTTTTATTTTTGCGTTTTTTTCCCCATGAATCAGAAGCTGGGAGAAAAGATTAATCTATTTCTAAACAAAGTGTTTCATTTAGAGTTTGAGCTTTTCAGCTTATTTCTGTTCTGAAGGTGTGGCAAGCTTGTAGGTTGTGACTCCCCAAGTCGTGTGCTTCCATTAAGAGAGTCAAACCAAAACATTTTTTTTCCATGGAAGGCTGGACATGCAGCTCGTGCAGCCGCTGCGAGCTGATGAAGTGTTTCAGAGAGGCTGAATCTGTGGTTTTGGTGAAAGGATTTCAGGAAAAAAAATTGTCTTGTGGTATTTCTTCTCCAGCCAAGGCAACGACAAGGTGCCGTGGTGGGGCAAGAAGGAGGTTTGGGCAGGAACCCGCAACGATCCCTCCCATCCTGACCAAGTTGCAGAGGATTCCCCAAACTAGTGGCATCATGACTGAGCCACCTTGAGACTTTGTGTCCTTGGGGTCTTGCTCCTTCAGTGCAGCCATCCTACAGGTGCTTTCTCAAGTGCTTTAATTGCGTCGTTGACGAGCTGCCGTGAGCTGAGCCTGGTCTGCTGGCGAGCCCACAAGGAATGGGCGGTTCAGCCCCGCGGTGCTTCTGAGCAGTAAAAATATACAAGGTTTGGTTTGGATGGAGACGCAAAACGAAGGCACGCTTTCCCCCTGCCCACCCCATTTTGGGTCTGTTGAAGGGGTTAGGTAGCTAACGACTTCTTCAGAGTTCATTCCAGTTGCCTTCCAGGCTCGTTTCTCAGTAGCTTTATTTTGCTATGTTCCCCATCTTTTTTCCTCTCGCTCTCATTTTTCACAACAAAGGCTGGAATATACGAGCTGAGGAAATGGAAGTAAAGCAAATAAAGAGGCTGGTTAAATACAGAGCTCCGGAGAGAGGTTCTGGCTGGCCTCAGGCTTTCCTGCTGTCCTGCACCGAGGTCCGGCATTTTCTGCCTGCCCTTTTTTTTTTCGCTCCGATAATAGCAAACAGGAGATGTGCTTTGGTTTCTGTGACTCCTTTCAGTAAGGGTAAGGCTTAGGTGTCCCTTCAGGGGGAGAAGGTCACATAATAAAAATGCAGAAGGATATTGGATTAGACAAGCAACCTCTCACTTAAGCTTTGATAACGATAGGTTTATCATTAGCTCTTCTGTGGTTTTGGGTGATTTTCTGAGCAAGTGATTGGAGGAATTCTTCTGCAGGTTAAGTTTATCGTCTTCTGTGTAACGGTGCAGCCAGTCAAGGCTTTTGGCTGGATTGCACGAACCTGATGGACACCCTGAGCGTGTTGCTATGGCACGAAAGGAGTTTTGCTGTGGGAAAGTGCTGACTCTGTAATGCACTGGGTGATGTCTCTGGTGGTGTTTATTTGCAATAACAGAAGTCTGAAGCTGCTGTTTTCGGGTATTTGTACAGCTATTTGCCTTCTAATGCTTTCCAGGGTGCTTTGCAGCACACAGCAAATTCAGGGTTGGAATCACAGTGTTAAGTCCCAACAAATAAAAAGCTCTTCTGATAACTTGTTGACCTTGGCAGCATGCATTTCCCCACCAGAACAATGTTTAAAGCCAAACACTGCACACCCCTGAATTTCCTAACTGCTTCTCTGCCTGGAGAAGCCACCCATGAAGAGTTCCCCGAGAGGCAAGAAGGGTTGCTGTCCTCCTTGTCCAGCCGATGGAAGAGCTGCTTTCAGCTTGGAAAGGGACTTGTTGTCGAAGTAAAACGTGCTGCTTCTGCAAATGCAAAATTCTGATCCCATTGATTGAAGGAGCAAAATTCCCATCGACAGAGCTGGGTTTTCACTCTCTGTAGCTGAAAAATTGAGATAGCTGGCTAATCTCTTTAGTGTCTGTGTCTCTTTCTAATGGAGAGCTTTTTAATAGCGACTTTTTAGTTTCGTTCTCACAGCCTGAGTATCAGCTTCCCCAACAGGGCTAAAAGACTGGACATCATGCCTTGTCACGGGATGCTTTCAGGGATGTAGCTGTGTGTCCCTGTCTGTGCACATGAGCACAGGTAATATTGGTGTCTCCTACCTACTGGCTGGTGAGGATAAATCAGTTCTTGATGGCACAAAACCAGTCCCATCCCAGTTTGTAATGCACCTGAGCACGCCTGCCTGTGTGAACGGGCCAGCTCAGGGCTGGTGCGGGTGTTTAGGCTGAGAACTGATGATGGAAAAAAAGAGGCTCTTTTGAACCTTAGTCCTTTGGGTAATTACCAGTATGATAATTTATGTGATTCATTAGCAATCAACTTTCTGCATTCCTGCTTACCTCTTCCAACACTTGTTCATGAGGCCTCTGAGGCTTTGATGGGATGGAAGCAAAACAGATTAAAAGAATGGGCTAAAAAGAGAAACTCTGAGGCAGGAGGGCTATGAATCCGTCTGGTTTAGCTCTAAAAGGGATTAAACAGATTGGTTTGATGCGGGCTTTGACCTTTTCTTCCCATCCCTGTGGAGAGGCACTTTCTATGCCTCCATCATGGCCTCAGCTCTGCTTTGGCTGATGGTGGTTTTGAAGTCTTTGTGACCTTGGTGGGAGCAGGACCAGCTTTGGCCATCCAAGGGTCTAACACAGACCTTATCCAAAAGGGAGGGAGAAACCCCGGTGTCGTTCAGAGCCGAGGGCATGGGTCATAATTTGTTTCCTCACCTGCAGACCTCCTCGAGGCTTCTCTAACCCCTCATCTTTGTTTGTCCATGGGGACAGATGGGCATTTCCAAAGGATGACCATTGGGAACTACCAGGGAGCAAATCAGCCTGTGTAGCTTTTTGCAGTAGCTATTGAGGGACCCTGAGCTTCAACTTAAGTTTGAAGTTATGTGGGAAAGTGCTGGACGGCTGTGACAAGCTTTTATGGATGTCGGCCCAGGGACGTGTGTAGGAATCTTCAAGCCATAAATACTCGGTGAGTGCTGCAGTGACTTTTTAATTTTAGTGGGAAAACGAGAATGTGGCAGCCAGGAAAAAAAATGATACAAAAATAGTAATGGCCCTTTTTGGGAAGAGGAAATTATATTCCACTAAGAACAGAAACCCCAATTAAATGGGAGCTTTTAAAGAAGTAAACAGCTAATTACCTAGATAAGGATGAGGCAGACTCTTGCACATGGAAAACAGATTTATTGGGGAACTTTTATATATGTACATATGTCCAAGGTGATTTATTTTCTTGCCATGAGCCCGAAATTGTCTGTGCTTTGTAAATATTGCGGTTGATGGCTGTAAAGATTTCCGATGAGATCAAGTTGGAAGGAGTCATATGGTCAACCACAGTTACCAGAATTAGAGAATTTCATTAACAGCTCCAGCAGCTGAGGAGGTTTGGGGGGCATGGCCAGGCACATCGCTGCCCCTGCTTTAAAGAGCCACCAGCACAGGAAGGCAAGGGAGCCCTCCCCCCTGTAAGCCCCCGTTGTGCTTGGTGGCCTGGTGTGACTCTCTTGGCACAAAATCTTTTTTGAAAGCAAGGTTTGTGTTATGACTTGACACAACTGTGTGAGAGGGACAATATATTAATTTTCTAACTGGGATGTGGGCAATGGCTCATGGCTTTGCTGCTGTCACGTGTTGAACAGGACTGTGATGTGTTTGCGCTTGCGTTGCACAGGGTGGGCACGGGTGTCCTGCACCCACCCTGCTGTCGCCTCCTCTAGTACAAATTTTCATCACTTTTTCACATCTCCAAATCACTTCTGTTTTGACATTAATAAGAATAGCAAGGAGTTCAGAGAAAGTAGTTTTGGCATCTACTGTATTTAATTTGTGCAAACTTTCATGTGGAGTTTAATTTAGACTGATGAGAGAGGCAGTTTTATGAGTATAAAACTCCATTAATTACAGATCCTGTCTTAATTATAAATGGCTCTATTTAAAGTGAGTTTTACAACCAAAATTAAGACTTGGAGCAGTTCAATCAATACAAACATCAATTAGACCTGACTTTGTACTCCAATTAATTTATAAAGCTTCCCAATGAAGTGTAAAAAGTGTGCCACTTTGTACTCCTCTTTCTGCCATTCCCGGGCATCAGGAGGTCTCTGCGGTTTCATTAGCAGCCTCCTACTGATAAGCGTGGATGGAATAACAAACCTCCCGATGGCCTGCTTTTCCCCAAATAAACCAACAGAGTTAACTGCTAAAATGGCCGAACATGGCACAAGCACAGGGGAAAACAGATATTCTTATAAGCACCCAAATTGCACGAGTTTTGTTCATTTGACTGTGGTCCAGCGACGCCTGGGGTCCTGCCATGGAAAGCACTGTCCCACCACACCACGGCGGCTCCAGGGAGCTCGGGGAGGCTGCAGGGTGAGACACGGTCACCTGTCACAAATACGAACCTGTTTATTAACATTATTAATGTGACCACATTCAGTGTTATCATCCTGATTTTACGAGGCAGGCAGAGGTGCGGCACGGTTCCTTTCTCCACTCCATCTTTCCCAGCAGCTTTGCCCGCTTGCAGCATTTGCAGCTGCTGACTCTGGGGATGTGTCATTTACAACCCTAGTCAGGACCTGAGGATCCAGCCCAAGCAGGGAGTCAGGATCTGCTCCTGGTGACACAGCACTGGTTATTAAATCCCCACTAGCATCTTCAGTCGGCGCTGCAGGTGGTGGTGAGCTCACCTAGAATGACAGCGCGTGAAACAAGCTTTTTCTCAGCAGCAGAGGGTGAGATGAAAGGACCTGAGCTCTCCCATGGGGAACCCAAGCATTAACAGATGAAGCAAAATATCTTTTTGCTTCTAAACTGATCACAGGTCATCTACAAGCTGCTGGGAAATAACAGATCTCGATTCCTGGAGAGTCTTCTGGGCATCCTCCTCCCTTCAGCAGAAGGATGCCATCCGCCCAGGCGTGGGTGCCACATGCAAGATCTCGGGAAGAATTCAATCTTCCCTGCAGGACTTGGGAAGCCATGGAGCTCTCTGTGAGCTTTAGCCTGGTCCCAGGTATCTTCTCCTCCCACAGCTCCTTGGGGCAGAGGCTCTGCCCTCCCATCCAGTGGCACGGCAGCTGCCGTGTGGGACCCCAGCCCCCTTGGACCTGCAGCAAAATGACCATGAAACTATGACGTGACCACGCGTAAGGTCAGTAGGAAGCGGGGAAGGGAGGGAGCTAGGTGTTAGCACAGGTTTTATTCCATTTCTGGCAAAACTGGGTGTTTTAGTAAAGCCAGGCTCTGGGCTGTGTAACTGTTTGAAGTTAGGAACGAAAAAGCAAGCGACAGGCAGGCAAACAAAGCGAAAACCTGCTCTGAATTATCATAAGCTTTTTTGATGTTTTAAACCCTTTCAAGCAGAGCCATTTGTACTGGAGCAAATTCTCCCAAGATATTTTTAGACGATATGAGCAGAAAAATATTACTCCATAGCAAGCTGTTTACAAATCTGCTAACCTTGTTTAGTGCTAGTAAAACTCTCAGCTTGGTGTGCTGCGGAGCACGCTAATTACTTGACAGAAATTACGCAATGATGGCTTTCCAAAGTGATATACATTGGCTCGGCCCTGCAGCTGGGCCCGTGTACAGCATTTTATATAATTAAGTGTGAATGTTTCTGCAGCTTTTCCATTAAAACAGGGAGAGGGAGGCAGGGAAGGGGCCGACCCTGCTCATTACCGGCTGCTCTCCGTCCTCTCCTCGTGCCTTAATGGGGCCGTGCTGCAAACGGAGAGTCCGGCTGCTACAGCTGGTTTGGGCAGCGTCGGAGGCGCCGCTGGCCGGGCTGCTGCTTCCACCTCCACAGGGGACTGGTGGGAATGGGCCGGTGGGTTCCCACTGGAAATGGCCAAGAGGGACGGCTGCTGCTGGCCCATTGCATGTCCGGTGTAGGAGTCTGGGTTTTGCTTTCTGCCTCTCCCTGGGCTTTGGGTGGCCATCGAGTGGAGATAACAGCCATTCCCCATCACACCTTGGATGCATAAACGCATGTAGCGGGATGGTGTTCAGATGCTGAAGTAATAGGGCGTACCAATACACTGAAGATTGCCGTGGACTCCTACGGATAGGAGATCCCAGCCCCTCCCAGTACACCTCACTGGCCTGTCCCTCTCATGGGTGTTGGGTATGGGGATGTGACCAAGCTCCCAGCCCTGGTGAGCTGCTCATGGTGATCTTGGGGAAGCTCCTGTTCGCATCAGAGCTGCTTCCAGTGCTGCTGGTGGCTGCGGTGAGGTAGTGTGGGATTTCCACCCAGAATAGTCAGTGCGTTGGTTTGCGGGGCCAGGAGGTTTATTTATTTTCTTCTCCTGGAAAGGTCTCAGCAACAGACTGATGATATTCTGAAGGGTTTGATGGAAGCCCTGTGTTTCTAATGGCCGCTGAGTGTTTAGCAGTGGTTGAATGGGCCGAGTTGGAAGGGTAGATTAGGTGAAGCAGGCTGTGTGATAGCTAGACAAAGGCTTTTCAGCCTGAACACAGCTGAGGATATGGTAAATCTAAGTCTAGAAGTGGGTGAATGGTGTAGGGAACGAGAACAGTGAACAGTTGCTCACTGTCTGTTCCAAAACAAGAGCTGGAAAATGTCAGATGGAAGTTGGAGGAGGTGTTTCAGAAGAAGAGAAAGTGGATCATCACATATTGCATGGATACACTGTGGAACTCCTTGCTACAGGACAAA
Source organism: Microhierax caerulescens (assembly GCA_035590215.1). NCBI lineage: Eukaryota > Metazoa > Chordata > Aves > Falconiformes > Falconidae > Microhierax > Microhierax caerulescens. Next base: position 100,774,032 of record JAVJGJ010000001.1, read on the forward strand.
CAAAAGTAAATGTGATCAGGAAAGGAACTGGAAAAAATTGTGTAACTGTTGAAACTGTTTGAAGATGGGCCCTTGGCTGAGCATCAGATCTGCTCTGGCCTGTTACACCATTCGTGGGCATGGACACACAACTGCTGCTGGCAGCTGGAGATGAGTAGTTGTCCCTTGGTAGTTCTGAGCATTTCAGGTCCTCCTCAGTACCCTTCTTTGGGAAGATATGACACCAGCTTGACAAACTGCTCTAGGTGAGCTTCCTCCAGGCTTTGGGTGAGCAAAGGGGATATGTGACCTCCTGAGACCCCTTCCAGTCCCTTGCTGGGGTTTGCGCAGTGCTGCACATGTGATGGACCAGATGGGAGGGAATAGAAGAGGGAAAGCAGCTGATGCGCAACAGCAGTAAACTAGCAGAGCTGCTTGGCATTTTTCCTCCTTTTTTTTGCTCTTCACTGTTGTTTAAATCTGTTAGAAGGGAATCTCAGATGAAGATGAAGAACAAGTAGCTGTCTTTAGCCTTCCTCCACCTCCTGGGTGGCGTTGCGTGGCTGTGAAGCAGTCGTTCTGTGTCCAGGATCTTCCATTGTGCTTGTGCTGGGGCGCAGCCCCCCGCCACAGGCAGCTGGCAGATGGGACACAGGCTATGGAAGGAGCACAGCTGGGATTTCCCTCCTCCTTGTTATCCTTGGCCACTGTGAAATCCCCTGGAGCTATTGGCAACCTTCGTAGCTTGCAGCAGCTTTCCTAATAGCTCTGGTGATGTTGTTTTAGTGTAGTAACGTCTCCAAGATAACGGGCAGATTTTGTCCAGCGCAGCAGGCTCAGCTGAAAGGGATGCGAGGAGTCTCTGCAAGCAGAAGCTGCATCACAGCTTGGGACACAAACCAGTAGCATGTTTTCTGTTTGGAGAAAGGAGCTCCTTTTGTGCGAGAGGGGTGGGAATATAACAGAAACATCCCTCCCCCCACCTTTAAAAATTTCATCTTCTTTGGACTGACTTAGAAACAGTGCTCCCTTGTCACAGCTTGCTTAGCAAGATTCTTCCCTGGTCCTCTCTCTCCTAAGGTGTTCTCATAGCAAACTTCCGAATTAAGCAGTGCAGGTGTTGGAGAGGGTCCGTGAGCTGTCCCCTCCTGGGGGACAGCAGCTGCACACCTCTGCGAGAGCCCGGAGCGGGTGAGCAGCGGGGCATGTTTCTGAGCTGCGCCCTTGCTCAGCCTGTGGAGCTGTGTGGCGGTTGCATTAGGGAAGGGATTAGTGCTGGAGCCTTTTTCTTCCTGCAATTGGTCTCTTCGTGCTGAGAATCTAGACTAGGGAGTAGGTTTACTTTGAATTTAATTTTGTATTTAATGGCAAAGCTGCCAAGAACTGTCAGGTGTTTTTTTTCTTTATTATATTTCTTATGAATCTAAATAGATTAATATTTGCAAGAAATACTTCCAGAGTAATTTTATCAAACAACTTCATTATTGCCATGGGAAATTCAATGCAATTTTAATCTGGGACCAGTTCCACTTTGCAGTCTGGCTAGACTGTGTGCTTTAGAGGTAGGCACTGTGTGAGTGTTGTGTCTGTGGCGTATATTGTACATGTATATTGTGCTGATATATCAAGCCTACTGCCGTGTCTCTGCACAGACTACCTAAACGCCTATGCTGATGCCTTGTGTCTGCGGTTAATTAGTTTATAGTCGACAATAATGAACAAAACTCCCTCTTTGCTGTGTTACGCTATTACAAGGGAGCCAGGCGGTGCATACAGGTAAGCGATATAATGACAGCAGCCGATGAGGATGAGCTACCTGAGCACTGCAGCTGCGTCAGCCCCTCCTTTATTAAAACTTTAGCCATAGTGTTTATTGCAGCAGGGAGTCGCTCCCCCCTCGGCAACCTGAGACAGCAAGTGAAGTATGCACGTAGCGGACCTGCGTGGCAGTCCTCGAAGCTCGTTGTCAGATTGATTACTTAAAGTGCATTTGAAATCAAGTGCCATACAGTCAGCTCTAGATCATTTTGCAATCATTTTTCATGTGCCAGTAAGTAAAACCACGGTGAATAATACAGCCAGTTGGAAATGGGCAAGTTACTCTGTCTTGTAAATCTAAACGGACCTCACCATCTCTTCCCTCTGCCCTTGGGTGCAACGCAATCATCATGACATAAATAACAACCGCAGCGATATAATGGAATTACACGAGTTCTGCTATTGTGAGTGCTGTAGAAATAAGGCTGGTGATACTTGGGGGAGCCGAGATCAGAGCTGAAATAGAGTAGGGGTTGAATCGATTTCCTTTTCTTATTATCAGTCAGGAAAGAAGGAAAAGAAACCGGTCCTGCTGTGTTTGTAAGAGCCTCCAGGATTTGTCTGTGCCTGTTTGCAGGGTGGCGGAGCAGCAGGCACCCACCTGTGGGTTCCTCTGAGGCTTTTGCTTCCACCCCCTCCCGAGGCAGCTGGGTGCTCGGTGAGCAATTAGCTGCTGGGCTGGAGGCCTGGAGGACCTGCGATAGTCAGCGCCTGGGGGCACCCAGGATGTCCTGTTGGCCACCCCCACCATGGGATGGGGCTGCGATGTGAGATGCAGCTGCAAGGCTGCAGGAGGGAGCACGGCACGGCTTGGAGAGCTGCTCCCTCTCCTTTCAGTCCAGAGTTTCAGTTCAGATGGTTTCAGGATGGGGAAATCCTTGCCCTCACCCTTTGCTGGCCACTACCAGCTATGGAGGTGAGTTTGGTCTGTGCCGCAGGCTGCTGGGTCGGCGTGTGGGATTTAGGCACCGGGGTCCTCATCTCAGGAGCCCATGGCGGAGGAGTGTGCCCAGTGCCTAAACTCCCAAACTGGTCCTGGCCCCTGGTCCTTGCGTGTGCAGACCCCATGGCTCTGGTCCTGCTCACACTGTGGTCAGCAAGGATGGGGAGAAGGTATGGCTTGGTCTTCAGATGGGACCAGAGCCCTGGTGGGATGCAGGGAGATAAGAAACCAACTTTAGAGTATCTGTATTGAACTACATGTCTTGGTTTTGGAAGTTTTCTCCGTGTTTGAAAGAAAATGCCCAGAATTGCGGGTAGACAGCACACGAGCTCCGCAAGCGCAGGAGGCCCAGAGGAAGAAGTTGCTTTGTGTGGTCCCTTCAATGCTCAGAATGGTTTCACGTACTTCTGTGACGCCGTATCTTGCTGCGGAGAACCTTGAAGTGTTTATTTACCCAAGGGAAGCTTACCAGGAGCATGAGCTTCTGTGCTGGGCTGGAAGAAGCAGATGTGAACGTGGGAGTTGAAAGCCCTTTCCAGAACTCTTGTAGGCTTGGAGAAAGGGAGGCATCAAATGGCTCTTCCAACACTGGGCTGAAAGCGTAGCAGACAAGAAGAGGGAGGCTTTCTTTTATCTCACCCCTGCCCACTGCCTAAAGGCCACCACTTGAATCAGACCCAGATGGAAGAAAGAGGTTCTTTCCACATTTTTTTTTCCTTATCGGCTCTTGCTGTACTTTTTTTTTTACATTCAGCTTCTCATTTCTTATCTAGTTCCTTGCATGAATAAGATATGCCACATATTTCCCTGACATGTCTACCTACTATAAATACTCTATCCTTCTGTGGAGAGAGAATATGGAATATACGTGTGTATATGTATTCTGTATGCATCTAGAATCCTAAATGCCATTTTTCCAATATTGTGTCTTTAATGGGAATTCACTGATTAGGTGCATAAAAGGCTACAGAAAGCGACAGTTTCACTGTGCTCAGTTTTAATACAAAGAGTACTACGGTTGCTAAGAGACTGATACTTCAAGTTTGGAAATCTTCATCCACACTAGATATATTATCTTGGCAAATTGGACTTTCTGAGTTGGCAGCAAATGGAAAAGAGTAACTTTTAAAAATAGCGATAATTTAGATGACGTCAAAGACATCTGGTGTCCTTTTCTAGAAATGTGAGACTGATCTATTTTGCTTATGTGTATAAATCACTCTGCACCCAGCGTGAGGTTCTACTTATGCTTGCATTTAGGTCTGATTTATTAATAAATTCCTTTCATGTTTAAGGTATTTAACCAGGTAAGTTTTAATTAAATCGGCTTTCTGTTTGCCACACATAGTACCTGTCCACCCTGTGTATGTTGGAGAAGCCCAACTTTGTGCCTCTGTGCAAAGCAGGATCTCGTAGTGCCCGAACACCCGTCAGGCTCTGCAGTGACTCAGAGAGGATCGTCACTTATTTACCTCCCTGGTAAATCTACTCCCTCATCGGCGTATGGGCGCTGGCGGTGCATACTCAGAGTAGGGGAGGTGTGTCTGGGCTATATCCTGCCTTCTCATCCCTCGTGCATTTTGGTCTTGAGAAGTGCCGGTGCTCCTGAATGGCCAGGAGGCTTTGAATGACAGCTGGGAATCAGTTAGGGGCTCTCTCATGCCATACCTAAGAGGCAGCAGAGAAGAAACGAGGGAACTGGAGAAAGAGAAATGGGCAGCTTGAGGCTGGTGAGAGAGAAAGGGAACAAATTAGAAATGACTCAGAGATGGACAGTGGCAGGAGATGGCACCAGGTCGCTGGGGAAGGATTACGCTTGTGTAGTGGGCGCGAGGGGCAGGAGAGGAGGGGAGTGATGCAGCCCGGCAAAGGAAAGGAGTTCCAGGAGCACAGCCGGGGTGCACGTGAGAGGGATCTAGGGACGATGAGCTAGAAAAGGCTCAAACATCTGCGAGAGGGATTTCCAGCCATAACCTGTATTCTGGTAGCACCTTTCCTAGGGATTCATCAGGGTGCCAGCACCTGAAGTCACGTAAATGAGGCACAGCACCTTTGCACTCTGGCCTGCAACGCTGGGGAAGGCTGTTCCCCCACTTCGTCTCATCCAGATGGAGATGGATGGCTGAGTGTAAATTATTTCCTCCCAAGCAGAGCTTAAGCTGGACTTCTCCATAGTTGGAAGGAACACATTTGAATTTTAATATCAGCTCTGAAAGGCAATTGCAGCCTATGCATTTGATTATGTGTTCAGGTTATGAGATTTTCTGTTATTTTTAGAAATGTTCATTTGTTCCAAGGACCAGGATATACAGAAATGACCACTGAAATATGAATATGTGATGTATTTTGAAAGTACCAAGTGAACATAGAGTGAAATGGTGACAAAGGCAGGTTACGTGGTTTTTTCAAGCTTAGACAATGCACTGTAATTGTATGTCAGAAGTCGTTCAGGTTTGATATCACGCCAGCTAATTAAACCATCCTTTCTGAAGAGACTTACTGTACTTTCAGCTTTTGCTCTTTCATTCTCAAGAACAAAAAACTCTGAAGGCAGCCCTCGTGTTCAGCACTCACGTTGGCATTAGTTTGGATGGGAACCAACACACGGGAAATGGGAGCCGTGATGAGATCCTTGCCTTGTTTGACTGGTGTAAACCAGGTTCATTTCCACCAAAGGTGGTGGAAGGAAGGGAAGGGCTGTGCCACGTGCCATCCCATATACCAGGGGTCCTCAAACTTTTTAACCAGGGGGCCGGTGCAGATTCAGTGGCAGGCAGTCATCTGCGGCTGCTTGGTTTCCCCCAACCCCTGGTGGGGTGTGTGTGTGTGTGTCTG
>JAVJGJ010000001.1:100790730-100802167 GCA_035590215.1 Microhierax caerulescens
GCCTTTTGCAAGGCTCTTGTGACCTTTCTCTTCGCATTCCTGGGCAGCACCTGGCCCAGTGATGCTGGGAGATGACCTGAGCGCCCAACCAAGCAGAGCTGCCTGGTCCTGTGGCCTCACTGCTCCTTGCGAGTAAAAGATGCTGCGGATGGGAGATGTGCTGTGTTGTGATGAAGTTTTGTTGCTTTTTGTCCCAGCAATTCTTTCCAGCGTTGTATCGTTTTGGAATTAATGTTGTGGCCACTCCCTCTTTGAGATTGTTAATGAAGATGTTAGTTAGGATGGGGCCTGATGCTGATCCCTTCTCTCCCTTTGTTGATGTGAATGATGGTCAGCGTTAAGCATCGAGTACGGTCCATCTGGCGAAGTCTTTTTCTCTGCAGCAGCATTGCTTGGCGGTACTGTCCGAATTAATTCTGGGAGTGGGATGGCTCAGTGCTGCTAACGGTCACTGGCTGTCGGGTGAGCACTTTGGTGCTGAAATCACCTTGCAGAGAGGAGCAGCATCGCTGCTCCCAGGGTCTGGAGAAACTGAGACACAGAGAAGACCGCTCGGGTCCTAGCCTGGGCTCCCTGTGAAGAAGTGATGTTTCCTGAGGCTCAGGCCAGCGCCAGCACCATCACCAACAGAACGAACCACTTTCTGCTCTCTAAATCTGTGTTTTCTCTTCTTTTTTCCCTTTTATCCTCTAATATAGTTCTGTCTCAACTGCCTACTTGAAAAAGAAGATACTATATAGTGGAAAAAGGAATAAATATTAGTATTTGCTAACACATCAGGTATATGTGCTTGGCTGGGTGCAGAGGCACTGCTGCCGTGCAGGCTGGGCGAGGGGAAGGGCAGATGCTGGGGCGCATCTCTCACCCACTCCCCTCCCATCTTTACTCTTCCTTTTAGAGACAAAGCAGGGCTTTGCTTTTCTCAATCAGGGTAAAACATCCCTGTGCAGAGCAGCTTCCAGCCGAAATCAGGAAAGTTTCTCCCAAGCCCCAGAAATGTCTTTATTGAGAGATTTACGTGACGGACCACATCCACTCCCGGTTCTGAGCCAGGAGCATCAGTTGCCATGGCGACTTCTTTGGGAGAGTCATATGGGGAAAGTGCTGATGTATTTTTAGCTTTGGGTAGTGAAATTTAACAGCTGGAAATAAAGGTGAGGGCCAGCCAGGGTGCCACAGGTTCATGGACCACTGTTTGGGACTGGCTCTTCGGCAGTGCTGGTGGGGAGAGCTGGTGGGGCTGCGTTCTGACAAGGATGCTCAGGCCTGTGGCTCATGCTTTGGGTGCTGTGCAGGACAGCACCCACAAGTACATCAGAGGGGAAAGAATCGCTATAAAGCAAAGCTGCTAAGGAGGTGGTATTACATGCAAAGATAAAGAAGAGGCACTGACTGAGGTCGTAGCTGCTTCGTGTACGGTGTGTTCAACCTATAAATAGCTCTTCAAATATACCTCTGCACAAGTGGTATTTATAGAGTGATGAGTGAAAAAAGCTCCGTTTGGTGTCAGGAGCTGACGTGTGAAGGATGTTCCGGGCTTGGTCAAAAGTTCAGGTTTCGGAGCGGTACGGAATAGAGCTGGACCCCAAGTGGGTGGGTTTCCTCCTCTGGTCGGTTGCAGTGCTGTTAATGCGCCTTCTGGGATCAGCGTATCTGGAGAGGATCCTCACTAGGTGTTGGCATTCAGATATCTTACGGTGCAGCCCCTGTACAGACACGACTTGTTAATGGAATTTGGATCAGCCTAACTCACGTGTAAACTTTTCTGAAGGTAGAGTCATATTTTATTTTCTAAAATACTTTCTCAGCTCCCTGCAATATATTTCGTTCTTTCGTCTTCAGCTGTCAAAAGTTTATTTTAAAATTAATTGATTTTGATGTAATATTTACTGCACTTTAGCTTTCAGCACAGCATATGAAAATAGATTTCACTACAGCTGGCAGTGTCTAATGGGATTTATTCCTACTCCAAAGGCTCTTTGCTTTATGTACCGGTACGCCGAGTCGAGCTTGCTTTGAACAGCCTCACCATCATTTCGTATCACCAAGCTTACACCAGCCTGAGCTGGCAGGGAGACAAAGTGAAGCATTTAAGTTTAAAGAAGCCATAGTTGATGCATACCTGAACCCACAGTGTAGGTGTTACAGAGCTGGTCCAATATTCACTGGAATTAATAGGATCTTCCCTTTTTGCATCAGTGGGCTCTTTGGCTGGATTAAAAATTGATCGTATCTCATCATGATAACCAGAGCTGTGGTGAAGATGAAGCAGTAGGTCACAGAGGTGCCCTGGCCCTGGCACATCACCAGGGTGTTACACGCGGTAGAAAGCAGCACACGGAAATTGGAGCAGACTTCGCTAACGCACCGGTGCTGTCGAGGGAGGTGGTGAACTTTGATGCGAGGTGATTTAGATGCAGCCTTTGAGTTGTAAAGCTTTAAATAACCTGTTAGCAGAGACGTCACTGAGACCATTTCCTGGTGGGTTAAGATGCTCCTGGCTCTTTCCCGGGAGGACCAAGGACCATCCGTTGCCTTTCACGTCACTCCACCACAGCGGGCTGGTGCCCCCCGACACTTGGGGAGCAGGGGGCAGAGGGGGGTGACACGCTGGCAGTCCAAGGCAGGACTGAGAATTTTCTTGTCTGAGGCTTAATGCCTGAACTACCTAGGGCTGGCCAAACTTTTCCCATCCACTCCATTTCCTGGTAGAGAATAGAGTACTTTAATTGGTGCACTTTCATTTAGTGGGTTTTTTTTTCCTTTAATTAGTAAGGTTTTTTTCCCCCAAAAAAACCTGCTGAGATTTCCCTCCCACTTCTCCAATGAAACACTTTCTCATGAAGATTAAACTCCTCTGAGCAAAGTTGCAGCAGGGCCCAGCACGCTGGTTTTTCATACACCCCCATTCCCAAAGAGAGATGATAAAGCATCCCGCGTTTGCGTCTCCGCGGCGCGGGGCAAAGGGTGTTTAACCAGACCTAGGAAATCAGCACCCCTCTCTCCCCACCTCCACCCAAATCCTTTCAAGTAAACAGGCTCCCAGCTGGCTGAAACGTTAAAAATTTCTCTGGCACCTGCAACAGCCGGATCTGGGGAGCTTGGTGGTGGGGCTGCAAGCGGAGAGGTCTGCGAGGAGTGGGGAACGTGCGGAGCCATCGGGGTGGCGAGTGCGCGGGGTCCCTCGGCGTGCTGCAGAGTGGAGGGGGCTGGGAAAGGCTGGGGGGGAGACGCCAGAATTAAGAAGCAAAACAGTCAGATGTCAGAAGCTGAGCCAGGCTGAGGGAGAATGATGGAAGTGATTCCTCTGCTGCCGTCAGTGTTTTTATTGATCTGACACTGTTTATTGCTGTAAACCAGTTATAAATTAGAGAAAAGCTGTGAAGAGGAATGAGAGATGGAAATTGTCCGGGTAGGGTTTAAAAGATCTACATCTGTATTTATCAGGGGGAACATGCGCACGCAGGCTTTGGCTGCAGAGCTCCGCACCCTGCAGAGGAGGCAGTCAGCACCCAGCTGATCCTGTCCATGTAGTTTGGCTGAAGAAAGTTAGAACTTGTGTGGCACAAAGTAAACCTGCCTTTAAAAAACATGCTGAGGGGCTTGGAGAAGGGCAGCTGGGGAAGCCCCTGGGGCTGAGGTTTGCTGCGCAGCCGTCTGCAGGGAGACTGTCCTGTAGATCAGGATGGGTCACCCGCAGCAGCCCAGGGAGGATGCTGCAGAAAGGAACGGAGTTCAATGTGTAATGAATAAATAATTTTACACTGATACTTAGCACAGAAAATCGGCAGCATGAGTGCGGATGCCGTTGTGTGTATCTAACGGCATGCGGAGGGTGCACGCATGACCGCATACGCACGAGTGCTCACGTGTGTATGAATGTATCATGATCGCACTGGCTTGAAATGATCAAACATGCATCATTAGCATTAGAAAAGGCGATATATGCTGCTTCTGTGTGCCATGTGTGCAGATGCATTGACCAGGGAGTCTTCCACCGTAACAACTCCTCTCTTTTTCCCTCTCATTTACAGAAATCCGTGAAGCTTTCCGGGTGCTCGACAGGGATGGGAATGGCTTTATATCCAAGCAGGAGCTGGGCATGGCAATGCGGTCCTTGGGATACATGCCCAGTGAGGTGGAGCTGGCAATTATCATGCAACGCCTTGACATGGATGGTAAGTCCTTACAGTTGGTTCTTCTCTGTTACTGGTGGAAGGGGACTTTCCCAGTGCATTGCAGCCCATGTTTTTGGCCCAAATAATTTATGGTCACCATGAGGGTCTGGAGAGGAAGCTGTGGAATCTTGCCTTTCAGCACAGCAAGGAAAGGGCAGACAACACTGAGCTGCCAACCTCCTCTAGAAAAAACTGTTTCTCAGGCGACCCATGGAAGGAATGTGGAGCATCTTTTATTTGGCCAACTGGTACAGCTGGGGGAAGACAGATCAGCTCATGCAACCTTTCTCTGCAGGGTTGCAAACAGCCTTTTGCAAGGCTCTTGTGACCTTTCTCTTCGCATTCCTGGGCAGCACCTGGCCCAGTGATGCTGGGAGATGACCCGAGCACCCAACCAAGCAGAGCTGCCTGGTCCTGTAGCCTCACTGCTCCTTGCGAGTAAAAGATGCTGCAGATGGGAGATGTGCTGTGTTGTGATGAAGTTTTGATGGTTTTTGAAGAAGTTTACAAGGGTGGAATAATTTTGAGCAAAGTCCTGCTGTGAGAGCTCATCAAACAATTACTAAAAGGTAATAAAAGAAACAGAACCCACCATTAATGGGAAGAGAGAAATGCAGCATCAGGATGCTGGAGCCAGAGAGGACTGTTTAACTGCTGCAAAGCTACAATCAGAGCTGATCACAATGAGCGGGTTGTCTTTAGAATGTCCTTGGTCAGAGCGGGAAGGGAGACTTTCCTGATGCCTGAAATGCGCAGGGAAGCTGTGGTGCGGATCCAACCTTCTCCCACCCTTCTGCAGGCGGCCGCAGCAGGGTGGGAACACTGGGCAAAGTTAGATGAAATCATGCCAAACCAGAGGGCTGGATGCAGCCCTGGTCTGAAGCAGGATGCTTGGCAAGCCAGCGTGAGGCCAGCATCCTCGGGGACGTGCAGAGCTGAGAACAGAGACCGTGGGAGATGGTGGCAGCGGGAGTGAAGCCCCCTTACCTCCCTGGGGATATCGAGCCACGTGCCCCCCTGAGGTGCGCAGTACAGCTGTATTCAGCCGGCCAGGGGAAGCGGGGGAGAGGCTGTCAGCCTGCTCGAGGGTGTTCAGCACCTCCATTAGACAGGGAGACAGCGTAGTGCAAAACCTGGCAGAGAGAGAAGATCAGTTGTTGAAATGATCTCATTCCTAAAAGAAAAGAAAAAAAAAAAAATCCGTCACTTTGAAAAGCGTTTTCTCCAAAAAATATTGTTTGCACCTTGTTATGTTCTGCTGGTATTTCCTAGCAGGCCAGGTGATTTCTCTTTAGGTTTTGCAAAAGCCAGACTCAGCATTGTGCCAATTCATGGGGTCTTTTACTGAAACTCTGCACTTTTTTGGAAAAAGAGTGTTGTGGACTTGGCTTCCAGTTTTGATTCATCTCCAGTTATTCCCTGACTCTTGGTCTCACAGACTTGAGACTTTGGCACCCTTTCGTATACACTCCTAGTGTGCAGGGACCTGTAATCGGAGAGGTGGAGTTAAAATGTGGAGTAATAGGCTGCAGATGGAAGGTGTTAAATTCCTGTTTGAGACTTTTCAGAAAGCTCAGTGTGTTCTCCGGAGAGATGAGAGGTGATCCTCCATCTCAACAGTTCCAACAGCTCCAAAGATATAGTCTGGTTGTACTGGGTGTTTTTATTGTTCTCATGTCTCAGCTGTTGTTGCAGTATTTTGAGCAGAGGGTTTGGGGTCTGGACACAAGGCTGTGCTATATGAAGGTCAAATGGGCCATACATTAAAAAACAGATGGGGTAATGGGAAATTCCTTAGGCACTGAGCAAACAGAGGAGTATTATGTGAAAGATTTGCCTTGCCTGCAAATTGAATTAATGCTGTATGGCTTGAATTAATGTTATACGGCTTATGGCTACTTTTTCTCCAATGGATTGTCTTAATTTTTTTCTGGGCTTTACCTTGAAATATATAGTGAGAACCAGCAATAGCTTCCTCCTTCCTCTCCCACTGGCATGAGCATCGTTCAGTAGAGGGCTTGACCCAGTGAGCTCCCGGGGATGTCGGTCGTGCCCTGTGCTCCCGGGCACAGCCTTTCCCTCCTTCCCACGCACTCCTGCAGAGGGCTGCCGAGTTTTTCCAAGGCTTTGGCTCCGCAGCAGGTGGGTGGGAGGCTCAGCCAGATGAAAGGTCACGTTCGAGGAGGGGTCCCCGTGCTCAGGGAAGCCGAGGAGAGGCGGTAATCCTCCTGCACATCTCCTGGCACCTGACATGAATTATGATGTGACGGCGGCTAGCGTAGCCAGACGTCCGTTCCTCCACACAAGGCTGCTGCCAGTGTCTGCTAATAATGAGCTAATACAATTGGCTGTGGTTTATATTTAATCTGAACCAGCCCGAACAGACCTAGTGCAAACATACAGTTTTCATCAGAAATCACCTTGGGAGCGCATTCGCGTTGCAGGATGGCAGAGTAGCCCTGTCTGCTGGGGCTTGTTTAACTGGGCTTCAAATAATGAGCGACTGGAGATGGTTGGTTTTGATTGCAAACCCTGTTTTCCGTAGGGATATAGAGGGAGGCTCAGCCCTGTCTAGGTCAGACTGAGGAGACATCCATGCTTCAGGAGCAGGATTGCTAGGTTGGGCAAAATATGTTTTAAGAGGAGCATGTGCAATGTATGCTGCAGTGGTTTTGTGGCTGAGCAAAAGCTGTAATGACAAGAGCATTTCACACCTGTATGTCACCTTCTGCCACAAAGGATCTCACCGAGCTCAGTGAATAACGCAGGGATGAACCCCAGCGATGCCCAAGGACAGTTGTTTCTGGGGCTGTGGTGTGCAGCTGGTCAGCAGCACACAGTGAGCCCCCAGATCTGAGCAGAAATAAGGATGCATTTCATAATTCGGTGCATTTGAAGGCAAAATGTATTTAGTTAGAAAATGCTGCTTGAACTTCAGTGAAAATGGCAATTGCACAGGTTGGACTTTACCCAGGAACTCTTCACAGGTGCCGTATCGCTGTTAATGCCTCCGTGGCTCTGGAGTGCTACCATCAGCCTTCCTTCGCTGGCCGTGTGCCAGCAGCCCTGGCATCGGCAGGGTGGGGATGAATGCAGCGGGTGGGTTTGCCCACAGAGAATGTTCTGGCGTGATGCTGAGAATGCTCAAGAGCTTCCAAATGTCCTCCAGGGCTCAGAGCAGCAGGAGGGGACTCCTGCCTGTTGGGATCGCAAGGATGCAGGTTGTCCCGTGCCGTGAAAACCATGGTGCATGGGGAGGCTTGAATCGCTTATCTGCTGGGTTTTGGTGCCATGGCACGGCAAAGCTGCTGCAGGGCTGGGGAAGCGGGAGAGAAGTTTAACCAAGGAACAGTAAAAGGGGACCCCAGGATGGCTTGGGCCTGGCAAACAGAGCAAGATGTATTTTCCTATGTACAGGCAAATGCAAACTCACAGCAAATCCTACATGAAGAAGCATCAAAAACCAGTTTCCCATCCCCGGAGATGGCTGCCAAATCTTCCCAAGAGGCTGACCGCATGGTTGCCCATTGACTTGGCTTTTTACCCCAACAGCTGAGGCAAGTTTAGGCCAGGAGATGTTTTGTGTCCATGCTGGGACAGGGGATGAGTAGTGGGACCTGGTGGTGGCACATGGGAAGCCCTCAGCCTCGGCCATGCCTTGTTCTGAGGACACACCACAGCCCTGCAAAGGACCACATCCCAGCTACATTTGTCCCCTTAGCATGGCTTTACTCAATGCACTTATTTCTAGTGAATATCTAATTCTTGCCAGTCCTCACTGAAGCAAGGTGAGCATCAGAGGCTGGAGTATCCACTGCATTTCCTACAAATGCCTTCTCAACCTTTTCCTCCAAGTCTCTTTGATGTTCTGCAAGGCATGCTTCACCCAGGTGAAAAGGAACAACACAGCTACCACAGGGGAAAATATCACAGTTAGCGTAAAGACTGAATTAGGGAGAAAAATGAGAGTCTACTTGAAATATTTCATGGTCTCAAGAGAAATCTTATACATCATCAGAAACACCCTTTTATGAACTCCTGGAAGATGCTATGGCATTGCTGTGATAGGGGAGAAAAAAGCACAAAGCAGAACAGAAAGAGAAGGGTTCTTCTGTGCAAAAATGCATCTTTTTGGGAAGAGGGAGGTGAGGAGTGGTGCTTCCGTCACATGTCAGAGAATGAGATTCACGTTAGGCCAAAGGGTTGCTTACATCTTGGTAGAAGTGGTGCGTGACTGTATGCCAGCAGAAGGTTGTTCAGCATAGCTGGGCATCTGTCCAGTGTGCTGTGCCTTATAGGGACATCCTGTGTGCTTCTGGACTGGAAACAGAGGTCAGCTCTTACCCTCAATTTATACCCTTGATTTACTTTATTCTTAGACATAGTTAGGTATTGCATAAACATAAACACTGCAGACTATGAGAGCTGCGTACATTTCTGCCTGCAATCTGGAAGAATGACCTGAAATGTTCTGCCAGTATGTGGAAAGTAAAATATTTTATATATTTATGTACTGGAAAAGAAATTATTTGTAAATTCTTCCAATTGGCAGTAATGCTAATAAAAATGCAGAGAAATGGCACATTAAATGTGTTTCCTTATCTGGGATGCCTACTTTTTAAGCAGACTTTTGCAATAAAATAGATTAATGTGTGACTTAAGTGTCAAACTGTTTCGTTATAATGTAAGACACTTTTATCTGAGGAATAAAATAAGCACTCAGTGTACTAATTAGAGGAGCAGCTGGTTTCCAGTACCCTGGAAAAATAACTTCAGGCTAACACAAGAGGGGGAAAAAAACCACCAATGTGTCAAATTGTTTATTATAGTACAGATAGGAAATACTTTGACCAAACGAAAGATGAGCTGGTTTCATCAGCAGACAAGCGAGCTACCTGTTACCTTTTATCATGTTAATGTGGTTCATCTGCAGTAGTAGGGAAAATACAGCTATGACATCCTTACGAGCAATAAAAAACAGGGGAAAGAAATCCCAATTTAAAATTCTGCATATTCCCAAGTGGCTTTGCAGGGCAGCAGGGAATTGAAGGCGGGGGAGGGAGGGGGGGAGAGACAGTAAGCTATTCACGGTGAGCCTGGCAAAAAAAAGATTTTGATGATATGCCGCTCTGCCAGGTGGCCCTTCCGAGGTGCATCCAGTTGCAATGCAGTTCTGCAGATTTATTGTCTTACGCTTGGTCTGCAGAAGTGGTGCTGCTCAGGTGCTGCCCCGTACAGCGAGGCATCCACGCACCCGTGATCCCCTTTGCAAGGGCAATAAACAACAGGGACACAGCGGCGTGGTGTCAGGCGATGGGGTCGGTACAGTCCCCTACGAGCCGGCTCTCCCACCGCCGTAGCTGTCGGGTCAGGGTTTGTACCTTGGCGATGCTTCGGTTTGCTGGCCCACCCCCCCCCCCCGCGAGGGAAGGGGAACCAGAGGTGGGTGCTCCGCTGGCTGGAGCACGTATGCTGTGTCACAGGGATGGCGGCGACCAAAGGAGGTGGCCTGGGAGAGCTGGAGAGAGAATAAATCTCTCATCTAAAAATTAAGTGCTGAGCTTTCCCCTGTGGCCTGCAGAAGGTGAGTCCCTTGCTCTTTTAGATGTTGCATGCCTAAATGTTTGCTTTTGTCCCGACCAGCGTGTGCTGCTGCCCTGTGCGGGACAACAGTGGCGTTCACAAGCTGAAAACATTTTCTCCCTTTTTTTTTTCGTCTCTCCCTCTCCTCTTCTTTGGTGTCACGTGTGTGTCCCCACTCCCTTTACTGCCATGGGTAATTCCTTGTGTTTCAACGTAAACCTGTGTAAAATAGCCCAGGCTGCAGGAGGCAAGCCAGCAACAGATTCTGTGTTTAAATTGCAGAATTAATAGGAAAAGCACAAACAGGTTGTTGCAGACTTTGGGTTTGTCCTCTGTACTCAGAGGAACTCTGATTTTTACGTGTGAGAAATGATTTAGAAACATTTCAGCGTGGTTGTCTTTTAAAGTGCATTGCTGAGCTGAGAAGCTTGGTCAGTGAGATGGATTTGATGAGACTTGTCTTTATTTATAGAGGCCACTTTCTTCGTGTCTGCTCTGATTTGTAAAATGGAGATTATCATATTATGTGCTCTCACTGCAAAGAATGAAGAGTAATTATTGTTGCTGGTGAAGCTAGTCAGATTTGCAGCTCAGTACCAGGAAGAGGTTCATAACTGATATCAAATTCTGTCTTCAGTGCCGTGCCTGGATGGCTGAGTGTTGATTAGCCGGGACGAGAAGTGCCGTTGCAGTTCCCTCCCTGGAGCCTGTCCACCCCGTGCTCCAACGGGGCAGAGTCCTCTGCAGAACACAGCACGCGGTCTGTGATCTGTCTCACGCAGGCATGCCTTGTAATTTCTTTGCGTCCTTGTTTAATTTTATTTTTTCCTTCAAATGCAACGTTCCCGGTATTCTGATTTTGGTTTCACAGAGTGCGGATGCCGCAGGCAGCACATATATCCCCCCGTTTTAATGAGCCTGTGACTTGCTGGTCGTCTCAAAGTTGTGCCAAGATGTCTGATGGCTGCCACGATGCACACAGAGCTCTCCTGCTATTCCTGGGGGGCAGAAATAATTAAAGTCCTGGGTAGTTGGGACATGATTTTGCTCTTCTCGATCCATTTCACAAAGGGATCGACTGGTGGCAACTTGCAAGATGCAAGAGTTCTGCGAAGACCTACAAAATGAGCCCTGTGGGGTTTAGGTGCCAGGTGCCTTTGCAGAGGGAGATGATCCCGGGGGATGCGTGTTGGAGGGGATTGGGGGGGGGGGCTTGCAGTGGCCACACTGGAGGGACACCACGCACTGCCCTGCCTGCAGGACAGCTGGTCCCAGGGACGGTGACAGGGCCATCCTGCGGCTTCCCAGGGCAGGAGCGAAGCCAGCACACTGCTTGGCAGGTGTCTGATGGATTTTTTGTTTGTTTGTTTTACTGCAGTCTCTGGTTTTGTTGGACTTGTCTTCCAGCCAAGCACTAGCAGCATCCTGCTTGTTCTAGTGCTCGTGGTGGAGCACGGGACACGCCACGCCATCGCCGCAGAGGCAGAGCCCCCGGTCCTCTTCAATCACTGTCTCGCAGGTCAGCGCCTGGACAGGCTCCCGCTGGGCAAACATGGGCACTTAATAGATCTTTTTTTTTTTTTTTTTTTTTTTAATGGGGTTATGTTTTTAATTATTTTTTTTTGTTATTATGTTTTTAATAATAGGCAATATATTTTTAAAATATTAATTTAACT
>JAVJGJ010000001.1:100810316-100853584 GCA_035590215.1 Microhierax caerulescens
CCCTGGTCAGAGCCTCTCTCCATCTGTCCCGTGTGCCCCCATTAACACTGCGCGGCCGCAGGAAGATGTGCCCGGAGCCGCCTCTTCTCCAGGCTGCACAACCCCAACTCTCCCGGCCATGGACCACTCAGTCAAGGAGCTGGGAGGTCTTCTTGTAAGTTGGGCATTTCTTGGTATTTCTTTAGGTTCTGTAGGTAATCAGGGGAGCGGAGCTCCTCTGGGCTGCAGCTTGGAGCCCCTGCACTGGGAGGCTGAGGTGGACGATGTAGCACATGGCTGCGCTTTGGGGCTTTGGCTTCTGACCTGGGTGGTCTCTGACTCTGGGCTCCTGCAGCTGTTAGCCTTCCCAGGGATGCTGACCCCATGCTGGGACCCCGTGTCCCTCAGTGTGCATGCCCAGCATGCCCAGCATGCACACTGGTGTGTGCAGGAGGGGATGGAGGCTGGGAGGTGAGCTGGGCACAGGGTGGGTGCTGTCCCAGGATTGTGTTGCTGGCTTTGCTTGTCACTGCACACTGTGGGTAAGAGGAGGGGACAGCTCTGGCAGGCTGCTAGCAGCACTGCTGGGCTGTGTGTGCCTGATGGTTGAGC
The DNA here is from genome assembly GCA_035590215.1 of Microhierax caerulescens. Lineage (NCBI taxonomy): Eukaryota > Metazoa > Chordata > Aves > Falconiformes > Falconidae > Microhierax > Microhierax caerulescens. The sequence continues at coordinate 100,810,908 of JAVJGJ010000001.1, forward strand.
TGTACTGGTGCGACTGTTGTAGCTGTCACCTGAGGAACAGTGTGGGGTGAGCTTGTATCAAAGCAGTTTTCTGGCTGGAACATACCATTAGTGTGAAAGTGTCCCTCGCTCTTGCTTATGTTGGTTTTGCCCTGGAACCCAGTCCAGTGCTGGTTTGATTTTGAACTTTTGGTGCTATGGGTCAGATCCTTGGTGGGGCCACCACCTTGCAATGGAGCTGTCGCAGCTGACATTGGCTGTGTTTGTAGTGTGAGCGTCCCTTCTGAACTCCTGGCCATACAGGGACAAACAGCAGCCCAACTAGAAATCTGGTACCCAGGTTTGTTCCTTGTTGAGGGATCACAGCACAGTGGTGAGAAGGGAGCTCGGGACATCCCAGTCCCTGCCACAGAGCAGTGCCAGTCATGTCACGTTGCCCGTGGTCCCGTCCAGCTGTATTCCCAGTATTAGAAGGATTAGATTCTCAGATACAGAAGGATGGAGATGCCATTGGCATCAGTCCCTGTGTCCTCTGGGCCCCAGTCCAGTGTTTGACCAACCTTATGATGGTTTTTTCCTCCTTAATACTTAACTGGAATTCCCCGTGTCCTAGCTTGGTCTGTTGTCTCTTGTCCTGCCCCTGTGCGCCTCCAAGAAGAGTCTGGCTCCAGCAACTCTCCATTCTCCCACGGGGTCTCTGTAGGCAGCAGTAAGATCCCCTGAGCTTTGTCCCCTTCAGCTGACCAAACCCTGCTTCTCTCAGCCTGTCCTTATTTCTCCTGTGCTCCAACCCAGAACACCTTGGTGGCCTCAACTGGCTTCACTCACACGCGATGTGTTTTGGGGAGCCCCAAGCAGAATGTGGCACTTCAGTTGTGGTCTCACAGGCACGAGGTGGAAGTGAACAATCCCTGTCCGCCCCACGGACTGTCCTCCTGCTCACCCAGCACATGATGAGTTTTACCTTCGCTGCTGGCTATGGGACAGTGTGAAGTCCGTGAGGACTCCCAGAGCTCTAGGTACTTTCAGGCCAGCTGGCCCCCAGCCCATCCTGTGACATGCATCGTGTCCCCAGTGCAGGATGCTGCCTTTGCCCTTGAGCTTCATGGTGTTCCTGTCAGCCCCTTTCTCCAGACTGTTGAGATCCTTCCGAATACCAGCCCTGTCTCCTATTGCTCTCCCCACTTTGGTGTCTTCTGCAAACTTGCTGAAAGAGCACTCCACTACACCTTCCCAGGTTACTGGTGAAGATGTTTAATGGTATTTTCAGACCCACTGAGGGATTACCATTAGGAACTGGCCACTGGTTGCACTTGTATCACTGATCACAACCTGGAAGTCCAGACAGTTTTCAACCAACCTTATTGAACCTGTGTCCTATCAAAATGGCTGTAAGGATACTGTGGGAGTCCGTGTCAAAGGCCTTAAACGCACGATGTGCACCATTCCCTGCTCTCCTCTTACCGGCATAGCCAGTCATCTCATTGCAGAACGGCACAGCATGATCTTGTCCCAGTAAATCTATGCCGGCTGTTTCCAGTTACCTTCTTGTCCCTCTGGGAGGGTTTACTCAATGACCTTCCCAGTGACTGAGAGGAGGCTGAGAGGTTCCCCAAATCCTCCCACCAAAAGATGTGTCATTTGCCTTTTGTTGCCAGTCCTCTGGAACCGCCCGTGGTCACTGCTGCCTTTGGCCCTTTGCAGTGACATCGGCCAGCTCCGTCAGCGTGCTCACGTAAATCCCACCTGGTCCCGTGGACCTGTGTATTTCCAGCTGCCGTAAGCGCGCCCGATGGCTGCGTGCCTCTCCACGGGCAGTGTTTCATGCCACTGACCTCAGCTCAGAGGGCGCCGGGATGCCAAGGACAGACCTTAGCAGTGATCTCCGAGACAAAAGAAGAAATGGAAGCCTTAGCCTTTGCTGTGTCCCTGGTCACTAGAGCTCCTGTCCCATTGAGCAGTGGGACCACAGGTTCCTTAGGCTCTTTGGTATTAGGGCAGCCCATCCCGCGGCCCCGCACACCCCTCACACTGCTCCAGCTGAGCTCTGCCTCTCCCAGCTCCGCCCTGGGTGTTGGGGCGATGTGTCTGTGTGCCCCCAGAACCTGGCCCCGCGCCCACCTTGGTTCCTACCTTTGCGTGTGGGATTTGGGATGAGTTGAACTGGAGAGCTGATTTAGATGTGCCTAGTACTTTGTGTGGTCCTTGCGTAGGTATTTCTGCAGCAAGGACTTCACTAGTTTGCATGGGCTTCGCGTGAGCAAATCACTGAGTAAACAGAGGAATGAGGAGCCGATTTCCCCCTTGTTAGCATGTTGTAAATTAGCAGTAACTGAGCGTGAAGATTATGGACTTTTAATCTGGCTTTGCCGGTTTTATCTCCATCCCGAAGAACCTCATCAGACCTGGACCTTTGTCCTGGCTTTGGCTGGGACAGAGCGGATCTTCTTAGCAGCTGGTGCAGTGCTGTGGTTTGGATTCGGGGTGAGAACCATGCTGAGGGCACGCTGGTGGTTCGGGTTGTTGCTGGGTGATGTTTACACTTGGTGCAGGACTTCTCCGTTCCTTGGGCCCTGCCAGTGACAGGGTTGGGGGGCACGGGGAATCGGGAGGGGACGCAGCCAGGAGAGCTGACCTGAACTAGCCCAAGGGCTACCCCATACCGTGGGACATCATGCTCAGTATATAAACTGGGGGGAGTTGGTCGGGGGCTGCCGATCGCTGTTGGGTGACTGGCTGAGCATCAGTCGGCGGGTGCTGAGCAGTTGTATTTGCATCACTTGGTTTTCTTTTACCCTTTGGGTTTTGTTCCTCTCTCCTTTCCTCTCCTCTTCATTACAGTAGTTGTTGGTTTTATTATTATTACTATATATTGTTTTATTTCAGTTACTAAATTGTTCTTATCTCAGCCCACGAGTTTTACCTTTTGGCTGATTCTCCTCCCCATCCTGCTGGGGTGGGAATGAGGGAGCGGCTGCCTGGCACCGAGCTGCCAGCTGGGGTTAACCCACAGCGGTGCCTTCCAGAGCCCCGGCGAGACCGGCTTCACCAGAGCTGTTCAAGAAGCAAAAATACCCATTGGGAAAACGAAGTTAATGAGCTGAGCTCTTTGAAGGGGAAGCAGAGAAGTCTGGAGCCCTCCCTAAAATTCAGCTCACAGGTTAACCCACTGCCATTTAGTGACCCTCCAGCCCACGTAAATGCCTGCAGTGGCTTTGCTTAGAGGAAGCAAGGAAGGGAGGACGTGTGCTCTGGTTTTAGAGCAGCAGGACTCCTGGGCTCGGCTCTCACCTTGCTCTTTCATGCAGCAGGGGCCATGGCCCTTGTGCCCCCCAGGCTGCAGTAGGGTGAGTAACAGGAGTGCAGAGACTTCAGGTACCCGGCCCCACCGTGGGAAGGGACAGCCCTGGGGGCTGTCTGCAGGCAGCCAAGCTTTGACTGAATTGCACAAGTGCTCCAGAGGCTCAGAAAAAAAAAAAAATGTTTATGGTTTTCTACTTGTAAGGGCAAAAGAACATCTCTACACAGCACTTTCCTGGATTTCAAAGCCCTTAAAGGGAAGGCTTTGTCTCACATTTCATTTCTCCAAGGGGTAGGAAAGTACACAAAGAATACAATAATTTTGCTGCTTATTCCCAAAGAAATGGCAAGGAAAAAATCACATGGGGACGTGTCATTCAGGGAACAGGTTCCCATTGCCCATTCCTACCTGGTTTTACCCAAGCTGATTGCTGGGCTATAAATCACCTTGTCTTTAAGAAAAGCATTTATCTATCTGCATTATCTCCAGCAGGATTACATCTGATTTGAAACAAAGCCCTTTTCAGAATCAGGGCTTGGCTGTTTCCCATATCCCCTCGATGTGCAATTTTCACATTTGCTGAACAGGAACAGTGGGGAGAGAGGGGTGAGTCTGGGTTGCTGATGGAGCACTTGTCCCCTGCAGTCATCTCCAAAGAATGGTTTTAAGGAGGGGATAGTGCCCACAGGCACTGGTGACAAGGGCAGCGGGGGTGGGACAAGAAGGGACAACTTGCCTTGGTGTCAGCTGGCCAGGCAGTGCTACCATGATACCTCACGCCAAAGCTGCAGGTAGAAAAAGGTGTCTTGAAGAGGCTTTTCTATCAGTCCCAAGGTGGGAGAAAATTCATGTTGGTATCCAGAACGTGCCTTGCCCTCTTCCATCCAAACAGCTTCCCTCCAACTGTCACGATTTTGGCTCTCAGAGTATTTCTGCCAGGGGTCCAGCTTTCTATACCGTGGCACTTCTGTGCAGACTCTGTTCCAAACACGCCTTAATAGCGCTTTAAATAATGCAATGACAGAGTTAAATAATAAACAGCAGCAGAAGGAGAGAGGATTTCAAAGGAACAGGCGAGGGCCTGGAGATGCGTTTGCAGATGAAGCTGGGAGTGAGTTGGTGGGATACAGGAAGGCGGTTCCAGATGGCAGAAGCTGCAGAGGGGAAGGATCTTACAACAGTGGTGGGGCTGCAGGAGATGGGGAGGGGGTAGAAGCAGTGGAAGAATAGGGAAGAGAGAGAGGGATCCTTCATGGAAGAGTCAGGCTTGAAATAATAGGGAAAGCATGCATCCCTCATGTCACATGCGTTGCCTAAAGAGCAACGGTCAGCCTGGGAGAATCAGGGTTTGGCCAAGACCCGAGCAGCGGCAGTTTGCAGAGACATGGAGGGTCTCAGATACATTTTTCTTCCTTGATTTCCCACATGGGCTTTACATTGACTCATACCGGTGTGTGTCTAAGGCGGCTGACTCTTGCTTTCTCAGGTAGCGGTGATCAGTTCTGCTCCAGTTAGAATGGCTCTCCGTGGTCCCTCAGCCGGGCCAGGAGGTATTTACGGAGAGGGAAAAATCATCCCTGCAAATACTATTTCAGACTAAGTCAATATAGACCAACGGTATCAGGAGAGCTGGGAAGCGTGGACTCTCCTGCATCTCAGAGAAAGTCCATCTTTCCCCGGTAAGATGCAGCGTGCATCAGGCACCGCTCTGAGAACAGCCCTGGGTGCCTCCTGCTCCATTTCCAAAGGGTTTTCTCATCCTCGTGCCAACTGTGTGCAAATGGAACTGACATGTGCCCATGCACAGACATCTGAAACTGTCTTAAATGTTTAAGACAGCCTGAAATATTATTATTTTTTTTTATCAAATACACAGCTGCCTGGTAACCATTAGCCAGTCCTCCATGTGCAGGACCACAGTGAGGAGGAGTCTGAAGGCTGGAAGCACCCTGTGAAGCCCCATTCTCCCCAGTTTGGGGCAGAACCGCTGTGGCAAACTTGCAGCAACGATGCAGGCATCCCCTTTGGCTGCTTCTGTAGGGTCTGCGGTTATCCAAAACAAAATGAGAAGAGCATAAATGAGATTTTCAGAGTTGAAAATTGAATGCTGTTCTGAAAGCCGGTGGGAGGAGATGAGCTTGGCCCTGCACAGGGGTGCTGGACTTCCTGTGGCCTCTTGCAAGGTGTCTGGCCCCTTCCCTTTCCATCTTTTTCCTTCTGTATTCTTTAGTGGCCACCCATCGCTCACCTTCTCTGAGCTGCTCCTGCTGGTGCTTGCACCCATTGTCCTGAAGCTGGTGTTCTGTGTGTCCAGCAGTTTTTGCAGTGGTGCGGTGGCTGCTTCATGATCAGAGAGATGCTATCCGATCAGTTTTCAGGCATGAGAATTTGTTTTTCCAGAGCTTAGGGAATATGGGTCTGGTTCCAGTTACGCGACGAGGGCTCTTTTGTACAAGTGAGTTTTGAGGCATTTCCAATGCATGGCCGTGCAGGTCTGTAAAGCGACTTAGATCAAGTGCGTTACAGAAAAGACAAATATAGCTACCAGTAAATATTAGCTCTGTTTTTTTGGCAAACAGACTCCGAATCTGTCCACTGTGCCTAGCTACCGTGAGCCAGAGAGAGGGGTGAAAAAAGAGGGGAGAAACTGGGATTTCATTTTCAGTTACAGTTTGTGGCCAGATTGTTTCTAAGTGCAAAGACCCTCAGCTGTAAATGTTAAATAGTTTGCACAGGACACAGTGTAGAGCAGGGGTCCTCAAACTATGGCCCGCAGGCTGGGTATGGCCCCCCAGGGTCCTCAATCTGCCCCCCCCGGTATTTACAGACCCCCCCCTCGCCGGGGGTTGTGGGGGGGGGGAACCAAGCAGCCGCAGATGACTGCCTGCCACTGAATCCATGCACCAGCCCCCTGGTTAAAAAGTTCGAGGACCCCTGGTGTAGAGGATCTCCAGTGTCTGGGGGTAGGCCACAGGAACAGAAGTAACAATAATCTTGGATTATAGGCTTTTAATTAAAATAAGCTTCTCTGTCTTGGCTAAAATGCTTTTTGAAGTCAGAACAAGTCTGAATGCTTAAGCAACAGAAGTGCATCTGCATCAGATGCAGAATAAATTCTGTACCCAGCAGCACTGATGAGATTATTTTGAAAAGTCAATACTTTCCATGGTGATCATTTGAGAGGCAAAGCACTGCCTGCTATTTTTTTCTTCCCTTCTCTCTTTACTGTGTGCACATGGAAGCTGCAGGGAATATCATTCAGCCAGCGCTAATGCGTTGCCTGTGCAAGGGCACCTGGAAGCTCTGTTTGCGTGAGCGGACGGCACTGTATCATCTGCTCAGACGTGGTGCCCATTCATCGCCTTAGGTATCGCCCGGTCTAATTCACTGGTGCTCGGGAGGAGGCGGGTTGGTTTGGGATAAATAAGGCTGCCTTGCAGGAGAGGGAAGACCAGAACACCAACGTGGTGCTTTGGGCTGGGGAGGTGCTGCTCAGAGATCTCATTTTTCTGCTGTAGAGATGTCTGTGCAGGTTTTTTTTGGGGGGCAGCCAGAGAACTGGGGAGGCAGGTCCCACAAAAGCAGCAGGTCAGCAGCTGCTCATGTTTTCTGGCTTGGGAAAACCTTTTAGTTTCTCCAGACTTGCACATACCTTTGCTAGGGGGAGGAGTACATCGGGGTTTATGATCTTTGGTGGGTGAGCAGGTACAGTCAGGGCTAGATCCCGCAGCCCCCCTGGGCATGGAAGGAGGGGTAGCAGGAGCAGACCAGAGGCAGCAGCATCCCCTGTGCTCCCGCACCAGCAAGCACAGCAGCATGCACCAAAGGGCATTTTCTTCCCCGGATGCAGGAAGACAAACCAAGGGTCAGATCCAGCTGTGTGGTATTGCCTCTGGCACCGGCTGGGGAGGGGGATCAGGGGGTAAAGGGGGCTTAAAAACAGCTGTGGACGTGGGACAGTGCAGGGACGTGGTTGGGATGGGACACGGTGGTTTCGTTGTCCCAGCACGGCTGCTGAAGCTTTAATGATTTGCTGTGCAAAACTGCCCATCCGTAAGCTTGTTTGCAGTTGTCGCTGCAAATGCAACAGCGTCCCGGGGGAGAGATCTGGGCTCTCGTGATCTGGTCAATCAATTAGTGCTTTAATAGAGTGAAATGAAGGAGAAAATGTGTGGGAACCTCGGTGGCACAGGGCAGGGTACGGAGAAGCCATGGCAGGCAATGGTGTGGGAGGGAAGGCAGCGGGTGAGGGGGCCGTGTCGGAGCTGCGCTGCCTCCAGCAGCACTTGGCTCTCTACAAGGACAATTTTGCTTAGAGAGGGATTTTTCTTTATGAAGTCCAGTAGATAAACCTAATGCAATTTCTCCCCGCATGTGAATTTTCTCCCCTTGTCCCTGCAGAGGAGTTAATTTGATGATGGCAAATTAGCCTTGCCAGAGTTGCAGAGAAAGCGTTTGTGTCTCCGTGTGCGATTTCACATGGTAACAGATCCAACCACCCCCCACCACTGCGGACCGCGGCACTGCTGAAATAGCAGCTTGTCTCTCGCAGTGGGGCTGGCATGGGGCGTGCATGGCCTCCCCTCCTCACCCTCCTCCTCCTCGGCTAGTGCAGCCCCTCTGTGAGGGGGTAGGATACAGCTAAACCACGGGACAGGCCATTTTACCTGTTGCATCACAATTTTGTGCTGGTAGTGAACTGCCCTGCTGCAAATACCTCTTGATTTCAGGATTTCAGCAGCTGCTCTTTCACCTTTTCAAAGAACCTTCTCAAATCAACTTCTGTAGAGGAGGAGTTTTGTGGTCCAGGTACCGGGTGATGCTCGGGGCTGGTGTGGCTCCCGGCAGGGCAGGTTTGCAGCTTGGCTGAGCCACGTGAAGTTTAAAGCACGTGAGGAACTGCTGCTTGGAAAGGCAGCTGAGATTCAGGGTGGAAGGGATGTGCAGCCTTAGTGCCCGTGTAGATGGTTTCCCTCTCGGTGACTGCGTTGGGGTTTAAGTCAGGAAATGTGCAGCTGAAAATTTGGCTGCCAGAACCTGGTGGATGTGGTCAAGGACGGGCAGCTGGGGCTGTACCATTGCACCCCACACCTCCCTGCACCCACCCACCAAACAAACCCCTCCACCCCACAGCAATGTTTTCAGTGTCAGCAACGTTGTGGGTGCCTACTTTTTTGGTTGCTGAACCTGAAATATCTTAAAGGGATTTCCACAGAAAAGAAGTTCTCTACTTCTTAAAGATCTACACGTTCTCGGGTTTCCAAGCTGGATACTACCAAACTGAAGGAGTGGTTGAAAACCTTGGCATTGCTTCTCCCACAGAAACCACTGCAGTTTGGTCTGGGAGCCAAGGCAGACACCTTTCCTGTGGCAGCTAATACTGGGCTCTGCTCAGTTGGAGTCATCAAGTTCACCCAGTGCACCATTAGCTCCAGCATCCTCACCCAGTGTCCTGACCATATTTCTAATTTCAGAAATTAAATGTGTCCTGCAATATCTGTTCCTGATTTTGGATTTGATGTGTGGTTTCCTTGTATCCAGATTTAAAATGTGATGAGAATTTGCATTGCAAGGATGCAGATGGCTGTGTTGCAGTGATGAGCAGGGTGACTCCGGCCACGTAGCTGGTACAGACAGTGTGCAATTCATCTCAGCTAACCCAGCATACTGCTTGGACTCACTTTAGAGTTAATAGAAAGAAATAGCTACTTCTAGGGTGCAATTCAAGGGATCTGCTTTAGGCATCAACCTCAGGAACAGATGCATCATGCTTCAAAAGTGCCATTTTTCCTCCATTTGGTATAAAAAAGTGGCTTAGATCGAGATGTGTACACTGGGGACAGCTAAATGCTCTCTGATGAGTCCCACCAAAGGTTTCAAGCGCATTTTTTTTAATTATGTCCAGGAAGCCAGCTCTGCTGGTGCTGAGGCTGTTATCAGTGCAATGAGAACAGTTCTGGTTGCCTTATTAAACTTTCTTCCATTGACAAAGACGTTCCCACTGTGTGCTGCTCTCCGTGGGTAGTGTCACAACACAGCGAAAGCTGGACGCTTGCAGGTGATGAATCCATTGGCAGGAGATTTGTCTTTGGTTGTGGTCTGTGCATCCAGCACAGAAGTGCTGTCGCAGCTGCTGATGTAGATGTGGAGAGGCTCGTGGTCCAGATCGTGGTGGTAAAGGGCAGCGAGACTGTCACATCCCTGCGAGCCCTTTGCAGTGTGTGGGTTTGGCAGCAGGCAGGAGTGAGCAATCGTGTTTGGGTGCCCTCACTTTTACCCATTTCTATGAAGGGACATTTTCACCAGTACACAGTTTTTGCTGTAACAAAATCATTTCTCTCAAGTCACCGGGATCAAATTTATATAGCTCGATACTGGAGACACTGGAAATGGCAAAGGTTTGAAAGCAGTTGTGAACTAAAGCAGGACTGGTACCAACAGCAGGAGAAAAGCAAGACTTCATTGTCCAGCTGTTTTTTACCTTCAGTCAGCTTACTTACACATTTAGCCTTCAGAATCGCGCTACAGCTGTGGTTCAAAGTCCATTTAAAGCAGCCAGTTTATATCAAGAGGCATCCTGCCTGCCGAGTGACAGCGTGCGGCTGCCCCGGCAGGTGGTGACTTGGCTTTGTGCACACTCTGGTGCACTCACATGCGTATCTTTCATCCAACCTTTACGGTACAGAGGTTATTTTTTCTGTACCAGCTTTTCTGTACTCAGTCTGCAGCTCCATGTGTCATTGTCTTTTGTGGGTCTTTTTTTGCCCCTGCCTGACAAGTGAAATAGGAACTGCACTGTGGTGTTCTTGGCGATTTGCTTAGACACGTAAGCAGCGATGCGCAGGAGAGGTAAATGTGTATGGTCATTACCTGATGGGCACTGGGTGCCTGGAACGTGGGCTGGGGACAGAGTTTCTTCTTTTTGTGGACTCCTGGCCGAGGGGGTTCAGGCTACCCAGCATCTCTGACCACCATCGCACATCTCTGGTGCTGGTTTTGTTGGGGCAGGTGTATTTTTTTTTTTTCCTTTGAGTGTACTTTGATGCCTTTGAAAGGCACCATTGGGTGACGGAGCAGAGGTGGCATGTTTCATGCAGGGGAGCTTCAGGGACAGCAGTTCTGGCTTCAGATCCCAAATCCCCTGCAGCCCCAACGTCAGGAAGGGGTTTCTTCCAGAGCCGAGGCTCCACCAGTCCTTAAATCCTAAGCCAGCGCTACATCTCAGTAGCCAGCCTTCCCCTCTGCAAAACGACAAGGACATGCAAGGATCTGCAACCCAGATGTCACCAGAGGACACTACCTTTGGTCTGCCTAGATACTTCTTGCTCTTGTGACAAAATCATCTGTTTCACTGTACTGCTATAATTTTGTCGAGAGAAATTTTAATTGACTATGAGGAAGGTCTGATTTTCATGGAGATTAGAGTTCAGGATTTTAAAACAGATGTGATGGTGGTGGCCTTTTTCTATTTCCTTTTTCTAAAGAATCCCCACTTTGAGATGGAAATCTATTGCCCTGTCTCCAAGCCCTGGGTTTCAGTAGAGTAAAAATATTGTGAAAATTTCACTAAGGTTTTAAAAAGAAGTATAAGAGGGAAAAACAGGGGGGAAAAAAGACATCTCATCACTCATTAAAAAAAAAAAAAAAAGCTACAGTGTTGGCAACTCTTTGCAACAAACTAATGTGTTTAAAAAGCAAAGCAACCTTTTATGCAAAAGAAAAGGGAAGAAAAAAGAAAAGAGACCTCTGAAAAGATACAGAAGGAGAGCTGCAAAGGACCACTGTGGTGGGGACGGTGGGTAGCTCGGGTGATGGCTGAGGTTGGTTGGTGCGAGCTGGAGGAGCAGTGGATGCGGTGGCATTGAGGGGGAGCCTCCAGCTCCTGGCTGCCAGACAGTTTCCCCAGCACAATGTATAACTCAGATTTTCCCAGTGTGTATCCGAGGTTATCAGCACCGTTTGCTGAAACCTGACAGCTGAAGCCGAAAGAAACCTACCTGGTACCGTCAAACCCTACGTGACACCCCGGTGACTCAGTTTTATCATCAAAATACCTCGTGTTGCAGCCCCGGAGGGCTGACGGCCAGACCAGCAGCAGCTGTTGCAGCATCTCGGTGCCTCTTTCAGGTTGCAGCAGCGACATGCCCAGAGCTGCCAGGGTCCTGCCCGCACAGGGGCACGAGGAGCAGCCGTGCTGGGAATTCTCTGTGGAGGGGAGGGCTGCCCCCCGGCTGCCCGTGCCTCCCTGCCGTGCCCACCCAGCCTGCACCTCTGTGGTGTGCCCCTCCAGCACAGGGCACAGCCTGGCTGTCCCAGACTGGTGTTCCTGGGGAGCAGTGGGTAAATTGGTGGCCCGAACAGATAGTTCCCCAAGCACCAGCCGTCTTGAGCTGCCATAAAGGTGGAGGCGTTTCCCTGGCCATCCGTACAGGGTTTTTCCCTGGCCATCGGGATGGAGGTGTTTCCCTGGCCACCCATATGGATGTTTTTCCCTGGCCATCGGGATGGACATGTTTCTCTGTCCATCAGGGTAGCGATGCCCTGGCCATGCTGCAGACACAAGCAGCTCCATCCTGCCCCTGCCCTCCACCTGAGCACAGGGGAAGACGGGGACATGACTGTCTAAAGGCCACCTATGGCCCTGAGACCCCATTCCCCTCCATGCTGACCTCTCTGATGGCAGGACACGGGACAGGGTCTGAGCCACACACTCCCCCTGCTTCCCTGGGGTCTGTGCAAGCTCTTGCCTTGGTTTCTCCAAGAACTTGTGCCATGAGTGCTGCCAACAGACTTGTCACGCTTTGTGGTTTTTTTTCAGTTTGGCAAGAATTTCTTGGGCTGATGGGTGATGTGCAGGTACTGAGAGCATCTTCCCAGTGCTGTAAACATCACCTCCCGCTGCAAACAGTGCCACCATACTGGCTGAGCCAAATAGGCTCTTCCCCAAAGTCTGACTTTACTAATATGATTTCCCAGCAGAGAGATACTGTAATGTTACCAAGTGGGTGGGAAGATGCTGATCTTCAGGACAAATTTCTTTTTTCAAACCAATTTGCTGCTTCATTGTGAAACAGTTTCTTTGTTTGCTTTCTGCGCCATCATTTGGCTATCTGTGGAGGTTTGAGTATATTTCTGTGCTGGCAAAGAAAGAAATCTTATACTGTGAGATGCATGCAGTCTCTAGAGCTGGTAGTCCTGATGTAGTCTTGAGTGCCACACAGGATTTTTTTTTTTAATTATTATTTTTACTGTTGAGTAACAACACTATAAAGTGGTAAATAAAGTAAGTAAATAGTAACCCAGTACATTTACTCACAGTATAAGAAAACAGATCAGGATGCAGATGCTTATGGCAGAAGTCCAGAGACCTCGAGAAAGCTGGTGGAAGTATTCAATATATGTGTGAGCTTGGTGGGAAGCGTTCAAAACTGATTTTGATGCCTTTTTTCATGGAAATAAGCAGAACTAGCATGTGAGGGAAAGATCTTTGTTCAAAATGAGCCAGGATAATGTTAGAGTTCCCTCCAGAGGTGTACACTGATGTCCAGTTTCCCATTGCTGAGCAGAGACGCAAATCTCAGGAGATAACCCAGAAAGGTCCACAGTGGAATTCATGGAAATGCCCCATTTTTGGAGCAGAGCATAGAAGACAGTTGCCTTCCCCTGGAGGAGAGATACGGGGAAAGAAAATAATCACAGAAGAATGATTTGCATGTTTTTAATCTTTTTCTACTCTTGCTGAGTGTGTTAGTTCCGATGTTTTTCCCCCGGAGGCTGGCTTGCTCAGGGGTTATTAGAACAAGCCAACACTGTCAATCCATCAGCTCCCCCTGCACGCACAAAGCTCCAGTTCCTTCGAACTTTGGGATGTGACAGAGCTATGAAAAGACAAATGAAGTAAAGTGATGCTTTTTAGGGGAGCAGAATCTGAAAAGAGCTGTCAGAAAAGCAGACAGGCTGCATGTAGGTGCCAGGCTTCAGGGCTTTCAGGAACAGCGATCCTCTTTGAAGATAAACCTGTGAACTTCAGCTTTCAGCACTTGCTCAGTCCTAAAACTGAGCTTAATAATATTAACTGATTATATTAATTAATAAAAATAACTGACCCAATAATATTTATTTTATGGCTAGTTGGTTTGCAGGCACATGCTTTCACAAAATGAGCCAGTATGTTAGGTTAAAATACATCCTTTCCCCAATACTAGCTGCTTCTTGCTACATACCAGCCCCATCCTTACATTTTTCTAATGTCACATCTTCATTACAGACTGGTGTGAAACTGCTGCTGAACTCCCAGCTCAGAAATGTTCTTGTAGCATTCAAATAGCCGCAGTAGACTAAATCTCTTTTTCCTACTGACATTCAAAAGTGCCTGAATCCCAAGGGAATGTTCAGAGCAAAAGTGGAATATATTGTAGTCGTACAATCAAATGATGATGAAACCCTCCAGGGATTGCTGGTTCAGCTCAGGAAAGGTGTGCACTGGAGTGCTGCAGAAAGAGAACACCTCTTTCCTGGGCTTTTTGTTGTTTTGTTAACTTTGTAAAATGTTTAAGAGAACAAGAAGAAACCACTAGGATGGTGGTAAGTCCAGGCAGATGGAGAGAGACCTCAGCTCTGGTCGTGGTGTGTCTGGAGCCAGCTGAGGCTTTGCTGCCTTCTGCCTCTTCTGTAGGTTTGCACAGTTCCAAGTTTCCTCCTGTGTAGGACAGGGCTCACTAAGCACTCGATTTAGGGGAAAAAAAAATTCACCATTTCCCATTGCACATGCCTCAGAATAGAGGTGAACCGTGAACAAGCAAACCTGTGTGGGATGGGGCTGGACTGGTCTGAAATAGCATCCCACAGCAGCCTGGTGGGCTGGAGGGGGATGTATGCCGCCTATCCCGAGCCAAACTTTTGGGTCTTGCTCTCAACTTGCTCAGGTGATTTAAATTTGTTCTTAGGTGAGCATCTTCTTGATTCATGCTGGGCACAAGGGCACAGGCAGAGAAATGCTGGCATCAGTCTTCCAAGACTGGGATCTTAGGAACTAAGAGCTGAAGGGAAGAGCTGAGTGTTGCGTGCTTTGCTGTGCTCCTTCCTCCCTTATTGAAATGGTGCTTTCATTTAGGATAGCTGGATAATGCCTTAGAGAATATTGACGCTGATGATTAGAGACAATCACAATATTTTCATGAATCCAATTTTATTGAAATATTACCCTTTGTTTTTTTTCCCAACTGAAACTTTCATCAAAGACACTTTGAAGCTGCTGTTATTCCCAGAATTTCTGCATTGTTTTAACTGAATATGTGCCTGTTCTGTCTCAATGCTTTAAAATGCTTTTTACTCACAAGCAACACGGCATTTTTATTTTTCTGGAGCGTGTTTTTCACCAGACAAATCAAATGGGCTTTCTATTATATCATTTGTAACAGAAAATGGATCCATTTAGGACCCGGCAAAATGAGAATTACTTTACCGTATTTGATATGGGTTTTTCCATTTTTTAAGCTCTTAATTTGTCATGTATAACTATCAGGCGCAGCATTTGGTTGCTACACAGCCTGGCAGGCTACCGAACCAGTAGAAATGCACCTGGTTTAGGGTAGGTATCTATAACTGGTGACAGATACTTGCAAATCCTACTGCACTACTGGGTTTTGAGTGCATTTTTACTATTTCAGTGGTGAATTGTTCTCTCTGCAAACTTCCTACAGATGTCTCTGGGTTTCCCCAGGGTAAAGATGATCATGATCCATGTGTTGAAGGATACTCGCTCCTCTGGTAGCTTGCATCTTGCTTTTCTGGCAGCCCCTCTCTCGGTGGTGGTTCTCACTGATGTTCCTGGCCATGGCCAAGGTCGAGCAGGGCTGTGCCGTGGCAGGGTCCGGGGAAGGAGCAGTGCCAGCCCCACGAGCGGGGGCAGGGGAAGGGCTGGGAAAGCCTCAGGCCCTGCCGAGCTCTTCTCATCTCCTCGCACAGGCCAGTCTGATTGCTTTGGAGACAGCTGACTGTTGATTGCTCTACAGGAATTAAATTAGGTGAGTTGAAAACCCGTATCAATCACCGTCATGCATACTTGCATACGAAAGGTAGACTCAAAAGGTTTATGGTAATCAACGTGGAGTAGCTGATTAAAGTCCATTAAAATTCACTAGAAAAAATTCTAATCCTCTCTCCACTTCCACCCCGGCTCTTTTCTGTCTGTTTGATAATCACTGCTGACTTCACTTATCACCCCCAACAAAGTGCCCCAGGATGGGACCCGTTACTGCTGGAGTGATGAAAGCCCAAGTACGTGCAGTACATACACGTAGAAGCAGATGGGAACGGAGGGTAGGAATAACGTGATTTATAGCAGACAAGGCATGGAATCTGTGGGAAGAAACACGCTGAAAGTGGTCTATCGCACTCGCGCATCCAGGGGCATAGAGGAAATACAGATGATGTTAAAATTTTAATTGCAACAGGAAATGATGATTTCAGAAATCCAGTGGTGTGTGGTTTACTGCTGCTCGGAAATTTCTAGTGAATATGGTATCTTGAATATAGATATATATATATATATTCTCCTTTTCTGAATGTGAAGCAAGTACAGCGTGCGCTGAGGAGACTGTTTCTAACTTTCCTTCTCTGAGTGTGTCTCTTCCACAACATGCAGAAATATCCCAGTTATCCATACGAAGTCATTATGGACCTCATTACGAGACGGTGCCCACAACTAAACCTCTATAGGGTCGTTTGCATTATTTTGCCTGGCTCTGGCTCTGGTTTTCAAAACCTCCAGACCTGTCTTGCATATGCTCTTTGATAGACAGCTAAATTGCTCCTAGAATAAAATCGCCATCCATTTGATTTAGCGCCTGCAAAATTGAATCCTGAGCTTAGAGTCCTTTGATGACTTTGGGTTCCAATTGTTAGGTGATGCCTTCGAGTAGACACTGGGGCTCTGATGTCTCAGAGATGCCGCCACCGCAAGGACCCCCAGCCAGCCAAGGCAGGGAGCGTTGCTGCCTTGCCTGCTGTAACGTGGCTGGCGGCGGATGCTTTTCCAGTTCTTGGGTGGTTTTAATGCCCCCCGGAGTGATTGCTAGAGAGCTGAGTGGGTAGTGGAGTCCCCGTTAAGCTTTTGTGCGGACTTTTGTCATTCCCTGTTGATATTCTTTTGGGCTGTGTCAGCAGTTTGCCCTTCGTGGTTCTGCCGTGCTCACCCTGCGCGCCGTGCCCCTGCTGCTGTCGCCTCGCTCACTGCGCCTCCCTCGCCACGGCAGCGGGGCTGTGATGCTCCCGTGCCCAGCTGGTCACCTCTTTCCGTCACAGCGTGCAGCGTAGCCCTTGCCTAACATGCCCTTCACCTTTATCCCATCAGGGCACTGGTTTGCCTTTCCTCTGTTCTGGTAGAGCACAGTTATGCTGACGATGCTCTTGGACCAGAGACTGGCACAGTTTCCATCAGGTCAGGTCTTGGACACTTACTTGAGTTCCTTCAATAAAAAGGGAGAGACGGGAGGAGATGCAGAAATATGCCCACACAGCTCACCACAGACAGCCGTGTGATGGTGTACGCACGTGTAGAGAAGCTCTGTATCAAAAGGCTGTATTAATGTTAAAAAGCTGCTCACCAAAAAGAGAGGAGAAAAGGGTACCAGTGATGTTCAGGCCCACTGAGGCAGAAATTCATCAACTTTGTGTGCTAATAGCATGACTGACTGTTAAAGCATGCGATTGCAGGAGGCTTTTGCACAGGGTCTGGCCAGCGACTCCTGGCTTCTGCGATCACCCCCTGAGCACATGATTGCTTTTGTTTTTCCCGTTACTGATCTGCAGATGATTAAGATAAAGGCCAGCGTGCATGGGTCGGTCTACAGGACAGGGCTGATTTGTAGGGCATTCCTGCCGACTTCTGTGAGGTCTGCCTTGGGTAAGCATGGTGCCTGCTCCTTGATTGTAGCACGATTTTTAGAAATTACTGTGTCGTTAGAGTCTGTGTTCTTGGAGGTATTCCAAGCCTGAGTAGACACAGCCCTGGGCAACCTGCTGAAGCTTGAGCTTTGAGCAGGAGGTGGGAAGCGCAATGGTGGGGGTCCTGCAGAAAAGTAAGGGGCAGGAGGTACTGTCCAAGGCCACGTTTGGGCATGGGTTCCCAGAGACCTCTCCAGGCTCCCATGTTTCTGCAAAGCTTTCCAGTGCTGCACAGGCAGCGGGGCAATCCGGAGTAGCTGCTGTTTGCATCGACTCGTCCTGAAACTCCCGTGATGCATGGAAAACCCAGAGCCACAAAGCTCCCATCCCTCTCCTCCTTCACAGCTTCGCCAAGGCTCGGTCAGAAGTAAATCAGAGCTTTGCCAGCTCTCTGTGGTTACAGTAAATGTCAAGTCATGATTTGTGGCTTGACCAGAGGCCGGGTCCGACTGTAACAGCACAGCAAATGCCGCTGGTGCACGGCAGCCAGCAGCCTCCAGCCCCGCAGGCTTTTACTTTTGTTCTCGTTTTGCACGTGGCCGGTTCCCCTCCGATGGGATGCAGCGACTGGGGTTTGTCGGCAGATGTTACAGATGCAAATTTCTGACAATAAACTGCAAAGCACTAGGGGTGATTTCATGTGTTGGGTGCTGTGTGCAAACATTTCCTCCGGTTTTGCAGAGCTCATGGATGCACAAGAGGCTCTTTGGCATCTCCTGACTCCGTCCAGGGCTGCCGCGTCGGCCGTTTTCGCTCCGGGTTAGTCACGGGCAGGAGATGCACCCCTTAACTCCTAGGGCTGCGTTAAGGAGCCATGTGTTTTACGACCCCCCGAGCAGTGGGGTGTCACACAGCCTTGTGTGATAACACAGCCGGAGGAAGCAGGACACGGCTCCAGAGCATCCCTCTCTGTCAGCGGGTCCTGCTGCTGTCACCCTGGCTGTGCAGAGAGCTCACTTCACGTTACTTGATGCTCTGCTTAAATACAAAACCCAAGCAAGCGTAGTAATCACATCCAAAATAATGAATTTAAAAGAAAATGAGATACGGAGGCCAGCCGAGAAGACTTTACAGTAGCTGGGGACAAACAAATGCTTGATTATGAGAACTTTGATACTTGGTGTTTGCATCTGAAAGCCACAGCTAGAGGTCAAAGCCTCTACTTGCTACAGGGATGGGAACATTTCTTGTTAATAATGCCAAAGTACAGAGCAGAAAGAAGACAGAGCAACTAGGAAACAGGGCCAAGCAAATAGATACATAAATTTGAAGCAGATCGTTACTAAAATGGAAGTAGAAAGCTTTAATATTGGGGATGGGCTCACGCCTTAATGGCTGGAATTGGATTTCAGGATCTCTTGAACTGCTGGATCATAATGAAGAAAACATTAATTTAAATGTTGATTGAAAATACTACACATTTGTGAAGAACGAGGGCATTTGCTGTCAGGGGGTTTTAAGCCGATTGCATTATATTTACTAAATTGGGGGATCTTTGGGGCATAATGACAATTCAATTGAATTTGAAGAGGCAGTAATATTATATCTCAATCTGCAGGTCATCGTGGGTGGCTGGATGATGAAGTCTCATTTGCTTTTAGTATGAACAAGACATTTACAGACTTTCAGATCTGACTTAAAATATCACTGACAATAAAAAGGTCACATTCTTTCAATATGTTAAACTCAGTGATTCATAAGTTTCTCTTCTCTTTAGAATGGGGTAAAGTACCTAAGTTGAAAGTAGTTCCTGTGTTCCGACCTGGAAAATCTGGTTTTCGGAATGTGGCAATGGGTAACGACCCTTGCTCAAGGGTAGGCACAATTTTTAGAGGTGTTAGGGCCACTTTTGGGAAGCCAGAGCATCCCAGTGGGCACCCGTAAGCTGACAAAAGGGTGCATCAGGGTGCACACCTCTCCGTCAGACGTCAGTCTGCGAGACACCCGTCATGTAACATAATCCCATGAGCAGATGCTGTCTAAGTAATTAGCTCTGCTGCTCGATGAAAGGCACATGCTGAATCGTGCTACGATTGCCTGCTCCTTTGCTGTAATTGCTAAAACATAGCAGTGCAAAAGCAGAAGCTTGGGCTATTGCTTTGGAAAGTTATTTCTGTGCAGCTCAGGGGAAAAGTAAATCAGTTAATGGTTTTAATTAGCAATCTTTTCATGTCTTCCCCTCATTGTCCATGAGGAGTTCTGCAGAGCTGGTGCTCTTCCCTCTGCACAGATTGCAAAGGCATGCAGCACTTGGCCGTACAGTGTTTTGGTGCCAGCCAAGACAGTGGGATTCAAGCCTCCTCTCTCGCTTCGGTGCAGCAGCAATGGACAGAAACACCAGCTTTTTCTGGTCCAAACGGACTTGGGGATCCATTTTAAGGACCTTCTCCTATCTGGTCCATAGAACCTCTGTGGCAGAGCCCATACCTGGGCACATTTCTTGTAACTGCACTGATTTCTCTTATTTCCCTCATTCCATTTCTCCTCTGGCTACTTGGGGAGTAAGTCCAAGTGCCCACATTTTGTTTCTTTAAGTCTATGCAGCAAGTAGGAATTTAACATCTCCTGGAGCTCTGTCTCAATGTGTTACAAGGTATCGAGGGAGCATTCTGAAATGCCAGTAACTAATCCTATCACACAGGCAGAGCTTGCAGCTGGTTTTAGGTTATGATTGGATTGACGAGATAAATTTTTAATTACATTAGAATGATTCCTGGTTTTGATTGATGCTTCAATTTTCACAGTTCCTGAAAACAGCCCCCATAAGATCTGAATGAGTTTGTGATGCTGAGGGATGCAGGGGTTATTGCCCCCAACCTCCTGGGGCAGCCAGGATTGCAAAGGAGGGACAGGCTGCAGCCTCAGCAGGTGGTGGAAATGTAAACGATGGCTTTGGGTTGGAAATGGCTAATGAATGAGATCATCTGCTTGGTGATCACTCAAAAACTCCTGTCATAACCTCACTAAAATTCCACCTGCTGAAAACTCACAAAGCCCCTGCTCATCCGTTGTCAGGAGCACTCCAACGACTGAGGACTGAGTGCTTTGGGGTGCATCGGAGGGGAGATTCACACGGGTGGCCACTTGCGCCAGTTCATCACCTCTCAACCTTCCCAAGGTCAGGCAGGTTTAACCTCGAGGAAGATCTCAGCAACGTAGCTGGCATGCCTCTGGCACACAACCCAAGCTGTCATCTCTTTGGCAGCATCACGAGCAAACTCTTTCCTGCTCAGAGGGCTGTGTCCCAAAGCTCTGGACCAGTGTGTTGAGTCAAACCCAGGAAACCTTGTTTTATTCCCAGTCCCTCAGCCCTGTCTGCATTCCTTCCCACTGAGCCTTGCTGTCCCGAAGTGTTCCCATGCTTATCAGTTTTCCTTGCTTCAAAAGCATTTAGCACAGACAGTGTGGTTTTAATGCTAGCCATGTGCATCTTCCCTCCCCATCTGTTTTTTAATTGCATCTGAAATAGTTCAGAGGAAAAATCTCATCCTAATAAAATTAGCCATGATAGTCCCTAGGAACAGAGAGGAATGGGGCACCCACTCCCCATGTATTGTTCCAAGTCACCCGTGGAGTGGGTAATTGGAAATTATTGCAAGTATGTGTGTGTGCGCACGGGCATTTATTTCATTAATAACCTCTTCTAGCAGCGTAACAGACCATCACAGGTTACTGACGCTGCAAATTGATGCTGTGGTCTTGCCTGCCAAAAAGCAGCTCGTCCTTTGCCTAAACCCTTTGGCTGTACCTCTCAACAGCACTCTGTACAGCAAAGAATGTTAAAAGCCGTCATTTTCAAATCACCAGAAGTGAGAATGGGGAACGGCGCAACACTTGGGCAGCGCTGACATTGCGCGCACCGAACCCAGCAGCTTCTGCCGCTTCCCCGTGCTTCGGCCATCTCTGGGCTGACCCTTTGCAGAGCCCAGGCGGCCGTGGCCAGCATTCACCCCTTTTCTAGGAGGCAGAGGAGGGGGTTCCCTTGTTCCCAGTGAAGCACCCAGGAAGCATTTTTTCCTTTTTTGCAATCTGTCATTTTACCAGGAAACGTGGGTCGCTGGGGAAAAATACGTTTCAGATTTGCAGGTGTTTGTTCCCTTCTCTTCTTGCTCTTGAGGGTCAGCACTGTGTCCTGGATTTTGCTTACAGCCAGCCCTGTGGAGATCAATACATTGCTGTAATGCGTGTAAAAGAACTGCAGATAAAGAAAACAATGTAGAAACATGGCTTTCGTTCTGCTGCAATGCCTACCTTAGTGATGGCCGTAGCCTCCCACATGGGAAGGTCTGCTCCATCCTCCTCTGGTCCTCACTGAAAAGCATTTAGCTGCTTTGCTTTTCTGTTGGGTGCTTTTTCCTGCTTCTTTGGCTGAGATTTCCTCTACCTTTGGTTTATTTTTCTGTGCATGTGGAGCTGTGTATGTAGTAAGTAGTTCTCAGGACTGCCAAGCAGGGAAGCAGTCTCAGATAATAAAGTAGTAAAAAAAACCCCCTCCCAAACCCGAGCCATTATTTTCTTGCAGACATACTGAAAATGCAAAATCAACTTATTAGCTAAGCATTCAGTCCTGATTTCATGATTTTATGTTTGGCTTTTATACACATAATATCCGTTTTCCACTTTCATAACACCCAACAAAAATATAATTTCACAATTCGCTGCTATTCTGGTTTTGCCTATTTTCAGTCCAGTCAAACTCAGCAACAAAACAGCTGGTGGTTCAGATGCGAGTGTGAGCGCAGTCTGAGTGCGGTACATTTAGGGAATTTCAGACCTACCGCACTGATTCTGAGGTAGTAACTAAAGCTGGTGTCGAGATGTTGCCCCTGGCTGACCGAGAATATACGCTGCCAAAATGAAACTTTGACAAACAAGCTGGTTTCTTCTTTTCACTTTCAGTGGGAAATGTGATGTATAGCCAAAAGTATTAAATAGCTCATTTGCAAAGCGGAATTGTTATGAAATCCCATAAACTTTGAGACTTTTTGACCAAAGTGATGACGCAGGTGGGGTTCTCATACAAAGTAACGCAACGCGAAAGCTGATGAGTTCACATCAGTGATCTTTATTATCCATTCAAGGGAGACAAATGATCCCAATTTCTATGGATAATTAGGCAAAAAGAAGCAGGTGGTGTCAGGTTTTCCTGTTAGTTGTCAACAACATCAGTAATTTCCACCAACCATCATGAAGATGCTTTTCACTCTTCTCGGCAGGAAAACGGCACAGTTCTCCAAAACGTACACTTGGCTTAACAGTTCCTGGATTCAAGCAAAACTTAAAACGTAGCTTAGAGTACTTGAAAAGATCTCAATGAAACCCATATGTGCCTCCAAAGTCAAGGCTTGGGTTCTCGGCCTGTCAAAACAGCACGTTCCTTAAATAGCACATTTACAGGAAAGGCTACTCTTGGCTGGCATCTGTTGTGATTGAAGCCTTCTTCATGCAAAAATTGCTGCCCAAAACGGTGCATGGCTTCGCACGCAACCGGTGAAACAGTGTGGTGCTTGTTATTTCTGTGGCAACCTGCCCACATCTGCGCTGCTTTGACCCCAAACCCTTCTCTGCAGACCCGTGACTCGGCAGTGTTTCCACGGCAGGTGCCCAGCGGTGGAGCAAGGTTGCCACATGCCTGTATGAAGCAGCTACAAATGTAGACCGGCTTCTTCAGGATCAGACTTACCTTCTCTAGGGCCTGCACGTGGCTTCTTGAAGTTTCTTCTTCAAGTCCCAACAGGCAAGTTGATATCCAAATGCAATGGTCAGGGCGCTTGGCAACGTCAGGTATTAAACTAGACAAGCTGAGAGATCAGTCCGTCTTGCAAGTTGAAGTTAGAGCCCGTCCTGGTCCTCTCAAAGCCAGCAGTGACCTCGGAGCAGAGCTTACTCTTCGCAATGCACCTCCCCAGGGAGTGGAGGCACACAGCCCTTGCAGTGATGCACTAGAGAAGATGGGAATCCTGACTCCTAATTCATTGCCTGTGCTAGTTAGATCAGTCTAAATTGCTTCCCTGTTCCATACCTACTTCCATTTGGCTGCTGGACAGATTCTTTAGATACATTTGGTACATCAGCTTTTCCTTAAGCAGTGAATCACGTTGGTGCTGTGGTGAGGATTAATAAACACTTCCCCGTGTTAGGCAGAAAAGGGTAGAGGACAGCAACGTTTTCACAGCTTAAAAAGCCCAGAGAATTCAAATTTCAGTCATAAGAGCAAGTGTACGAGGAAGGGAACTAGCTGCATGTCTAGACACTGCATTGAGAAAGGGAGCAGGACATTGGCAGGGGCACGTTTTTGGTGGGGTTTGCAAGGAGACATTTACACTGCCACTGAACACAGGTTGGAATGGTTATGTGGATTATGGTCCTTTCCATGCCAGCTCAGAGCGTTTTCCTCCAGGTTTGCTCCCTGACGGAAGCTGCTTGCAGTGAGCACGCTGTCTGTAGGGTGATGGTGACTTGTTCCCCTGCTGATTTCCCTATCTGTAGACACTTGATGGTGGCCAGGCTGGTTTCTGGAGTGAGAAACTGTGTTTTCCTCATTTTTGGGAGATGGTTACTCTGTGTTGTTGTTTACTTGAGGTTGTTGTTGTACAGGAGTTTACTTCAGGAGAAGGACTGCAGGCAAAGTGGATGCCTGCATCACAGCGTCTGGTTCACGGCTGTGGTTAAAGCTGGTCCAGGATCAGCAGAGCAGTGGAGAGTGTCTGTTCCTCTGTAGTTTGCACGGACCTTTCTTCTGTTACTCTGAGCATTGTAGCAGCATATATTGTAGAACCATATACTGTAGCAGTAATGAACCGGTGAGACTCCTGAGAGAGTATTGGGATATTTGCCTATTTAGTCGTGGGCTTGCAGTGAGTCTTGGCTGAAATTTCCTCTTGGGGGGTGCTTGGAGACTCCCAACACCCAAAGTTCAGCACAAAGGTTTTGATGCAACGGCTCGGTTGGGAGCTTGAGGTCAACTGGGAGAGATTTCAGGAGCCAGCCAGGTGCCGTTAGCTGCCACCACTTTTTTTGCATCCCATTTGGTTGGTACAGCAGCCAAGCTGACAAGGGGATCCTGAAGTGGGACACAGGTTCAGTTTTTCTCCACTGGCATTCAGCAGCTGTTACTCTTGCCCATCAATTCTGCTTTATTTCACCAACTGTTGCCATCCTGTGTCAAGCTAGAAATTATTTTGAGCCCTGCATGTTGAGCAAGCACACCTCATACTCTCCAGCACTTACCTGCAGTTTGGCAAGTCTGAGTGGTCCTTCATGGTCAAAGCCAGCTAAGAGTTGAAGTTGTTGGCAATGGAGGGCACTCGAGGCAGCAGATGATGTTGCCTGTCTGAGCAAAGCTCAAACAGCCTCATCACTGTCATTGAGCCAGATGTGAAGTTTCTTGGATACAAACCCCAGAACTTGCTGACAAGGGCAGCACAGAGACACCAAGGTAGGTGCCAGGCCTGGATCTTTCTTTTGGAGGTGCTTCTGCAGCTGGCAGAAGGGCCGGCAGCAGTCCCAATTCATCTGTGGCACCTCATTTCAAGGGTTTGCCATCCTGGTGGCTTCATTGTCTTCTCAGATACCTGGGAACAACGTTAAGCAGAGCACACGTGGCAGGCTGGGTGATCAACACCATGCCGGGTGTATGGCCATCTCAGCTGGAGCTTTCGCTATTACAAGTCACACACAGAAGCTGGGTCCACAGTGCAAGTCAGGATGTGGAAACACCATTGGATGGTACAAGGCCAGCAGAAGAAAGATGCTGTTCTGGTTGCTCATCATCTAGTACCCACTTGCCATGACAAAAATTAACAAACGCTGAGTGACACCCAACCTTTTCCATATCAGGCATCTTTGGAGCTCTGAGCTGGCTGTTACCACTCAGGAACTAGTTCTTCAGGTTATTTATAACAGATAGATCCATGAGAATGTCAGCACAACCCTCAGCAGCAGTCAAAACAGAAAGTAGAAAGCTAGGAAAGTTTCAGAAAGGAACAGGGAAAGAAAGAGAGCTTGTCATTATGCTGGTGTGAATCAGTGGTGTGTTCGCATCTTGGATGTCGTTGGGTTCTGCTCCACGGCATCTTGGAAGGGAAATGGTAGGATGGGAGACATCAGAGAAGGATGAGGAAAAAGGTAATGAATTCCAGGTGGTACCTCCTCAACCAGGAAACCTCAGGTGGGTAAAAGGATAACTGGGGAGCAATATGTTAGAAGTCTGGAAAAAAGTGACTGGATCTGAGAGCGGTACAAATGAAATTATAGGAGACAGTTTCAGAACAAGCGAAAGGAGAGGATTTCTCCTGCAAGGTGTGAAATTTCTCAATAGCAAAATTTTTGTGTGCTAGAAATTTACAGGGCTTCCAAAAATAACTTGTCAAATTGTTCAGTCAAGTTCTCTCTTCTTCCATCTGGCAGTAAAGGTAGGAATTTTTCTCCTGATATCTACTTTTGACCTGTCCATACATAAAGATGTATCCATCCATAGACTATTACATTCATGTGGAGGAGAGCTTCTTCCCCCCAAAAGATATGGCAGTTTAGGGAATACTAAAAGCAAGAATTATGCTCTTGGGGCAGCACCATCCTTACCTCTGGCATTGGAGGGCAGTGCTGGATAGCAGGTTTTAATGATAAACCAAACACAGAGCTCCTGGACTGGTGTCAGCGCTGCAGCCTGGCATTTCTACACTGTGTACCTTAAACCAAAGCCTCTAACTCCTCTTTTTCCTTTTTGCAAAGTGCTATGAGATAAGCAAATAACAGCTGTGATATAGCATTAACCTGAATTTCAGCAGTCCCCACAGTTCCCACTGTCGTCAGTGGAGAAAGCAAACACTTAGCGTTCTCTGCAAGCCAGCACTTCATCAACTTCATCTTTCAGTATTCGATATTTCAACGTTCAATATTTCATGAGGAATTTACTTCTTAGACCCTAAACACCACGACTGACCTGAAGTGACACTAGAGCGATGGATTGCACCATTAGCATCTCAATATGGTGTAAAAAAACCTAATTAAACCTCTCAGAGTCAACAGAAAACTCCAGTTTAAGCAGTCGCTTTTTCTTTATATTCCATAAATTACAAATGAGACTAGTCATGCCCAGGAATTCCTTATGCCTTTCCTTTTGTCCTGTAGTTAGCAAAGTCTGCATTTCCCTGGCTAATTGCCACAGACCGCTGATCTGGAAAAGTCTCTGCCAAGGCCGAAGTGAAATGGAGAAATGGGTGGGAGAGAGGGATTTGTTTCCCGTTGCTGTTGCTGTGATTGCTGCTGGTGATGGTCTCCCAAGGAACCACAGCGCCATCACCAGCACTGCTACACGTGGACCACATGTGCTGAGCCAGGTTGGCGGTGACCTGTTGGATACTTTCCGTTGGTATTTCCCAGTAGATGGCAAACCCATGGTGCTCGGGAGCCTGGGAGGTTTTGGTAACCAGCCGTCGGTTCCCCACTGGGATGACCATCAGCACTGGGATCTCGTACCTCTGGCAGCACGGGCAGGCACAGCCCTGATCCCTCCTGTGCTGTTCTCTGTGCAGCAGTAACTGCGCAGTAAGTGAAAGAAACGGCCGCAAAGCTGAATTTCATCGGCCGACTGCAAATGACACGTTTCACAGCGCCCAGCCATTCTGGCAGCTGAACGGAGCGGTGATGCCTCCTACTACTGGAAATAAAGGTGGCGTGAAAAGTCTAGTCAAGAGATATTTGTACAACGGGGGCTACAATGCCCAGATCTACAGGTGAACCTGAAGTATTCAAGTCCAAAATCTAGGTTTGTTTTTTTTTTCTTTTTGAAGGCTGTACTGAGGACTGTGTTTGCTTAAACTAAAGCTACCAGGCTGTGAGAGGACTATGAGAAAACAGAGCCAGCCTCATTTGGAGATGACCACGATGGCCCTACAACTTCTTCTTGGTCCCCTGAACATAGAGACTATGAAGGCTTCCTTGGAAAGTTCTGTCTTCTCCATTAAGAAATCTCGTAGTCTAGTCTAGCTAGCTCCTTAATGCTGCTCTCGGCGCTTACTGGTTTGAGTTAGGGGTTACAGGCACAGCAACACCCTGCAGCGGAAAACTTTCGGATGACGGTAGACCTGGCTCCCCAGCACAGAGGAGGCTACGCAGCACTGCTCAACCAGTTGTCAACCAGTTGTAACTTGGCAATAGCTTCCTCAATATTGCTTGCTTTGTTACTGCAGGTAGAGCCATTTGAAGAGCTTGAAACACTTCTAATTAAACTCTACAAGACTGAATTTTGTATTGTCACGGCTCCTTCCTTATCGCTCGCTCTCTCCGTGTTTTGAACTGGCAGCTCATAAAAGGGAATGAGAAATGTATTACAGATCAGTTGTGTGCCCACGAGAAGGTGCCTCTTCTTCCAACAGCTGCTCAGGAAGCTGTGATGTAGGTAACAAACACCATGTAAGCATGTACCTGTGTAGAGTGGAACAAGACAGACCATTACCTGGCTCATATGAAAAGCTTTCAACGGCCTCGCTACGATCTGAGTCACCAGCAACTTAGCAGAGGAATATGATTTAAAAAAACATGAAAGTGGGAGTTGTTTAAATTTCTATTCAAAACATGTGCCAGATGTCACCCATTTGACTCACGGCACATCCAGGGAGAAAGCGACTCGCATTCAATGCATCTGCAGCAAATGCCAAGGCTTGGGAAGAGAGGGGGTGCTGAAGGGGTGCACAGGCTGGAGCCAGGTCTGGGACCACCCATGTTGGGCCACCAAAAGCTGCCTGGGGTCTTCTGGCAGTGAAGGCAGTGGGTCCTCCCAGATCCTGCAGCTTTGCTTTCTGCTCCTGGATTCAGTGCATCTAAGGGAAAGGGAAGCAAAGCAAATTTCCAGGCAACATGATTTTGGAATGACCCAGAGCAAGCAATGGGCTGCAAGGAGGGTTTGAAAGAAAACTTTTATTCATTTGGGTTTGCTACTTGTACGTCCCTGTTTTGGTGAGCATGGAAGGGACCGTTGCCTCATTCAGCGTGACCTGAAGATGCTTCAGCTGTTATGTTTCTGGAAAGCAGCTTCACGCATCTCTGTTTCACCACTTCAAGTCCCATTTTTCAGTTCCTCTTGTTGTCCATCTCTGTGGGAATACTCCAGTCTGGAACCGTGACCACTTCCACCATCTCCTGTAATGGGCCGAATTGACAACGTTTGAGAGTAACCTGCAAGAATTAAGAAACAAAACAATCAGCCAGCAGCATAAATAGTTGGATTACTTTTAAATCAGAACATGGCCACTGACAGAAAGGTCAAAGCTACCTGGGTAGCTAACACATGATGAATTCTTTCTTTACGCCTAATGGCAACATGATGGTCTGCCTCTGTGATGTTACTTGCAGTGGGATTTTAGATCACCAGAAGATGCAGAAAACCGCACTCTGCTAAAAATTTCTTTGTTCCTAAAAAACATTTATCACCTGTAGGATTATTTCAGATACGTTTTCACAAAGCCGCGTGACTTATAATTAGCCAGCACTCACACAACAAACTATTAAAAAGCAATTAGCTCAAGGAAATTTATCTAAGCTGTTTGCAGGGCTGATCTGAGGAGTGATAACATTTTCTTAAGGGAGGCATGTCAAATTCTCTTTGGCAGGGGCCAGTCCTTGGATTTTTATAAAATCCTGAGGACTCCCCATGTCCCTGTTAATTTTGGGAGGTCTTCATTAGCACTCATGAACAGCAGCTCAGTAACACCGCGTCCTGGGGATGCTCTTCCCTGTCTTTTCCAGGGTACTTTGCTTCGGCTGTTTCTAGGCTCTGAGAGAAGCAGACTCCTCTTTGCTCTCCTAGATCCTGAGCATCAAATTTATGCCCGTTCCTTTATTAGTTGACATCATGTATAAATTAGAAACTGGCATTTATTCCTTCTTAATGCATATAAGGTTGACTTGTCAACTTAATAACTTTTCTCTTCCCAACATAATTTGAGAATTATGCGTGAATACTGCAAAGTACTTAAAATTATATTTTCAGTGCCTTCCTTTTGAGTGTATTCAGTTACGATGTATATGTATATACATATATATACGCACACAGAGAGCAATAGGCTGAGCAGTTGCCATTGGGCTCAGCTTGTCTGTGAGCTCAGTGACTTGGCAACAGTAAGCTCAGGGGGGGACAGCTTCAGCTGAACCCGCTTCCCTGCAGCTCTTAACGGCGTTTCCCTCGGGGAATTAACAACAGCATCAAACTTCTCCAAACAGAGTGTGCAGGGGGAAAGCAAATGTTTAATATGGAAGATGGCAGAGTCTGTTATGAACTTATGTTACTGATATGTACATTTTATTCAATCAACCATGATGGAAAAAAAAAAAAAAAAGGAAAAAAAACACAGAGAAAAAAAAAAAAAGAGGATGGATGCTGTTGACAAATATGCAGCCCAAAATGTTACCTTACTGTGTAAATTGTCTCCATTAGCTAAATCTGTGTGGCCTTTGGAAGCAGCTGTATAGTCAGGGAGACAAAGTGCAATTATTTCATTTCAAATAAAAATTAACTCTGTTTTCCCCAGCCAGGGCAAGTGTTGCTGTTTGCAGCCTGTCTCCATGGGGTGAAGGGTCCCAGCCTCGCTGCTGCTGTTCCTCTTTGCATAAAAGATAAAAGCCTTATGAAAGGCACATCTCTACCAACAAGTATATCTATAATGGGATTGCAGTCCTCAGTCCAAGAAGGACTGGCCTTTTGTTCGTTTTGGATTTAGTCTAATGCATGAGAGGGTTTGTTCGTAACACCTGAGTGGCATTAGTGACACACAAAATTTAGGTGTCTTTTCTGAAGAAGCCACATTTCCTTTTACTGAAAATAAAAAATACATCAGTGGGAAACTGAGCCATTTTGATGCCTAAGCTACAGACAGATATGATAGAGACTTCTCGTCTCACCTACCTGATAAAATCCAGGTGCAATTGCCACACTTGCATAGAAAGCAAATATTTAAGCTTGCTTACACTAGTGACAGCAAGATTAATCAGTAGTAAGCAGCCACCAGTGGGGGTCTGCACAGCTATAGGGGACCAAGTCACCAAAAAGCAGTGGCACTCTGTACATTTTCAATTGTTCATTTCCTTTTGTTTTCCTTATACACTTTTTTGTGAAATCAGATGTTGTGAAATGAATGTTTCAGGGCAGCAAAGAATGAGGTAGCCCAAGAAATTACTGCAGGACCATGAAGCGTGTAGTGCAGGGACACCCCAAGGGCAGCAAGCCACAGCTTTGCCTGCCCCTCTCTATAGCTGGACCAAACAGGACAGGAAAAGGTCAGAAAATGGGCTAGTCAAAAATCTAGCCCAGTATGGATAGCTCTCCTCCTGTGGTATTTCACAGAATTATCACATGGATGAAGCACTCCAAGAAAAGTGACAGAGATGACAGGCTGATGGGAGTCAATCAGCTGGAACAAGCTGGCCAGGGAACACAGCATCCCTGCAGGGAAATCCAGCTTTTTGAAGCATCTTCTCTTGAGAAGGGAAAACTAAAAACTTGCAATGTGTCACGGAGCGGTTCTGCAAACACAGCACAGCTGGCATTGGCATTGCCACAAGTTGTCCTCTGCACACTGCTGCTGTGGAGCAGCCTGTGGGTGACATTGGTGCAGGCTGGCCGTGCCCTGCATGACAACAGATGAAAGCCTCTGCATGGGTGGTCGTCCAGCCCTGTGGTACGGATTCATTCCCTCCTGTATTTCCTCAGATGCAGAACCTTGTGCATCCCTTTCCCACCAGGAAAACACAGGGATTTTGGAGGGAGAGAGTTATTCTGTCCTTAAAAAAAATATTTGCAAGGCACTCGGGTGCTGTGAGCAGGGTCTGACCTCTGCAAAAGAGCTCCCAGGGCACGGGGAAGCTTTAAACTCATGAAAGCACCTACATTGATGGGTGCAGAGAGCTTTAACCTTATGGGCAGAGCTAGCAGTGCCCATCTTGTTGTTGACTATATATGCAACCTCTGTCTGCGTTGCTGTCTTGACCTGCTTGGGTTATTAGTGTCCTCATCACTGCATCTTGTCATTAACCACCAGCATGTGAGGACTGTTTTCCTTCCTTTAAGGTCTGTGAGGACCAATATCTCCTTGTGCTGCTGTTCCTGATTGCTGTCTCTGGGGTCTACTGCAGTGCAAATAAGCAGCAGCAATGACAGGGACATGCCTGCCATTGATTTGCAGTGAGATTATCCCACAGCAGCCAGCCAGCGGGTTTTCATATACTGACACTGTAAATGCTGCTTCTGTGCTCACCCCAAATGGGGTCTCGCAGTGCTGGGCAGTGGGAGATGCAGGA
The DNA here is from genome assembly GCA_035590215.1 of Microhierax caerulescens. Classification (NCBI taxonomy): domain Eukaryota; kingdom Metazoa; phylum Chordata; class Aves; order Falconiformes; family Falconidae; genus Microhierax; species Microhierax caerulescens. The sequence continues at coordinate 100,842,430 of JAVJGJ010000001.1, forward strand.
CACGGGTACAGAGCAGACAAGGGCTCATGGACCTGCTCAGCTCAGAGCACTGGAGCTCTGCCCAGCTGTTCCCCCCAGATGTTTTCTCTCTGGTTCATGCTGCAGCAGAATTATTTGGGTTCAAGTTTCTCTCTTGCTTTCCCTGCAGAAAGCAGTGGGGTCTCCTTCAGAATTAACAGCATAATTGCTCTGAGTGACTCTTGCAAAGTGGGAAGTCACAGGAGAAAGAAGGGGGAAGTCAAGGATCAGTCAGAAAAAAAAAAAAAAAAGACCTAAAAATACCAATCTCGATGAGTTTGAAAGCTTCAAGAAAGAAGCTGCTGGGAGCCAGCCGGGTGAGGAATGGCAAGAGCATGTGTGAAACCCTCCCGAGTGAGCTGCCTGATCTTGGCATTGTCTCAGGGAAGGAAAATAAAGTTTGGGTTGTGGCTTTCAAGCCTAATGCTTGAAATTATGCAACGCATAATGCAAGACTGAAAAATGCAGGCATTGCTGTGAACTGAGTAGCCCCATCTCTTCTTTAGCTCCTTGTTAGCTCACGTCTTGCAGGTCTGCACGCCTGGTGCTAAAGGTGAATGTCACGGCCCTGGTTCTTCAGAGAAGCTCAGCCGGCCAGACCATCAGCCAAGCTCATGGGGCAGGGGAACAATTCCACAAAAAAAACCCACAAATGTGCTTCCAGTCCACTGATAGTGGTGAGATTAATGTTTGCTTCTAAAATTTAACCAATGTGGAAGCGCTCTGCTCAACTTTGACTGTATGGTGTTACTTGGTGTTGACTCTCCGTGTGGAAGACTTAAGCGTGTGCTTGGCCTGAACCAGGACCAGGGGAAGCCTGCAGGCAAAGACCCCATAAATCTGCAAGGCTGAATGTGCCAATAGACCAGGTGCTGAGGGACTGCCGCAAACATTTTTGGTATCGATTGGACTCCAGCTGTTAAGAGCCTGATGTAGTCAGACTGGTGCGAGCGCCAGCGCAGAGCCGGTAGGGTGGCATAGAAGGCCTGGCTGCCATACAGCTTGTTTTAGCAGTAGATGATGCTGTGCTTTCAGAGGGAGAGTATCCTTCGTTTGATTATTTGGATGTTTTAAAGGAGGCGGTTAGTGCATGCCTAGAGGGGAAGTTCCTCATCCAACAGGCAGCTTGTAACCTAGAAATGTGTTTGTGCAAAAATAAGCCCATCCCTAACTCTGCAAGTGTCTGAATGGAAATGCTGGAGTAGCTGTATCTTACAGGTTGCAACAGGGTGTAGCACGTTAATAAGTGAAAACCTTCTCTCCTTTCTTCATCTCCCCTTCCACTGAGTGGGGGGTCAGGTGGGAGTGGGGTTCAGTTAAGTTCCCTGGTGGTTTGGATGCTCTGCCTAGAGGCACAATGAAACCTGAGCGTGCTGTTGGACTGCACAAGACGGCTCCTGGTACTGATTGAAAGTTGAAGCTGACTGTGGCTACACCAGCTCTGGGTAATAGAAAAATGTTTTGTTTGGCATGATGCGACAGACGGGCTTCTCCAGGCTCTCAGAGGTGGCTGGCACACAACCCTTAGCCACAAAATCTGTTTTTTTTCCCCTCTGCACAAGGAACTCTCCTGCAAAGGGGCTCCTGTCCACCTCCTTGAGCAGGCAGGAGGTCTCTCCCCACCCAAAAAATCCCTTTCTGCAGTCAAGGCTCTCCACTGGACATCATTTTCCACAGCTACCAGGGTTTGGGCAGCTCTTGCAAATGGGCTGTTCTAAGAAAAAGGGGGAAAAGGTCTTTCTGGAGCTGGTGGTGAAGCTTGACCCCAGGCAGGGAAGGGAGCAGGACCTGCATGGCCTTTTCCAAAAGGCACTTTGCAATCAAGCAGAGGGGTGTCTCATCCCTAAGAGCTGTGAGGCTTTAATCAGGGCTGACCAAATAACCTCGAAAGGTTATCGTGCCAGGGCATGTAATGCAGCAAGATTTGCATTCATTAAGACAAACGAGTAAAGTTCAAGATAAATCCTAGGACAAGATCAACCATTCTTCCCACGCAGAAAGATGCACATTTGTGGCATCCGTGTGTTAAGATCCCGAGTACCCCAGGAGACATCAGCCATCCCATCTGACTAGTGGACTCGATTGGACTTTCTGTCCTGTGCAAACTGAGCTGTAAAGATGTTCACAGGCCAGGACTGAATGAGAGGCGAAAGGGCACCTTTGCTCTGCAAGCCAGGTCCCTCCTGCCATTGAGAGTTACAATATTGATTTCAGTCTCTTTATTCTATTACATTTTTTCTTTTGCAAAAGTCTATTATCTTTTTCTTTCGCAAAAGAAGGCACTTCTCTAGCAGACAGGATGGGGTGATAATGCTGCCGTTGAGCCAAGGCTCGCAGGTAAATAATAAACATCAAGTAACATTTGCAAACAAATTGGATTCCAGGACTAATAAATCCAAAATCGCTTCTAGGCAAAAGGCCACCCCAAAGCTTGTGACATTCCTGGTGGCCCTCACAACAGACCCTTTCTTCCAGGGATGAAATCAGTCAAATAATAGATGCCATTTCTCATGCTCCCTGCCCAGGGTGTCTGCAGTCAGCTCATGAGTCAGCCTGCCTGGTCTACGTTGGAAGCAAAGACCAGCCGCATCTTTCCCTCTCATTGTTAGGCCTCCGATTAATGAAGTTTTAATGAAATCAGGGTTTAGTAAGGAGATCATGGATCCGTGACATTTTCTATTAGAAGAAGGCCCTGATCGAGCTGTTGAAGATGCATGTTCTCCTTCAGAGCCAAAACAGAGGCCGTTGACTTCAAGGTTGGGGAAACAGCTTGAGTGCAGTAACACATTCCACAGTTTGGTGAGAAAATGGGGATCGATCGGCACCTGTAGAGCAGAGGGGGCTTCAGCGAGGCTACAGGTGAGGTCCCTGGCCCGGTGGGATGGAGACAAATGAGGAATTACTGCCAGGGGAATGATTTGGTGTCAGGAGAAAGCAGTGAGTGAGAAAAGTCTTAATGTGTTGCAAAGCTTATTTTCCATATCCAGGAGAGTCATGCATTTTAATCCTTAAGCCCGTTTCTCTTGGAAATGAAGTATCTTGGGCTCGGGGGTGTACAGGGAGCAGGCAGGGACTCTGTCCCCAAGAAATCAACGGTTGTATGGGGCAAGCTGGGTGAATTTTCCACATTTTCCTGTTGTTTCTAGTCAGCCTCTGGGTGAGATGTAAGAGCCAGTGTTACATTCACTCCAGATGAAGGCTTTGCTGCGATCGAGCAGTGCTTGAAAACTACATGGCAAAAAGCCCAGAGAACTTGTTTTTTCCAAGGCAGCATCTTCTTTCAATGCTGGCTGTGTCCCTTCAACGATTTTCCCTGCGGTTCCTGGTGTAAGGTAACGTGTGGCCATCGGGGATACTCACACAATGGGTTCAGGGATACTTTTTTCATACACAGTGAGTTTGCACATCTTCTCATGTGGCTTGTTCAAAGGCACAGTGATTTTCCCAAGACGAAAGTGTCTTATGGTGTGAAGATGATCTGTTCAGGGGTGAGACACACATTGTCCTTACAGAAAGTGTCCTGGGACAGGACAGTGCCTCACAGCCCTTTGGTATGGTGTGCAGGGTTGCTGCATTTCTGGCTGTGTTTTTTCCTGCATCTTTTTTGTGGATTGCCATGGTTTAGGTCATTTATGGTATACCTAATAAAAAATGATGTCACCTTTGCTAGGTAGGAAACATCCCTCTTTTAGTGAATTGCCTAATCCCGTCAGAGATAGCTTTGAACCAAAACAAATTATCCAAATATTTCTGTATAACTGTCAACACGGTGGAACAGAATTGTGTTTTCTTTGCGCCGTACCATCACAATTATCAGCTGCTTTTTGATCACCCTGCATTTCTCACCGTTGATAAAAGTCAACTTCACGCTGGCGTGAGGGGGAGAGAGGAAAACTGCCTTGTTTCAGTGCATGCGGGAAGAAAAAGATTAGCACAAGATGTCAGAGCTGGAGCTGCATGTCATCAGGAGCCCGTGGCCTTGTTTTACCCCCGCACACTAATGTACACATTAGTGCTGCATCCAGTCATAGGCCATATTCCTGGGCCACCTGTGAATTTGAACTTAAATGCAGCAGCAGCAAAGCTTCACTTATCTTCGTGAGCAGCCTTGTTGCTCCGTGCCTGGGGAAGCACTGGAAGAATAACCCATCATAACCAGCTGCTGCTGAGGACTTTTGGGTATAGGGCTTGGGGTCTGGGGACTGACAGACTCATGCTGGGCTTTGACTGGACACATGGCCATGATTTGCCACTCTGTCCCTGTCCCTGTCCCTGGGCTTGCTGAGTCACGGGGTGCATCGAGCCCAGCTCCAGCAGCCGCGCCAGCAAAGTGCCGTTTGCAGGATCCGGGAGTTGAGTTACCATGTGACAGTTTATTTTAGTGCGAGGAGAGTCCTTAAGCATCGCTTGAGCTAAATATTTCTCAAATTCATGCATAACTTAAGTACAATTAGCAGTACGCTCTCACAGACCTGGGTCAGAGCTCTCCCCGTGACATGACTGCGCATTGCGAGACGTGGAGCTCAGGGCTGGGATTGGGCTGAACTTCTTGGACCATTAGCAACAGCCCTCGAATCCCCATCAGCACTCACTGCTGGTACTGGGGAGACATCACTGAGTCCTATTTTTGCTTTACATTGCCATACACCACGGTGCAGGCACAGGGCAAATACCCCAGAGGGTTCAGAGAGGCTGGAGCAAGCCCAGGTTTTGGAGAAAGTCTGCATTCACCCTCCAACCCTCTTCAACCCCCCTTTGCTTCACTGCCTGCTGTGAAGATCTCATGGCCAGGTCTGCCCCAAAACAGATACCCTGAAGCATCCAAAGGCATTTACGTATTGTGATATAGTACAGAAAAATCTAATGATTGAGCCGTTCAGGCAAGGGATGATACATGCTGAACCAGCTACATCCGACGCCCTCTGTGCTGAGGAAAGCGCCCGCTGTACCCCCCGAGTAAAGACTGTCCCAGGGCACCGGTGTGGTGCTCATGAGATGAAGAGTTTGGTTGCTGGGAGGGTTTCCATTGCGTTCCCAGGGGGCTTCGGACAAGCAGGGTGTCCGATGTGGAGCTCTTAAAGCTGTCACCGAAATGCACCATCCCTTCTTGTCCCCAGCCTGAGTTTATCACCAGGTGTGCTGCTTCTACTCCATTCCACCCACACGCTGGGGCACGTCCCCCTGTGCTGGGCTGTGTTTCATGGGCACTAGAGCCCCGAGCTGGGCTGAACACCTGCTGCTGTTCCCTGTGGCCTCCTGAGCTGTAGCAGGTACCAGCAGAAGATGCTCATTTTTCCCAGCCTCGAGGTGCGAGCACTCCGTGTTGCAGACCCGCTGCTCTGAGTCATGCATTAAAATTACTTTCCTGAATTTTATTTTTTTGCAGTGACAGCTGATTTGTATTTTCTTCCTTCTCTGCTCTGGAGTACTAGGAGCTGGCAGGAGCTAGAAAATGCCAAGTGAATTGCTGGAGGGGACCTCAGAATTGATCACCTTGTTTTTACCATGGCAAGGGAAAAATCATGTACTCCTAGCAACAGAGTAACTTAGCAGTTACTCCAGGCTTTAGCTGAACTTTCTACCTTGCGGTTTTCATTTGAATCAATCTTGTTTTCAAAGAACGGTCATTACGTGGAGAGCAAAAGGTTATATAAAAATAATTACGAAATGCAAATAAAATGAAAGACAGATCCACATCCTAGCACAATGCGACAGAGAGAAACAAATCAAAAAGTATTACAATCATTTACATCCTTTCTTCATATCTTCTGAGCCTTGGTGCACAAACACCAATTTTTCATACGCTCTGCTCTTGAATTACTAAACTGAAGTGCAAAAGTGGAGGGGTTTTTGCTATGTGTTTCTGTCTCTATCTCTACCTGAACTAGATATTCACTGACTTTCTTCAGGGCTTTAGGCTTGTCAGATTGATCCATGACAGCCTCAGGCCAAGTGGGGAGCTTCATTGTCATGGATGCTCTTAGCTAACATGCGATAATGTGAGGCATGGGCTTCAGAGGGCAGATGTGATGGACTTCAGAACTCCAATTTCTACAAGTTACTGGGGAGGATGTAAAAATTGCAGACCCCAGGTTCTTCATGTGCCTTGGCTGGGCAGCTGCTGGGGCCCCCAGGTCACCGGGCAGTCCCCACTGGGGCAGCCTGGGCAGGCAGCTCCATCCTCGGCTGCGGCCACTCTGTCTGCCAGCTCCTGAGCCCTATTAATAATGTCAATGACTTGTGGTCTTTTAAATTTTTTATTTTTTTACTTCTCCTTAGAAAGTGCAGTTTAGCAAATCGTAACTTTTACCTGCACAGATGAATTTCTCATGCCTTATGTGAATTTCTCACTATGAAAAAATATTGCTTTTTTAATATTACATGTCCTCCAAATGAGAAGGTCCCAGCTGTGAGGTCATGACAACTTTCAATTTCTAAATACAGGCTAAAAGATAACAACAAACCCAGTTTAAGTTGTCAAAAATAAATTTAAAAAAATAAAGTCAAATTGAAACCACAAGGATTGTACCATAATTACTGAAACAAGATGTTTTTACTGACTTCATTTAGCTTTTCTTTTTTTTTCTCCTTTGTCATCTCAGATTCCATAGCCTTTGAAGATATTGTCATTTTGGCCCAAATCATGCAGGGGAGCACACTGCAGGATGGGAAAGATCCTCCCTGCTCTGGTTTCATCATGTACCAAGGGAAAAGAGGTCCCCAAAAGTAGTTACGTTTCCAAACAGGGTCCTGTATTTCACTATATCTACTCTACAAGAACTGCTAAATCTAAATCCACAGGGTAATTTCAGGCTAAAGGTAACATAAGCACAAAGGAGGAACTGACCAACTTATACTGAAACAATTAAAACCAAACAAGCAATTAGTGATGATAAAGCCATACATGCCTCTCAGCATCATTGACGGTGATGTAGACATCGGTCCCTCCAAAACACGCGATGGGTGCCGAGAGGTGCTAGGCACTGCGCCCCGCCGGGCAGAGCCCCGACCCGTGCCAGCCCTGGCCGTCCTGCCCCATCCACCCTCCTAATGACCATCTCGCTCGTGTATCCTGTGGACTGTTTAGGATGAAGTTGCCCTTTTCCAAGCTGTTTCATTGTGTGCTGCTGGTCTTCATCCTAGGAGTTACAGTGGTTCAGTGTTGGACTAAAATTTTTTTGTTCTCTCTGCTATGCACTGTGCAGGCTGTTCAGTTTTAGGGAGGCTCTTTGCAGGACATGTTATGGATTTAAGAGCACAATAATGATAGTCAACCTGGCATAAATAATGCCATTTCAACCCCAGAAGAAAGCTGTGTCAGTTCTGCTACTGTAGTATGTCTTTGCATGTTTGTCACTGGAGTTGGGCGTTTGAACCTTGAATAAATATTACCAAAGCCAGCAGGACCAGGGTGCTGCCCCCAGCACGCTCTCTGGTGGCTTCTCCAGCTGCAACCAAAGAGTGCAGCTCCCCCCATCTCTATTTGTGTCCCGACTCCTCTCCAGAGCTGCAGACACAGCAAGGAGAGTCCTGAGAGTGAAGGGAGCTCTACAAAGAAACACCTTGCCCCTCCTCAACCTTCATGCAGGGGTTAGGTGATGACAATGGAGCAACGTGTGCATGCACGGCCGTGTCAGCAGTGCACAGACCACCCCCTGCACTGCCCAGGCTGCTCCCACCAGCCACAATGGTTGCAGCATTTGCACCTCCGCTTCCCCAGCCCAGAGAGCCCCGTGTCTGCTGGGCATGGTTCCCTTCCCAGTGCTGGCCGTGCAAAAACTAGTCTTGCTGGTGATGGATGGTCCAGTACACCTGCACAGACACCTCACCGCTGCAAGGGCAGGGAAGGGAAAGGAAGACCTGGCTGAACTCAGGCAATGTCCTGCTGCTTCCTTTCTGTGCTGCTGTCCAAAAAGTTGATATAGGTTTTACAAGTCATCAGGAGAAGGAATATCAAAGGTTCAGATAGTGGTGATGCTCCTTGGCTTTCTGGGCCAGGCTGGCAGTGCTGTTTGTTTTCTCAGCAACACCATTTTTGCTTCCTAGCACAGTCCAGCTGGGTTAGGAGGTGTCTTAGGGGGTCTAAGCAGACCAAATGCTGAAGCACAGCTTGCAAAAGGCTCCCAGGGATGTGCACAGTGATGGGGAACCCTTGCCTGCATCCCTAGCGATGTGAGCACGTGGGAACAGCAGAAATGATGAGGCTGGTGTCAGCTGAGTTCATACGGGAGGGAGCATGAACACATCACATTTCCTATGAGTCGGGTTCTCTTCGGGACTCTGTAATGCCACTAACTTGAATAAATTACCCTCCCTGTCCTCTCCACCTTGCCCACTCACCAGTAAAACATGCTGTAGTGGGACCTGCTGGTGCATTTCACAGTCACTTTCACGTTGTCTCATCTTTACATTTGGTGACCATCACCTCGGAGCAAACCTGACATATAAAGCAGTCATTTTTCTGCACCCACCACAACACAGAGAACCACAGCCTGCACTTTCATGTGAGGCTGAACAGACCATCGTGAGCTACAAAAGGAGGCTAACCTAAAAAATAGATGTAGTTTGGCTAAAAACAGCAGCCTGAGAAGCTGCCTTCCATCTATCTTAGCTCTGTCTGGTGCTAGACAGCAGTATTAGAAGGTCTGTTTGCTTCCTCTTTATTATTATTTTTGTTGTTAACCGTCATCTGCAGTGTCAAGGATGCCTCAGGTTTCCCACAGTAGCTCTCGGTCTCCCTGGTAAGGCTTTTATTAATTATTAGTGTCCTTCATGCATTTCAGGGACATGTCTCATCTTCTAATCCACTTCTCCCGGCACCCTCAAAACATTTGTAACTGTTAAGTAAAAAATCGGTTTCTTTGGCTAAAGGCTTTCAGGAGACATTCAGCAGCAGGGCTGCACGGCCAGTTCATTTACTTTGCTTGGGTTTCTACTGCCTGATCTCATTCAGAAGCAGCTTAAAGGTCGCTCCTCTAGGCAGTGATGCTGCCTGCTGCTGTGTGCGAAAAATGGGGAGGAGAGCAGTGGGTCGAATGCAATCTGTTTTGTGAAGCAGACAGGACAGGTGATTTTTGCTAGACTTTGCTCACTCTGTAATCCTTCTGTGCTTGCTGGCTGTCAGGTTTAGCGTTATTGTCAAAAAAGCAATAGCACATACTCCAGGTCTGTGAAGCTGCTTTGCTGGCACCTCGCACGGCACAAGCCTTAGCTCTGGAGCAGCTGACGCAGTTCCAAGTCCCCTCACATCCTTGCCTGGATCAGGGTGTAAATACGTCTTACCCGGCACAGCCAGACACGGGAGCTGCTGTCCCCCAGGGGTCCCGGCACACCCCTGCAGGGTGCGGACCCCTCTGCCCTCCCCCCGATGGTCTAGCATCTTGTGGGGCAAAGAATGAAGGGCCTTTTATTCTTGCAAAAAACGTGGGGTTGCAGACCCTGCCTAGTGATCTGCCATAACCCCCCCATTGTGCTCTTGTCGATTGAACCGTGGGGGGAGCAGGACTGCCTGACTTGTCCCCACCCCGGAGCACATTTCCCCTCATCCTGCTGTTGGGTTTACACCGGGGAGATGAAGTCACTAGAAACTCCCTATCTGTGGGGTAGGCTGAAGGCACTCACTCCCAAACGGGAATTCCCAGCTTTAGTCCTAATTAAATTTTACATGTTTGCTCCTCCAAGAAGCTCCCAGAGGCCTCGCATCGAAGGTCAGGATGTTGCAGACCGATTTGTGTATGCGCTTTGATGAGGATCAGACCGAGAGCCTGTTGTCGAGGCCTGGGAGCTTTGAAACTAGGCAAAAGAAATCGTTAGAGCCTGTTAATTTGTACTTCAGCCTGAGAGTATTCTCTAATTAAAAAAAAAAAAAAAAAAAAAAAAAAAAGTCCACCACTTCTCCATGTTTTAGTTAAATTATTTAAAGTTAATTGAATGGGCCCAGGATTAATTTTCCTACTGTTTTCTGCGGACGTGTTACTGCCATTTACCTATCAGGGGGCCTATTTCTCTCAGCCCAGTTTAATAACCATTATAGCCCGGCGGCGGAGGAGGAGATCAGTGCAGAGGGAAAGACCCACTGCCCTGCTTAAAGCATCACTCTGAGAGCTGAAGTCTGGGTCTAGTACAGGACAGCACCAACCTCACCAGGTGCTGGGGTCTAGCAGAGGGAACTACTCCCCAGGCCCGTTCTTGTACAGCCAGGACCATACGAGAGAGCTTCTTTGCAGACCAACTGTCAGCAGCATTTTCCATCACCAGACCCAAACGGCAGGGTCTCCATGTGTTCGTATTAGAAACGTGCTGGGTGCGCTGGCTCGTGTCCCAGGAATCCCGTGTCACGGAGCGGAAGGCTTAAGGGATGCTCTAACCCACGCTGGGTACAGGTGGGGACATGGCAGGCAAAGCAAATACCGTCCTCGGGGCGCCGGTGAGGGACCATGGGAGGGGGGTGCCCACCCCTCCCCCAGCCCCTGCTCCGCAGCCATGCCCTGGTGGGACCTTGGGCCTGAGCTGGGACAACCCTCTGTCCCCGCCTGCCAGGTGTTTGCTGAGTGACACTGAGACCAAAGTGGCATGTGACAGCGCGGCTGTGGGAGCCGTCGGCGGCAGGTGTAGTCAGATACGGAGAGGTGCAGAGCAGGACAGCACGTGGGGAAAGCAGCAAATAGTCATCCTTGCCAGGGCGCCAAGTGTAAAAGAGCTCAGCTTTACTCCCGAACGAACAACACGTGGTGATAGGGACGAGGGAGTAACAAAGGAACAAGCAGCAGCAGCACCAGTATTTAGAAAGTGGTATGTGGAGCATCCTGACCATTGGGACAAAGGGACAAGTGGTACCTTCCCAAAGAGAGCAGCAGAGGGGTGCAGGGCACTCAGGCGGGCTATCAGCTCCTGGGCTGGGCTGAGTAGCTTGGCAGGACTTTTACAAATGATTTTCAGTGTTGTTGTTGTGTGGCTCGGGTGTAAGAGCCCAGGGAAAGGGCTGCGTCCATCAGTGCACTAGATGGTACTGAGCCAGCAGCTCAGCACTGCCGGCACAGCCTGTGGGCAGCAGGATGGAGTGAGGAACCCATCCCCCGCCCCCGCCCCCCCCCCCCCCCCCCCCCCCCCCCCCCGCCCCCGCGCCCGCCCCCCGCCC
>JAVJGJ010000001.1:100871458-100888011 GCA_035590215.1 Microhierax caerulescens
GTAATCGCTGGCAGTGCAGGATGGATCAGGCCAAGCCATGTCATCCCATCCTCTCCCCACACCCTTTCTACCAACACCTTCCCATCCTTCCTAGCCAGCAGCATCGGACCTGTGTCTCTTACCTACCTCCCTGGCTCCATTTATGTAACATCCATTTATCTTCCTTTTTTTTTTTTTTTTTTCCTTCTATACAAGAAAGAAGAAGAAAAAAAAAGCTTTTTGTTGCTTTTACAGACATTAGGTAAAAATAGAGCAGTGAAATTTTGATCAGAACCTGATGGCAAAAGCTTAGGGGGAAGAAAGTAGAAGAATCAAAGAAATAAAAATAAAACCCCCCACATCCCGTACTTTAAGGGGGGGAAAAAAAAAAAAACCAACACCACTATTTAAGTGCTAATTAACATACTTTAAAAAAATACTCAGACTGCAGCAGTGCTAGGTAGAGCTGTCAGAAAAAGCACTAAACTTATGCTCTCACCAGTTACATGAGAATTTAAGTGTCTTTTCAGCACTGCAATTCTGTACGAAAAGGATATTGCCATGGCAACCCTCGCTGTTCGTGACATGTGTGCCACCGTGTCGGAGTGACACGCAGCCATCGCCGGTCAGACCCAGGCTGGACAGACACCTCTCCACAGCCCGGGACGGCATTTCAGCTCGTGGATTAGCAAATTATTAGCAAATCGTGAGCACTGCAGAGAACTCTGTTGGCTTAGCCACAAAAAAAAAAAAAAAAAAAAAAAAAAAAAAAAAAAAAGTGTGCAATTAAACAGATTGACGTGCAGGGAAGGCTTCGAGATGGACATGATTATTATAACTTGAGAGAGGCTTTGCTTTGGTTTGGGAGCAAATGAAATCAATGTAGCACTGCTCGACACAGGCTGTCCTGCGCTTGCTGAGGACACTTTGCGCAGGACCTTCATGTAGGGATCGATCTCTGATGGATTTGGGTTACTGCTCCTGCAAGGCACCGGGCTGCATCGCTGATAACTATTGACTTTTGCTTTAACCATTTAAGTTTGAGGGCGCATCCTGATTTTCTGCTCCTGGAGAAGCCAGCGGAGGGAATGACAGGCACTGAAGTCCTTTGGAGGCCACGGAGAAGTGAATGCCAGCAAAAGCTGCTGAAGGAACATTGCTTAGCTGCCAGGTGCCGAGCCATAGCACAAGGTCAGCCATAAATAAAACCACAGCTGAGGAGTTACTGGGCAGGAGAGGTGCATCGTGGCGGTGGCAGTGGCCCTGGGGAGCTGGCTTCTGCCCACAGCAGGCTGCGCCACCCAAGGACTTCACTGGGGCCTGACCCTCCTGCCAAGTCCACCACTGAGAAGTGATTTCTAATCAGAAGCAATATCAACAGTAATTTAAAGAATTAAACAGGGTGGGCAACTGGGAAAACTCGGCTTTATTAGGGAGAATTCGGTCTGCATGCTGTTGGAGGTCATATAGGATAAAAGAGAGTTGACAAAGAAAAAGTAATTATTTTCCGTGTTTGATGGGTATCCACAGATACGCAGGTTGCAATTAGCAGACATCCCGTCCTGATGAAGGTGCTCCCAGAACCTCGGGACAAGGACCACCTGTGAGCAGAAGGGTGGGAGGTGGGAGCAGACCCAGAGACCTGCCCCTGCTCCCAGGGTGAGCATCTGGGATCAGACCCAGAGACCTGCCCCTGCTCCCAGGGTGAGCATTTGGGTAGTGTCTGGCGATGGGGAGAGGTCTCATACAGGCTATTCAGTGGTTACTGGGAGCTCACGTGTTGGATGCGGTGCACTGGTAGGGCTGGATGGTGGTTGCTTTGCATGGGAGACTTCCCACCACTTTGTAAAAGAAAAGCTCTGTACATACAGAACCATCTCTTTAGGCTGGGGCCAAGTAAATGTTTTTTTTTTTTGGTCCTTCTCCCATAAGAGATAGGATAGCAAGGAAGCAAATGAAGAAAAGGCAGAAAGCATTCCCAAGGATGCTACTCTGGGTGGCTGAAGCCTGTTTGACAGGCTTGGATGAGCAAAGTACCTACTGGTAAAACATTTTCCACGGAAAGCATGGGGATATTCTTTCACAAAAACCACCCTGCATCTTTTTGCTTGCTACAGAAATCCAAAACACCTCCTGGGACACCCAGAGGACTGTGACGGCCACCCAAGGTCCAGGGCTGGCTCTGCTCAAGCTGACACACTGCTTTGCGAGGTGCCCGGTACAAGGACACTCTCAGCTTTTTCCACAAAAGACTCTTTCCCCCCACATCATGCGAACGTGCACGGAGCGAGCAGCGCTGCAAGGGGCTGTCATCGCACAAAAGCAAGAGGTGCACAGTCCCAAGTCAGACTTAGATCTGCCAGGAGAGAAGCAGTAGGAGGAATACATTAAGATCACTAAGAATGAAATTCCCTATTTTATCCACCCGTGTAATAAATTATTTAGTTTCTGTTTTATGGATGACTATTTGAAAGAAGAAAAACCAACTCTTCTAAAATGAGAATCTGATGAAGTATCTTTTTTCTTGGCTCTGAATCATGCTTACATTGCACAGATGAAGATGTACAGAACTTGCTGGGTTTTAATCTATTATTTTACTGTACTGTGTTCTGACAGTGCAATTACATTTCCCTGGCATCACTTAAAACCTATTACTTGCCCAGGAATTTAGTACAGAAAAGGAAAAGACTCACAACATTTTCATCTCTATATTGTCAGTTGTTATCGGGACTGGATCTTGTTTTTCTTTTGGTTTGGGTGGGTTTTTTTTCGGTTCAAGTAGGATGTTTTAGGCAGCTCTAGGAACTGTAGCATCTTCTCCAAGAGCAGGATGGACAGAAAACCTGACAACAATGTTTTAATTGGAAGAGTACTTCACTCCTACCTCTCCAGCAGCAAAAGTCTGAAAAATTGCCTCAGTTTAGCATCTTCACTAGGAAAGGATTTCAGCACCAGAAGCAAGGAGAAGAGAGGGAAAGGAGAAAAGGGAAATCCTCTGGAGTTAAAGATCGGTAGTCGACAATTTGATGATGAAAACACTGTTTTTCTTATTTTCTGTCAAGACAGACCAAAACACTTTGTAGCCTAGAAGAGCATTACTAAATGAAATTGCCATTTTACAACCACTTATTTTCCACAGCTGTTCATGGCCAGTCTTTGCCAGCATCGTGAATAAGCAGCTTCAGACACTGCTGGTTTTAAGGTGAGATCCATACTACAACTTGCCTTTATCAGCTGGTCTTCTGTCTTCATCAGCCAACAAGGAAACGTTTGACCATCCCGTTTGAAGCTGGTTGAGCTACCAGTAGCTACCCCTCTGGTCTTGCCAGCACTCAGGCGTGTCTTGTCTCTCTTGTGAACAGTCCCAGTAAACCCAAACCACACAGCTGATGTGTCTGCAGCATCGAGCCCCTGGGGCTGCCGTTTGACATCGGTCTACAAACACATGCCTCTAAATCCACATTGCGCTGGCCCGAGAGGAGCGTTACATTCCCCACCATCTCTTTCAGAGGAGCCAAAGCCATTTCAGCTTCATGCAGCACCTCTCCTCTCAGATTTTGCCTGGGGTGGGGGTGGAAGGGAGATGAAGTTCCTCGTGGACTCCAGGGTAAATCAGAAGTAACTCATTAGAGTTAATTGGCTTAAACTGGAATAAACCCAGAATCCAGCCTCTTGCTGTTTAATCCATACTAGGATCTAAGCAATCAATGCCTCCTGATTCATCTCTAGGAAGTTCTTCACTAATACACGCATCTCCTTTTTGTCATCATTTCATCCCTCACTGTTTTCAAGCCACTTACCATTCGTTGCTAAACTGACCACTTTTTGCTTGTTAACAAAAGACGTGGCATTTTAATTAAAGACAAATCAACAAGTCAGCAGCATAATGGTAAAAAAAAAAAAAAAAAAAAAAAAGAAACAACAAAAAAACCTTTGTACAGAATACTGTAAATATTAATATAAATTAACTTGGCATGCAACTTAAATAAATCCTATGTTATTGCAAGTTACTCAAGTGTATAAAGACGTGTATAAAGGAAAACCGAATGCCATATGTATCGGCTATTTCCTCTAACCAAACACTACTGTAAATATATAATCTGTATAAAAATATTTTAATTTTACCATTATTTATGCAATAGAAATAAAGGTTTTTTTCTTTTGATGAAGGATGAAGTTTCTTTTTTCTTCATTTTGAAGCAGTCATTGATATTTATTCATGCCAAAGTGCAAGAGCAAAAGCTAGATTTGCATAAAATATTAGGACAGAGACCCTTTCTTCCTTCTGAGGGATACATGAACATTTGGGGGGGGGTATTTTGCTTTGAAAATAGATTTACATATTTAAAAGCCTGTTAGCTCCTGGCTGAGTAGACATCTTGGCTATTCAGAGCTGGGATCAAGGCTTAGGAGCAACACAGATGCACAGGACTCACTCGGGTACTGAAGAGAGGAACTGAACTTCTCCTCTGGAAGTCAAAGCCACGACTGGTGTGGTTGGTGGGCACCACAGGCAGATCTCAAAGAGAAGGGTCAGACCATGCCACGTGCTCTTTTATGGAACTTGCTTAAAAACTCAAAACTGCTGGGTTCATACCTAGCGGAGAGTCCCTGAGCTCAGATGGGCTTGGGTCCAGTGCATTGCTGCTGGGAAGAGGACGCTGAGCACAGGATTTAATCCTGTCTTTTCTACTGCCAGGGCTCCATACCATGAGAGCTGCTCTGTGAGGCTAAACTACACTCACGTGTCCTGAAGAGCAGCTGGTACCTTAACAAATCCAGATCTCTTCATTTCACTGTAGACCACTCTCCACAGCTACCAGTCCCGCTGTGTCCTGCATACTGTTTGGCCTGAGAAGATGAGGATGACGTGAATTATTGTCCCCAAAATTGCTTGGAGTGCTGGCTAAATTAAAGCTTAAAAGGGAACAGCCAATGTAAGCAAGTTGTCTTCACCCAGGTGGACCCAGGTTACAGTGGTAGGGCTGCTGGGACAACCAGTGCAACCTCCAAAGCTCCCACCTTGTGCTGGGAGAGGAGCTGTGAAGCTTTCCCTAGACCTGAACATTTTTGCAAAAATAGCATTTCTAATTCCTTCATTTAAAGTCTGAAAAATATGAGTGGTTTTCCCCAGACAATGATATATATCACACTCCATTTCATGGCTTCACATTATTTATTAATTTCAACCATTTGGACAACAGCCTGGTGGCTCAAATACTGTTCCTTATTCCTGGAACTCTCACAGCTTTTGGTATGAGCAATTGTCTATGCATGGATTACCACTAAAAAGCACGCGATGCAGGAAGCGAATGTTTACAAAATCTGTGATCTAACGGTTTTAAAAAAGATCCTGTACACTTGAGCTGACCTCTTTATGTAACTGGAGAGCGTTTTAATGAATGGGCTAGGAATGAACCTGAATTGGTTACAAGAATGAATCAAATGTATTGCAGGAATTCCTATATATTTATCGTAGGAACGAATGAGTAATCGAAGAAATTCTCTGCTGGAAGGAGAAACCTACACCACACAGCTCTCCCTTGAAAGCAGTGTTCCCATGCAGACCAGTGTGTTCAACGTCCTCAGTGAAGCCACAGGTTTGTGCGTGGTATTTCAGCCATCAGAGTTGTTCAGAAATTGAAATCTGCTGGCGTCGCTGCTGGCACACATCCTCTCTGGCCAGCAGCCCTCAGAGAGGATGAGCGCCGTGCCGGACAGGTCAGTATGACACCATTGGGAAATGTCCGCTGCAGAAAGAAAACAAACTAAAAAGAGAAAGACACACCACATTTGGACTGAGACCAAGCTGCTTCATCCTACCACAAAGAGCCCACGAGCGTGACCGCTATTCCAGCTCTACCAAAGCCTGTTTAGCTCTCGTGTTATTTTGATGCTCTCCATCCAACAGAGAGATGTGGGTGAAGGGTACCGCCCGAAAGCTGCATCCTTCGGCTGTGTCCCCACGGCCGGACCCAGGTGCCTGATGCTGTGGTTGCGGGCACTGGCACGGGGCAGGAACGACCGTGCGGGTCTCATCCAGCTCCCGGGGAGTTGGTGGAAACATTCCCAGACTTAGTGGGATTTGGATTAGGTCATCATACAGCACAGTATTTCACACCCTGGCTCTTTGCTTTGTATAAATGGAGTCTGGCCAAGGCCTCGAACTTAATTACTGAAATAAAAATACGGAAGAAATAAAGCTTTCCTTACTCTGAATGAAGTTCAGGCATGGCCCCATCCAAAAGCTCTGGCCATCACTGAGCTCCCCAAGCTCAAAACTCCCAGCGGTCAGTGTCTTTGGTTAGACACAACACTATCCTCCAGGTAGGTACACTCTGCCCATAACCCTCCAGGCTGGTTCTGCTGCTACCCTCTCACCCGCTCAATACACACTCCTTCCTGATTAGCATCTATAGAAAGTATTTGCTAATGCAAATCCAGAGGCAGTAATTTATTTGGTACAAGCTAGTTAATTCTGGCAAAGTTTTCCTGTGTAAGTATAGACTAGTATCATCTTGTTTTAATTGCTTCTTGAAGGGTTTCTCAAAAATCAAAAACATTTTAATTAAAAAATTCACCAAGAGTATCTTCCAGATCTTTTCCCATTTGTTCTTCTTCCCACCAAAATTATCAGCACATTTGTAAAGTTCTAAAGAAAGTAATTAGAGCAGATGTTGATTGCTGCTGCTAGTCGAGTTGCTGAATGCTACACATCAGTCTCCCGACTTCTACATTTCTGCAACTTTCTAAACCAGAAATTTCCATTCGTGGTCTTTGCTCAGAAAGGAGGCTGTCTGTGCAGGAGCTGGGATGCTTTCATGCCAGCTGCTAAGGTTAGGGGAAATTTTGGGGGGAGAAGGGGTAAGAAAAGAGGAGATAGACAATTAAGGAACTGCTAGGGATACAGAGATTTGTGCAAGGCACAGTAAGAAATGGCTGAGAACAACTTTGTTTTACGTGTGATACCACTTGTAACAGTAAAAGGTCCTGCTCCACAGTCACCTCCCCAAAAGGCAAGATGATGAACCCACCAGAAGTGCCACCAGCACACACAACGTTACAACAGCGTGGAAGTATCAGACTGAAGATGTCAAAGTGCATGCCTGCCACGCTGTAATAAACGTCTTTTAACCCCAATTTGTGTCTAGATTTTCACTTGCCCATAATGAACTGGCTTTAGAATAAGCTGTCAAAAATAGTTCACCAGATAATGACAGAAAGCTGAGATAATCACGGGATGGCCATACATGTCACTATGGACATAAATTCAATGCAACAGCATAAGCATAGGGTCAGCAACCTATAGCGTGATGCTGACGGTGCAGGCAAGCACATTTTCAGTGTCCAGCGACTGCTTAGAGACAGGGCTGCAAAACTATTTGAGGAGCAGTGTCTGTCACCTCTGCTCTGGGCAAGAAAAACAGCTTGCAGCAATGCTCCCTTAAATGTTTGCTGATGGTGGTACCTCTAGGTCTGAGCTGAAGTTACAAACACAGTCAAATAGAGAAAATGGGAGGAGGACCATGTGAAGTGGTCCAAAAGGTCCAGCTCCTCTTCCTCTACATCACAGGTCAGTCTCACAAAAAAATTCAGATTTCTGCCTTCAGCCTCTCAGTTTTCAGCCTCTGCCCTTCTGACACCGTCAAGTCAGATCTGCCAGGAATTTCCTGCTCCACTGGAGATGCTGGAGAAATCCCCTGCAGTGTATGAACAGGCCCCCCACCGATGGTTTCAACACATCGAAGTTCATCACATCTGAGAGAGCAGAAGATGTTTTCTGCAGTGCTGAATTTCATACTGACAAATCTTAGGGCAAACCCACGACTGATGCAAAAACCTGGCACTAAGAGTCTCTTGTAGAGGCAGGGTCACCTACGTGTAGTGAGTGGTGGCGCAGGCAAGGCTCAGCCGGCATCCCGAGTCCCCATACAGCCGCGGGGACGTAACAGGGCTCTCGGAGCCATCTGTCCCAAGGGGAAGATGACCGTGAGTACGGCTGCTACTGAGCCATTTCCAGATTCAACAGGTTCCAGCCTGCAGAGCGTTTTACAGAAAGCATCAGAACATCCTGAAGTGAAGGATTTCAAATCATGGGGCTGAGAGACCCCAGCACTGGCAGTACGAACAGTACTGCTATAATAAGGGTAATCACTGCAGGTTATATGGAAGAACCTCTCAAGTGATTGCTGTTTGCAGAGGCTGATTAAATATAAATTAAACTCATCTGCATGTTCAGCAAGATATGTGAATCAAATAGCAAGAGCATCCTTCCCATTGGCTACGGGGAGCGTTTCGGGAGCACATCCTACAGCCTGGCATGTCCACACAGCCCGGCTGCTCCGCACCTTCTGGGCTGGCACCAGCAACCCTGGCATCTGCGTATTATTGAAATGAAAAGAACCATCTTCATTTACATAGAGATGATTTCAGATAGAGTATGAACAAGGAATTAATTGGCCTGAAGTTGTTCGTGGGGGAAGAATGCGGTTCCCTGTATTGCCACCGCCACGTTACCAGTTACCACTGCTCAGCTTCATCTTATTTGACTTCCCTAAATGCTTCTCTATCTTGTGTGCCTGGGCTAGAACGGAATGGAATCGACTATTCCAGTTGGAAGGGACTACAACAACCATCTAGTCTGACTGCCTGACCAGTTCATGGCTGACCCAGAGTTAAAGTATGTTATTAAGGGCAATGTCCACGTGCCCCTTAAACACTGGCAGGCTGGGGGCATTGACCACCTCTCTAGGAAGCCTGTTCCAGCGTTTGACCACCGTCCCAGTAAAGGAATGCTTCCTCATGTTCCTGGCAATGCACCGGAGTGCTTCATGAGCCCTTGCCAGTAAGTAGCCAGACAAACCCTAAGTGTGAAGGGGCCAATTCTGCATCACCAAGCATCCTGGCTATGATTAAGGAGAGCTTTCTTCATCTTCTCCCCCATCGTTCTAGGTGGGGAGTGCCTTATTTCTAAGTCTATGTCATCCAGAGACCCTGGAACTGGTGCCATCTCCAGCTCACAGTCTGTGGCTGGGGAGCAGCATGGGCCTCCCTGGTACAGAACGGAGAGGACATCCCTTCATGCCCTGAGCATCCTGCACATGGGAGGTGTTTGGAAAACCTCTGGGTTTCTACTGCCTCCATCAAGATGGGTCTGTTGATCCTGGGCTGAAGATAAAACTTGCTAATTGAAACCAAAGGACAACTGTTTTCTCAAATTATAGAGTCAGAAATGGAATCACGCACTCCAAGATACATAATTTTCCCCTCACTATTTCTGAGGAATCCTTTTTGTGTTCAAGAAGGAGCCTGGATACTTTGTGAACAGATGAAGATAAATGAAGAAGCTAATGACCAAAGATATAAGATCTGAGGGAGACGGGATGTTGCTACTGATTATGTTCTGGAGCTCCTGCTGTGCTGGCGCTAGTTTCAGTGTCTTCTCTCACTTCGAGACAGAGATAATCTAAAAGCCTGAAAAATACTGAAGGTGGGACTTGCTCTTTATGGTGAAAGAAAGCTCCAACTATCAGAAACAGGCTCCAGATTAGGGCCTGTCAACACAGTCCTACCAAAACTAAATGCGTTCGCAAGCGCATAGCCCACACGTTAATCCTGAAGACCTTCACAACCTACTTTGAATATTTATTATTTCTTAAATTTGATTTCAGAAAGCATTTTTAAAATCAATTAGCTGCTGACCTTTTCATTTGGAAACTGATCACAATTTTCACTGCCTCTTGGACGAATTAAACCAACAACTATTTTTAAATGTATGTCCCCCATATGGAGGAAAAACAAGCATTGGTTCAGGGGGCAGAAAGGAAGAAACCGCTCAAGAGGGACAACAGTGTGCCAAAACCCAGGAGAGGTTGAGCACCTGGATTTGCTTATGCTGATGTCAGTAATAGGCTCAAAGGAAGAGGTAGGTAGCACATTAGGAGTACTACAAATCACGCTCATTTCTTGGGAAAGCAGTTCCAGTGCTGCCATGATAAATTGCTTCTAAGAATTCAGGGTATGCACTAACATCTACCCAGCAGGAAGCTGGAGTTCAGGTCACAATTACAATTGCTGCAGTATTTTTAACCAAATCAGAAAGTGAACTTGCACGAACAAAGACTCCTTTATGTAGGAGCTGGCAAAGTTAAATGCGTTTCTGGCTTTCAGGAAACCCAAAGCAACCTCCAGCAGCCTAGGTAAACACAGAGTTTCTTTAACAGACTTGCTGAACTACTAACCCGGTCTAGCAGAAAGCCCTGCGCTAGCACAAAGGTTGTTATTGCTGCAATTACGCCAACGCCACACTCCCAAAGAAGGATTAACATTTAATTCTTTCTAAATTTAGTTTATAAAATATTGACATGCCGGTGCCTTCACAATAAGCTGAAAAGACATCTTCTACATGGTGTGCAGTGGGAGCTCAGTGATGTTTATTTACTTATCCCTTTCACTAGGTCTGGCTCTGAACACTGAAGTTGTTAGAGAATGCCCCAGGCTGAGCTAAGCATCTACCAGCAGGTAGAGCTAACAACCATTGTTAATAAAAATCAATGAAGCATTCTTACAAGGCAAACTGTTATCCCTTTACAGCTCACAGTCTCCTCGCTCTGACAGAAGATGATGATCAACAGATGTAGAAGCATCAGCTGGGGAGCAGCTCCAAAATGCTGTCTCTCAAACACTTCCTTTTACAGTCGCAACCATCTGATTTATATATCCGCAGGCATTTTTTAGTACTTTTGGGACACCTTATCTCATTGACTAAACAAATCCACTTATGTCTGCATAATTTCTAAGTGTGAAATAATGTGTTATTAAAGTTATTGTGACCCCGGCGATGTCAGAGCCTTTCCAGTCACAGTGACCTCATCAATGAAAATCCTTTGTATTGAAACGGTCCAGCTTTGTGAAGGTCTTACTGCATGACAAAGAAGTCTTGGGATAGCAGCATCCTCGTGGCTTTCCGAACATGGTCCAGGCCAAGACATGACCTCACCTCAAGGCTTTATCGCCTCTTCTGAAACAATGCTGCCTTCTATATCCCAGGGAAATCATTCACTTCTCTGGTACGCCAAGGTAGGGTTCAGGAGCAGAGCTTGCGGCTCACACCTCCGCGCTAACCCAAACCAGGAGCAATCATCTGCATTTACTGAGCAACTGCAAAAACATGCTTAGAAGTAGTAACCTGCCTTCTTGCTCTCTCTCTGAAAAATAGGATGAGGAATTACTTTTCCGTTGGCATTTGCAGCAGGCGCGCCCCGCTGCACAGCAAGAGCAAGAAGCGTCCAGCCAGGAGCACCTCGGAGGCTGCCACAACCCCGTGTGGTCCCCGGTCCCGCTAAACTACAGCCACAGAGGTGGGCTGGGCAAAGAATGGAGGTAGCTGGCATTGGAGGCGACCTCCCTGGTTTGTTCCAGCTGCAGCACAAAACATCTTGACCTCTGGGTGTTTGTCTCTGCCACTGGTGGCCAGGTTACGCTGTAGAAGTCCACTGGCTGTTAGGGGAGGCTACAACAACAACGGAGATGTCGGCAGTTTTAATAAGCGATTTAATGAGGTGTTCATCCAAACGGTGCCCTAGACTCTACTGAGTCACAGCTGCTCACACGGAGCGACAAGCTCAGGTGTAGGCATCTGAACTGGAGCCATCCACGTTGAACCACCTGAAGCCTCTCCCTATTTATTTAGCTTTTAGGAAAAAATGATGGGCAAACGCTTAAGAGTTCTCCCCAGCCTGTATGAATCTGTAAGTGTCATAAGCACCAAGAGAAATTTTCCTGTTGAACAGACAGCTCAGTTTTCTCATCACTCACCCTCGTCCCTCTGGTTAGAGCTGACACCAACAGCAAAGGACGCCAGATGAGACAGAAGCTGGGACAAGAGTAAGCTGAAGTACTTCGCTATTTTGGGGGGATCCCCGTTTTTCTTCCATTATACCAAAACACTTCATTTTTCAGAATCTGGTCAATAACCTGATAAGACACTGCTGACCCAAGTTCTTATTTTCCCAAATCTTTCACTGAATGCAGAGGCAGAGCTGACCTTATCAGTGAGTAAAGAATTCATGGTCACTCTGAGTAATACAAATTCCCAGTGTCTTTTTCCTTTGCAAGAGTAAATGAGTGTAAATAGTGGTCTACATCTCTTCTGGAGAAGGAGGGAAGCATATTCTTTTTATTTGGTTTGGGTTTCCTATTACTCTCTGCATATAGAAGAGCTACCTTAATTAATGCAAGCTTATTATGAAATTAGAGCACCAATATAATTAAAGCATTGATTAAAAAGCCAGTAAAACAACCAGCTAAACCTCTTTTGAAAGAGGAGCAACATGAATCCTACTTGATTAAATATTACAATTCAGTCAATATTTAACCATTCAATAGTATTGACTTAATTTCCACATTGAGCTGAGAATAAGCATCTCTCGGGACCTAATTATGTTAGTTTCACTTCCCTTGTTGTTCGCTAGAGTTTGTGTGCTTATTTGTTTGTTTTGATATTTCCTAAACTTCTGACAGAGCAGATCTTCCATCCCGAGGAACCATACTCCATGAAGATAATTTATGGGTAATGAGGAGTTCTGGTAATTGTATTTATCTTTGGAAATTAACTTTAAGAAATCCATCATGTTTATAAAAAGAAGTGTGGTCTCCCTCAGACAGGCCCCATAATGTTTGTTAATTAACTTAGCAGCTAGGTCAAATCAATAGCTTTGCCCCAGATTTACTGAAGGTCATTCTGGTGCTTAGTGAAGAAATTTGTTTCCCTCCTCTCTGCATCCATCTGGAGAAACATTGCTGCAACAGCCAAAGCCACTCCAGCTCCTCAGTGACACATTCTTCAGTCGCCTCTAGCACTGGATGAATCTGCAGCGCAACAGACTCCCCGGAAGGACTGAGACCCGTCCCTAGGGAGCACTGACCCTCAAAGGGTCTACCCAGGGCAGATGGCACAAGATGAATGGAGAATGTCACTCGTTCTGCCATATTCAGCATTAAGTGACACAAGTCAAACTCCCCTGTCCCCTGCACAAGAACTATGGGGAAGTCCTTCCTGAAGGGAGGAAAGAGAGGAGAGAAGGTGTGTTGAAGGAAATGGTAAAGAAGGAAGCTCAGAGATGTTGCCCCAATCACCCACCCCCACCTCCTCCCTCTTAGAGATGAGCAACCCCCCCTCATTAGAGCAAACTCAGTTTTGAACCCCCTCAGCCTCATGCAGCCGTGCTCACCTGTTTTTCTCTTCTCCTCACAGCTGCTCTCCCTCCCCCTTGCTCTTCACACCCAGGGCCTCCTGATCAGCCCAAGCCTTTCCCAAGCCCAGAGATGGACACCCCGGTGGCCTCCTGGCTCCCTCCTCAGCTCCTGAGCACACTACTACAGCCATCTCACCTATGGCTCTTTCTAGCATTCGCACGGGCCTCCCAACTGGTTCCACAGAGTGTTTCTGTCCTTTAAAGCCCCAAACTGAGCTGTGTGAACAAGCGTGTCCAGCATAAACACGGCTATCAACCACCCACTTAGCAGTTGACAGCTTTGTCCAAGAGGAGGACTGGCCAAGTGGTCACAGCCCCAGCGACGGGGCTCAGCTAGCTAGCACACAGCGGGGGTACCCAGGCTCCATCTTCACCCCAACCTCCTCAGGGCAAAGTGTGTCTCTCCCCATGGCTTTGAGCAGACATGGGTGCTGCAGGTCCCGCAGCTGCTCACTCACAAGGTCTTTTCCAGGATCACTCAGCCCACCCCACCCCACAAACCTCTTTTCTTATATGCTTCACCTACACAGCTCCCTGCACAGAGAATCAAATATGGTTCATCCATTTCAGAACTGACTCCCTAACATGAAATTCACTTCTTCGTTGCCACTCCAAAACTCAAAAGCCCACAAAACAATTGGTCATGGCACCAGGGAAGCCATGACTATGTCCACGCCAAGCCCCTCACCTACCCCACCACACAAGGAGGTCACCCTGCACCGGGCAGGGTGCCAGCACCCCTTCCTGTGGGCCCAGGCTGTCCCTACAGCACTGCCCCTTCCCAGCACAGACCCCTGGGGACAGGCCAGAGAAAGCTCAACCAAGTCCTGCGGGATACAGTCCCTCTGGCTGAAGATGCATCCCATCTACTTTCCTCCATACCAAGGACCGTGGCCATGCTCCTTTCTGGGAAGAGCTGGCTGGAGTCAACAGTGTCATCCTGGCACCTACTGTGCTCTCCCCAGTATGAACCATTAACATCACAAGTAACATCTGGGAACATCCGAAAGCCTGGAGCAGGCCAGATGCCCAGCCTGTCCCTGAAATTGTGTACGGTGACAGCAAGCCAGCTCTTGAGGTTGTCAGGATATTTCTAAATGATTTCCAGCACTCGCTGAGCCACTGGTTGCAAGATAGTTGGACATTTTTGGAAGAAAAATGACTGTATTTCAGATTTTTGCAGACTGTTTGCTCTGAAGAAGTAGCACAGCTTCAGTTTTACCTGTTCTTTTTCCCATTTGGTATTCTCCGATTCTTTTCACTTAGGGAAGCAAAACAGCTATGAAGTAAGCACCAAAGAAGAGCAGAAGAAAGAGAAAAGGAGTAGGTTTTCTAGCATTTTTTTTTTTTTTTTTGTTCAGCATTTGCATTGGATCCTTAACTGGTTCTACAGGAATGTCTGATCTCTCCCAAGTGTGCACTCAGTCTATGCACACACCTCCGAAGCAAAGCTCACCCTATATATAAATGTGCTTTCATCAGGAAGATGTCTTGTGATCTCTTGAGGCAATCAAGAGAGCAGCCAGGGATGTGACACCACACTAGTGTAGTCTTGTCTGTCTTCTGTGCCTGACATGGCTGCACAGTTCCGAGCAGAGGTTTTACAATGCCCATCTTCAAAGAAAGCTGGGGTAAAGCGTGAAAAACTGCTGGTTTGTCCTACATGGAAAGTGCAACTCCTCTAGCTCCAGAAAAGTTGTTATGCTTGTTGGGACATTTCCCAGTTCCCCTGTTGGGAGCTCTTGGCAAAAACCATCAATCTGGGTCCAGAGGAGGGTTGGGTTTGATTTGGTTTGGCTCAATTTGGTTTGGCTCGGCTTGGTTTTAACCTCCAGCATCACCACAGTGGGCACAGAACAAGCTCTGAGCTGGACTTGAACTAAGAAAAGCTAAAACTGTCACCGTTTTTCGCTCAGCGAACAGGAGTGCATTACTGTTATCACCACTTACAGGGAGGATGCTGAAGCACTTTAAAGTTAAAAATGCGAATCAAGCCCAAAAGAGCTTTGAGATTGCAGCAAACGTCTCATAGTGTGTCATTTGCAGCATGGCAGAAATACTGTTCTGGCACGTGTGAGAGGTGTTAAAAAAAACATATTGCATGTCATAGTCTACTCTTAGGCAGAGGTGGTTTAAAAAAACAAAACGAAACAAAACAAAACAAAACAAAACAAAACAAAACAAAACAAAACAAAACAAAAAAACCCCAAACAAACAAACAAAAAAACAAACAGACCCCCCCACACACACAAACTCAACATGCCTAAAACCCCCAAAGAGAAGCTTATTCAGGGGTTATCAGACAATATATATATTGTCTCCATCAAGTGATGTCTCAGGCACTGAAAGCAGCTTCTGAAAATGAGGAAAGGAAAGGAAAGGAGTTCATGACATCTAGTGGAAAAGGGAGACGAGCACACACACTGTCTGCACGGAGCCTGTGGAGCTCACGCTCGTACGCCAGCCAGGAGCACCAGGCTATTTTCAGCAACAAGTTCACTGCACTTACACCTGCACTTCTCGACAATAATCAGTGTGCAAAGTGTAAACGCTTTCTTTGCAGGCCTATCAAAAGGCAAGGCACTACACGCAACGGATGAGCGCTTCCAATTCCACCACCAATTACGCTGCACACGGGAAAACAGACCTGGGCGTAGGCAGACACCGCGCCGACAATAGCGATAGCTTCGGCTTAAACCCAGATATCTGCGAGCTTTTATTATAAACCTTGTAGCTGGTTTCTTAGAAATGATAAGTGGCATCCTTCACTCTTCTGGTTCGGAAAACGTCCATGTTAGAGTAAGAAAAGAGCTACTGGAACAGCACTCGGGATGCCCGAACTGACCCTGCGGCGGCTGAGGAGGTGGGAGCACGCACAGAGGCTATGACACCCCAGAGTGCACACAATTTCTGGCGTAGCTGTGCTTTTGTCTTATTGCAGCAGTAAGAGATGGCACCTTTGTGCAAAAACATCTCCTTCCATGCTCTTTAGACCCATCTTGCTCTCCAAATAGTCAGTTATTGGCATTCTCTGGTCACCTTTGTATGACATACCGTGATCATAACGGATTGCTGCTTCAGGATGCAGCATAAACAGCATCTCTAGGTCATTTGGTGCTGCCCTCCACCACGCAAGAGCTACCTCAGTCCTGCAGGAGACCATGGCTGGAAGAGCCCCCACAGACCTCGACAGACCTTCTCCATAGCAAAGCCTCTGCCACAGCACCCTTCGTCGCCTCCCAGAACTAACTGGGGAGTGCAGGAGGGCTGTCATCCAGCAACGCAGCGCAAATCTGACCTTCTGCTGAACAGCCACCA
>JAVJGJ010000001.1:100905400-100936797 GCA_035590215.1 Microhierax caerulescens
GGTGGGAGCGCTGCCGCCCCCACCGGGGGGGCTGCAAGGGCGCCCTTGCTACGCGGAGCGCCCACCGACACACCTCCCTCCTGCACCGGAGGGCACCTACCCGTACCTCGCTGTCCCCAGGCGATCTGGGTTTTAGGAGCATGTGGATGTCACGACAGTGGGTCTACGGAGTGTCCCACGCCGCGGGTTACGTTTAAGGACACCCAGCCCGAGCACAGCGAGGCTTTTTTACCAAGTGACGTCTCTTTTCAGCTTCCTGAATGTAACTGCATTATCTTGGTGAGCAGCAGCTGGCAGGGATGGATGAAATGGGAGGTTAATCTGCATCGGCCATCTCTCTTGATTTCTCCTTCATTTCCATTTCTTTTTAAAATGGAAGTTCCATTAAAACGGCAGCATTTTTCTATTAAATAAGTAACAGAGAAGAATGACTGCCTCCGTATCTCATCAGCCATGAATCTTTTTAAAATCACTCAAGAGGCAAGGCTCAAATCATATATTTAATAAGAACCACTTCGATACCACTTTTTAAAGCAATTAACATATTATTAGAGATAAGCGCAAGATGCAACATTTAGATCCAGATTTCTAAGACAGATTTCTACGGTTTAGGAGGGTGCAGACCTCGGTTCATCGCCTCGGCAATCATCTCTGCATGTCACAAACCAATGTCAGAACAGAACTTCAGTTACATGGACACAGCAGATTAAATTCTCACTTTTAATCCCGGTTTTACTCATGCTGCTTCTGTTCAGTCACCTGAAAGCACTCAACGTACCCCTGTGAGAACGGGCAAACCACGTCAGCGGGGTTTCTGCCCCACCTGAGGCTCCTGGAGCAAAGCGTTCCTTTCCACCGTCCCCTTCCTCTTGGATACTCGGCCGTTCGTTTCCCTTTCGGAGAACAAAGGAAAGGCATCTCTGAACCTTAATATTTTAAAGGATCAAAGAGGCCATCACCACAGGGTCCTCATCGCCAGGTCGCCCCGTGTCACCCGTGGGCGAGCTCCCGGGTGCCCGTGCATCGCCTCCGACAGGCAGCACACACGCCACCAGGCAGCTGGAGATGCTCGGCGGTGCGCCCCGCTTCTGCCAGGGGCTGAGCCGCGGGGACATCCCAGAGTGACTTTGGCTGACAATGCGGCGGGTTAAATAGAGCAAGTCCCTCCTGCCTGGTGGCTGAGGCACGTCCTGCCAATGACGGCGGCCGACGTGTAGCCACACATTCATTTCTGCTGCCGGTGACAGGGACAAAAACCCTCCAGCAGCTGAAGCAGATGGAAGGCTGGGGGCGGCGACACCTTATACCATCACAATTAAATCTGACAAAGCCCATCTGCTGGCGCCCTGAGCACTGGCAGGGCTAGAGCTGAACTGGGAACCGTGAATTATAGCACAGGCAACATCCAAGGGCTTTTTGGTTGTTTATCCTGAAACATGCAGGGTTTTCCCAACAACTAAACAATATGTGGCTTCCACTGATGAATGACAGCAAACTCCTCAATTAAAGGGCATTTTACCATTTTGACCATTAGCTGTGAAGTCTCAAATCCCCCAGACGTTCCTGGAGTCCACTTGATCAGTGAATTGCTTTTCTTAGAAGGCAGCAACAAATGCAAGGGGAAACATCTCATGCACCTAAAGGCATTGTGATCATATTGGTTTTGTAAGTGCTAGAATTTATTACACAAGAGATGATGCAACAGCGATTAAGAGAGCAAAATTCTACATTGACTCCCTACTTTGCGATTCAGGACAACTAAGAGGTTTTACTTCATTAAGGAAGCAAGGGAAAAACCCGTCAGAGACAACCCCAGTGGATGAGGAAGTCTTGTCAAGCCTAAATGAACAATCAGTCCTACGTGACGCTCATTGCTGTAGAAGGAACAATGAAATATATCTGCTTCTGTTCAATAAATTACTAAAACATCAGTTATAAACCTGCTGCATGGCATTGAAAATTAAACTCATTAAACATCCAGGTAGCTTCATCCTGATGCAAATGGAAGACAGGCATGAGTGCTCTGCAGCAAACAACTCTGTGCACATCCCGTCTTTGGGAAACATATTTACACATACGCCTCATATATTAATATATTTTAGTGCACCCTAGCCAGAGGGCAACCAGAAAGAGAAGGACAGGAGATGGGCTGGCTTCTCCTCTCCACTGAGCGAAGCCTGTACCACCCATTAGTCTAGCATCTGTGTAAAGCAACTTTGCAAGACCACGTTTTCCTTTTCCAGGTAGCCAGACATCAGGACCTCAAACCAATGGTCTCCCATGATGGCTGGGTAGATTTGGTAGCCAAGATGACTGCAGGCCAAAAAAAAGCAGGTGAGATCGCCCCACCGTATTAACGAGCCTCAAGTGACTGCAAGATCAAGAATTTATGGGTCTCTCGCCCTCCCTCTCCCTCCCTCACTTCACCACAGCTCGTGAAGTCTGCAGCAACACGCAGCTTGGGGTGGACCTTCACCACAGTCACGCACTGACCAGGCAGGATTAGGTGGGCTTGAGCCTCAGGAGGAGAACACACCGCTACCAAGTTATGAGACTACCGTTACTGATGTCTCTGTTCAGAGCAAGGATGCCTTAAACCAAACCCCACAGCCTCCATGGGAGGGAAGCCCCAGCAGGACTTTCTCTCACGTTGCCTGCCCTCAGCCTGCTGCACACACCAGCGCATCCATCCTCACTTGGACAAGAAAAGAGCAAAAAAAAGGGTAAAGGTGGGTCTCCAAAGGGACACTGCCAGGCTGACAGCCCTGCCGGGAGGGCAAGGGGGCTCTGCAGCTGCCCAGGCTCCCGTGGGGCAGGAAGCATCTCCCAAGCCTTACGCACCACACGTCAGTCCCACCGCCACCTGCAAGGGCAGGCAAGTGCCCGGACAGGCAGGCAGACAGACATCCCAGCTCTTTTCCAAGGGAAACCCATCCGGAGCCTCCGCGGGAGGGACTGGTGCTGCACTGGGATGGCTGGGCCAACAGCAGCGCGTGGGCGGTGGAGAGGAGACGATGGGAGATCACTGGTTTTATTCAACAGGATTTTGTTTGATGGCACCTGTGATTAAGGGTTGGAAGGAGCCGTGGGAGCTACCGCGGGTGAGATTTGCCTCTCCCAGTTTCAAGAAAGGGGCTGCTGGATGCTGGGGCAAGAAAGGGAGAGGAGAGAGGACCTACCAAAACACCACATCTTTCAAACTCGGCTCATTTGGGGCTCGGCAACTTTCTCCTCTCACAAGCATGTCAGTGTTCGTGCTTGCCGGGCAGATATACCCAGGGTCTCTCGCCTCCCATCGCGGCACAAACCCACCTGGCCCTCTGGGAGAGCGTGGAGTCGTCTGGGAAAGCAACAATTCCCTGTCAGTAAAATGCTCACAAGACTGCATGAGCTTATTACAGTCATTCCAGCAGAAATAAGTGGTACCTTTTAGAGTGCTTGCCAGAAGAAAATAGCAGTTCTGACCCAATTTCACACAGTTGGAATCAGCTGTGGGAGACTAATACACAATAAAAATAAAAAGACACAAATGCCCCTTTCCCCCATGTCCTCTCCTAATAACACGAATAAAGCTCTGTTTTGATATTTCGTCCTTTCCAAAGGAGTCCAGTCAGATCAGCCCAAGTCAGCCGTGTTTCGAGTCAAACTCCTCTGACTCTTCTGCCCTTTATTTGATGAAATTTTTAATTGTCCACCTTTGTCCTGTGCAGCTGCGAAGAATCAGATCAATACCGGCCATTCCCCTGTTCTCCACTTCCAAGCATCGTCCCGTTCCCTTGTTCAGGATGGCACCATTCTAAAATTGAAGGATATGGGGAAAATATTTTAAAAAAATTAAAGATGTGGGGTTGCCTGTGAAGCAAGCCAAGACCGTGCGCTGCCCGGGAGTGCAGCTGTGTCCTTGTGTGCATTGCTGGAACGTGCACAGCGCTTAGCTGGGCGGTAATGCAATCCAAACAATAAAATAATTCCTAAAACAATCAATGTTTATTGAATGAGCAACCACTATCACTGGCAACCTGTTTCCCCAACATGTCAGCAACCAAAGGACATCTGTAACCTTTACACAGCATGGCTGCACCCCTGCGTGAGGAAGGTGTGACGCTTCTGGAAGGTGAATATTATTTATGCTCTGCTTTGGGACAAGCGTACCGTGTTTTCATGATTACATCATTCGTTATCTGTAAGAAACGCAGAAATCTGCAAGTCATCAGCTGGGCAGGTTACATACACCTGAGGGTATCAGAAAGGGAAACTATTGTCCTAAAATACTGTCCCTGCCCCCAATCCCACTTAACCTCATCCCTCCGCGCGAGGACCTGGCACCTGCTCTTGCACAGGACCATTCTGTCTTCGCCCCACACCTTCTCATGCCAAAGATGATGTGCCTCAGCCCGTGGACTGGGAAGCAGAGGAGCAGTGTCCATGGCAGACTTGCAACAAACCTGTATGAAATTCCAGCGTTTATGGAGGCTGCTCTTGACCTTCTCGCAATCGAGGAGCTGAGGGAAGCGGCTTTTCACATTATCCACCAGGCAGCGGGTATCGGGCAGAAGAGTCGTGGTCCCGAGGGCCCCGAGATGAAGGAATCCCTCCTTGGTGTAGCGCGCAAGCTGGGAGGCAAGGGAGGAGAGGAAGACAACCATCGGTATCTTTGATGCATCATTAAAAAGCGACAGAGGAAAGAACAGGTTTGCAGAGCCCCAGGGAAAAACTGTGAGGATGGTGCACAGAGAAACTAGAACTCACAAGAGGAAAAAACCCAACTTTCTCCAGCCTTTTTTTTTTTTTTTTTTTTTGTGTTGGTTTTGGGGGGGTTTTTTTGCAGATGCAGGTGAGGAGCTGGGGCACAGGGAAGACACACCGAGCCTTCAACCCATCACGGGGCAGACTCCTCCAGCCTCCCGTGGGCCTGAACACTGTAGGCTGGGGCAAAGGATGGTTCTCCCTGGTTTTCAGCTGCAGTCAGCTGGTTTGGCCAGTCACGCCGGCCCAGCCTGGGGCTCCTCGCACGCCTGCTGAGCCAGCCCTGCCTTGGCCTGTGAACGATGCCGCTGGTGTGTCTGGCAGAGCCCTCTACATCTCCAACAGCAGCCGGGCAGCAACGTCAGCCGAAGGGGGCCAATATATAACGAGCCCCGTTCCGCAGCAGTGCGAGCCCACATCTCCCCCATGGCTGGGCAAAGGCTGGGGATCGCAGCTAACCCCTGCAACACCCCCCGCATCCGACCAGCCAGCGCTCCCAGGGACCCGCCGGGGCTGCCAAGGGGACGCAGGCTGGGAGCACCTGGCAGGGCGGGAGGCTCTCGGGGGCAGCACCCAGGTGGCACCCAGACGGCACCGAGAGCGCCGCGGAGGGGCCACACACAAAGGGCTCCTCCATTTGCAGCGTTGAAGGAATCTCACCAAAGTATTTCCCTAAGCGTATTTAAATTCAGGAGTGAAAAGAGATGAATGACAGTGGCCTGCCTTTTATAGTTCAAGGGAAAGATATACACAGCTGCTTATTTAAATTATGAATCAATCCATTATCTAGCAGACAAATAAAGAGTATTCAGCACGTTAATTAACTGAGCATATCTGTGACCCAGATGCTTAAGAAGAGAAAGTAAATCACACTGGGAGTTCGGGTTATCTCAGCTAGAATAATTAAATGTTGAAAATCAAGTTAGAACAGTGTAGCAGGGTCCGACTGCAGCTAGTAATGGCAGATACAGTTATGGTGCTTGAAGCCAATATTTCCTTCTCTCCGTGACGCTGGTTGTAGGTACAGGTGTGCTGAACCCTCCGGCTTCCTTGAGCTGGCTGCCTGGGGTGCTCTGCTCCCGGCTGCTGGCAGTTGCACTTTTAGCCAAGGTGTTGTATAGCAAAGCAAGACCTCTGCTACTTCACGTCTCACAGAGGTCCCAAGGGCACTGACCCCCTGGCAGACGGAGCTGCAGCAGCCCACACCACCAAGCTGATGCTAGCCCAGGGCAAAGCTGCCCCATCCTGTCCCCCCGTGCAGCACCTGCTCCCCTGCCCCCCAAAGCCCTTGGCAAGATGGTGCAGAGCAGTACAGGTCTCTCCAAGCTTTACAGTAATTTCCCCTCCAAACTGCTGTACCGGCACAGCAGAGGTGGAAAGGAAGGGCAGCCTGCAGTGCTTAAAGTCATAACCGTCACCGCCTGCTCCCACTGATTCCCTGTGTCCCCAGGTGTGGGGTGCCCGACCGCAGGATGGGGGTCCTCTCCACCACCGAGCTCAGCTCACGCTGTGCCAAGCCCCCAGCAAGGAGCTGCCCTGCCCACAAGGAATGGAATGACCCCCCTGGCATCTCCAGCCCCGCCGAAGGCTCAGACTCACATCGTCTGTTTTCAGCAGTTGGATGTTTCGATGAGCCAAGCCCCGAGTGAGACGGCGCTCGCAGCCTGACAGCACGTGTTTAACCACGCAGCTCATCGGAGTTAGTATTTGAGCACAACCACCGAGGATGAGGCTGTTTGTCTCGCAAAAAAGGAAGGAAAAGACAAAAAAAAAAGACAAGCCCTCTCCACGGCAGATGAAGAAATCACTCAGAGGTCCCAAATGGGCAAGTTACTCCTTCTCCTGCTTCCGAAATGCTTCCTACCACATGCATAATTAGCGTGCTAGACACTTTCTTTTTTTATGATGTTTGGCAGCTTGTCTTCAGACAGTTGGCCTAATGCCCACAAGGCAACATGATTTCTGCTCTTACATGTTATCGCTTAATGCGGTGAGAAAAGTAAGTAGAGCAAAAATCAAATCTTTCCTGAGAAGGGAACAGGGCGGGGGCTGCAGGGAGACAAAACAAACACGGGTATTATGAAAAATGCATTAAGTGCATCTATTAGATGTGTCATCTACTGTGTATAGTACCCTGATAAATAAAGCCTAAACACGCATGTGGATCTAGCACACTGCCTAACGCCTGATCTACTCTGCCGAGCCCAGCGCAGCCTCAGCCACAGCCCTCAAGCCTGTCCAACTGTCCAACCTGAGAGCAATTATTCCCAAAAATTTCCGTCTAACTTGCGAGTGCAAGCTCCACCGGGCTCCTAAGACATTCACAGATATATATATACTTTTTTTTTCTTTTGGGATATTTTGCCTTTCACACCTTAATTCCTGTTATTTTGCTCCTCTCCAGAGCAAGCTGGAGGTCTCAACCACAAGGCGACAGCGCAGGGTGAAGCACGGGGGTGGGGGGGATTCCTGCGGTGAGGCACCGATCCCGCTGCCGCCGGGTTTCTCTTGAGCGATAAAAAGGAGAACAGAGAGCAGGGGCCGACACACAGGCAGCCGTGGGGAGCAGAGCTGCAGCCTGGCCGGCACTTTCTGTCTGGATTTGCCTGGTAAGAGGAGAGGTGGGAAGCTCCTCTGACTCGTCACCACGGAGGGCACTGACCGACATTTTAAAGAGCAGCTCCAGATGTTGGGCTGGCGCCTGAGCCTACCTTAGGAACCGAAGATGCCATACACACACCCGTCGGTAT
Source organism: Microhierax caerulescens (assembly GCA_035590215.1). Classification (NCBI taxonomy): domain Eukaryota; kingdom Metazoa; phylum Chordata; class Aves; order Falconiformes; family Falconidae; genus Microhierax; species Microhierax caerulescens. The sequence continues at coordinate 100,912,897 of JAVJGJ010000001.1, forward strand.
CAGTGGATTACACGTGCCGCTGTTATTAAAACCTTCCGAGTGGTTGCAGCAATTCACCAACGCAACAGCTCGGCACCTCAAGCAAACTTGCCTGCTCCAACGTGGGCAGCACAGCCCCAGCTGATGATCTCCGAGAACTTATCCTTTGGCTACGTATGAAGGTTGAGTGAACAAGATGTAAGAGGCTTCTGAAAGTGCCTTCAGTGCAAAACACCCCTGGGTAACACCTCTCCTTGGCTCAGAGGAGCACACGAAGGGCTTCCCAGCAGCAGGATTTCGCTTTGCTCCTTCTTTGGGCAGCATGTTTGGGAGTCTCGGTGATGCAGTTGTGTAAATCCTGCCCTCTAGCCCAGGAGCGTACGCAATCCACCCAGCACCACCAGAACGGTCTGTGCTCTTTCCCTCCTCACCCTCACAGCACAGCCAGGTAAGCTCTTCCCACAGCATCTGGGAAGGCCCTTCCACCTGTTGGACCACATCAGCTTTCTCCTCTCAGGTGTTTCCTAAGGATTGTCCTTCTTCATTCTTTCACTGCTGACCACCCCAAAAATGTTGTCTATGCCAGCAAGTGTCTGGACAAGGCTGTTCAGGATCTCTTGGAGATCCCATGGCTGCCCTGCAGTCACCAGTGACGTCCTCACATGGTCATCATGGTGCTTAAAGACAATAGAAGTTCGTCTGTTTTTTCAAAGGACACGATTTCCTTGACAAGAAGGAGGTTTTGCCAAAGTGCGGTCCAGCCTCAGAAGGTTAATGACAGCCCACATCACAGAACCTCTTAAATCCAGTGACACTCCACGTAACCAGACTATGTTTTCCTGGCTTTGTGGGAAGGTAAATCACTGAAATCATCTGACTTCAAATCCTGCTCTCCTGCCCTCCCCCAGTATATCTGTCCCTTGAGGTGATCTGCCCCGTGTCCGGCTGCGCGCGGAGCAGGTCTGCCAGGCTCCAGAAAGCAGAGCAAGCCGCACCAGGCAGGCGCTGAACCAGCGGCGATGGGCACGGTCAATCCAGCAGGAAAAAGAAAAAACAAACATGGAGCTACCAGCCTGGCACAGGACAGGAGACACAGGGGAAGACCACGAGGAAGGACCAAAGAAAACCAGTTTAAAAACATGAACAAGCTCACTACTTAGAAGTGATTAATATCGATGTGGTCTTAAACCCTTCATCTATGGAAGTGGCCCAAAGGCACGTCCCCAGGCAGACACACTGATTCATACCACAGCCCCTCAGGAGCATCCTTCCTCGTAAAACTGCACCCCGCAAAGTCCCCCGCCTCCAGGTACCGCTTCGGGGGGTGCTGTGCCCTGGGGGGACCCACAGCCCTGCTGGTGCTGGGAGCGGAGGGGCCACACACGTGCCTGGCACCTCGCTGGGGCTGATCTCCCACTGGCAAACTTGCACCGCCAATACATCTTCTTTGATTATTTTTTTCTGGCTGGCTGCATCTCAGGGATGGGAGAAAGTTAATTAGACATCTTAGCACCTGGGAAATAAAAGCCTTGATGACCTTCATTGACTCTATTGGAAAATAATTTAGGGTTGTTTAGCTTCCTTTCTGCACCAAGCAGATCATCAATTAGCAAGGATAAGTAAAGCATACAGTATTTTCTTTTTAACACAATTTAATCCCATGTGCTATTTTGTCACCCTTGATACTGCTGTGTCCTGGATATCTCAGTATTGATGGTTTTGTCCTCAAGTTCTGATGCTTAAATGGGCAAAACATATTTTATCCTATAATTAAATGAAATGCTCTGCTGGGTGAACATTATCTTAAGTTTTATAGTATTATAGTGCTTTCTATCACCTTAATATATCACCATACTTCTGTCACTCCAATGAGGTATTACTATATTATTAGTGCAATACATCATTACGGCAAGGTGTTTTCATGATGTATTGCTTAAAAGATGAAGCCATCAGGAAGAAAAAAAATCCACGAGCAGGCTCAATATAATTACAGGATAAAAGGATACTTCATCATGAAATCTGATAATGATTTGACCTGGAAGTGAATGGAAGCAGGGAGAACGGAAAGCTAAAGGGAAAAGAAGAGAAAAAACCAGAATTTTTCCCCACTGATAGATGCTACGACAGAACTGTTGTGAGCAAAAGCCAAGATCTCATCTGCATTCAGCACTGCGCAGGGATCCAGCACACCCCGCTGCATCCACCTGAACGCTGCATGCTTAGCTTACACCCATGAGCAGCCATCAGCAGCGAGAGCAGAAACTCGAGGTATAACACAGGCTGCCCTGCCTCAAATGGGACAGATTCCCCGCAGAGAACATCCCTCCCCGTCTCTCTGAGTGGGGCTGCTCATCTACAGATCCCCAGCAGCCAGAGCAGGCACTAGCGTGGGGTGGGCACGGACCTCGAGTGAGTACTTCCAACAGAATCCCAACATCACCCAGCAAGGCAGGGAGCAGGACCCACGACACCGCTGTCCTCGCCCCAGTAAAACGCCAGCAGGGAGCCTACACCTCACCCTCGTCGCTGACGCCGAGGAACCTGCTCCTTAATTGCAAAATGCTTTTCAACACGTACGCGACGGGCGGCAGCGTGAAGGAGAGAAGCGGCATCTTAGGGCCCCACACGAGCACCCAGCACGGGCACCACTGCGTGTGCTTTCAGATGCTGAAAAACTGAAAAGGAATTACAGCTCCTAGTGGTTTTTACACATATATCCATATAAAACAAGCGAGCTATCTGAACAAAGCGTTTACATTACTTCTAACTATATTCCCAGCAATAAATTACAACACGCAGCCCATTAATTAAACAGTAGTAGTGAAAGCCCAATTTCTTTTGCGTGGCACTCATGCTTCTGCAGAAGGCTAATATCAAAGCTTCTGCACTCACTGATAGCTACTTCTAAAAAGCATTTTCAAGGAGTTAAACTAATTGCATGTATCACGAAACAAAAGAACTGCCAAGCACTGGCTCTCAGCTGGAGAAGGAAGGGACAGAGTGGAGGTGGAAGACCAGGAAGAAAAACCTGTGCTGAGCCTGCGCGACGGGCGAGCTGAAGGGAGCCAGCAGCACTGCAACAGCTGACTTCAGAACATCAGGTAAGAAAAGAAAACATCGTTAAGTTTAATCACAAAAACAGCTGAGGGAAAAAAAAATAAATAGTCTGCATTTAGCCATTCATCTTAAAGCCCAGTGTTAGCAGACAATATCAGGCTAATTCAGTTTCTCATACTATAATGCACTTCGGGGTTTAAGTTTCCATCCCGAAAGTCCAAAAGGCAGTTTGTGCCATTTAAGAAAAAAACCTGTGTCCTTTTAAGCAACAACTAGGTTATATTTAGCAATAACTCAATCAGCCACAGTTGAGTGATCATTGTTTAAAGACAAAGACAAACCAAAGTGAGATTTACCTCTACCCCGAAGGACTCCTGCAGCTGGTTCCTAGGCTCAGGTGGCTCCTGAAGTTCACAGCTCAGGCTCGGGTGAGCTTTGGGATTACTTAGTCCTGGTGAGCCTGGACATCCCAGGGTGACCACACTGTGAGGCTGGGCTCTTTATGCATTCCCATCACTTGAACTATACATTTCTTAAGCTGAAAATGAAGCTCCTTGAGCACGCTGGACGCCAGATGCTCACTAAGGCTGCCACCGCTGCAGCGTCCTGCAGCTCTGCGTCCCCACCGGGCTCCACCCCAACCTGCAACTCATCCTTACGCCAACGAGGCTCATTTTGCAGGTGAAGAAATAAAAAACACATTTAAGCCATATCGGAAGCCGGCGGTAGAACAGAGCGTTGACATCCTGTTTTGCTAAGCCCCAATTAATGCTCCAGGTTTTCATCCAGATTTGATGAGCTAATCCTCAAGACGTGACAAAAAAGTAATATCTTGTCTCAGGAAAGCTACCAGGAATGCGATTACATGTTCCCAGAGCCGAGGGAACAGCTACAGGATTTTGCTGTGAACTCCAGTCTGTTTTTTCCACCTGAAAAGCAGCAGTTGGGGCATCTCCCTCCCTCGCAAAGACCCCCACCCACGCAGGGGCTCTACGAGCACTGGGAAGGAGCCAGACTGACATCATCTGCAATGTCCAATGGATTAAATAAAGTTCTGTTCCCAAGACTGAGCTTATCTACCTCTGGTATTCACACAGGTATTGAGTATTGGGGAATTCAAAAAAAGACACCCAAATCCAAGATGGGCTGCAACCCTTCATGGGCTAGAACGCAGCTGGCCGCAGCAAACCAGCCACAGCAGCCTCTGAACTGGAACACTCTGATGCTTAAATTAGAAACCTGCTCAATAAATAAATTACCACAAATGAGCTGGGAAACCCTACTGTCTGGTGTGGCATTTTCTTCCTCTCCCTGATCTCCTTTCTGATTCATGGGAGAAATTTTCACAGGCAGGGGTTTATTATACCTGAAGGTACTTAATGGGATGGTCTTTATTAAGTTGTATTTCACAGTTTTGGTCTTAATGAATGCAACAGCAGTGCTGAGCTTTCTTCTGTAACACTACGAAGGATCCAGAAGTTTCCCTCCCCAGACCTGCACGGAGATCCCAGTGACCTGGAGCAGAGCAGGACAGGCTTACAGAGCTCTTGGGAGCAGGAATTCAAACACTGCTGCTGAGCATTCCTATGTAATTTATACACTTCTGGGTGGAGATGAAGGTTTGATACAGTACCTTGCCTCCGATGGAACACTGCTGTGTCACCTGTGGTGCTTCATCATGGCACTTTGTTGTCATGCAGTAATTTCACCCGGAGTTTGGTGCTCACAAGGCTAACGATGCCCATCCAGCAGTTCTGAGCCTAAACCCTGTGTCACCTGCCAGCCCTGACAGCTCTGGGCTGCAGCTGTGATGTTAAAATAAGCTGTTGGGAGGCATGGCCAATGCCAGAATAATCAACATCATGATGGCAAGGCAGAGAATGGTGGAATGACAAGCCACAGCTGCCTTCCTGGGTAAGGGACGAACACAGCCCATATGGGACAGTGATGAGAATACGTTCAATGAGAGGGCAGGTCTTCCCTAAAACATGCAAAGACAGACTGTTGTCCTGCAAATAAATAGAAATCTCTGTAGACACCTTAAATTCACCTAACTCAGCATCCATGCACAGCTGGGATGGGATTGTCTCACGCACCCTCCCCCAGATCAGTGTGGGGTGTCCCTCCAAGAGTAAGAGTCGCCTTCTTGGCAATGGAGAGCGACAGGAGGGACCTACCTGCTGTGTGAGGTGCCGCGGATCCTCCTGTGGCATGTCTTGCCTTCTTTTGACAGAATGTGGGTGATGGTACCAGCCTAGAAACTGGGGTGTTCAGACCGCTTTTAGGCACAGTTTTCCCCTAATTTCTAAGCTGATCAGTAGATGCAACCCCTTCAGCACAAATGTGGGTGATCCATGATAACGGGAATATTTCTGTCTGGCAACCAGCGTGGACTTTTCAACAAAGAGAAAAGCAAAGCTACAGAAGAAATAGCCTTTTCACAGAGGAGTTTACCCCTATTTTCCACCCATCAGCCCTACACACGGGGCAAGCACATTGACAGAAGAGCCCATCATCCGCAACCTCTCTGCCTTGGCTAAATTTCCAACATAGACAGCCACATCATTTACATGGAAAATGCAAACAAAATACAAGACACATACATCAGATCCTGAGGATAAGCACCCAGAGCCTCACTGGATAGAGCTAAAATGCCAGAAGAACAAGTGCTGCTACTCTGTGGCTTTAGGAAGGTCGGTCATGATTTTGGTAATGAAAGAAAACCTAAAAATCACATTGTAATTCTTGAAAACCCCATATGTCATAAGATGGCCATTCTGCTTCCAGGCTTAAAGGGAAACTTGTATTTTCTCCTTGAAGACTGCAGGGGAGAAGGAAACTGTGCAAAAGGGATTTGCATGATGAGATGACGACCACTAAGCATACAGAAAGAAAAACACAAAGGAAACGTAGGCAAAATACAGAACTGAGGATATGGGCAGAGATAAGAGAAAAGCACCCAGGAAAAGTTAGTGGGGAACTAGGCAGAGTATCCCTGGAGCTGCAAATCCTGAAAGTCCAACTTAGAGTCTGCTGTTGATTTAACACATGCCAGCAGTGAGAGCAGGTGTCGTACCCCCTTTTGTTCCAGCTCTACGACGATGGAACCAGCAGCATCCCCATGCTGCTTTCCTCTTAAAATATGGTAAGAGATAAAACCACAGAAGAGGCTGAATCAGTTTACCATCACTAACTTTCAGTATTTGACACATCCACTAATCCCCTATAAGATATATGAGATCTAGAGTGAATCTTGGAATGATAATTTGTAATCTAGATTTAGGATAAGAAGCTTTTGGGTTGCTCCAAACTTTTGGAGAGGCAAAAGGAGTGCTAGAAAACTAATGCTATGGTAAACCCCAGTCAAGCTGAAACAGGTAATTATCGTTCTGTTAAAAAGCACTGTTTGTTTTCTTTACCCAGCCGGTAGTTTTTACTCTGCTGGGTGAAAGAGAAAGGAAACATCTTAAAACGTTCTGCTTGTGTATGTTCTGCTCTGCTCACTGGCTATTTGCTTTCAGCATTATTTACCCTCATTTGGAAGATTTTTCCAAATTATGCTTTTACTTGAAGCTCTGGCGCGATTATGGTGATCCAGAAAATAGCTACTCTAAGAGAAGCTGGGGAAATGTACCTTCGTACCTGTGCGTATTTTTAAGAAGAAGGTGGGCCCTATTCATTCGAGGGTGAAGCCAACAGGCGAGTTGGGTGGCTGCCCTCTGCCCACCCAGCCTCTGCCGGGTACCGCTGCTCCCGGCACGCGTGGTCCCCGCAGAGCACGTCCTCACCTGCGGTCCCCAGCCGTGGCACGGGTACAGTATTGCTGTGTGGTTCTCCTGTGGGCCCTGGTCAAGGCAGACATCTTTCGCCTTGTTGTTTCGAAGCTGTAAGAAATAAAAAGCGCAGAGTTATACGGTCCTGTCTCCTCGGAGATAAGCCATAAAGCGGCACGCGGCGATGTCTCTAGCCTCCCTTGCTACAGCAGGAACATGCGGTGCTACATCACTAGGCATAATCAGGCAGAGAAAGGTTTAATGCGCCATATGTTTTCCTTAAATACAAGGCCTAATGATGACTGCTTTTATATAATAATCACCATTCAAAGCAGTCAACTTCCTCGAACAGAGTTTTCTTTGTATTTGGCCGTGTATGGTGGTAACAAACGTATTTTTAGACTATCGTCAGCGTGTTGCCAGGAGTCTGAAATCAATGCCGAATTGCTCGTATTTCATTGAAATCTCAAAGTGCTCAACTAGGCAGGGAAAAAAGTCCAGCTAGCACAAGGAAAAAGTCCAGCTAGCACAAGGAGCCCCTTCGAATCGTCGCAGGGATGCAGGAGGAGCATCCACAGTAATGGCAAACCAGCCATCAGGTACCGAAGGACGCACTTTGGATGGAGCGTGGACGTGCTGGGCTCATGCTACAAAGCCAAGTGGCTGCTGAACCCCAGCCACCAGGTCTGGTAACGCAGAGCTGTCCTCTCTCCAGGCTCCCCATGTAGGGCAACTGCATAATGCCTTTGAAAACACTATTTTTGGAGGCTTTAGCTTGAAGGCATTAAGTAACTTTGGTAATAAATCTTTCTTAAAACTGATGTCCATCTGGGGTGCTCAGGCTCTGCTTCAAGAAGCCTTCTCAAACTGCTGCTGTTCCACAAGACCTATTGCAACAGAGTATTAAGCCCATAAATGCCTGGTTTTATATTCCCTGTATGGTCTCAAAGCCAGCAGAGATTGAATTAAGTCTCCTTACTTTATCTATTCCTTAAGCTGTTGTGACAACACGCTGCATCCTACAGAGACCTTGTAAGGAATGAGGCTGAGTTTAAGTCAATGGGTTTTATAAGATGACTATGCATTAAAAATATACATACAGCTGCTTAAACCATGGAGTCAATGGGTAACATAGATAATTTTCTGTCAAATCAGTAAACGAGGTATTAGAATATTTTACTCTATATGGTCTCCGAGATGAGAATAAATCCCAAAATAGGTTGTTAGAAGGAACTGTGAACACATTTATACAAATTTAGAAAATTATACACAAATAATAGGTTTTGATTCATATTCACAGAATCACAGCACGGTGGGGGCTGGAAGGGGCCTCTGGAGACCATCTAGCCCAACCCCCGCTAAAGCAGGGTCACCTCACGCAGGGTGCACAGTCACATCCAGTTGGGTTTTGACTGTCTCCGGGGAAGGAGACCCCACAGCCTCTCTGGGCAGCCTGTGCCAGGGCTCTGCCACCCTCAAGGTGAAGAAGTTTTTCCTCATATTCAAATGGAACTAATTGTGCTGCAGTTTGTACCCGTTGCCCCTTGTCCTGTCAATGGGCACTGCTGAAAAGAGCCCGGCCCCATCCTCTTGACCCTCACCCTTCAGCTGTCCGTAGCCATGGATGAGCTCCCCTCTCGGCCTTCTCCTCTCCAGGCTGAACTGGCCCAGCCTTCCCCATCAAGGAAATTCCCCTCCTTGGGGGCTATTTCTCATCATAGCCTCACCAGCTGGAAATATTACCAGCCTAATCTAATGGATTCTCAGCCTTAATTACCTCGCCATAAGCAATGGTGTTGTTGTATCTTCTCATCTCTGGATAAACGTGGTCCAGGTACCACTGGAAATTTTTACACTTCAAGCTCTTCCTTAACGCTTTTCTCTCAGAAACATCCCCGATGTCAATACCTGGATTCTGAAAAACAAAGACACAACACATCACTGAACAGTTACTTTTAAAAAACATTAAAACCAAGCATATTTCACTGATGTTTGATATCACTTCCAAGCTGCCTGGAAACTGCCAACAGCTGAGTAACTCCACACAGAGGCTATGCCAGGGAATTCTGGCATGTGTGTCCAAGGCTGAAACCATCCTCACAGGAGTCGGAAGGAAGATTTGGGTTCCAGAGCCACTGTGGGCACGAGACACGTACTTCTCTCATAGGTTCTGAAGGCATCGTTGCAATGGCCACCAGGCTGATGCCGGACGCATTTTGGTCCTGGGATGTAATTTAGAAAAAGAGAACCCAAATGGAGAAGAGAAGGTTTTGGAAGGAATACAAGAAGTGCAGTGTAACAGAGCTGAATCTACTCACCGATTCCCCTGGGCTTTGGATCCATCTGAGCCAGACTGAACATGTCAACGGGCCCAATGACAACGTATTTTTGAGAGATCTCACCTCCTGTTTAGGTACTGACGTACAGGACTTCCAGAAGAGCTTAACAGTGAATGTACATCAGGATTTAAAAGGTGGTCACGTGCTGAATGCTGGAAATGGGGACACACACCCCCCCCCAGTCTGCGCACTGAGCACCAAACCCCTTCCCCTGACACACAAAGGGCGCGTGACCTTACTAAGAGGCAACACAGAGGACAGCACGGTTAAAAGGTATAAAATAAGGGGGGGGAAAGAAAAGAAGAAAAATGAGAAAGGATTAGGACTCTCATATAATAGAGGCAGAGAGCGAAGAATAAAGGATAAAAATTACAGAAGAGAAGGTGAGGCTGAACCTCAGAAAAACCTCTTGAAATTTGGGCAATTACGCAGTGAAATAGTCTCCCTGGAGACATAGAGGAACCCCACTGCTCAAGCCAATTTAAAAGCAGACAAAGCCACGGTACCTGTTCCCGGAGGAATAATCTTACAGGAGCCAGGAGCAGGGGCTGAAGAGAGCTGCCCCCCTTGAACCTTTTAGTCCATTACAGAATTTGGGGAACTAATGCAGCAGGCAGATGAAGGAAACCAAAGGCACAGTGCAGCCCCCTCTGCTCCTTCCTACAGGTGTCTGGGTTTCTACTCTGTTTTAGCTCCTGCTCTTGTCTTTTGTAGTGATCATTAAATACAGCTGGGAAAGCAATTTTCCATTACAACACTTGTAATGATCTTCTAATGAATTATTCACTCTGCTTTAGAGAAGACACCATTTTAATGCACGACTGGTAGCTCATAGGTAAAAATAAAGATGATTCAGTGTAGACAGGTAGGACAGGCTGAAATCTGAGTGGGCGAGATGGGATGCAAAGCAAAACAGGACCACAAACCAGTCAGCACCTGAAATATTCAGTGCATGGAGTTTGGCTTGGTTTTTAATATAGTGGCATCACGAAGTAATTCGCTGTATATCCATAACCCCCTGCACAACACCGCCTGTTAAACAAGACTTCTCTAAAATTAAATCTTAATTTTACTGGTAAGACCTATGTAAAAATCTCAAATTGTTTTTAGGGTAACGCAGATCTGTTTCCCCAGACCCATCCCTATCCCCCAAGGCTGGTCCATGTGATGCTGCCTTTTCTGAGCCACACAGCACCTGTGGCTTCCCAATGAATTTTCATACCTTTTTGCTGTGCTCCAAAGCTGTTCCTGAGCAGAAGCATGGTGCCTCACCTCTAAAAAAGAATCAGCCCAAGGACTGGGGCTGAACCTGCAGCAATTTACAATCCCTGCCTGTGGATGTTTGGATCTTGCAACCTATTTTTAAGAGAGACCTGAAATCACTCAGTCCTGCAGGCAACTCTCTGCCTCTCGGAACACTTGGAGCGGTGCCCATCACCACCGGTGCGCTCCTGCAGCTCGCTGCATAAACAGCATTTCTTTCCATCTCTGTTCATCTGTTCTCAATAACAACCTAACCCAGGGCTCCCCGCCACCCTCAGGACCACACACCGCCAGCGCAGGCAGCTCATCGACCCTGCACAGGTACCTCTTGTTCTCTAATGCAGTACAAAGTTGCAACTACCGTGGCTCTAAATGCCAGTAACTCTCCCCAGATGTAACCTTTCCTCAGAAAGCAGCAGCTCATGGTTTTATGTTTTAATGTTTTCCAAAATGCCCCGGAACACAGAGCTGCCAGCCGGGGACGCTGCAGCAGCAGGAGCAGGACCACAGCAGCTCTATGCAGGGGTGTGATCTGCAAGTTATGAATATTTCATGTTTATTTTTAGCACCAAAAGGGTCGCTGTAAAGAACTGCTCACACAGGGTCTGGCCACTTGTGGCAACACTTGAACAGAGCAGCCCAGCACCTGTAGTACACTGCAGGTGGAGTGGGTGCTGGGGGACTCTGCAGGGCCCCCACCAGAATCCTCAACCTACCCATAAGCTGAAGAGCATCGCTGCCTCCCCCTCCCCACCACCCCTTCTTCTGGCAGGACCCCAGGCAGGACACGGAGGGACCAGCCCAGCTGGGGGTGCTCCCAGTGCGCTCCAGGCAGTGCTGAGAACCGGGAGGCAGGAGATGCTCTTGGGTTTCATGATTGGACATAACCTGCACGGGGACCAGAGCCCGAGCAGCAGCCTCAGACCTACGTAAAGCCCTCCTGGAGCCCACCGAGCTTTACGCAGAAGTGCTGGGAATCACCTAGAGAGGTCCACATGCAGCATGTGTCCCCTGGGCATGGCCAGCTTGTCTTGCTGGTGGGACCCCAAGGTTTTTCAATGATGCACCACACTGGGACATGCCAGTTACATGAAAAATAATGTTTCAGATCTAAGAAAATCCAAGTATTTCTGTGCAAAAATAAATATAACCACCAAAGCTATTTAAAGAGAGCATTTCTGGGGCACTTGCACGTGGTGCTGCTAGGAGGGGATCTCCTTCTGTGAGCCACCAACCTCCAATCCTTTACCTGTGAACACCTCTTTGGAGCACTGGTGGTCTCGTCTTTCTCAACACTGGGAAAGCAACTGGCCCAGGGACCGGGACCACATACTGTTTGCAGTGAGCTCTGGGCAGTGGCAGCACCTGCAAGCTGGGAAACCTGAGTTGGGCTGCACATGGACTTGCCTGAGCAGCAGGAAAAAACCCTCCTGTACTAAAGATGCTGGTATTAGTAACCCTCTGCCAACTGAATTTACAGACAGACTCCACCTGCGGAGCAGTATCATGACATAAACTCACGCTGTGTGTAAACACACAATGGAGAGATAAACACTATAATACAGGTTTAATTTTTAGAAATGAAAATAAAAAGGCTGACGTGAACAGTAGGAATTCCTCCAAAATCTGCAGGTTTTGCAGCATCTCTGTCAAAGCCGAGCGAGCTCTGCTGACTTCCACAGCTGGGGATGCGACCCAGGGTATTTATGGCTCTCCTTCACCCAGGGGCACTAACGTTCTATAATTCAAGTTTCTAACGCAACAAAGTGAAGACTTGGGATAGGGTGCAAAGGCCATACCTCCAGCGGCAGGTTCCACGCAATGTAAACGTGCCATTTGTAGTCGTCCATCCACACCTCGGCCACGCGCAGAGCATTGCGCTTGGTGTAAAAGCCGATGTTGTTGTTGTAGGGCTTCTTCTTGCGCTCAATGTGAGCCACCCTGGAGCAGGGCAGGACCTCCATGCTGCCACCGCACAGCCACACCTGCAACGCAACCGCACAACACCGTCAGCACGGGGCTCTGCCGCGATGCAGATGGGTCCACGTACACATTAAAGAGGAAGAAGTGGTGGGTTTTGAGGTTTCTGCAATATCCTGGTGAGCACCGAGCATCACACCATCTAGCTGGCAAGCCAAAACCCATGGCCAGGTTCGGTCTTTGCTCAACGGTGAGACACACAGAGAGAATTTAACCTGTGCCCCGAGCAAAACACACGTCAGCTTCAGAGGGACAAGGTCTATATCCAGCACGTGGTATCAATGCGTTGTAGGATCGGGCGCTGAGTTTACAGCGATGTTGCTACTAAATAAAAAGGATTAGCAACCGGAATAGTTGAAACCATGGCAAGATCTCCTGAAAAAGGGATGACTCAGTGAAACATATGGCAGGGACAGATTTCTCCCACTTAAAAACATTTGTTCATTATTTTTCTTTCACATGCTGTTTAAAATTCCCTTAAATCACAGTTTACAAGTTAATAAATTCAAGGTCTCCTTTGTATCACACGGAAAGGGAATTCACAGAAAGACTTGCCACACCTGGGTTTTTCCCTCCGTTTGTCTACACCAAGAAGTTATTTATCTTAAATTAAAGATGCGTATCCAGGACACCAGGCACCGGGCAATCATTACAAACACATATGCCAAACAGGCCTAATATTCCCGGTTTCGCCTGTTTTGCAGTCTGCTCCGCATTATCATTTTGCACAGTTGTTCTAACACCCATCGTTTCTGGGATCTCTTCCAGGCTCACCACCTTTTACCCCATCTGCGTTCCCTAAATTTTGCCGACCCTGCTCGATCCGCTCTCCCGGTAGCACAAGGAGCCTCCTGGCTCTATCAGCTGCCCCTTTTTGATCTCTCGGCAGTGGGCTGAGCCCACCCAGCGCAGGGCATGTGCACATCCCAAGCCCAGCCGACACGACTGAGGACTGAGGGGCAGTGCAGCAGGGACACCTCGGGGTAAGGATTCCCCACCTCGGGGTAATCCTGCCAGCCGTGCTGCTCTCACTCGCAGCGCTGTGGAGTATAGATGCTCACAGCAAAAAATCAAAGCCCCGTTTTATTAGCTGGTGTATAAATGTGCAGAAAAAAAGAAAAAAAAATAGTAATAATTATAAAAAAATCCTATCTCACTCCTGTTCTGTCATTTGACCTTTATGAACACTTTAAAATACAATTTCATGACTGCAAAGTGATTTCAGAGCTGATCTCTGCGATGAGGGGCATGCCCATCCCTCCTCTCCAGCACAGCCACGCTCACCTCTGGTCAGCCAAGTCCACAAGATCTGCTCCAAGTTTTGCAACGGGCCACACACCAGCAAAGCAAATAAGAAGTGAACAAGACAGTTCTAGAGGAAAATAAATATTTTTAAAAGGAATATTCCCAAGGCAACAGTTTGACAGAAACTGCCTGTGCTTTTTGCCTGCTCAGTTCTTTAATTTCTCAGAGTCGCGGTGAAACAGAAGCGTTAAGCTCTGCCCTTGGGTGCTCCCAAAGCTGCTGGGTTCAACACTGAATAAAACTGCCAGCCCTGGAAGATCCCCAGCACCACCTCTTCTTGCACTTTTGCAGATTTGTTAGGTTTTGTCCTGATTTGAGATCAGAATAATTATTTTTAAAAAATGTAAAAACCGTGCCATAATTAAAATGTCATTTTCCAGCAAGCTTGCCTCCAGCAGTAAAGGTGCCTTTCCATGTCTTTCCATGATTTAGTTAGATAATTCACATGGCTTGATGGTAGACAGCTTTCCTAGATTTCTCAAATATCTGTACAAACTATCTTGAAATGCACAGGTTGTAATAAGCTGAGAGAGAGTGCTGGGTGTTGTGCAAAGGGCACTGGCTGCATACGTATCCAAAAGCCAGTGCCAGAGAGATCAATAAAAACAATTCAAAAAAGGCACTTATGCAAGTAAAGACCATAGTTCTATCTCCTGAATAAAACCTAAATTGTCATTATAACTGTTTTTACAAGGCATTTATAAATGTATCTGCTGGTAACAATGGGGTCGAAGAGAGCTATTGCATGGGAAACGGCCAAGTCACACCCAGCATCACTGTCCTCAGCGTACAGAGGAGTAAACCACGGCCCCAGGTTTGTTTGTTCCCATGTGGCCTGGCAAGGACTTTCTGTTCCTGCTGAAATGCAAAAATGCATGGGAACAGGTCCACGGGAGACAGCACAGGGGCACAGGGGCTGCAACCCAAGGGACATCCTCCTTGGCCACGAAGCATGAGGTGTACTTACCCTACAACCTCAGTGTGATGCTTTATCCTTGCAATAACCATGACTTGGGGGTGGTGAATGGCCCACAGAAAGGCCCCAGACTTTGTTCTCTTGGTGCCAATAAGCTGAGAGACACCACAACCAAAAGGGCTCAGCGGACCTCCACCCCCCAGCAAGGCTGGAAGTCATCGCCTCACTGACGCCCTGATGTCCCAACCTGTAGCAACTTCACCCCCGTAGCACTCAGACCCTGAGGGCAAATGGTTCTTTGGGAACATTCGTTTTTTGTCCCTATTGAGCAATTATTTGTCCCACCAAAGACCGTTAACAGATAGATTACCTTCCCATCAAGTAGATTTTTCATGTTCATAGCAAATAAACCTACAATCCCTTAAGACAGACTATTTACTGCAACTAACAGCGTTAACAGGACAATCAATCCAGCAAGTTGTTTCTGCTAATTCCTCGAAGAATTATCTCTTAGTATATGGGTAATCGAGAGCCAGGACAACATTAAGACCAATCAGAAAAATAAGGCATTGTCAAATTAATTCATGTTTAGCCTGTTCAACAAGGCAGTGTCTTTTATATCCCTTCCTACAAAGGATGCAGTCACGTTCACTTCATTTGACAAAATATGCATGGATGGCATGTAAAGGCATGTTTAAAGACTCAAGATAGAGTATGTAACACAACAGGTTAAATATGATGAGCAAGTCTCAAGTTTCTCTCGTTTTCTGACATTCAAATTCCACCACAACTATTAGCTTGCCATTCATCCACCCGTAAAGGGACGCAGAATTAAAAATAGAAGCATCCCCCTCCAGTAAATGACGGTGAGTCAGTAAGTTCTCCATTACTCTACACACAGGAGTAATCAAACACACAGAAAGATGCCTGGATTTATAAATAACCAGCTAACCCCAAATTCTAGTGAAGGAAAGCCAGAGAAACAAACAGAAAACAAATCCATCATCCACAGATCTTTGATGTGTTTTTCAGAAAGCTGGTGGGTAATGCATCTGCAATTATTTCTCAAGCAAAACGTAACTGTCCTAACAATTCAGCATGGAAAAGCAGCAATTCCTCTCGGGCAGTGAAATGTCTGAGCACAGCCGAAACTGCATCAGCCAGCTACCTTCTAGAAGCTGTTGCACATGTGGGAGGCGACCTCTGGTTAGCGTGAGGCTTCATCACCATGCTCCAGTGATGGCGCAACCCAGCTTCGCTTTCTGGGTTTTTCTTTACCCTTCTGAAGCACCAAGGTGTCAATAGGGTGTGAAAGCATTTGTGAAACAGTCGGCACCTCAGTGACCTGCACTGGGATAACCCAAAGTGGGGAGCAGGTCTGATGCAATACAGCAGCACAGCTTCAAAGGGAGGTCCAGGCACCCCTCGTGTGCACATGTACCTCCTGGCCAAGACAGCAGCATCTCCTCTGCCACCAGCCTTCGGCCTCCGTTTGTAAAATCAGTTGTTTTTACAGTGCTTCTATGGAGCACTCTGTAGGTCTTCATTCTTAGAACACATCCTTTGTGCATTTAGGAGATGACTAACCACAGCATTTGGGAGCATCCTGGAAAACAACGGTGACCAGCCCTGTTAGATGGGACAGGAGCAAGGCGAGGGACGAGGCACCCCGGCACTGCCCGGGAAGGGCACATCCCCTGCGGCTACTGCGCTGCTGGTAATGGAGGGGGAATGGAAGACTGCTCACAAAACACCATGTACCAACAGTCCCCCAGGCGTGTAATAGATATAGGGAGAAAATCCCACTTTCACTTGACCAGCTCATCACAGCAGCCATAGAAACAGTTTTCCAAGTATTTCGCAGTTCAGAACAATTACTGTCCATCATCCCCTTTGCCCTCAAAAATATACTGCAGCTATCAATTTGCTTTGCTCCTGCCTGCCCGAGCTAGCAATTACTCCCGAGGAGCATTATTTAAACAAAAAAGACTTTTGGCAATCTGCCTAATGTCAAGGGAGCCAGCCAGGCAGCAAAGGGTGACCCAGAGGAGATCCAGCACCCGGGAGGGTACCAAAAGCCTGTCCCGTGCTCAAGGCACCATCTGTGCTCCCCAGTTGAGCAGGGCTGGAGATACACGTTGGAGGGGCTGGCCATGCTCACGCCCGGAGGCTGGCAGCGTCGGTGCCAGCAGTGCTTTACAGGCGGGTTTGCTGGGAGGGAGCAACCCAGAAGATGCGCTTGGATGCCACCTGGGGCAAGCAGCAGGAGGATGTTGAGCCTGATGGACCCCGGCCTCTCCAGCAGGTCAGAACTGCTTCCTCCACAGCGTGCCGTCCCCCTGCGCTCACCCCACGGAGCGGGGACCCTCGGGGCTCCCTCCCTTGGGTGCAGGTGCAGCAGCATCGAATCCAGCTAGCACCCACCAGGCAGCGAACGACACACAGGGGGAGGCACGGCCACAGCTCTAGCAAAAGAATGGGTGAAAAAATCAACTTTGAAAACAGAGGTTTAATTAATGCATATATATTATAAAAAACTTGTTACCCTCCCCAGCCTTCTGCAAGCAGCCCTTGCTATGCCATGGTGCCCACTGGCAGGGAAGCAGAAGATAAAATTATTTTATTAAGGAGAATATTTTCACCAGAAAATATTGAGGCAGGGGCTCCTTCCCCTGGCATGTCAGAATAGCTTGTACATCCCCCTTCCCTTCACGGGGCTGCAAGCCATACAGGGGAATCCAGGCTCACCATCTGGTTTTTTGCACAAAGCAAGCTGCTATCAGGGGGAAAAAAAAAAAAAAAAAAAAAAGAAGGACTTCAGCAATCTCAGACGCAAACCTGGGACTGGTCTCTCACCCCCTTCCAGCCATCAGAGTGCCAGGATGGTACCCTGCCCCAGCACAGCACCTCCTCCTCTCAGCCATCAGCATCTCCAGATGAAAAATCCCACTACTGGTGCCCCTGGACCACCACCTTATATAATGCTGTGTCTCCTCCTCATCCCTGAGATATCAATAATAATAATAATTTTAAAAAATACTAAGCTAAGAAGGGATAGTGACTACCTTGGGTCCTGGACGTGGTGTTCTAGCTGGAGTGTGGTGTGACATCTATGATGAACACTGACAGCTCCCATTAAAGGATCCTGAGTTTAGTTGCTTTTAACTTTGCCAAATTTTAACTATTCAGACTGAAATATATCCTAGAACAGCTCGAGCCTGCCTGCAGTTAATGCAAAGAGACATCATGTCTAATGGTGTCAAGATGAGTCTGCAAGGTAAACTTTTAATCTCTGAATGTATTGTGACAGAAGGAAACGGGGGAAAAAAACCCTGCTCCTAACTTTCATTACATTGACTCCAGGCTTTTTCAGCTGATAACTTCATTTCTAAGGCGATTAGCAAAACCATGCCTTAATTAGCAATAGATTTCCCATTTAACAGCTTTGCCTTATCTTCGCCCCCCTCCCTTCTTTTAAAAGTAACTTCCAAAGTTAAGGGAAAACCACAATTACCCAGGGCAGCTAAAATAATAAGGATGTATCAGAACAAAGACCTAAATAATAAAAGTGAGAAACAGCAAAAAAGGCAAAGAAATAATCATTTCTCCACATGCTCCCTTGTATAGTTCTGAGAGACGGTATCTCTCCAAATTACTCCTTTTGTCGGAAGAAACAACACGTATAGACACATTTCCAGCCACGCAGCTGAAGCAGTTTCTGTGCCTTCTGTTCCCGCTGTGGCTGTGCTCCCTCCCACGTCACCGCAGGACACCACGGAGGACATCTCCAGGGCCAACCCCCTGCCACCACGTCCTTGCTCCCCAAGATGCCAGAGCAGGAAAGGAGTCAGGAATGGGATGAAGATGCTCCCCCCAAGTTCTGTAATCCCTCGTGCCCAAAGCACAACGGCTGCCGCTCTCCGGCGGGGCACGGGTGCTCCACGACAGCGGGGATGGACTGGAGCAGGCAATGCCGACGTGGGGCAGGGCAGCCCACACCAAACTCCCCCCCCCCCCCAGGCACTGGGGCCAAGAATTCCCACAGCAACGGCTTGGGCGGGACAAGAAAATACCACAATTTTGGAGCAACCATCCCTTACACTCAGAATCCCTCTTGAAGAGAGAAGTCATGCAGCACCCGCTTGTTATTTAAGCATCCTCAGCACAGCGCACAGGCGGTGTGTTGGCCTTACTCCCTCTAGAAAGCCTTATGGTTTGGTACTTACAAGCATAATTTAGCAGTAGTACTTTTATTTCCCTGGCACAGGGCTTGTGTACCACAGTGGTGACAGACACGTACCACAGCAAGCCTCTTAAATCCAAATTCCAGTAAATAAACAGCTCCACAGCAGTAGCTGATGGCTGTTTATGGGTGATGATCAGAAGTTGCATAACTCTCATACACAGCAAGCTTTTAAATGAAAAAAAAAAAAAAAGAATAATAAATATATATATATATATATATGCTATATCCTGTATCATCACCAAAGTGCTCCTCCAAGCTGTTGTGAATGTTGCTATCGCATGGAACAATCACTGCAAGAACTTCAGTAGAAATGTTAAGTTGAATTACACGAAGGTGAGTAAAGAAACCACACAGAGAGGGGGAAAAAGAAAAGGCAAACCAGGTCTTTGGGGACTTTTCAGTTCCACCGCAGCGGAATACGCCACTCGTGACCTCTGCAGGCGGACACAGGCACCCTTGAAGAGAACTGCTTTTTAATTTGGGTTATGTGGATTTTCACAGATCACATCAAGGGAGGACTGGTGGTGTGAGAATTTCTGCAAAAGCAGTGAAGGTACCACCTTTGAGGCCATTTTGCTACAGACCCGGCCAAGGTGCAGCGTTGTATCTACGGCCAGGGCGACCCCCCAGACCCCCCAGGCGGGAAGCCTTTCCAAGCATGAGGAGGGACAAACACCACGGGGGCAGGGACAATGTGTGCCCTGACAGACCCAACAGAGACCATCTTGTTGGAAATCTCAATATAACTTCATTCTGAACAACTCATAAATTCTCTTGGAAACTTCTATGAAGAAGCGAAAGAGACTCGGCATCCTGCAGCTGAAACGGGAAAAGGAATTTCTGCAGGAAACCTGTACGTTTCTTTTCTCTGTCGTGAGGCCACAGAAAAGCTTTCTCAGAGGATCCGGACCAGGCAGCCAGATCAGGTGAGGAACTCATGTGCCACCTCCTTCAAAAATGAATGGACCGTGTCTCAACCTGACCATCTCAAACCACGTCTGTTCAGGCAGAGAATGGAAGTGGGAGGAAAGGATAACACCACACTCAAAACAATAATTTCTTTTTCTTCTTTGGCATTAATTTTCTCACATTTTCTCCTCATGGATGATACCACTTTGGACAGGTTCCTGTTTATCTTGTGTCAGACCAATAACAGAAATGTCCAGATTGTCCAGTGTCCAAATGTCTTACCTTTCCTGCTGAGATTACTGAATTCATCCCTTTTATAATGGCCACTTAAAAAGGCCAAACAGAAGTGGAACTCAGGTGCACAATTCACTCCACAAATCCTAACATACAGCAGTATCGGGGAGCAGCCATGGTTTTCATCCTGTTAACTCAGCAAGGAACATAAATAGTTTAACATTTGACATATTGGAGACATCAGAATAAAGCAAGCTTCGCGTCAATGCAAAGCAGTGATTTCTCTGCGCTGCCACAGTTGAAGGAGAATGATACATACACCCCACAATTGTGTTTGCTCAAACTGGAGGCTTTTCCAATGAAAAATTTATGCAGTGCTTCTCCAACAAATGCAACACAGCCTGTTCTAAATAGAGCATCATTCCTGGCTGCAATAGGTATTGATCTGACTTTATCACCAGATAAGATACATAAGAATAGCCTTGGTGGGAAGCTACATCTAAAAGACTCTGAGCGCAAAGCACAGCACGGGGAGGATTAGCTATAATGACAAGTGTCCGCATCCTCTTGGCTTGGAAAAGCTGCTGAAAAGAAGCATTTTGCTTCCCAGTGCATTGGGATTGATATTTTAATTGCCACAAAATTAAACTACCGCAACCACAGCAACTGTAGCTGTGTCATTTTAGCATTTCCAAAAGTGGGGGGGTTTGTTGGTTTTGGTTTTTTTTTTTTCTTTTTTTTTTTTTGAGGAACAGAGTATTTTTAAATCCACATCTCAGAGATGCTTGGTAACACACCTGAGCTCCCAGCCTTGGCTGGAGCTGCAGCCAACACTCCTACCGCCAGCTCCCACACGGCCGAGAGCCGCATTCCTGCAGAGCACCGAGCTCCAGCTACGCGCTGAAGTGGTTTGCAACTATCATGGTATAAATCTGGGTCTGTCCTAATAACTTTAGTACTAAAATTTCCTCAGTGCTCTGATGTTATCTGATCAGTCTTGGCAGCATGACAAGGACCTGATTATGTTGTAATAGTATAATGCAAAGATTATTACAGACTCATAAAAGACAAGTGCCTTAAAAACAGCATCAACAATACCTGTAAGCCCTTTCAGAATGAGAGGAACATGCTGGGCTTTATACGCTTGTAGTACAGAAATTACCTGCAGGATTTGACCCTGAACTACTTGGAGGTTGCTCTTATTTTTTATTTTATTTTATTGCCCGTAATGTACCAAAAGCATCTTGATCTCATTTTCCTATTACCATTTCTGTCAAAGCTGTAAAAATAAAACAGCATAAATAGTTCGGCAGAATTTTGATCTATTTTTCATGCAAAAAAGCCTTTAGAGAAAATTACCCATAGATGGTTCTTTGGACTAGCACGATTTCACATGGGGAGCGGCACGAGGAGGGGGAAAGCGCCATGTATCATTTTAAGCATAAGAGGCAGTTCTGAAACAGAATTATTTATGCAGAGAGAGGCAGGCGCGTGATAGAGCAGTTCCTGAGCTGACAGCACCCCAAATCCACTGAGCTCTTTCCAGTCCTCTTAACTCCAGCACATCACGACTGCAGCTTTTGTGATCTGTAATTACAGATATCCTCTCGTCAGACCCTGCCGGGGAAGGCGCTGGAAGGAAGCTGAGCTCCTCCATGGATGTTCATAGATGGATACGATTGCACGTGACCCAGCCTATCCTCCCTGCAGAAAACTGCTCAAGTAACTCATCAAAAAGAGCAGCTAATGAGTTTAAAACCAGAGCATACAAATACAGAGGGAGGAACCATAGGCAGTGTCTGCTATAGTGTGGCTATTATTTGGTGTGAATGCCTCTGAGTACAGACCCCAACACCCACACGGTATTTCACGCCTCGTCAGAGCCCAAAGCCAGGAGGACAGTGCTTCCCATGCCATCATCCTTCTTATTCACTATGCTCAGGAAAGATCCTGAACAACAGCGTTGAAACAAACTGCCAGGTTTATCTAAGGCTCTCCAGGGTAGTTTTAGATCTTGTTCTTCTTAGAAGGGGCTTCAAAGGCTCCTGCCCATCCCTGGTGCACGGAGCTGGATGTGTCTGAACCACAGGTACGTACGTTCCTTTGAAAACTGCTCCATTCCCAATTCTAATGCTGTGTTTTAGTTGACTGTGGATCAGACAGGAGGAAATGCTCAGAACTAATGTCCAGAGGAGTTGGAAGGAGCCAGTGCAAAACCTGTTTTCTTGGTCCTGCCAAAACCAGGAGCGATGCGGCGTTGCCACGGCCGCCACTGTCACTTCAGTAATGACCTACGGGCAGCTCAGGCAGGGCACGCAAGATCTGGAACTTGGCTGTTGTCTGCCCTTTGCTCCGGAGGGGAAAAAGCAACTGCCCGTTTTACTGATCCTCATGTGGGCTGTGGCATTCCGCTGCCCAGTGCGCTCCCCCTCCCAGCACCAAGCCTGCTGCAGATGGACTTAGCGTGTGCAAGTTTGAAATGTTAAACTAAGGTCCAAACCAGATGGTTAGAGACCAGGGTGGCTCTGTCATATTTCTGCCATTCACTCTGCCATCTGCTTATTTTCTCTGGCAGTGTTAAAATCCCCTCTTCAGTGGAGCCATCTCATACTTTGAAATAATGAATACTTTGCAACTCAAAGCAAGTATGAAAGTTTACAGCCTGAGCAATTGCTGTGGCTCTGAAGCTATCATCAGCAAACCCACCGATAACTGATTGTCTCAGCCAGCCTTCAACCTCTGCTAAAAAATGATGTTAAAATTCTGGTACAGGTGCAGGTAAAAGCATTGTGCAAAGGCTCTCCAAGATTAATAAGCTACTAACAGCTGTTCATCTCAACGTGGTAGGCACCATCACCCTTTGAACATCACTCCTTCAAGTCTGAAATGTTTCCCGACAGGACAGAACAGCTGCCGAGCTGGAGCTGTGATTTTAAATTTGGAAGCCCTGTCTTTGGGGGCAGCGTTTAGGGTGGGAGCTGTGGCGCAGCTGCTGGATCTATCCATGGAACGCTCCAAGACCATCAAATCACCCTGGTGGCCATCCATTTGGACTCTCATCTTCAAAAGTTTCCAGAGCAAGCGGCCAGTGCTCGTACTCACTGTTCGATATTGGTTTAATAAAGACCACAGCATTCCCTTGATGCAGACATACCTTGGGTGCACGGCCACTGACTTCACAGGACTTGAACTTGCTCGCAGCAGCCAGACATGGAACCCTTCAACCGGTGCACAGGAGCAACAGCGAGGAGGAGTGAGGCTGCCAGTGAGGGGGGACGGATTTGGAAGGGGTGGAAGCAAAAACGTGTCTGATGCAAAATGTTTTTTTGTCCTCCCTTTATATACAGCACCGTGTAAGAACAGAGCAGGTTTCTATTTTTATTAATAATAGTATTAACATGGCTCCTGTACAATCTAATCTTGATCAAAGCCTTGTTTGGATATTAAGTCCTGCGCTCCCTGGGATCAGCAGCACAACTCCCATCATCAGCCAGGACTTCAGCCTCTCTCTAACCAGCCGCAGCAAAAGCTTTGTGTCAGCTGCAGGAAGGTCCCACGTGGATTTGATGAGGGTAAATCTGCACACCTGAGCTGTTACGCCCTCCACATGAAAAAGGACCTCAAGTTGGTAGCTTGAAAAAAGCAAATGTATCTTTGTTGTTTCATGCTTTTCCCTACCTACAGCGAACTCACACGTTTGGATTATTTATAATAATTAAAGAATCACAGGGCACCGTAACAAAATACTTGGAATTGCTGGCAAAGCTGCTTGCATGAGCCTTCCCTAAACCTAACTCAACCAAACCCAATGAAGACAGAACACAGAATCACAGAATGGTTTGGGTGGGAAGGACCTTAAAGATCCCCCAGTGCCGCCCCCCGCCACGGGCAGGGCCCCCT